>CM053587.1:62945824-62995635 GCA_028646515.1 Pseudochirops corinnae
AGAGAGTTGAGAGAGAGAGAGAGAGAGAGAGAGAGAGAGAGAGAGAGAGAGAGAGAGAGAGAGAGAGAGAGAGAGAATTTCTCTCCCAGCATCTGGAAGCTGACTGATAACTGAGTTGGAGTTTTTCTTCAGACCAGATTCTGGTGAAGGCTGAAGTTGCTGCCTCCTGGAAGGCTGACATTCCTTCTGGGTCCTAGAGCCAGCCAAGCCGCTGGAGGACTGAAGAAGCACGACCAGGATAAGCCTTTGTTTGTTTGTGGCTTGGTTGATCCTTAAGTTCCTGGCAACAGAAGTTGTAAAGGGTTTGAGATGTGCTGGATCCTGTGAACTTCAGTGTGTAACAAGGACTGCTCAGAGGACTGGACAAGGAGCTGGGAGCTGTCTGCCTCTGAATCCAGGTGATTCTTTGGTGGATTCAGGTAGGAGCTAGGACCATGGAAGGGGATCCAGGGAATCAGAGAGACAACCCTGAGTCAAGATGAAGAAAAGATCTCCCCTTGAATATGTGATGAGATTGAAGTTTACTAGACACCAAGGGATAGAGGGTTTGTGTAATTTTCTAATGATTGTATTTAGTGATTAACTATGGATTGGATGACATGGTCTCTGAGGTCCCTTTCAGCTCTACTTTTATGATCCTATAATTAAATTCAACAAACATTATTAAGTACCTATTATGTGCAAGTCGCAGCAAGGTAGTGCAGTGGATAGAGTGCCAGGCCTAGAGTCAGGAGGATGAGTCTTCCTGAGTTCAAATCTGGCCTCAGACACTTACTAGCTGTGTGTGTTTGGACAAGTCACTTAACTTTTTTGCCTCAGTTTCCTCATATGTAAAATAAATTGGAGAAGGAAATGGCAACCCACCCCACTATCTTTACCATGAAAATGCTAAATAGGGTAACAAAGAGTCAGACTATAAATTATAAAAGACTAAACAACAACAACAACTATGTACAAGACACTGTTAGGACATTGAACACATATGTGCATGTGTGTACACATGTCCCTGCCTTAAGGAACCTACTCCTTAATAAGAGGATTAGGATGAAGAATTCTTGTCTAAAGAGAAGAATCATGGAAAAAAACTGAAGACTGGAAAACACCAAGAAAAAGGATGGTGGAAGATAGGAGACAAAACAGAAGAGGGACCAGGTTAACAGCATGGTAAAATGGAAAAGAATCTTAGAGATATCAGCTAACATCAGGTAGCAAAAGACAAATTCATTTCTTTCTTTTTGTCTTCAAGTCATTAGAGATTTGAAAATGGTGAACTGGGAACATAAGAGAATGAAAAAAACCCTAAACTTAGCATCAGAATTATAGTAGAGACCCAGATTGGGAACTTACTGTCCTATGAACGTGAACAGGTCATCGCTTAAGCTCTCTGAGCATTAGCTTCCTCACTGTAACAAAAGAGTAGTAATACTTCTATTTTATGACTTATTGGATAGAACCAGAAAAGATTTACCTACACTGAAACATTAGTACTAAATTAGCTAATAGATTATAAGATGTAGAGTACCAGGGACCTTAAAGATGATATAATTCCCTGAAGTTACTGGTGAAGAAACTAAGGCCTAGAGTGGGAAAGTGACTTGCCCAAGGTCACCCAGCTAATTATCAGAGCCAGGATTTGAGCTATTGATTGCTTTTAAACCTCACAGCTTTAACATGAAAGTCAAAATGAGTGCATTTTCTTGGTTCCACAAGCATAAACTTATCTCATATTTAGGGATGACTCAGGCTAATTGACAAAGATAAAGTCCAAAAAATAAACCAAATTCTTACCAAAGAGGTGAGAATGTTTCTATGTCCATAGGACAAGCCAGATAAGATAAATGACAGAAAGCATGATGATTTAGGATGGAGTAAAATAAAGCTAACACTGCCATACCTTACTCACTTACTTACTGCCCTGGTCTTAATTTTTACGGACTTTCCCTACATCCCTCAAGATGCAGACCAGATTAATGCCAATTTGTGTGGCCACTGAGAATCTCAATATTCATTTCTTTCTTATGTGAAGATGAGGGTATGTTTTTGTATTGCAGGCTATGGGGAGCCATTCACAGTCTCTCATATGGTCTGCTTGATTACTGACAGTGTCTCTTTACGAGGTGGCTCTCTACAAAATGGAGATGGCTCAAGAGGGATTGATTCTGAAATCTTGGCCTTACTGTGTAAGCTACAGTAGAAAGAGCTAGGGATTTGGAATCAGAAGACCTTGCTTTGAATTTTAGTTCTGCCATTTGTTATCTGTGTGACTTATGGGCAAATCACCAGACTATTTGGGGCTTCAGTTTCATCATCTTTCAAATGAGGGAATGGGACTAGATAGCTTCAAATATTCCTTCTAGCTTTAAATCTATCATGTTATTTAAATTAACTGCTTCAGATACAAAATAATTTAAGAGAAGCCCAATGAACCAGCAACACTCCAGCCAAATATCTCAGAGCAAATGCCTATTCTTGCTGGGAAATACCATTTTGGAAAGCTCCCAGGGCTCAGGCTATATGTGGCCTCATTCGCGGCATACTAACATGGAGCTTGATTCACTAGGATCTAGATGAAGCCTCTCTCCCAATCCCTACAGTTGCTTGCTATCTTATTTTGTTCTGAGAAATAGAAAAAGTCTCCCTTAAAATGTATTTTTCTACTTTATTCATTCGTTAGCATTCATTTAAAATTTTTGAATTCCAAATTTTCTCCCTCCTACTTTTCTGCCACCTCTTGAAAAGGCAAGGAATGTGATATCAGTTATACATATGAATTTATATGAAACACATTTCAATATTAGCTATGTTGCAAAAAATAACAATAAAAATCAAGAAACACAATGAAAGTGAAAAAAGTGTGCTTCAATCTGCACTCCAAGTTCATCAGATCTCTCTCTGGAGGTGGATATTATTTTTCACCGTTGCTCCTTTGGAATTTTCTTGGATTATTGTATTGATCAGAGTAGCTAAGTCTTTCACATTTAATTATTACAATATTGTTCTTACTGTGTAGAATATTATCTTGGTTCTGCTCACTTCATTTTGCATCAGTTCATATAAATCTAGGTTTTCTGAAACCATCTTACTCATCATTTCTTTTTCTTTTTCTTTTTGGTGGGGGAGGTAGGGCAATTGGGGGCTAGTAAATGTTAAGTGTCTGAGGTCAAATTTGAACCCAGGTCCTCCTGACTTCAGGGTCCATGCTCTATTGACTGCATCACCTAGCTGCCCCTACTCATCATTTCTTATAGCACAATAGTATTCCGTTACAGTCATCTACCACAACTTCTAAATCCATTTTCCAATTGATAGAATCCTCCTGATTTCCAGTTCTTTACCACTACAAAAAGAGCTTTATTGATATAGCTAATTATATTTAGAGTTTTCCTAATTTTGAACTAACCTTATATTCTTGGTATAAATTCCACCTATTCTTTGTGCTTTATTGCTATAGTGGTTTTGCTAGCGTTTTATTTAATTTTTTTTGCATCAATATTCAATAGGGAAATTGGTCTATAGTTTTCATTCTCTGTCTTTTCACTCCCTGGTTTAGGTATCAAAATCATATTTGTGTCATAAAAGGAATTTGGCAGGACTCCTTCTTTACCTATTTTTTCAAATAGTTCACCTAGTATTAGAATTCATTGTTCTTTAAATGTTTGGTAGCATTCACTTGTGAATCCATGTGGTACTGAGAATATTTTCTTAGGGAACTCTATTTGTGTCTTTTTCAATTTCTTTTTCTAAGATAGGGTTATTTAAGTATTCTATTTCCTCTTCTGTTAATTTGGGCAGTTTATATATTTGTAAATATTCATCCATTTTCTTTAGATTGCCAGTTTTGCTGGCCTATAATTGAACAAAATAGCCCCTAATAATTGATTTAATTTTATCTTCATTGCTGGTATGTCTACCCTTTTCATTTTTGATAGTGGTAATTTGGTTTTCTTCTTTCCTTTTAAAAATCAAATTAACTGATGGTTTATCCATTTTATCCCATAAAATCAACTCCTAATTTTATTTACTAGTTCATTCAAAAAAATTTAAATTTTATTAATCTTTCCTTTAATTTTCTGGATTTCCATTCTGGTGTTTAATTGGGGATTATTAATTTGTTTCCAATAAGATTATCAAATTTTATTTAAGATGGCAAAGCGATGACTTATGAAGCCAGAAAAAACCCTTGAACTTGGAATCAGAGAGCATCAATTACTGATTAGCTGTGTTTGTGGGCAATTCATTTAACTCAAGAATTGGTTTCTCCAACTAAAAAATGTGAGTGATAATCATTGCACTACCTTCCTCATAGGATTGTTGTGGGGAAAGCACTTTAGAAATCTGGAAATGCTCTAGGAATGTGAATGAAGATGTAAATGAAGTGGTAAGAAGGGTACTGAGGTAAGTGTCAAGAGACATTTCAGACAGTTTCTAGTCCTAGTCCTGATACGAATCACTGTGTGGTCTTGGTAAGACATTTTACTTCTTTGGTCCTCAGTTTCTTCATGAGAATGGACAAGATGATCCTTAAAGTCATTTTTAACATCAATTATTAATTTCAATTAAATTTTAATTATTATTTTAATTAATAGCATAACAGGATGCTTTTTGAATCTGCAACCTGGAATGGATAGCTAACACACTGAATGGCAGTTGAGATACAAGCAGATCTCAATAGATTTCAACAATGGCACAAATCTAATAAGATAGTAAGTGCTTTACAAATATTCTCTCATTTGATAATTAGAAAAATCCTAAAAAAGTGGGTTTTACTACACCACATTTTATAGTTGAGGAAACTGAAGCAAACATAGGTTAAATGACTTGCCCAGGGTCACATAGTTAGTGCTAAATGTGAAATTTGAAGTTAGATCTTCTCGATTCCACACAGCACTCTGTCTGTTGTACCACTTAACTTATGCTGAAAGGTGTATTAGAGACCACTCAGTTCAACTTCTGTATCAGCAAGCACCCTAGCATACCTGGGGCAGCTGCTAGCATAGGTTCTTAGATCTGCTTTTCTAAAGGAAAGCAACTCAAAATGGGTTAACAATCTTACTTTAATCAATCAAACATATATCATTTACTTAGTTCAGGGAAAAAAGTCAGCACCCTGAACTTCAGAGAATGCAAACAGAATATAAACAAGTTACAAGCAGAAGTTACAAGCAGAAAAAGAAACAGATCAGCAGATAAGCTTCCAACCGTCTGACCATTACATCTATCTCTAGTCAGTTACCAGACATCTGGGTTTTCAAAGCCAGGGGGCTCAGCGGCTTCCCAGAGTCTCTTCTGGCCAAATCACACAACTCTTTGCAAAGTGAGCCCCAAAGCAAAACCTCACATCAGCAGTATATATAGCCTTCTCCTGGATCAGAGAATGTCATAGCCCTCTTGACCCACTGCCCAATCACAAAGTAACAAGGTGTGGACATTCCTGAAGAACAAGCCTCCCACCACAGGGACCACATTCAGCCTATTAGGGGGTAGAGTATACTTTCAAATCAGGGAACGTTCTCAGAGCCACTTAAGCCTCTTAAGCAAAGGGCCTAGGGGCAGGGAAGATCTTCAAATTCCCATAACAGCTTCCTAAACATGTAAGTCCATTAGGGTGAATTGTTTAGTGTTTGGCACATAGTGTGCATTTAGTAAATTTGTGTCGAGTTGAATTGAATTGAATTGAATTGCACTGGCCAATGGGGCTGCACACTTAGTGACTGAACTGGGACTCTAAGCCAAGCCTGGTGTCTCTTATTTTCATACCTCAGCACTGGCCACAGCCCTCTTTTAGTTTGCTAGTTGTTTACCCAGTCTTCCCCTGCTCCTCATATGAGTGAGCTATAAAAATACAAGCATCTCCCAGCAGTCAACAGCTTCAGAGCTCCCTCAACACACACATCTTCATAGAGAGCTAATTAAAAAGGGCACAGAAAGGAGGAGCAAACTAAACTAGTTTATTAGGCCCTAAACACATGAGCCAATGCTTATGTAATACTGTGTCCTTCAAGGTTTCCTGGGACTCTCAAGCTTGCACACTCACAAATCAACCCAGGCACACTGCAAAATACATTTATATTGATAAAGCAACATACGCATAGGCTTACACACATGAATTAACAGCTATGCTCAATTGGAGCATTTTCTCAGTACAGCCCTGCCAATAGCAGCTGCACCTTAAACACTCAGCCAAAATCTGGGAAGTCCTAGAATACACTCTCTTTTTCTCCTTATTCAATTCGATTTCAATTCATCGAGCATTTATCAAGTGTTTATTATGGACTGAAGTTACACAGACAAAAAACAAAATTATTCCTGTATGTAAAAGTTTATATTCTATGTCAGGATGCAATGAGTACACAAATAGGTTTATTCAAAATAATTTCAATGGATGTGGAACAGAACGTAGAAGATGGTACTTGAGCTGAACCTAAAAGAGACAGAGAGATTCCAAAACGGGAAACTAAGGAAGGAGAGCTTTCTTGGCATGATGGACAACCTATGAATGGGTATGGGATTGGGCAATGGAAGACTGAGGTCAGGGAACAATAAGGACATTATGACTGCAATATGGAGCATATAGTGGAAATAATGTGAAATAAGTATGAAAAGTAAAGCTGCAACAAGATTGTGAAGGGGTTTAAATGCTAAATAAAGGAGTTTGTATCTTATTCTAAAAGCAATAGCAGAAACTCCTTGAGTAAAGAAGTGACATGGACAGACCTGTACTTTAGGATGTTTATTTGGGTAGCTGTGTAGATGATGAACTGGAGAGGGACACAGCTGGAAGCAGGGATTAATTCAGACTATTCAAATAATTCAGGTGAGAGCTGATGGGGACGTAGATTATAGCAATAGCTGTGTGAGTGGAGAGAAGGGCAAGGGGACAAGAAATAGAAATGACAAGATTTGTCAACTGTTTGGCAAGAGGGAAGGACGGGGGGGGGAGGTCATCTAGAGACTAAGACTGTGAGCTTGCATGGCTATAGGCCTCAAGGAAGTAAAGAAGCTGGCTGGGGCTCTTTTAGGGGATCTTCATGGTTGATAATCCAGGACTATAGCTCTTTCAAGGGCAAGAGGCAGGCTGGATAGATAGAACTGAGAATCATTTGTATAGAGATGATAACTGAACCCATGGGAACTGATAAGGTGACCAAGAGAGAAAATGTAGTGAAGAGAAGAGAGTCCAAAGCAAAATCTTTGGAATGCCGTGTTAGGAGGCAGCGTATGGACGTCTCCACAAAAAACTTACTTGCTATACGACATTGGACCATTCACTTAACTTCTCTAGGCTTCAGTTTCTTCACTTGTGAAATGAGGGTGACTGGGCTAGATCAGAGGTTCTCAACCTGTGGGTCATGACCCCTTTGGGGTCGAACGACCCTTTCACAGGGGTCACAGGAGTTGCCTAAGACCATCGGAAAATACATTTCTGATGGTCTTGGGAACCTCCTCTCTCCGTCTCCAGGCGGGTCCGCCCACATGCAGACATGCCCACGTATGACCATTAAAGGGTCGGGCATTAGGAGGGTTGAGAACCACTGGGCTAGATGATCGTTAAGCTTTAAATTTGGGAGTCTAAGAAGAAATGGTACAAAGGTAGAAGGAGAACAAAGGGAGCACTTTCATAAAAACCAAGGGAAGAATGAGCTTCTAAATGGAAGGAGGGCGGGTAAACTATGTAAAAAGTTGTTGTGAGATCCAGAATTATGAAGCATAAGAAAAGGTCATTAAATTTGGTAATTAAGAAATGATGGTAACTTTGGAGAGAGCAGTGAGTGATGGGGATGAAAAGGCATTTGGGGGTTGAAAAGTGAGTGGAAAATAGAGAATAAAGATGAATGGCTCCTTCTAAGCACTTGGCCATAAAAGGGTGGAGAAACATAGAATGATAGATTAAAGTGATGACTGGATTGAGTAAATATTTTTAAGGTATTGGCCCCCCCCCCCCCACTGGTCTAGGGGATACTCAAGCATGTTTATAAGCAGCAGGGTAGGAACCAATAGAACATGGAGCATTTTGAGGGGAGGGGAAAAAGACATAATGTAGTATGTCTGTGAGTTGCTGCAGAAAGAGAGGTAGATACTAAAGACAAATAAGTTATGTCAAAATTAAGCTTGTTGCCAGGGAAGAGGAGATTCTTTTCATTCTCTTCCCTCTGGCACCATGCCCTTCTCATCTTAAGACCTAGTTCAACAGAACATTAGGAATCAAATGGACTTTGGTGGGCTGGTCTGAAAATCCCCAATTACCATCCAGAGCATTATTTTAAAGGGAAAAGTTCAAAATAACCAACTTTAAAATTGAACTCTAGAATATAACTCGAATTGAATGATAATAATGTATTATTATTATTATTGCAAATGTACTGCAAACTTTAAAGGTTTGCAAAGTGTTTTATGTGTACATATGCACACACACATATATATTTATGTACACATACATACATACAGAGATATATACATACATGTTCACAAAACTTCATTTGATCTTCACAATAAAAAAGCTATTATGACTCCCATTTCACAGATGAAACTCAGACTAAGATAAATTTCATGATTTGCCCAGGGCCATACAGCTAATAACTGTTTGAGTCAGGATTTAAACTCAGGTCTTCTTCTTTCCAAGTCTAATGCTTTCTCTGTGTCAGCTAGCATGGTGTAGGTTGTACATATCCATCAAGCATCCTAGTTTGTATGTATGAATTGAGCATATGTGTCTATGGTTCCAGAATTAATCTAATTAATGCATGTGATTATATAGTCATAATATCGTTTTTTTAAACAAATGGACCTTAATTCTTATATCCAAATTAGCATTGTTACCATCAAAATATCTATCACCTTGAGCAGCCTTTTTCTAATTATACCACAATTACTACCACTATACCACAATTGCTCAACCTTGGAATACTTCTTGGGAGTTAGAGGGAAAAGAGCAAAGAAAATCTACAGAATGGATGGAAGGGGGTCCCTTGCCCTCATGAGGTATTGCAATGTTGACCTTGCCTGGTCAGAGAGCAGCAGATGGGGAGAGGGAGGAGAAGTATGATGGATCAGGAGGAGCATTGATATGCCTACAGACATCTGGTGATGTAGAAGATCGAGTGTCAGTCTTAGAATCAGCTTAAACCTTAGTTCCAATTTTGCTTCCAACACTGCTCTGTGACTCTGGGCAAGTCATATGACTTTACTCAGACTCCGTTTCTTCATCTGTAAAATAGGATAGTAATACCTCCTATCTCAGAGGGTTGTTTTGAAGATCAAGTACTTATGTAAAGTGCTTTTGTAAACCTGAAAGTAATAAAGAAACATTCATCATCATCATTATGATCATCACCACCATGATACTTCCCGGTGGTGCCTTGGCTTATTTACATATGTCCAACTCTGATTGGTTGGGCCAGAGAGGAACCTGTTAAGAAACCAAAGTTACTAGAAGGGAGGAAAAAATGAGTGAGAAAGTGTGTAGTTTAAGAAACAGGTTAACTGTTGTGCCTGTTGGCCTGTTCCTGGCTTTGGGTCAATCACCAATTGGCATTCCAATGAAAGGGAGAATTGGGCAAACGTCCAGGATCAACATTCATCTCTCCTCTTCCCCCTTCTGAGGGAGTGGGGGAGAACTGGGCTAAATGTGTCATAGAGAGAAGGAAATGAATTGGAGGAAAAATGTATGCTGTACCCAAGGTAGAGGGTGGGCAAATGATGAGCAAATGAGTCTGGGCAATGCTGAAACACAGCAAGAGCGATTGAAACCTCTCTGGACTTGTAATTTCAACCTCAGCTGTCCAAAACCCTGAGGAATTGATTGCAGAGAATCAGATTGGCCATCCTTGGGGCAGGGCCTTGTTGCACAAACAAGGCTCTGTCATCTCCAACTTCTCTAATTCACAGAGGGAAGAGTACCTCATTTGGAGCCATCTGTCTTAAATTTAGCTACACACTCAAAGGAATTATAATCAATCACCATTTTGGTTGTATTCCTCTCCACCAAAATGGCTTAGTGAGGTGTCTACTGTGGCTGCAGAGGTAGAAACTGAGAAGGCAAGATGTGTGCATATGGAAAGAAGAAAGGCACATAGAGGTGGCCAATCTCTCTGCTGGGAGAGGCTTTGCATTGAACTAGTCTGATCATGCACTTGTATTACATGCCGCCTCCTTCCTTCATCTCCTCTTTCATAATATGTTCCCTCTAATCTTTTGCTTTGAGCCTGAAATATGGAAGGGAAGATAATCCGATATACGGAGTGGGGCGGGGAATCAAACACAAAGACTCAAAGGTATGAATGAGTCATGCACAGACCAAAGAGCATAACCCTCATGGAGGCAAACAGAAGAGGAACTAAGACTTTAATGCAAAAAGTTCTGCTAATTATGTCGCTCTCCTGTTGTTACATGCATCTTATCCCAAGACCAAGCGGTGTCCTGTGGATGAGACTGCAAATCCTTTTCAAAGGTTTAAGGGAAAACTAAAGTTGGAGCCTGAGAATTTGTATCTTGGCTCTACTCAGCCTGCCTAGGTAACCCTGGACTTTTAACCTTACTTGGCTATCCCTCTTTCCTTGCTACTAAATAATGAGGATTTACTGAATGTCTATTAAATGTAGTACTGAAAAGAATAATATCACCAGAAGTTCAACTATTATTTTATAGTATATGATTGTATGCCACAGTCTAGTACCACCCCTTCCCAAAAAGAAAGGTCTGGGCTCATATGGTCTAAGTTTATCCTGGAGAACCTAATGCCAATAGATCAGTCTTCTCTCTTTCCTTGATTCTTCCCTACCCCAAAATAAAATGCTAGTGACATCGTCAAACCAAAAATTTTTGGGTTTTAGGATTTAGGATCTCCTCAAAATATGAATAGAATAGGGTCCTTCTAGAAAACTTATGCAAGGTAAAATGTATGCTTCAGTTATAACTATTTATTTGTTTTATGACAGAAAATGCTATGCAAAGGACTTACAGGTATCAAATAATAAGTGAATGAAATACTTTAAAAATAGTTTAAAAATCCCAAATAGCCCATTTACCTATTATGTCCTTGAAGAAGGAAAAGTTCGTTTAGGAGACTGTTCAACTGATACCGTATACTCAGCATAGAATCTGCCCTGTCCAAACAGTTCACAAAGTTGATTTCTCTTGGCTGTCCAGTCCTTCAGCTTTCAGGATTGTCACAGTAGTGGAGCAAGAGCTTGTTTTCTGAGAAGGGTATTGTTATAGAAATCCTCTCCTAAATGTCATCAGGAAGCAGATGAAGGGGACCAGGGACTTAACAGCCAGGCTTGCGCCCACCTAGTCCAGCACAGACTGCCTGTCATTTTCATGTTCTCCCCAAGTGATTATTGTTACTGGGGAAAGAAGAGGGAGAAGAAACAGAAATCAGCTCCCTCTTTTCTGAAAGTCTAAGAGAGAAACTGCTGGAAAATTCCTGGAGATAACAGTTCAAACAAAATAAAAGGTGTAGCTTTCCCCCCAATTTTTCCTATAGTCTATAGAGCAGTGGTTCTCAACCTTCCTGATGCCATGACCCTTTAATACAGTTCCTCATGTGGTGGTGACCCCCAACCATAAAATTATTTTTGTTGCTACTTCATAACTGTAATTTTGCTACTGTTATGAATCATAATGTAAATATCTGATATGCAGGATGTATTTTCATTGTTACAAATTGAACATAACCCACAGGTTGAGAACTGCTGCTATAGAGGATAAAGATTTCTCCACATGAGTCCTTCACTGTGACTGTCAATTGACTATCATCTTTGTGGGGATAAAAATTATCCAACCTATAATAAGAGAAATTGAGACAAAGCTCTGAGCCAATGGTACTTTATTAAAGGGTCTGTGGTCCCCTCCAATGAAGTGGACCTCAGATCTTCCTCACAATCTGAGACACCCCCTTCTTCCAGGACCCTATTTTTATAGAATTCAATAGTAAACATTCAAGAGCAGCTATACCAGATAGGTAATAATTCCATTAGTTGACTTATGCTGTATAGGGTAAAATAAGTGAAACGAGATGTCAGCAGGGTCACAAGTTGGGCAAAGCAAGGAATATTTTCACTGACTAGGTGGTTATAAGGTGGTCACAGGAGGGGTACTTGCTCACGTGGGACAAGAGAGAATGGTCCAGAGTTAGAAAAATAATTTGGGGGGACTTTCCATGTAGTTGAGTCACCTCTGCCACACTGGACTTGGTCACTACAACAAGGAAAAATAAGCATAGAGGGTCTCCAGCCAGGTTATCATAATTACACGAGTGATCTTGCCATCTGAAGCTCACAGCTCTGGGGCCAAAGATACAGAACTCATAATCCTATCAAATTGATTGCTAGAGTAGGGAGTCTTCAATGAATTAACTTCCTCACCTTTAATGTTCAATTTCCCCCTTTCCCCCTACTCAGTCAACTTGAACCAGTCATGAGGTTCTGTGCCATCTGAGCCATATACATGCACTTTTACAAGGACCCAGGGAACACGCCCAATTCCATGGCAGTGTACCAAATAACAGTTCCCTCGATCACCCTTGTTACATGATGAGACACAGTGAAACTGATTGTAGAAAATTCATTGGTTTGTTCATTCATTTAATTAATATTTATTGAGGATTCAATAAGAGTATTCATCACTTTGGTGCTATAGGGATACAGAAACAATCAGTTAAAGAAATGTTAACTGTCAGTAAATCATCAAAGTAACCACATTCGATGCCTTTAAAGTCTGTTTAACATTTTAGAACTATATTTCCTTGCAGGCCTTTCTTGGAGAGTTTTGACCTGATTTGTTGTAGCCAAACAGACTTATGATATCCTGGGCATCATTCAGAAGTAGATTGGAAACCACAAAGAAAACATGTACCTCTCTTTGTATAAGACCATCTAGGCCTGGAATACTACAAGTACTAGAGGCTCTAACTGCCCCAAGAAAACCCAGGTCCTCTAACTCCAGAACTAGTGTGCTTTCTCCAATGCAACATTCTGCCTCCCATTTTAACTTGCAGACAGATAGATGGTGTAGTGAATAAAATTCTGGACTTCAAGTCAAGAGACCTGAGTTCTAATCCTGCCTCTTCTGCCTTTTTAGTGGCAAAAAGTTAAAGCTTAAGAGGTGTGATTATTCAAATAATAGAAAGAATAGAGATGGTTTTGTCTACCAATTTCCCATACTAGAACTTGGGGGCTGCATTGAATGTTGAAAAGGGTAGTTTTAAAATAAATATAGCCATTTCATTCATTTGGCAAATAGTGATTTCACATTTATTTTGTGCAAAGGACTGATATGGATGCCCAGAGGGGATAGAATCTTAGAACTCAAAAGAAAATTGGGATCTGGAAGGGATTGTAGACACATTTAGTTCAACCTTTGACTTTACAGATGAGGAAGCACAGACTCAGAGAGAGTGACTGAAGTGTTCAACTTCACACCAAACAGTATATGATAAATATTTAACCATCAGATTTGGATGGGGGGTGGGTATGCAATACAACTTTAAACTTAATCTGAATAATAATTTTTTAAATCTGGAAAATCAATGAAAGAATGAATTAAGTCCTACTTTGTATTGTCTGCCAATTTCTGAGGTGTGAATTCTCACACTGAAAATTTAAGAATCCTGATCACAAGCAGGTTTGAGCTGGCTCTAGCATAGTACTACTTGCACAGCACATTAGTGGCAGACTTAGACCTGGAACACATGTTTTTCTTTTCTTTTCTCTTTTTTTTTAGTTTAGTTTTTTTTCTTTATTTTTAACAGTCTTTTAAATCTTTGTGAATTCCAGATTCCCTGCTTCCCTTCCATCCCTCCCCTACCCACTGAGAAAGTAAGCAATATGATATTAATTATACATGTGAAATCATGCAAAACATATTTCCACATTAGACACGTTAAAAAAAACCCCAACAACAATAAAAAACATGAAACATAAAGAAAGTAAATAAAAGGTATGCTTCCATCTGCACCCAGAGTGCATCAGTTCTCTCTCTGGAGGGGTATAATAGTTTTCATCACGGGTCCTCTGGAATTGTCTTGAATCATTGTATTGGTCAGAGTAGCCAAGTAAGTCTTTACAATTGATCATGATAACAAAATCCCTGTTTCTGTGTCAATATAGAACATATGTTTCAAGAGAAGTATCATATCGATCCAAACAGAAGTGATCATGTAAGGGCTGACTTATATGCTCTAGGACTCTTAAGTGCTGCAGCTTCTCTGAACACCTAGAATTAGTTGTAGATTTGAAACATAATATGTTTCTTTTCCCCCTTCATGGTGGAAGGGATAGCTAGGGGTGCATTGGTCTTTTTAGGTATTTGGATGTGCAGTTAACAGTCTTTTAATTTTATTTTGACTGGATTTTAATTTCATCATGGTAAGTGCTTCCCAGCAAGGAAAATCCTCTACCCATACAGATCATTAAAGTCATAAGATAGGAACGTGGATCTGGAAAAGACATTAGAGGCCATCAACACCTGCCCAACCCATTCATTTTATAGACAAGGAAAGTGCGAAACAGGGAGGGTAGGGGACTTGCCTAAGATCATGTCGGCAAAAAATAAGGGTAGGAGTGGGATTGGAACCCAGGTCCTCCAACTCCAGACCTAGTGTGCTTTTTCCAGAGCAACATTCTGCCTCCCATTTTAACTTGCACACAGCTAGGTGGTGTAGTGGATAGAGTTCTGGACTTGAAGTCACCAGACCTGAATTCCAATCCTACTTCTGATACTTACTGACTATATGAATCTGGGAAAATAATTAAACCTCTCTCAGCCCCATTTTCCTCATCTGTAAAATGGGGATAGAGTTGTTGTTGTTGTTTTTGAATAGTGTTGTTGTTAGATCAAATGTCAACAAATGGAAAGTACTAAATAAAAGTTGTTTATTGTTCGGTTGTACCCAACTCTTCACTACCCCATTTGGGGAGTTTTTGGGCAAAGATACTGGAGTTGTTTGCCATTTCCTTTTCCAGCTCATTTTACAAATGAAGAAACTGAGGCAAACAGGGTTAAGTGACTTACCCAGGGTCACACAGTTAGTGTCTGAGGCCAGATTTGAACTCAGAAGGATGAGTCTTCTGACACCAGGCCCAGTGCTCTATCCACTGCACTACCTGGCTTCCATAAATAAAAGAAAGTTATTGCTGTTGTCATATTCTCTTAAGAGTGCAGCTTGGGGTACTGAAAGTTCAAATGACTTATCTAGATTCACACAGAATGTATGTCAGAGGCATGATGAAAGCAGATCTCTCTGACTTGGAGATCTCCATCCTTTACTTTTCCTTGCCTCTGGTAATCTTTGCCAGGAGTATTCTTGACTCCAGGATGTCACAGATGGAAGGGACCTTAGTGATTATCTAGCCCAGCCCCCTCATTTTATGGAGGAAGAGATAGAAGTCTAGAGAAGTTAAATGAGCTGCCCAAGGTAACAGACTTAAATTAGTTAAATAGCAAGAACTTTGATTCCTCATTCTTAGACAGGAGCTCTTTCTGTATAGCATACTTTATCATCTAGGGCTTTGTTAATTTTTGGAAAGAACCCTTTACTCGCTCTGTTTACTGGCAGACAGAGGATTGAAAATTAGCTCTTATCCTCCCATTCAGGACCTTTCCCACTGATATTGTGCTTCTCCCTGATCAGTGACAGTGCAAGGGCATAAAGGAATATTTACACAGGGCTCTTGTTTGTTCCATGGGCCATTTACTTCTGAGACCAGAATCAGGTCCCAGAAGTAAATTTCTTGACTTGGGAAGGGATGTGCTAATTAAAACACTGAGGACCAGTTTTCACACCTGCAAACAATCAGGTTGAAGGCTTTGATCTCTAGAGCTGAGGAGTGACCAACTAAGCCGAACTAGCAACAATTTAAGCTTTTTTCTTTCTTTCTGGAATTCTGATCTCCCTTAATGCTAGTGCCTGCCCCCTCTCAATTATCTCTAACATCTTGTTATATATCTTGCTTGAATATTGTGATATACATGTCTCCTGCATTATATCACAAGCTCCTAGAGAATGGAGACTGTCTTTTGTCTTTCTTTGTACCCTCAGCACTTAGCATATTTTCTGGCATGTAGGAGGTGCTTAATAAATGTTTGTTAACTTATGAGAAATGATTCATTTGGACCCCTACTCTATTCTCATCAGTATTAATCAGTTTGGTATGATTCCATAGGGATAGCAGCTATAAGTTCTCTATATTAGGCCCCAGAGCTGTGAACTACAGATTGTAAATTCACTTGCTTGATCAGAGGGAGCTAACTAAGGGTCCTCCATCCTTGTTTTACCTCATCAAGTGACCAAGCCCAGTGTGGCAGAGATGACTCAATTACATCAAGAGTTTACCCCAATTTATTTTTGTACCTCTGGACCACTCTCTCTTGTCCCGTAACATGAGGAGGTGACCATCTTGTGATGATATTATTATCACTCAGTGGAGATGCCTCATGATTCACCCAAGTGGGAACCCCCCCCCCCACTGACATTCCATTTCTACTTGATGCATTATTTCTGGCCCATGAAGCAAGGTTTATCAACCAATGGGATTCTGTTCTTTGTATACCTGATCTAGAATGTTCAAGTATCAAATTTGGCATCAAGCTTTATAAAAATAAGGCCCTGGAAGAAGGGGGCATCTCAGATCATGAGGAAGACCTGAAGTCCACTTCATTAGAAGATATGGATTTGAATCCACTTACTGTATATCACTTTGGATATCATTTCCCTTATCTAGGAGAAAGTTTCCACCTCTCTAGTCTCAGAGCTTGAAGGGACCTCAGAGGTTCTAGTCCAACCTATATCTGAACATGAGTTAACTTTAATATACCTCCTACAAATGGCCACCCAACATTTACATGAAGATCTCTAGTGAAGGAAAGTCTATGACCTCCTACTCCTTTCCACTTCTGGATTGCTCTCTCTGTCAGGATGTTTTCCCTTTCAATATACCTAATTCTGGCTCTCTGGCAACTGACAAGAAGTTCCTAGTTCTACAGTTTGGGGCCAAACAGAACAAGTCTAATTTCATTCCTAGTTATCAACCATTCAAATATTTGAAGAACTCTTTCATAATTGTACTTTGTCTTCTCTTCTTTAGGTTAGACAATTTTAGTTCCTTCAATCCATGTTCATACAGCAAGATCTTTAGGGTCCTCCTCTGGACACTCACCAGTCTTCTTATTAAAATGTGTCAAAAGTTGAACATAGAACTCCAGATGTGATCTGATCAGGGTGGAAAAGATAGTGGTATTATTAACCCTCTCATCCTGGACACACTATCTCTTTAGCTTTCTGCCTTCTGTGTTATGCCAGCCGTGAAAGTCACCAGATCTTTTTCAAGTTGCTATGCAGACACATTTCTCTGTATCATATGTATGAAGATAATTTTTTGAACTATACATAATATTTTGCATTTATGTCAATTCCATCTTAATAGAGTTTATCCAACATTCTAGACTCAAAATGAGAAGCATCATGGCATATTGGAAAGGGGGCTGAACTTATGGTCACAGGAATCCCAGCTTTTCAACTTGTTACCTGTGTGATCTTGATCAAATCACTTGATTTCTTTGGGCCTCAGTTTCATCATCTGTAGGGAAAGAAAGGCATTAGGTTAGGCAATGATCTATGGCATAGATCTAAGATACTAGGATATTTAAGATGCTTCTGGATTCTGTCTGTGTCATCTACTGTGTTATTATTCCTGCTACTTTTTTTGTGGGCTGCTAGTCTATTAAATATGTCAACAATGACTTTATTTAAGCCATTATAAAAATGCTAAATTGTATAGCATCAAGCCAATCCTTAGTGCACCCTACTAGAGACCTCCTTCCAAGCTAATTCAGAACTTGAAGAGTTCTTGACTCCATGCCCTCGAAGGTTCCTTAGAACTTTAAATCTTATAGGTATGGTTCCCCACCATAGTAGTTAAATTGTTTCAAATATTTATGCATATGCCTCAAAACAGTGCCTACAAGACAGTTTGCTATCATTTTAAACTAATTAAGTATTTATCATGAGCCCAATCTGTGCAAAATGTGTAACTTGTATTTTGCCTTAGTGTGCAGAGTTGATGCCTTGGACTTCCCTATTCCCCAGTCTACCCCCATCCTGGACTGATGTTCTATGTTTGGAATTAGAAGATAATGGAGGTAACTCTATCCTCTGGGACCTACTGAAAGTCCTAGGGAAATAAAGAAAACAAAGGTGAAGGGGATGGGAAGGAGAGATGAAAGAATTCTAACATTAATGGGTCTGAAAGACAAACTTTCATTGTGTCACGTTTCTCTCTCCAAAGTATACTATGGCATGAGCAAAAGAAACTTTGAGAACCATTTTATTAGTCTTATATTTTTCATTTAAATATTAATACTTTAAATATTATTCCTGGAAGCACTCATTCCTAGACTGTGGCTCATATTTAGTCTTTAGAATGTATCATTGACAGTCACTCATCCTGTATCTCCCAGGATTGTTCACAAACAAATAGGAGGATTTTGACTTAATTTCCACATATTCTTATTACCTTCTTTCCTGATTTCTACCTTATTTCAAACTATAGTCCTCCAGATTAATCTTCTTAAGTATTACTTTGATCATGTTATTCCCTTGCTAATAATAACAACAATGCTGATAACAAAAATAATAAGATTATATAGTCTTTCCATCTCAGACTTCTTGTAGCATTTTGTTTGCACCTGTATAGTATACTCATCATGCATTGTTTTGTAGTATAGGGTTTAAAAATGTCCTTGTTGTATTCTTCCTATGGACTGCAGGTTCCATAAAGGCAGAGGACATATCTGTCTTAAATTTTATATCTTCTCTAGCACCTAGCAGAGTAGATATTTAATACATTTCAAATATATACCACTAAAAGGTCAATGACAAAAAAAAAAGTCTCATAGACTTCAGAATATTTATAGCAGCATTTTTTTGTGGTAGTGAAGAACTAGCAACAAATTATATGCCCATTGATTGTAGAATGGCTAAGCAGATTATAGTACCTAAACATAATGGGATATTATTGTGTTATAATATGTGATGGATATGATGAATGCAGAGAAGCATGGAGACATAAACTGATACAAAGTGAAGTAAGCAGAACCAAGAGAACCATATGCATATAAAATGACTACAACAATGTGAGGGGAGAGAATAACAACCAAAAAACAACTGGAAATGAATGTTGTGAAATGAATGTTGATCCTGCAGAAGAGATAAGACATGCCCTATAGTACATAAATATAATAATTAAATCCACGGAGCTGATAATATTACTTAGCAAAATAGTATATTAGGAGAACAGAAGAGGGCCAAGGACAGAGATTTGTGGGATACTCATGCTTAGTGTGCGTGATCTAGATGAAGTTCTGGCAAAGGATATTGCGGAAAGGCCAGACATGTAGGAGAGCCAGAGAAGAGTGGTGTCATACAAAAAGATATGAGAGACTACTCAGACAAGGATCATCAGCAGAGAGGCCAAGAAGGATGAAGATTGAGAGGAGGTCATTAGATTTACCAATCATTGTAACTTTCAAGAGAATAGTTTCAGTTGAATAATGATGTTAATGGTCAGACTACCTACGGTTTTAGGGTGAGTGAGAGGAGAGGAAGTCTAGCCAAGTTGAGTCACCAATTGTGTATTGCTTTCTCAAAGAGTTTAGTTGAGAAAAGAGCATGAATTATAAGATAACTAGAAAGGATGGATTGATCAAGTAAAGTTTCTTTTGTTCTTTTAAAGGATAGAGAAGACATCATGAGTGTGTTTGTAGGCAGCAAAGAAGGAACCAGTAGATAGAGACTGAAGATGAGAGAGAAAGAGAGGTGATGCTAGATGGAGAAATCAGTTGGGGAAGACAAAAAGGGATGGATCAAGGATGTATATAGAGAGCTTTGCCTTGGTTAGGAGAAAGGTCATGAGAGATACTGGAGAAAGGGGAAATAGTAGAGGGAAGTCTAAGGCATGTGAGATCAGGAGGAAAGAAAGTGCAACTTTTTCAGTGGTCCCATTTTTTTCCCAGTGAAGTATAAAGTGAGATACTCAGCTGAGAATATGATGAAAAAAAGCTGTTGAGGGTGAGTAAATCTATTAGATTTTAAAAGAGTACTTTGTATCAGTGAAAATCCAATTAAGGTGAGATAAGATAGGGGGTAGAGTCAAGATGGAGGAGTGATAGGTAGCAATATTGCCTTAAGTGTCTTCACATCCTCCTCTACAATAACCTATAAAGTACACCAAACCAAATTCTAATTGGAACAGCCAAAAAAAAAGTCATGATGAGTCATTTTTTTTAGCCCAGGACCACTTAGGAAGATAGATATAGAAGTCTGCAAACACTTGTGTAGGACATGGCCAGGAATTCAAGGCAGTAATATAGAAACTGCAGAAGTATCAGCAGGCTGTGGGGGTTGCTGTGGAGCAGCCAAGAGTCTTAGGATGATAAAAGGATTGACCACTTGAGCAAATAGAGGTCCAAGGGATACTTGTACTAGCATTGAGAACAGGACAGGTGCCATCTGGCCACTCCATTGCTTATTACCCAGTTCCAGATCATAGTTCCAGGGTAGGGAGGCATGGTTGTGGTTGCAAGGGAGCAGGGGGTGCTACCTGTATGAGGAGCAAGGAAGTTGTAGAAACATAGCTGTGTGGTCCTGAGTCCAAGAGTAGAGTAAGGATGCAGTTCTAACCTTTAATCCTGCACATAAACCTGCAGTGAAATAAACCAGGGCAAGAGACCAAAACCAAGGGGGATCCAGTAGTTCATTTACTCTGAACCTGTAGAAATTCCCTGCAGGCTAAATGTGACTAAGCTCAGCAGCAGTCTATAGAAACCCAACCATACACAAGCCAACAGATCCAAACTGGAATAGGAATTTGTAGAGTACAAACCAGGAGGGTGGTGAATAGACTTTTCCCTGAATCACACCTCTTTTGAAGGACCAAAAACTTACAGGCCCCCAGACTAAGCTGTGAAAGCAGAAGGATATAAAAGACAGAAGCTCAGACCAGATATCCTGCCCAAGTGAACAGATCCCAACTCTAACATAAAGTCCAAAGTCAAGAAGCAGACTGGGAAAAAAATGGCAAACAAACAAAAAAGAACCTGAACATAATAATCTACCATGATGATAGAGAATCTCAAGACACAAACATAGTAGAAGACTTGAAAATAACTACAAATAAAACCTCAAAGAAAATGAAACTTGGATATAAGAACAACAAGAATTATTAGAAGAATTTTTTGAAAAGATAAAAAAAGAGCAAAAGAATATTTTAAAAAATCATATAAGAATTGTAGATGATAAATTGAGAGAAGAAATGAGAGCTATGCAAGAAAATTATGAAAAGAGAACTAACAGCTTGGTCAAAAGGTACAAAGTATAATGAAGAAAATAACTCCTTAAAAATTAGAATTGACCAAGTAGAAGCTAATGATTCCATGAGAATGCAAGAAATGATAAACCAAATCCAAAAACTTTGAATAAAATAAAAGAAGAAAATGCAAAATGTCTCATAGGAAAAATAGTGACCTGAAAAATCAAGCAAGAAGAGATAATTTTATTCAGGGATTTGATTGTGAAAGGAAGGAAAGATACAAGACAATAGCTTGCAAGGATGGTAATGTTAAGCAATTCTTTAAAGATGGAAATACAACTATGCCCTAAGAAATGATGAAAAGCATGATTCCAAAGGGACCTGGAAAGATTTGTATGTTAATAAGGAATGAAACTGGAAGAACTAGGAAAACAATGTATGCAATGACAACAATGTAAAATGAACACCTTGAAAGACTTAAGAACTTTGATCAGCAACTATGATCCCAGAAAATGAATGATGAATGATGCTACCCACCTCCAGACAGAGAAGTGATAGACTCAAGATGCAGAGTGAAATATCCATTTTTGAATGTAGCAAATATGAGGATTTGTTTTGTTAGACTCTGCATATTTGTTGTTTTTTTTCCTCAATGGGAAGGGTCATGGTGGGAGGGAAAGAAAATAAATACTTTTGTTAATTGAAAAAATAAAATTTATTTTTTAAAGAAGTGAATGAGGAGACGAAGTAGAGGCAACAAATATAGACAAGAATTTATAGGTAATTTGGATGTGAAAGGGAAGACAGATGAAGGAAAATAACTTGAGATTGTATCATCAATCAAGGTTTATTTTTTTTCAAGTCTGAGGGATACATGTGTACATTTATAACTCTCCCTGGAAAGGAAGTAGGGAAGAAGCTAATAGATTATGTCCATTTCACAGATGAAGAAATCAAGGCCCAGAGATGTTAAGTGACTTGTCACACAAGTCTACTACATACACAAGATTGGTGTATGTAGGGACAGCTAGGTGGCACAACTAGTAGAGCACTGGTCCTGGAGTCAGGAGGACCTGAGTTCAAATCAGGCCTCAGACACTTGACACTAACTAGCTGGGTGATCTTGGGCAAGTCACTTAACCCCAATTGCCTTGCCTTCCCAACTCCAAAAAAAAGAAAAAATGTTTATTGATTAGAGAAATACAAATTAAAACAACTCTGAGATACCACCTCATACCTATCAGATTGATTAATATGACAAAAAAAAATGATGGATGTTGAAGGGGTTGTGGGAAAACTGGACCACTAATGCACTCTTAGTGGAGCTGTGAGCTGATCCAACCATTCTGGAGAGCAATTTGGAATGATACCCAAAGGGTTATAAAACTATGCATATCCTTTGATCCAGCAATACCGTGGCTAGGTCTATATCCTAAAGACATCAGGAAAAAAAAAAAAGGAAAAGGACCTATTTGCAATATTTATTTATTTATTTTTTCAGCTCTTTTTGTGGTGGCTAAGAAGTAGACATTGAAAGGATACCCATCAATTGGGGAATGGCTAAATAAGCTGTGGTATATGATTGTGATGCAGTATTATCATTCAATAAGAAATGACAAACACGAAAATGTTAGAAAAACCTGGAAAGACTTCCATGAACTGATGCAAAGTGAAGTGAGCAGAACCAGAATGTTGTGCATAGTAACAGCCATATTATGCAATGAAGAACTGTGAATGACTTAAGTGTTCTCAGCAATACAAGGATCCAAGAAAATCCCCAAGGACTAATGATGAAGTATGCTATTTACCTCCACAAAAGAAACTGATATTGTTTGAATGTAGACTAAAGCATGCTATTTTTACCTTTATTTCTTTCATTCTTTTTCTTTTATTCAAGTCTTCCTGTACAAAAGGACTCGTATGGAAATGTTTTACATGATTGCACATGGATAACGTATATCTGATTACTTACCATCTTGGGGAAGGATAGAATTTGAGACTCAAAATGTAAAAAAAAAAACCCAAATGTTAAAATAGTTGTCCCATGTAATTGGGGAAAAATAAAATGTGTTTTAAAAAATGTTGCATATAATAATTACAACAGAATTTCCAACATATAGTAAGAGAACGGTTATTTGGTGACTATTTTCACATTGAGCCATTGGAAATTCTCAAGTATGGGATGGAATTATGAAAACAGTGTTTGAAGGAGATTAGTTTAGAAGCAGTGGCAGGATGGATTGGGGGCCATCTTCAGCTATTAAAAGTTTCTTGCTTGAAAGATGCCCCCAACTTCACAATCACAGAGAAGTGACTAAAGTTGAGTGATGCTTAAGATTATGAAATAATAATGTCCACTAATGAATTTTGAACAAGTATAATCTCTGCCCTAATCAGTGGAACAAATGAGAAGCATGTTTATGCCCATGCCCATGCCAATGGGGAGTAATAGGAATGGTGTCTTTTCTTTTCCTCTGTCTCACGATCTGTTTGCCTGCCCACTCTGCCTAACCTTTTCTTTATTTTTACAATGCTTATCTGGCCTTTATACTGGTGATTAAAAATCATAAAAACCAGTCAATTGGGGAATGGCTGGACAAGTTGTAGTATATGATTGTGACAGAATACTACTGTGCTATAAGAAATGAGCTTGATGATCTTAGAAAAGCATAGATGGACTTGCATGAAATAATAGAGAGTGAAATGAGGAGAACTAAGAGAATGTTGCATACAGAAACAACAATATTGTTTTAAGGACAATTTTGAGTGAATAAATCATCTTTAATATTATAAATACAGAAATTAACTACAAAAGACACATGAAGGAAAACATTACCTGCATTCAGAGAAAGAATCGATAAATAGAAGTATGTATAGAATGATTTTACGTTATCTATACACATTTGTATCTAATGGTAATCATCTCTAGTTCAGGGTGAGGAAAGAAAAAAAAAGAAATTTACATGATAACTTTGTCATATATTTAAAAGGAATAGCAAATTGTACATAATAGATTTGCAGTTTCATGTGCAATTATCTTTTTTATTATACTGTTATGAAAATGCTTGTTTTATTCCATAAATTAAAAATAAAATAAATAAAAATGTAAAAAAACCCATAAAGGATCACAGGATTATGGGAGCAGAAAAAAGGCAGCTAGATGGCATAATGAATAGAGCACTGGACTTAAAATTCACAAGACTTTAGTTATAATCCTACCTCAGACACTTACTAGCTATGTTTCCCATGGTAAATCCCTTAGCCTCACTGCACCTCAGTTTCCTCTTCTATAACATGAGTGAGATGGACTTGAGCTCTAAGGTTCTTAACAGCTCTAAATTTATGATCTTATGATTAATGATTGGAAAGATGGGGAATAAGAGAAAGCAAGCTTTATATAATAGACATTTATGGTTTCATATACAAATCTCTTTTCCTATTCTGCTATGTATATGGAAATTTTCATTTTATTTGGTGTTTGTTAAGTTAATTTTTTTTTTTTAAACAGAGAAGGGATGTGATTATCAGGGAGCTCTACTGGAGGAGACACATTGGCCTTGGTGAGAAGGACAACTTTTTCATGAGGGGATAATATAATAGTATTAATAATCCTTCAGTCAAAACATAATGAAAGGATTGTTTTCTCTAATACAGCAATCTTCATTCTGAGAAGTGTAGAGTGAAAATGGGTAAGAGGGAATTGAAAACCAGGATAAATAAGGAGGTGGTGGGTGAAGTTCTGCTGAACTCAGCAGCCCAGAAGAACTACATCCCATGGGAAGAAAAAAAATAACATGTCATTAGCAGATCAATTGTGGCTATGTTATGTGGATAATTGCAGAAAAAAAAGAGATGAATCACCGAACTGGAGGGAGGTACATACGCTGATTTTCAAAATAAACCAATAAAGAAGGTGAAGTCTTCAAACCATAGGCTAGGGAGCTTGATTTTGATTCTCAGTGAAATTCTAGAAGGAATTATTAAAGGAATAGTATGTGAGCATTTACAAAGGGAATTAGTAATCACTGAGAGTCAGTATGGCTCATAAAAGACAGGTGATGCCAGATTTTTTTGATAGGGTCAGATGACTGGTAAATCAAGGGAATGTGGTGACCCTAAAATCACTGAATCAAAGATGCAGAATTGGAAGAGACCTCAAAGGCCATGTAATCCAACCACCTCTTTTCACAGATAGTGCACCTGGATTTTAACAAGACATACGACAGATTCTCTCATGTTATTCTTATTGCTAAGATTGGAGATGTAGAGACTTGATTAGTACGGCCAGTTGTACTTAGAACTTGTTGAATTTCATGACTAAAAATATCAACCTAGAGAGAAGGTTTAATGGATGCCCCAGGGATGTGAATTCTTACATGAAAGAAACTGCTTACTAAGCATAGGGAGAAGAGGACTGGAACTCCCCACCTCCACCCCCACCCCCATTCATATATACTAATGCAGGTCACCTTCTCTTCAATTTATAATCTTAGAAAAATACCTAGAAGAGGGAGAGGTTAAATTACTTATAAAGCATCAAATGTCAATATGTGTCAAAGGTAGGACTTAAACCCAGGTTTTCCTGGCTTTAAGGACAATTCTCTAACCATTATGTTACATGTTAGCTTCATAATCTCTTAGTATTTTTTAATTTAATTGAACTCTACTGGATCCCCACTTTATAGATGAGGAAACTGAATAAGTTAAATGACCTGTATATATCCTTATCCACCGGCTAGATCAATTTCAAAATCCTTAGATTGGCATTCAGTCAGTCTAAATCTGGCTTGTATTTCCCCAACAACCTTATTTTCTTTTATTTTTCTATATGAACACTTAGTGTTTGTCTTACTGGTTTACTCCCTGTCCCCCAAATATACCATACCTAATCCTACCTTATAGCTATTGCTCATGCTATTTCCTTTTCTGAAATGTTCACTTCTTCAAAGCCTTGATTAAATTCCACCTCTTCTATTTTAGCCTTTATCCATGATTTCCCCCCACACTGACCTCTCTTCTTTCTCTAGACTCCTTTTATATTTATTGCTCCTATCACTCACTTTGACATTCAATCCTGTGTGGTCTTCCATTGCTTAAGGTTTTTTTTTTTTCCAGCTTTCTCACATTCAACAAGTATTTACTATACACCTGCCATGGCCAAAGAAGCTGTTTGTCTCAAAGAGGTACGATTCTTGAAGCAAGATCTTCTTGAGATGACTATGTCTTCTACTCCTTCCATATCTTCTGAAGTATGTAGCATGGGGGACAGGTGCATTGGAAATGGGCAATAAAAACTTATTGAACAAATGAATGATGGAATTCATCTTTCAAAAGAATCAGCTCAAACCCAAGATATTGAAATCAATTACTTCCTTAGGTTTAGAATACTGAAGGTGAGCTGAACTTAATCTGTGCTTTAGACATTTTCTTTATGAACTATGAAATATTAAGATCTCATCCTACACTGAACAACAAGGTTTATGGGAAAATGAAACTTGAACCAAAGTAGGATTTTCTTCATCCAGTTCTTCTATTTAACCTCTTGGTTGAGTATTTTTAATGATATCCTTGGCCTGGATATTTACAGCATTAACATAATGATCTATCTTAACATATTGTGTTTGCCACCTGCTGGGGATGAAACATTGAAACTAACACTGATAACTCATTAACAATAACACTAGTAGCTCATTAACAATGTTGACCCAATTATATGTTGTGTATCCCATAGACAAATAACTGTAATTGCATCTCAAAAGTGATTTTGTAAACACAGAGATTCTTTTTGAAATGCAAAGCAGGATCCATTATTTTAAGTTTCAATACAAATACAGGTTTAAATGAAACCGCATCACTTGGTGAAATGAAATCAAATTTCAGTCTAAAGAGAGGCCTTTTGGAATCAATGGGTAAAGAGCATATTCTCAGATGAAGCTTTGCAGGGTCACCAATACTTGCATTCATTGTCCTGCGCAGAAATTATCCAAGTTAGTGCCAACAAAAGCTAGACATCTGGTAAGTGACAGCAACATGGACTATCAGTAGGTAGTGATTTCCTTTTGAAACCATTTGGATGATTCTCTATTCCCTGGACAATAGAAATGTGATGAGGTCTTTGATATCATCTGCCTGGATTTTTTTTAAAAGCTCTGCTGAAGAAATGGAAGAACAAGAAGCTCTGTGTGGGAAAAATTTCAATATACGGTATATTTATGTGCAATGCTGCAAATAGTGATGTGAATCTGCCTCACAAGAAGCACATCAGGATAGAGAATCAAACATCATGCAATATACTGACAAAGCCTTTTGCCCAGACCATTGCTGTGATATTAGATTAGGCAGAGACGGCTCTTTGAAAGAGTCATGATGTGAAGAGTTACAAAATTCTCTAATGCAAATTGAATGCTGAACTTGCTGAGGACTATATAGGGATGCTGTTGTAAGGAGGAAAGAGAAGGGTGTGGTAGGATGGAGGGGCTTTGGGGAGTGGAGACAAAGTCGGCAGAAGCAAGAGCAAAAGTTGAGGTTTTACAACCACTACTTATGAGTCCTTGGAAAATCGTTTTCTTATTCTCTCTTGAGGGGCCTGAGTGGCAGCTTTGGGAAGGTGCTGATGACTTTAGGACACATGCAAAAACACAAACACATCTCCAAGGATAAAGAGCAACATGATTCTGAAACTTCTATAATTGGATCAAATGAGTTCTCTCGGTCCCATTTAGCTTCGAGTATAGAAATCTTGCTTCTTTCTTGGAATTTGTAGCATGAAATTTACTGAGAAACATTGTATTAGGTCAAAATTCATATTAATTGGTTATTGTTATTTCTTTCATTTGCTCTCTTGAATCATCTCCTCAAAGTCTTTCTTGTCTCTGTTTTTATGTGTCTTTACATATCTCTTTGTCTCACCCCCAACCATCTCCTCCCAGGATATTTTGCATGTGGGATACATCTTAAATTGCACTTTTGTATATATTATCTCATGTGATCCTCATAATGATCCTGTATGAATGCTAAACCAAGTGCTAGAGCTGTTACCAAATCTCAAGTTTCCTGACTTCTAGTCTAGATTTCTTTTCACCTGACCAATCATTTAATCAAATAGAATTCACTAAGGCAATACAACTTTTCCCCATCTATCAATCTCTTCACCCCTTTAATCATGTTTTTCTCTCTTCTCTGAGCTCAGCACATTCTGAGCTTTTCCATGTCTAGAATTAAATTCAGGGTTTGTTAGAGGCACCATCTCTCTAAAGCCATTCAAATAGGCATCATCACCCCCTGCCCCCATCACCATCTCTTCTCCTATTACTTGATACTTTGATATACGGTCATAGAAAAAAGCCTGAGCAACCTAGAGAAATCATCTAGTATATTTATAGAAATTCCTAATCTTAATATTGTTTCCTTTTGATTAATCACTGCCCGGTGAATTCACCTCCCTCTGTCATTTTCCAGCTGTACTCCCTTTGATATCCCTTACCCCCAGCCTTTCAAGTTATTGGTTAAGGTTTATGCTCACTGTTCATTTTCTGTCCACATGTTGAGGTTAATTTATATTACCTGACAGAATCACAGTATTATAATTGGGAGAGACCTTAGAGGTCATCAGTTTCCATCCTTCAGTTTATACATGAGGAAACTGAGGCCCTAAAACATAAAATGATTTGTCCAAGTTTACAAGATAGTGGTTAACAGAGTCAGGGCTTGAAAACAGGTCTTTTGATTCTAACTTCAGCAGAGCTATAGCTGCCAATTGTGGAATCTGGGACAAGCTCCACAAAACACACTCTGGGCAAGTAGCATGATAGGTACTCTCAAATAAACTCTATAAAAAAATTGGTTTTTGGGAAGGAGTGGAAGGGGCATATTGGGATAGAGACTGCAGGACATGCAAGAAGTCACTGCTGGTGCTTTGGCAAGGGTGCTCTCAGGAGGAGAAATAAAGGATAGACTGATGTGTAGAAAGGTGCTAATTTGGGGGGGGGTGATCATTCACAAGGGTGGAGAGTGGGAAAAAAGGAAGCACCCATCTGGGAGCTTCCTATTTTAACTAATTATTCTTGTCAAGTCTCAAGTCACATTGTTTGTAGCTATTGAAGAAGTATAAGCACTTAGTACCCTCTGAATGTTGGTGCCCTGAGAGAAATCTTTGACTGCTCCACCATGGTTATCTGAAATTCACTTCTATTTCCATGTGTTTTATATGGCCTGGTTCTCAAGGGGTGGGAGGCCCTGTTTGTGGGGACAAGAAGTTGAAACCCACAGCCCTTGTGCTTAGCACAGTGTCACGCTCATCAGAATAGCAGGATGATTGCTGAGGAGTATGACAACCCCCCATATATATTAGGAGAATGATGTATCAGTAGCCAGTGCCTGGTTTTGGAGGCACCAGAAGGAAGGGTTAGATTCCTAAGTCACTTGGGGACAGATTTATTGGTAGTACATTGACACCACTGCTGGCAGGATCAAATAGGAGATTATATCTATAATGATTTACAAAAATTAAGTGCTATATTATTATTATATTATATATTATATCATATTATATAGATTGTTGGGGGGAAGAAGGCAGTGACACACGGTAGCACTTCAATAGAGCTCTTGGTAAAGCCCATAGGGAAGGGCAGTCCCTATGGCAGAGGCCAAGAGTAGAGAGTACATACATGACCCTCGAGTCAGTTATGAGCTCTCTTGAAAGAAAAAATGCAAGAGGTGGTAAGTTTTTGCTATGGATGAGGGTCAGGGATAATAGGTGAAGATGTGGGGTCCCAGTGGCTGGTTCCTGGGTTGGTCAGGCCAGGAATTTCCTAAGGAGGTCCAAGGTCACAGCTACTCTTCTGTAACTGTTTTCCTGAATATCTACCAGGTAGATGGAGCAACTTTACTTTGTTAATATCCAGGGAGGCTTATCAGAGTCTCACCAAAGAACATAATGGGGAGTAGGGCATGGCTCATTGGCTGTAGGAACAGACGGGCCATGGAACAGGTAAAAGAAGAATTGCAAGGGGCTCTAGTGCTTTTCATGTCTTTAGGGGTACATGCCATTCATAGAACACTGGTGTCAAAGGATCAAATAGGCATTGCTGTAATATGACGCCATGCTTTCACATTGGTGGGTTTCTTCCAAGAGCTGGCAAGTTTGATTTACCTGTCGCCTGCTTTCAGAGCATTAAAAGGAAACAGTAAATTAAACTAGGTATTACGCCAGCTCCCAAGACTCTTCCTGCCACTTTCCCCAAATCCCAGCACATTGATAGTTGTTACTATTTATTTTGTGGATACAGAAGAAATATCATGAATTCAGTTAAAGGAAAGTCTCTCATTCACTGTCCCTGTGTGACAGTGTCTTTTCTGGCTGTGCCAGAGCAGAAGTAAGCCATTGACTCTTCAGATTACCATGGAAAACCCTGTAGTTCTCAATGAAAGAACCCTTTGTTGCCATATAATTTGTACGTGCTTCATCCAGGAGCACTTCTTTATTTGAGATATTTTTACCTTTACTTTAGGCTAAAGTTCAAAAGTTAAGGCTAAGAATTATTTCATTCTGATTCCTACAATACACCTAACCCATGTTTGGTATACTCAAGTAGTTCACTGTTTTGATGAGGCATATTCACTTTATCAATAAAATTTAAAAAGGAAATCAACTTGGAACTTTAATGGAACCCATTTCTGAGATAGCAAATTAATCTTTGATGACTGAGAATATTATTCGAAATTAAAACTAAACTGAAGAAATTATCAATAAAAGTTACAGGTGATTTGCCTATTAAAATATCATCAATCATCATCACCAACATAAACAACAACCAGAAGACTTGGAATTTGAAAGCAACACTTTTATTTGGGGCTAGTTGAATGAGAGCTAATCAGAGATAGGTAAGTGGAGCAGATTGGATAGAATGCTGGACCTGGGAATCAGAAGGACATGAGTTCAAACCCAGCCTCAGACACTTAGATGTGTGACATCTCTATTTCCTCATGTCATCTATCTATGACATGGAGATAATATTAGCCCCTTTTTCTCAGGATGGTTGTGAGGATCAAGTAGGAGATTATGTCTATAGTGATTTACAAAAGTTAAAATGCTATATTATTATATTATATATTATATTATATTATATATATTATATCAGTATTATATCTCCAAACATTTTATTATATATCAGGCAAGGAAAACCTACATGTTTAAGTCCCACACTGTTACAACCAGGGAAATATACCTGTAGTTCACCAAAATAAACAAACAAAAAAAATACTTTAAGTGGAGTCTACCTTTCTTTCAGAATTGTAAGAATTAAATGATATAATGCCTGTGAAAATGGTCTGTAAATAATACTTTTATTGACAAAATAGCAACGATAGCAATATTAAAAAAGAAAGGTGTTACTTTTTTTTCCCACCAATTGAGAGTCAGCTCCAAATGGTGCCATCATTAGGGATTCAGGGCAGGTGAGCTGTGGGGGCAGTTAGGCAGCAACTACAGCTATAGATCTAATGAGAGCATCAACCTCTCTCCAAGTATGAGAGTGCCTGCAGTTAGTAGATAAAAACTGAGAGAACACAGCCCTTTTTGTTGTGGGGTTTCTATGCTGGCCCTTCTACCTAATTAACTCCAGTGACTCCTGGTTACCTCTAAAGTCAAATAAAAACTCCTGTGTTTGACACTTCAGGCCTTTCACAAATTGGTTCAGAACTACCTTTTCATCATGATTATACATTACTCTTCTTCATATTTGTATTCTATTAGAACACTACATGCACACACATAAACAAATACAAGGTGATTTGAGGAGGAAGAGACCATTAATTATTGATAGCATTAAAGGAAAGATTCCGAGAAGCAGCAATAAGGAGGAAGTATATTCAAGGCATAGGGAATGACTTACATAAATATACAGTGGCAGAAATAGAAATCTCACGTTTGAGAAAAGGTAGTAGTTCTGTTTGACTAGGGTACAGAATATTTGAAAGGAAATAATGTGAAATGAGTGTAGAAAGGTGGGTGGGAATCAGAGTGTATGGAGTCTTAAATGCCAAACTCTTTGTTATGTTATTCTGAAGGCAATGCCGAGTCACTGAATGGCAGAATGGCATTATCAGATTTCTGCCTTAGGGAGATTGTTTTGGAATCTGTGTAGAAGATGAATTGGACAGAGGAGAAACTGGAAGCAGGGGGACTAATTAAGAGGCTATGAAATAGTCTAGGTGAACAGAGATGAGTGCTTAAAGTAATTGCATGAATGGCAAAAAGAGGGTGAATGCCATAGATGTTACAGACATAGAATCAACAAGTTTGTTGTTATTTGGTCGTTTTCAGATGCACCTGACTCTTTGTGTTTCTGTTTGGGGTTTTCATGGCAAAGATACTGGAGTGGTTTGCCATTTTCTTCTCCAGTTTATTTTACAGATGAAGAAACTGAAGTAAACAGGGCTAAGTGACTTCCCCAGGGTCACACAGCTAGTAAGAGTCTAAGGCCAGATTTGAAGATTTACTCTTCCTGACTCCAGGTCCAGTACGTTATTCACGTGGTCTGTAAACAATGGTTTTATTGACAAGAACAGCAACAATAGTAATATTAAAAAAATGAAAGGCACTACTTTCCTAGTGAAAAAAATGGACATGACAGATGAAGCGTAAAGGATAATTTTGAGGTTATGGACCTCTGTGACTTGGAGGATGATAGTTCCCTCAGGGAAAAAAAAAATAAAGAGAAGTTTGGAGGAGGGATAGGTTTGAGGTGTGGGGGAAGATACTGAGTTTCTTTTGAGAGATGTTGACTTTGGGATGCCAATGAGATACCCTGGTAGAAATGTAACAAAGGCAGATGGTGGTTCAGAAGATAAATGGGGTTGATGTTTGGGAGTCATAGAGAGAGAGAGAGATTATAATTGAACTTATAAGACCTACTGAGATGAGCAAAGGAGAGAGAAGAGAAGGCTTAGGACAGAGTTTTGATGGATGTTCATGCTTAGGGGTAGAAGATGGACATCGAATCAGCAAAAGAAACTGAAAAGAAGCATTCAGATAGGCAGGAGAAACATCAGGAGAGAGCAATATTATGGAAGGTCAGAAGGAGAGAGTAACTGACTATATTAAAAATCCAAGGCAGTATGTAGGGCATGAGGGATAATGACAGTCAATATCTTTGTCTCCCCCACTCCATTTCATATACTTTGAAACTGATGGCTTATATGAATAGTTTGAGTTCAAATTTTGTCGGAGTCATATATCTTCTCATCATCAAGGTCCCCTCCAGCTCTAAACCTATGAAGCTATTATCTACCAGGTGTTATGGTAGGCATAGATAATGTGAAATAAGACTGTATTGCTGTTTCTTTTCTCACTATATTTAAGATCTAGTGGCAGGTGGAGAAGACAGAGTGGAGAATATGATAGGCCTGCAAGTAATAATAATAGAAGTTAAATTATGATCAGTGCCATAGGAGAGGAAAGAAATAAATGCTGTGGGCATTTGGAGAAGGAAAGGAGGAAAAATTCTGGAAATGAGAGATGCTCCAGATGAGCAATCTCTCCATAACTTAGTCATAGACTTTTTAGATCTGGAAAGAACCCTGGACATCATTTTGTACATGAGGTAGAAGGCCATAGAAAGTGGTAAATTCAGCTCTAGAACACAGGTTTACCAATTTCCAGGCCAGTGTTGCCTTTCTTCCCCAAAACACAATCACCAAATGTTCATTGACTATGTACTTAGGAGGCAATCCAGGGGTCTGCTTTAAGGAGAAGATAAGAAAAGAGGATAGGACCAGAATAGAAGAGAGGAATATTAATAACAGTGATAGCAATAATAATAATAATAGCTAGCATTATGCAGCACTTTAAAGTTTGCAAAGAGCTTTACAAATATCTCAATTTATTTTCACAACAACTCAGGGAGGTGGATGCTATTCCTTCTCCCTTTTTCCAGATGAAGAAACTGGAGCAGGCAGAGGTTAAGTGACTTGCACACAGTCAAAGTTAGAATCTGAGGCTAGATTTGAACTCACGTCTTCCAGACTCCAAATCTAAAGCTCTATTCTCTAGAACACTTTGGTGCATAAATATCTTATGCTACAGGAAAATTTTTGGGTGATAAGAAACTGAGTCAAATTCTCAATAACTTTTAGCCTATGTACTTTAATTACTGCAAGGTTCTATTCATTTCAACAAACATTTATTAAACACCTAATAATGGAAGGCATTGTACCAGGGGTTGAAAAAAAAAAGACAAAAAACAAAAAACAGAAGGGAAAAGAATCTTTGCCCACAGTGTAAGAAGTTAAGGGAAGCAAGGGAAAGACCAGAGAAAGTCTTGACGGTATACTTGAAGTTTCTCATTTCCATTGGTGAATTTTGTGGGAAGATATAGGGGTACAGAATCAAATGTCATCTTATCCATTATCCACACTCCCAATATTCACAGACATATTTTTATACCCACCTACACACACACACACATATCAGTCTACTGATCTATCTACTGATCCATTTACTCTCTTTACAATGGTCAATATCATCTGTATTCTCTTTAGCACTTCTTAAAGTGTGGGTTGGTATCCCATGGGGTCATGATCCACAGTTTAAGAAGTGATGAAAGGGTCATGAGTGGAAAAATTTAAGAAGCTCTCATCTTGGTTATATATTGGTGGTAGGAAGATTCAAAATCATAAGACAACAAAGGTAAGTTGTACTGGAAATAACACCTGACTGGGAAAAGGAAGAATTGGTTTCTAGTCCTAAGTATGGATCTGGGCAAATCATTTAACTTTCCTCAGCCTCAGTTTCTCATTTATAAAATGAAGGGGTTGGATGAGATAAGATGATCTCTAAGGTTCCTTACAGCTATAATATTGTATAGGTCTATGATCTGAAATGCAACTGTAGAGTGAACTTGCTAAAAAAGTAGGACTACTATAGTTGTGCAGGTATGTCAAGGTAGAGGTGAGGTAATGGGCCCTCAACAAGTTGTCTAGATAGATAACTAGCATTTCCTATTATACTCTATCAGAGGTGAGGAACCTGTGACCTCAAGGTCACACGTGGCCCTCTATGTCCTCAAATACAGTCCTTTTGCCATGAAGACAGCTGAAGCGGATTCTGTGGAGTGCTTAGAGCTTCGTAAGACATCAAAGAAGCCAAGGTCATCCTAGAACATTGCCAGTCATCTCAATTTTTGTTTTGCCACCGGACACTAATGACTCTGGAAGAGAGTGAAGCTGATAACTTCATGCAACTATGCCTCATTTAAATCCAATTTAAGCTTGAATCAAGACACAACCCATTTCAGTTTACTATTTTTACCTACCTCAAAGTTCTGTGGTGACAGGCAAGCAAAGCAGCAGGTGCAGATATATTGAGAATTGTAGTCACAATCCTGCACATAGGCAGCCCATGTCATAGGGTCATCTTACTGCACTGAAGCAACAATGGGATTCAGCAGCCCTGTGGGTGGCTGACCAGCCTTTTTAAAGGACCATACTGCTTACCTCCTGGTGTGAGCAAGGAGCTTAAAAGGTGCCCTAAGAATTGTTCTTCACCCAACCATGGCCTGCTTACTTTAGTAGGCAGGGATCCAACCCTGTGATCAAAACATGAAAAAAAAAAGTACAAAAATTTTTGTGAAGATGATTCCATTCACCATCAGTACATGGAATGTGTGCATGCTTATGAACAACATGAAATCCAGAGCACCTGAAAGACAAATGAAAGCTCTTGTTGTGAGATAACTCAGCAGGTTTCACATCCAAATAACAGTACTGAATGAAACAAGGCTAGCAAATGAAGGCTAGCTTAGCAAAGTCAGAGCTAGATACACATTTTTCTGGAGTGGTTTCAGTGATGATGACTGTCATGAAGCTGGTGTAGGTTTCGCAATCCAAACTAATCTAGTCAGCAAGCTTCTATGCCTCCCAAAAGGAGCAAACAACAGGTTCATGACAATGCAATTGCCTTTGCAGGAAAGTGTCATACCACCCATCATCAGTGCCTAGACTCCCACCATGATGAACCCGGAGGAGGTCAAAGAAAAAAAAATTATGAAGACCTGGAGACCTCATCATCCATATGATGAAAGAGGACAAGCATATAATTCTGGATGCCTTATAAAAATAGACAGAGCAGGCACAGAATATAAGACATGGCAGGGAGTCCTTTGGAGGAACAGTCAGAAAGAGCAATAGCAGTAGTCACTTACTACTGAAGACTTATATGACTCATGACCTCCACATCACTAACACTGCCTTCCATTTACTTAAATACAATAAAACTTTGTGGATGCATCCTCCCAGAAAATATTGGCATTTAATAGACTATGTCACTTGAAGGAGAAGAGACAAAATGTGAGAGTGAGAAAGGTGATGTGTGATATAGAGTGCTGGACTAATCATAGATTTATTCTTGTTCAGCTAAATGTTAGCATTCATCAAAAGCAGTAGCCCTGGGACAATACAACTATCAGAAGACGATGTCAGCAGATTAGAGCACATACCCAAGCATGAATAGTTCATTACTTACTGGGAGGGAAAGCTAAGCCAATACATGGTTGGCAACGGTGGAGCAGAAAAGGAGTGGGAAGCTTTCAGAAATTTGGTGTATGGCATTGTATTTACTCATCGGGGCCAGAACATTCACAAACATTAAGATTGGTTTGATGACAATGATTGAAAAATTCAGAAGCTGCTACATGAAAAATGAGAACTCCATAGTATTTACCATCAGGATAGTTAATCCATCTCTAAGAAGGCAACATTTAATTCCACCAAAGTGCAAGTGAAGCTTAGAGGGTAGGATTCTTGGCTCAGTAAGAAGGTAGATGAAATTCAGTTTTACATGGACAGTAACAATCCAAAACACTTTTATGATGCCCTGAAGTCTATTTATGAGCCAAAGACCTATGGTGCATCTCAACTACTCACTGCTAATGTTTGTCACATTGATTAGGGATAAGGACATGATCCTGGAGAGATGGGTTGAAGACTTCTATAGTTTTCTCAACAGACTGTCATCAATCAATGCTGAAGCTGTCAACTGTATACCTCAGGTTGAAGTTAACCCCTCTTTAGCTGAATGTCCAACTGCAGAAGTTTTGAATGCCATTAGGCTCCTTTCACATGGTCAAGCACCCGATGCTGATTCTATTCCAGCTGAGATTCACAAAGCAGGGGATTCACTGCTCATACAAAAGATAACTGAAATCTTCCAGGTTATATGGCAAGAGGATGTTATGCCCTAGGAGTGTTCAGGGATGCCCTTATTGCCTATCTCTATAAAAGTAAAGGAAATAGATTGTCCTGTGACAGGGCTCTCTTTCTCTTTCTTTCTCTCTCTGTCTCTCTCTGTCTCTGTCTCTCACTCGCTCTCTCTCTCTGTCTTCCATTGCTGGTAAGATTCTTGCTAGAGTCCTTCTTAATAGGTTTATCCTTTACCTGAAAGATGGTCATCAACCTGAGAGCCAGTGTGACTTCAGAAAGGGCCAAGGAATGGTTGATATAATGTTTATTGCTCGACAGGTCTAGCGGAAATGCCAGGAGCACAACAGTGGTCTGTATACAACATTCATTTATATGACCAAGACCTTTGATACCATCTGTTGTAAAGACTTAGAGAAAATTATACTAAAATTTAGTTGCCCAGAGAAGTTAATCAGTATTGTACATCTGTTTCATGATGGCATGCCTGCCTGGATTCTGGATAATAGACAGTACTCTCATGTTTTCCCAGTCACCAATGGAGTGAAGCAGGGCTGTGTACTTGCTTCCATGCTTTATAGTATGATGTTTTCTGTGACACTGTTTGACACCTTCAGCAAGGATGAAAATGGTATCGAGGTCAGCTATGGCACTGACAGTAAATTATTTAACTTAAAAAAGACTACAAACCAAGACTAGAGTGAAGGGAGAGTTGGTGCGTGACTTTTTGTTTGAAGATGACTTGAGATGCAAAAGGATTGATTAATTTTCTGTTGCTTGTGCTAATTTTGGCCTTACAATTAACATTAAGAAAACAGAGGTTCTCCACCAGCCTGCACCACATCATCCATATGTAAAACCATCAGTTAGAACAAATGGAGAAATTTTGAATGCTGTGGATAAGTACTAGACTGCCTCCCAAACTGAAAGTCTACAGAGCCATTGTACTGACTTCATTGCCATATGCCTGTGAAACCTGGACAGCATACCAGTGCCATGCCAAGAAATGGAATCACTTCCATTTGAATTGTCTCAGGAAGATTCTGAATATCACCTGGAAAGATAAGTACAAGACATTGAGGTCCTTTCTTAAGCTGAACTGTCAAGCACTCAAACTCTACTACAGAGAGCACAACGTCTGTGGACTGAACATATTGTTCAAATGCCAGAAGGATGTTGTCTAAAGGACTATTTTATGGAGAACTCACACAAGGAAGGCACTCACTTGGAGGTTGGAAGAAACAATACAATGACATTCTCAAGTTCTCTCTGAAGAATTCTGGAATCAATTATGAGTCAAGGGGACCACTGGCAAAGGATCATTTAGCATGACATGTTTGCATCAAAGAAGGCTCTATATTCTATGAGCAAAATGGAATTGCAGTAGCACAAAAGAAATGTGAGATGTGCAAATTAGACATCTCCACTCCAAATGTTCATATGGATTATTTGTGCCCAACCTGTGGTAGAGCTTTTTGAGTTTATTTTGGGCTGATCAACCACAGTAGGACACACTGCACCTTGACCTCAACATAGTGATATCATTTTGAGAATGAAGGACAACAACCATATATATGGGGTCATGTAGTGTTGGACAATGGCTGAAAAATGACTGAAAAACAACAAATATACACATGCACAAATCTTTTCAGTGTTGCTTATCTATGCTACTCTGGTTGCTATGCTATTACCTCTTCTTCAACAGTTGAGCAAATGACATCTCTGAAGGGTTATTGACCTAACATACTATTTTTGGAGCTCTGAATCATGCTATTATTTCTTATTCATGCAATTTTAAACACTGTATACTATTTACTTGCAAGAAAATTATATTTGAAAAATTCAAATAAATTATTTTGAGAATTCAATTCAATGAAACAATTTCTAAGTACCTTACATAAGGCACTGGACTAAGTTGCTGGGAATTTAAAGGAAAAAAAATGAAAGAGTTCCTGTCCTCAAGGTGCTTAATTTTAATAAATAAACAAATAAAAATTGTAAGTAGAGGAGCATGTACATATATGTGTATTTATATGTGTGTGTATGCATATATTCATAATCATCTGTCTATCTATCTGTCTTTCTAATCTATATTTTTCTCTCTATGGAACTGGAGACTGGCCATTGAATCCACATGAGTAAGCATCGGTATGCATGAATGATTCAATTCCCCTGTGGAAGAAGATGGGAAACCTGCTTTCAGACATTTGTGATGTTATGCAATTAAATTGCTTGGAGATATTTGTAGCATGCCTACATGTTCTATAACTAGTTCTGTATGCTAACGACATGGTGAGATGGTCCCACCAACAAATATTGGAGTTGAATCCACGCAAGTTTCGCAATTAGGCAATGTAGCTTAAGTTTCTGAGGATTACATTTTGAGCCCTAGCCTGATGATAGTTGAGATGAGGACTCAGCCAATAGTGATGCCATATCTTGATGTAAATTGTGTGGGACTGATACCAAGTAGAAATTGAAATAATTTCAATGCTACTTTTCTCCCTTTTGTACAGAGGGGTAAAGGAGAGTGTGCCCCTAATATATTGATGAGGAAATGTTTGTATTTGTGTTCTTACTATATCTTTGAAATAAATATTCATTATAAAAGCTAATTGATGTTAATTGATTAAATAGAGGTATGGTGCTAGTATTGACAACAGTGACAGGGGTTCCATATAGGAATGAAGTCTTAAGATGTATTGAGAGAAAAGACATCTGGATTCCTTTAGGGGTATCACTAAAACTCTGAAAGAGAGATTTAACCCACCTTATTCTGGGAGAGTGAGTCTAGAAAATACTTGTAGTTGTTCAGAAGACCAATGACATCAGGAGGTTGATATCTTGACTCTGCTCCTGAATCGGACTGAAGTGAGGCTGAGTTGTGCAAAGTCATCAGCCTCACTCTCTTTTCCAGAGTCATTGAAGTCCAGTGGCAGGACATAGATCAAGATGACTAACCATCTTTGCTGCCACAGCAGCAACCACTTCAGATGTGTCCAATGAGATTGGATCCACAGTTACTCTTAACAGTCCCTTCTATTCGTATTAGTGCTATCACATCTGGAACCACAATGATGACCCAACTTCTGATCTAGACCCTTTAATTAATAGATCAGTCATTAATGCCACTATTCCTTCTACCTCAGAAGTTTTTTCCCTAAAAGTACTTCTACATTGAGGCAGCTAGGTGTCAAAGTGGATAGAGCACTGGTACATACACATACACACACACACACACATTTGAAGGCAGCAAAGTAGAGAACAAAGTGAAAATGTGAAGAGTATAAGAGCACCCACTCCTTGGGGCAAGGCTTGTGTAAAGCCAAACACAAGTGGCTTTCTAGAGGACTGCTACTGTGAACAGCTTTCAAGGTTCTGATTACATAGTATAGCAAACTCTCTATTTATTCAGTAACAAGTCATAGCAAAACATTCACAGAAAATCAAAATACAGCATTCACAATGTTACAACTTATCACAGAAAATCAAAATACAGCATTCACCATGTTACCACTCAACAATTTATCAATAAAATGGCCACATAGTTTTCACCAAAGTGGTCACATAGTTTTCAACACTGCACATTCATTTAGTAGATCACAAAATCCTTAATTCAATCACTAAGTACAAAAGTCAAAGTTCTCCACCCCTAGGTCACAGTAAATCATAATCTTCTCAGTCAGTATACAGTATCCAAGTAAGAGTTTATTTTGGTCTGATCATTTGTAAATGTAAAGTCTTCTTTCAGCTTGACTCGAGGCTGGCTCTCAGCTCCCATGATTCCTCTTTCATGGTCCCAACTCCAACTGTCACCTGAGTTCAAAGGCAGGGAAATCCCAGTTCCTTGTCTAGTTCTTTGTCCAGTTCTTTGTCTGGTTCCCATTCCATATTGAAGTTCAGAGTGTCCAGTCCACCTCAAGTCCTTCACAGTTTCTGTTTCTGGGAAGACAAAGCTTGACAGAGCCACAATAATATTCATACACATTGCTGGCACCATCATCAATTCACTATTTGCCTGTGAAATTGACTCAGACTCACCAACAACATCTGGGAACTCAACACAAATCATCAACATAGAAATCAACACAGGTGTTGAGTAGCTGAAACAAGATGTGAACTATTTCTGTGCTTGCCATTACAGCTTGGTAGAAGTGGTGGCACCTGAACTGAGTCTTGAAGGCCAATAAATATGAGAGGCAAAGTTGAAGAGGAGGAGAATTTCAAGCATAACAGGGTCTCTCCTCCCTATTTTGGGCTCTTCCTCCAACTCACACCTAACAGTAGCAGTTTGGGTACCAAGAATACCAGTTTCTAATCCTCTCAGGGCTCTAGGAGCAACTCAGAATGGCTACTCTAAACTCTCAAAGAACTCTTCACAAAGGTAACGCAAGAACAATGTATAATACTTCATCCATAAACCTGAATTCACTCTCACTCAAATATGTACAATAGCCATGTGGACAGTTAGAAGAAACTTAAAATACCGTTGTTGTGAGGCACATGTGTAGGGAAAACATGGAGCCAAGGTAACTCATAATTCTGGAATTGTGGGCATTGAGGTCCTTTCTCTTGCTTGTGGCTCATTCCTATAAAGTTCATAGAAGGTTGTGGTACCTCTGTTGTACAGGGTAGGGTATATTCTTTCAGAAGAAGTAGCAACCTGGCATTTGCAGAAGGCTCTCTAGTTTTACTCTTTGGAGCTGGGCTGGATTGTTGAGGGATTTCCAGTCTCCCAGGCAGCAAGTGGTAAGGCAATATCCCAGAATCTAAAATCTTTTCTTGGACCAGCCTTCCTGTTCAGGGCTGTGTCACCTCCAAGAGAGACCTTACTCTGATTTACGGTACTCCAACTAGTACATTTACCAAATTTTATTCTTTGCAGGCCAGGCCAGGCCAAAACCAGGCAACAGGCAATCACACAATAGTCCTGCAGTTCAACTTTCCCCACTTTTTAACTCTAAAGTTCTTTGTTCTTAACCAAACAAACAACTAGGAAACAAAGCTCAGGGGCAATTTTTGCCGTGGGTAACTGTGGGTAAGTATATTATCCATGCAAGCTGATTTCTTTGTTTTATTCTGCCATATGCAAGTCTCACATTTGTTTCCCTTTGTCACAGTTCCCCTTTAATCAGCAAAATTGCCAAAGTTTGAAAGGAGCACATCCTTACACTAACACAGGGAATGGCTTATGGAAATGTCTGAGGTGGGAGGCACATGAGAGTATTGCAAAAATCTGAACTGGGCATCATAGCTATAGATCCTACTCTTACTGAAAGAAAGATCATCTCTCTACTTCCTTTGTGATTTTTCATATTCCCACAGTGCCTAGTACAGTGCTCACTCATAGATGGGGTTCCATTAACATGCTCACACTTAGCTAGTTGACTTCCTGCCTGCCTGACACTTGGTACTGGGTTTGCAGTCATGCCCTCTGAATTTCTCAGGGAAACACAAACAGTGGTTGAGTTAATCTCCCTATCTGTGCTGGGTGCACCAGAGCCTGGCTTCTTTCTGTGGCCTCTGTAATTATAAAGCCAAATGAGGAGGTGGTAGCAGAATTGGAGCTTAATGTTCTGGAAGAGCAATTAAGGTTTAGATCAGTACAGAGCTCTCTGTGGAGCCGAGTCTTTGAAGGGATTTGTGTTGCTGCCATTCTTCTGAGATTATGGGTAATTTGGGGGTCTGTGGGTCAGCTTCCCAATTACAAAGGACAGGCACTGCCTCTGTGGAAGAGATCACCAGGAAAATTTTGGGTCAACAACATTCAAGCCCTTCATTCTTTAATTCGGTTCATTGGTTTGCGACTGAGTGTTTTCCTCTTCTTATGAGCAGGTGAGCAGCTTTGGTCTCATACATAGTAGGATGGCGGATTCACACTGGCTGGAGGGAACTGGGATGGAGTTAACTCCTGGGAGAAGTCTGGCTCTTGGGGATGCAGAACCTCTCTCATTTTAGCTGTTTCTTCCCCCATGGGATTGACTGAGCTATTGGAAAGGTCCTAGAGAGATGCAGAGTCTTGAAAACGGATTGGTAGAATGTCATCACCCTGCCTTCTTTACTTACCTTTTGGTGTGGCTCCTAGTTTCATTTTCATGGCAATCAAAAGACAATACCAGGAGCAAAGCTCACTTGTTGCCCCCATTTTCTGTTCCACATCACCCTGTTATTATTGCAGAGTCCCTCTCTTCTCTCAAGAGACAGCTCAAACACCCCCTTGTACATGGAGTCTTTCCTAGTTGCCCCAAGGGCTAGTTCCTTTCAATGAGGTATTTAGCTAGTCTATTTGTTCTCTTTGTACTTCTGCTGCACATACTTAAATATGGACTTGATTCTGAAATTAAGATGTAAACCCCTTGTGATTGGGACTGTTTCATTCTCTTTCTTTGTATCCCCAGTGCCTAGCACAGTGCCCGGAACATAGTAGACATCTGGGGGAAGGAAAAGGAATAAGTATTTTTCTAGCACCTACTATGTGCCAGGCAGTGTAGTAAATGCTTTACAAATGTTATCTCCTTTGACCCTCACAACAACAATGTAAGGTGGGTGCTGTCATTACGCCCATTTTACAGTTGAAGGAACAGAGGTAAATAGGGGTTAAAGTGACTTGTCTAGGGTAACATTGTTAGTCAATGTCTGAGACCTTATTTGAACACATGTGCTCTTAACTCCATGTCCCCCTGTTCTACCTAACTGCCTCGGTAAAATAAATAAATATACGCAAATTGATTAATATTGATATGTATAACCAGAAGAAACACCAATAAAATCCTGAAATGTGTGTGTGTGTGTGTGTGTGTGTGTATGTGTGTGAGTGTATGTATGTGTGTGTTCTGGTTGACTCACAGTCTTACTGTCTCACTAACTTCTTGTTTTATTGAATGCTTCCTCTGCTAAAGTCTTTCTCTGACAGGTTGCTATGAAATGGGCTGAAATCTGGTTTCTTCAAGGGTAGAGTTAGCTTTTACTAAGCTGAAAAGGCTTTCAGGTCACTTACACAGAGATACTATTTTTCAGGGGCCAGACTATAATTAAGTTCAAAGAAACTCAGCAGTGGCTGACCTGAAGGTGATATTTTTTTTTGACCCTGGAAGCAAGACTGACCTATAAAGGGATTGCTATCTTTGTTGGTGAAGGAAATGAAAATCCTTGAAATATTGAGATTGAACTCTTAAACCTGTAGTTGATGGATCTAGAGTATTTATATTTTATTATAATCTGTTTAGGTTACATGAATGCACATTTCAACATAATTTCCCATTCTTCCTACTCCCCTCACTAAAATAGCATTAGATAGGTTTGGGTAAGATCCTAAGGTTTTAGGATTGGAAAAGACTGGAAATTATTTTGTTTAATCTGTTTATTTTTATAGATGAGGAAAGTAATGTTTGAGATGAAGTGAGTTGTCCAAGATGCTAGAGGTTGCAAATGGCCAAACTGGGATTAGAACCCAGATTTTCTGCCTTCAAATTGAATTTTCCTTCAATTTGTTCTTATGCACAGTAAGTCTAGCACAAAGGACCCTGGATTTGGAGGTGGAAGACCTGGTTTGAATCTTGATTGCTACTCACTACCTGTGTGACCTTGGGAAGTCACTTAACATTTGGGGGCCTCACTGTTCTCATTTGTAAAATTAGGGGATTGAACTAAATGATCTCTAAAGTCTCCTGCAGCTAGAATAGTCTCTGAATCTATGTTAAATCTTCTTCAGACTGACATCCGTTTGTCCCAATTAGATGACCTTTAAGGTTCCTTCTAACTGTAAAATTCTATTATTCTGTGATTAAATGGTGTCTGTAGACCAGCATAAGGAAGAGATATTTAAAGCCATTGACATCATCCACTGACCTATGTTAGTAAGGCTTCTCATTTCAAAGCTTATAATTTTTTCAGAAAATGGGACTTTTGCCAGATTCCCATTTCTCCAGCCTACCTTTCCAGTCTTACTGCACATTACTGCCCTTTATATGCTGTGTATTCCAGTCAAGCTCAATTATTCTTTATCTTCTGTTCTCGTCCTGCCCTTGGTCATTTCTCTCAGCATTTGCACATGTCATCTCCCATTTCGGGAACAGGTTCCCTCCACATTTCTGCCTGTTGAAAATTCTCCCATTTTCCCAATCCCATTCCAAGTACAAACTCCTTCAGGAGGACTTTTCCAATACCCCAGCTAGAGGATCCCCCCTTTTTTTTTTTCTCATGAATCTTTCATCTCTCTGGCTTTCCAGATATTTCTTATTTTTAACTTGCATTAGTTATTGGTCAGAACAATAATATAGTAATAACTAACATTTATACATCACTTTAAGGTTTATGAAGCATTTGAAACTCGTAATCTCACTTGAGCCTCACAGCCACCCTGTGAGTCAAGTGCTGCAGGTATAATTATCCCCATTTTATAGAAGAAACTGAGTGTCACAATATTCAAGATGATGAACTGATGGTCACAGAGCAGGATCAGAGACGGGATTCAAAGTCAGATCTCTCCTCCAAGTTTAGGGTTATTTCTATAACATTCTATCTCTCATGTCTCATCAGCCCAGAATCTTCAGATAGTGGCTGATTAGTAAGTGTTTGGGGCAATTACGTGGGGTGCAGATAGGATGCTGATAGAGTGTTGGGTGTGGAACCAAGAAGGCTCATCTTCCTGAATTCAAATCTGGCCTCAGACACTTACTAACTGAGTGACCCTGGGCAAATCACTTAACTCAGTTCCTCCCCAAAATGAGCTGGAGAAGGAAAAGACAAACTACTCTAGTATCTTTGCCAAGAAAACCCCAAAATGGGTCATAAAGAATCAGATATGAATGAAAAATGACTGAACAACAAGTTTTTTGTTGAATTGACTTAGGTTATCCATCCTTACTTAGCTTAACTGTGGATAGCCATCCCTTTATGGTCCTAATGCCCAAAATAATAGAAAAGGTTATCTATATCATAGTAAACGCTAGACTAGAAACTCAATGACTACAAGTTCTAGTCCTAAATAGGATTTCTTCTGACTCTGACTTTAGATAATTAACTTAACCTCTCTTTTGCTTCCATTTCTTCATCTATGTTACTGAAAAGCTATAAATAATTATTGATAAAAATGATTAATCCTTTCCAAAACTGTATAACTTAAAGATTTATTAAAAAACAAAAGTATCCAGAGAAATAATGTGAGCTCTGGGGAATGTTAGTCTGGGAGAACGTAAGTCCTTTAGGGCAGAGACTGTCTCATTTGACTTTGCTTCTTAACATAGTAAGTATGTAAGAAATGTTTGTTGATGGAATCAGTGAATGAAATGGTAAGAATGAGGAAGGAAATCTAAATCTGATCAGGAGCATTCACATAAGAGCTGAAGGAGGCTACAAGATTAAAATGCTTTTTCCTTTTAAAAATCATCATTCAGCCTACAAGACAGTTCTTTCCTATGCCTAGCGTGTCCTCACCAACTGCTTTATTTTACCTGTTCAGTTCTTATCCACCTCAAATCACATGCCACTTTCCTTGATCTCCCCTGTCTCAGTAATGATGCCCCCTCTGGAACTTCATATAGTAATTTATCTGTACCACTGATGAGCTTGTCCTATAATATTGTACATTAAAGTCATGTATGTTTGTGTCTTGTCTACTCTCTAGATTGTTAGTTCCATGAGGGCAGGGATTATACGCTATCTAAACTATGTATTTTTCCTAACAGTGCCTGAGCACATTTGTTGAATCATGGCATGCCCATATAATCAAAGATCTTGAGGTCTTGGATTGTTTTCTCTATGTATCACCAATTCTTAAAACAGCACCTGGAGCTGCTAATAAATACTTGTTTGTTTGTTGACTGATAAAGTAGATACTCAGGGATCATTCATATCCTTTTCATGAATATATATTATCAGTCACAGCTTAATCAAACCCTGTTCTTATTCCCAGGCCTGATTAGAGTGCTTCTTTGCTAACTTACCCAGAATCTTTATCTTTGGACTAAAGTTTGTTTGGAAGTTTGCCTCCTACTTTTCAGGCCATCCAGCTATCTTATCCAAATGCCTGCTTCCTTCTACATCCAGCTTTGCTGATTTATTTAAAATCCTCATGCCTTTACTTCCCTTCTAGATGTGATAGTTCAGCCTCTTTCTTACTAAACTAAGTCAGTAAGAGCTGCCAGGAGGAAACCAAAGACTGTCTCCTCCCTGACACTCTTCTCTAAGAGCCTCACCTTTCTTTCTCCATAAAGCAGAGGAATTACAGGATAATTGATTTGGAGTAAGAAGGACACTGGGAGATGATCTCACCCAATTCCTTCATTTTATAAATGAGGAACAGACAGTTCCATAGAGGCTAAGTGACTTGGCCAAGGTCACATGATTATTAATTAGCAGAGCTAGGATTCAAATACAAGTCCTTGGATTCTAAACCCAGTACTCCTTCTACTCCCTCTTATCAGAGAGAGAAACATTATAATCATATAAGAGAATTTCTCCTTGGTCACCATAAAGCCCTTATGACTGATTTAAAAAAAAAAAAGATGTTTTCTCAGCTGTCTTCCCTCATACCTCCTTAAGCTTTTAGAAAAGACCCTATGCCTTTTCCTCCCTGCTTCATCAGAGTGCAAGTGTTTAGGCTCCACTGATTAATGTTTTCTAGGTTCTGGACATGTATGTCTTTTTATAGCAATATGACAGTATTTGATCTTTACTAACCATTAAGTGACTCACCTTGGGACAGGGAGAGGAGAAACTATTAGCAAGCACCCTGTCTCTGAGAATCATGCCAAGCAGCTGCCAATATTGAGAAATTCTTGCTGAAGAATGAACCTAATTTTGAAAATTACTGAGAATAATCAGAAGGACTAGCAAGGTGTTTAAAAATGGCTTTGTAAGCTTGGAGGAGATGAGATGCCAGATGATGGATAATTGAAGTCCCTTGAAATTATTTATTGGAAACTGCTCCTGGAAACTCAGCCCCAATTTTCTAGTCTGACAAGACGTAGTTGTTTCATCTTTTAAACACCCAAAGAAAATCTGTGGAAAGCTGTCATTAAGGTATCAGTGAATCAATCCAATGAGTGAGATAATTGTTCACTAAAGAGGAGACAGTTGTATTTTTAATGCCCTGTCAAGTGATAGAGGGCAGGAGAAAGGAGGCTGAATTGGAGGCTGGTTCCTAGGGGATGGATGATGAGCCAAGGAGCCACAGCGGAAAGGAGCTGGAGAAAAGATCTTTAGAAAGGTCAAAGAAAAAACAAAAGCCCAGATTCTTTCTCAGGTACTATTGCCAGATACATTGGAGGTAATCTGCTGGTGTTTGTTTTCTTGTTCCATTTCAAATGAAGAGCTGCTAGGGAAAGATTTCATTTAAGTGGCTGCCTGGGAGAGGCAACCACTGATACAGGGAATTAACTGAAAGAGCTAAAAGAAAGTTGACAACTGTTTCTGTGGAACCAATGGCAACAACTCTTGGTAGGCACATTTGAAAAACAAGAGCACAGCATCATAGAGGTTCTGGAAGGAAACTCTGCTGATATGACTTTGCAGATCAACTGATGTAAAAAGAGTTCTGAGTCTGGCATGGGTTTTCTGAAGCTACTGCCACAGGCTCTTTTTCCCCAGGCCTGGGAGATTGAACCCTCATCTTCACAAACTTCCTGTGTCTTATTTTGTTCTTTGATTGTTCTGGTCATGTCTGGCATCACCTAGCTGAGTGGTTAGCCCCCTAAAAAGAACTTGATAAGTATGACTTTATCGAAGGCATGTGTGTGTCACAAGAGCTTGCCAGCTTCTCCGAGCTAGAGACTGGACTTGGAATCTGAAAGCCCACAGGACTGTTGACTATTGATTATATCTCTAGGAGGCTTAGTTTCCTCATTTGTAAAATGGAGATAATATCACTTGTCCTACCTGCCTCATGATTTCTTTGTGAAAAAAGTACTTTTTTTCCCCAAACCTGACCTGTGATTTAAGGGATGAAGGGAGCTCCTGGAGGAGAAATTTCAGCAATTTATTATTCAGAGAGTTGCCTGGGGCAGTGAAATATTAAATTACTTGAACAGGACCACACAGTCATGATGTGGCCAAGGACTTAAACTCAAGTCTTTCTGATTAGCTCTCCAGCCACTGTACCAGTGCTGCTTCTAGTGTTGTATAGAGGTGGCACAATGGGTAAGAGGGCTAGAGGCAGAGTCAGGAAGATCGGAATTCAAATCCCACCCATATTACTATGGGCAAGTCACATACTTTCTCTTCATCTCAGTTTCTTTTTTTTTTTTTTAAATTTTATTATAGTTTGCATCATTCATTTCCACAAGATTTTGAGTTACATATTTTCTCCCCCTCTTT
>CM053587.1:62996135-63012710 GCA_028646515.1 Pseudochirops corinnae
GCCAAACTAAAACTAGAGAAGGGCAAGAGATGTTTGGGTGGGCTTTCTGCCATTCCATTCTTTAGGTCACTAACCAAAAAAGCTCATAAGGGTAAGATGAGGGAGAATTTGAAGATGATTCAAGGAGCTAATTGGGCAGCTAGATGGCACAGTGGATGGAGGACTGACTGACCCTGGAGTCAAGAAAACTCATCTCCCTGAGTTCAAATCCTGCCTCAGACACTCACTGTGTGACCCTGGGCAAGTCACTTAACCCTGTTTGCCTTAGTTTCCTCATTTGTAAAATGAGTTGGAGGAGAAAAGAGCAAACCACTCCAATATCTTTGCCAAGAAAACCTCATATAGGGTCACAAAGAGTCAGACATGGCTGAAAAGTGACTAAACAACAACTATAACAAGGAGCTACTTAGAAAATCTCAGTAACAAGTTAAAATTCTCAAAACTTCATTGCAAGCTCATATTTATGAGTTTATATGTGTGTATATATATATGAATATACATATATACAGTCAGTATGCTTATTATCTAAAGCTCATCTAGGTATATTATAACATGGTATAGGTATCTATGTATTTATAACAGATATAGGTATCTAGGTATATTATAACAAAAATAGTAATAACTAGCATTATTTATAATACTTTAAGAGTTGCAAAGTGCTTCAAAAATGTCTCATTTTGGGGTGGCTAGGTAGCACAATGAATAGAACACCAGCCCTGGAGTCAGGAGGACCTGAGTTCGAATCTGGCCTCAAACATTTAACACTTACTAGCTGTGTGGCCTTGGGCAAATCACTTAACCCCAATTACCCTGCCCTTCCCCCTTCAAAAAAACCAAAAAAATCTCATTTTATCCTCACAGTTACTTTGGGAAATAGCTATTATTATTATTCCCATTTTACTGATGAGGAAATTGAGACAGAATTAAAATGACTTGCCCAGGGTCACATAGCTACTAAGTGGCAGAGATCATATTTGAACCTAGGTTTTCCTGACTCCAGATCCACTATATTACATGTATGTATATGTATAAACATAGAAAAGCCCTATACTGGTACATATACATATATATGTGTGCATATAAATACATGCATGTATTTCTGTGTAACCACATAGAGACCATCACTATGTTCTAAGTACCCTTTTTGTATCTGCAGTGCCACTGGTCTAATCCAGTGTTGTGCGCACAGTAAAAACTCAAAAACTGCTTTATGAATGAATTGTGAATTTAGAACAGAGTTGACATTTCACTAAAAAGACCTGCTTTAAAAAAAAAAAATAAGAAGAAGAAGTAAAGGACAATCCTAAAAGCCAAGTCACAAAGACATTCAATTTAGATCCACTATATTCTGGTGTTTGCTTCCCCCCTCCCCTCCCTCCCCCTCCGTTACCTCCCCCCCCCCCACAAATATCTTTTTTGGTGATTTCATCACTTGTGGGAACTCCCAGTGAGGAAATTCCCCCTATCAAAGCAGTTCAGAAACTATTCTGTAATTTCTAGTCTTGGAGGGGTTAAGAGACTTGCCCAGGGTCACACAGACCCTGAAGTGAAACTTGAACCCAGGCCTTCCTTCCTGACTCTGAAGTTAACTCTATTCATTACACAACTCTACCTCTCTTCTTCCCTCCCATCCCATTATAAGTAGCAAACACAAATCCCATTGACTAAAACCTAGGACTTTAAAGCCATGTCAGGATGACTGGGGACTCTCCAGAGAAACTTGGAATTACCAAAGCTATTGGTGCCTTTAACTCCTCTTCCAGAATGAAGACTGACAAGAGAATTAGCAATTTTCCTTTCCCTGATGAATATGGCAGATTGCCAGGGCTGGGTTAGAAAAATAGTGGGCCACAGGAAGGAAGCCTTGAAAGACAGAAAAGATGGAACACTGTGACAATAAAGTAGAGGAAGCCTAACAAACAAAAAAGGCCTTTAGGGGTTAGAGGCAATTTAATGAGCAATAGATTAGATCTTATCCACCATGATGTAATGTCAATTGAAAAAATCAGTAAGTCAATAGTAGACTTTTTAATGTGATCAACATTACATTCCACCTTAAGTCTCTGCCTGCCCTTGAAGGCAGACCACCAGGTCCCAAGCAAAATACAGGTTCTTCACTAAAGGCACAGAGCCATGTGACAAACCAGGACTAGAGGAGGCATTCTGCAAGGTTATCATTGCTTTCTGGGCCTCTCAAAGTTCTGCAAGTCTTTCCCCATCTAACAACCCCCTCTGTTAAATCAAATGATTGGAAATGTAGAGGGAAAGACCAAGTAGCAGTGACACAATGATGTTTTCTGTTTTACCTAGAAAAATTGTACAGAGACTTAATTTGGTTGCTCTTTAGATGTGTGTGTGTGTGTGTGTGTGTGTGTGTGTGTAAACACATCTGTGATTCTGAAATTTATTTTCTATGCAACACATTTCTATGAAAACACATCAAGTCAGAATAGATGATAACACTAACAAGGAAAGGAAAGGAGGGATGCTGTCTGTATGGGTAAAGGCTAAGAATTAATGTGGGCAGAAAAACAGCATAGCATAACCTTAATAATGGCACCTGATAAAACATGTGTCCCATGGAGTATGTAATTGACCTATTAATGCTGTTTACCTTCAGGAGTGGCCATAATAAGATTCTGATTTGAATGTTTCTTAAGTGAAAGTCAGAGCCACCTTCATTATGCTGACAAAGGCAGTGGATGGGCAGTGTTGATGGGTCTGGGCTGAATAAAGAGACTGTTCCCCTTCCCTGTGGCTCCTTTAAAAAACCCTAGAGAATCTGCGGCAGAGAAGAGGGCAGCATTGCATCAGCAACAAGCTTGGGGATCAATCAACCAATTAACAAGTATTTATTATGAACTGGCTAATACTAAGGATAGAAAAACTAAAAATGAAATAATCTCTGCCCTCAAGAAGAATGAAGTAGGGGAAAGAGTGCTGGATTTAACATCAGAGAACCTAGCTTAAAAGCTTTGCACTGCCACCTGCTACCTGTGTGAACTGGGTTTGTCACTCACCTTCTCTGGGCTTCTCTTACTCTATTTGCAAAATGAAGACGTTGGGCTAGGTAACTCAAGGCTCCCTTTCACCTCTAAATCTCGCTGCACATGAACATTCTATCAGAAGCTACAATGAAACTGGAATCACCTGATTGGAGAGGTCATATCATCAACATTCTCATGTTACAAGTGAGACAACTGAGGTCCAAAGAATCGAAGTGATTTGACTAAGATCCCATGGCTGTCTAATTGTAGAACAATCATTAGAACATAGGTTTTTTGACTCCTGTGCTCCTTCTTTGACCTATCCTATAGGTGCTTCTTAAACTATGGTTCTCAACCCCATATAGGGTCATGAAAAATTTTGCAACAGTGAAAGGTTTCTGAACATGAAACTACCAAAGTTTAATTCAAAATCAAAACTAAAAATTAAAAATAGTGAATCCAAGTTATTTCTGGCTGCACTCACCCATGTTACATCATGCAACTTCACTGCAGTCTTGGCTCTCAACACAAGGCATGCTCACTTTGCACCACACATGCCCTCAGGTCATGCAATGCCAAGGAATGATGCATAAACTTGAAAAGGGGTCAAATTTGGAAAAAGTTTAAGGAGTTCTGTCTTATACCATGCTGCTTTACTTGGAAACAGCTGCGTGAATGATAAGCACAATAGCCAGATGGGAAGAAGTGCCTAAGTGGGGCTAGCCTAACCCCTTAGAAGGGGCTGGCAAACATCACAAGCCAAGGGGTTGCTGGATCTAGCTCAAACCAGCTTGCAGGAGTCAATGGTTACATTTCAGTGAGTAGTTTCTATTGGGAAATAGGGAAACACTACAAATGAGGGCTTGATTTGTTGTGACGTCCTTCATTCTTGAAGAGGACCAATGATATTCTGAGAGTGATATCTTGACTTGTGAGGAATTGGATTTAAGTGAGGGAGAGCCTCACAAAGTCATCAGCCTCAACTCTCCCCTCTAGTCATCAGAGTCCAAAGTCAAGAAAACTGACAATAGATTAGAGAAATGCAAATCAAAACAACTCTGAGGTACCACATTTCACTGGTCAGATTGACTAAGGTGAGAAAACAGGAAAATGATAAATGCTGAAGAGGATGTGGAAAAATGGGAACATTAATAATTGTTGGCAGAGTTGTGAACTGGTCATTCTGGGGAGCAATTTGAAAGTGTGCCCAAAGGGCTATAAAAAAGTGCATACCCTTTGATTCAGCAATACCACTTCTAGGGCTGTATCCCAAAGAGATGATACAAGTGGGAAAAGGACCTGTATCTACAAAAATATTTACAGCAGCTCTTTTTGTGGTGGCAAAGAATTAGAAATCAGGGAGATGCCCGTCAATTGGGGAATGACTAAACAAGTTGTGGTATATGAATATAATAGAATACTATTGTGCTATAAGAAATGAGGAGCAGACCGACTTCACAATAACCTGAAGAGATTTACGTAAACTGATGTTGGGTAAGGGGAGGAGAACCAGGAGAACATTGTACACAGTTACAGACACATCATATCTGTGATGACTAACTTTGCTAAGCTAGGCTTCTCTCAGCAATGCAAGGTTATAAGATAACTCCAAAAGACTCATGATGGAAAGGGATATCCACATCCAGAGAAAGAACTATAGAGTCTGAATGCAGATTGAAGCAAACTACTTGCTTGCTCTCTTTCTTTTGTGTTTTATTTTGTTTCTTTCCTTCTTTCTTGTTGTTCACTCCATTGGTTATAGTTCTTCTTTACAACTTGACTAATGTTTGGTGTGAAGATGTTTGTAGAACCTATACTGGATGGCATGCTGCCATGCCGGGGGGAGGGAGGAGGAGAAAGAGAGGGAGAAAAATTGGAACTCAGGGGATTGTGGACCTGAATGTTATAAACTAAAAGTAAATAGTTTGGTTTTTTTTTAAAAAGAAAACTGACAACATCCCCAAGTTTGATATATCATTTTGTTGATTGTCTAGACCAGTGGTTCTCAACCTGTGGGTTATGTTCAATTTGTAACAATGAAAATACATCCTGCGTATCAGATATTTACATTACAATTCATAACAGTAGCAAAATTACAGTTATGAAGTAGCAACGAAAATAATTTTATGGTTGGGGGTCACCACAACATGAGAAACTGTATTAAAGGGTCATGGCATTAGGAAGGTTGAGAACCACTGGTCTAAACTAATGGAAGTAGTGGAGAAAATGTGAACAATGCAGATTAAGCTGAAAAATGAGCCCTGAACTTCAGAGAACCTGTTGTTAAGCATTTACCAGTACACCTCTGACAATGCATAAAGAAATACATTCTCCTAGGAGCCAAGCATCCACTGCAGCAAAACATTTCAATATCTTCATTTGCTAGACTGCCAGGCAGAGGTACCACTGAGTCAAAATGGCTAATTTTAGTTTACTTCCCATTCTTTTCTCCTTCCCATCTTTAAGTTAGAATATTAATGAACAGGGAATGGTATAATGAAAAGTCTTTACGTGGTAAAGACAGAGCTCCTTTGCTAAGCAGAAGTAAAAAAAAAAAAGTTTCATAGTTTTTGTTTCTGTCAGATGGATGATTTTTAAAAAAATAAAACAAAACAAGGAAGGTGCCACAGATGCTTTATCTTGTCATTTTTATTACTTTTACTTTGTCTGAGCATCAACCAAAGAATATTTTAGGATCAAGTGATATATGTTTCATTGTCTGAGACTTCTCACAAGTCCTGTGATACACATGGGGTGGGGAGTGGCAGGGGTTCCAGGACATAGGTTTTGAAGATGCTGGATCAAAATAAAAAGTTAAATAAAGTTAAATAGTCGTTAGGAGGAACTTTTTAACCCTAAATCAGATAGTTGCCTGGGACACAGAATCTCAATGAGCTTCCAAGAAAAGATAGCTAAAATAATAGACGATTTCAGTGGAGAAGTATTGTTCTCGCTTTTACTGCTTCTCGACTAGGTGTAATGGCTCATTGTTTCAGTTGCTAGGCACTAAATTCATTTCAGGTGCTTCATCCTACCTTTGTTAGAAACTTTCCAGTCACTGCATTTTAGGAGATTGGAACAAAAATCAGTTCAGTGATCATAATACCATCAGAGATACCCATAAGAGACAATGTGAAGCTTAACAGAAAGAAAATGCATGAAACAGACAATGTGACACCCAGAAGAGAGCATTGGAAAGCAACACAGTGACAGACAGAGGATCAGAGAATCATAGATCTACAACTGAAGAGATATTAGAAGCCATCAAGTCCAATTTCTTCTTGTTACAAGTGTGGAAACTGAGGCCCAAAGAGGTTATCTGCCCGTGGTCACATGGTAATAAGATCCAGAGACAGGATTCAAACCCATATCAAGAGAAGCTTATGTTGCTCAGTACACACATTTATTCTGGCTGATGTGCTTCCTATTCCCCAATCACATGCATTTTCTGTATGTATGCCTTTTTTTCCACCTCATAATGTAATAACCTTTGTGAGATGGTAACTTAATTGTGCATTGTGGGGAGGGGGCAGGAATCTTTTCATTTTATTTGCCTGATCAATGCCTTTTATTTTTATCTGCATCCTGCCACTGATTACTAAAAGTAAAATTATCCATGGAAGCTCCTGAGTTAAGGTTTTGAGTGTATACTGACCCATAGAGTACCTTAATCTTGAGATAGCTTTCCAAGGGAGTCATATGTGAAGCTGAGAATTAAGTGAAATGCCCAAGGTCATATAGTTAGCTTGTCTATAGAAGATCTAAGAGTCAAACCAACCCAAGAATGTTGGAATCAAGTTCAATGTTCTTTCCATTTCACACTTTAGCTACATCAAATGTGTTATAAACATCATCTCTGGCCTCTATCCCCTTCTTCTACAGCAGCCACATCAATTCAGGCCCGCATCACTTCTTACCTAGACAACTATTACAGCCTCTTAATTCATAACCTTGTTTTCAGGTTCTCCCTTCTCTAATTCATTCTCCACAGTGTCCAGAATAACCTTCCTAAGGCTGAGTTTTGATCATGACATTTCCTGTCTTTAGTACTTTCAGAAGCTTTGTGACTGTTTCTTAGATAAAATATCAACTCCTCTGCTTGGCATTTAAAGTACTATACAATCTGCTAGTCTCCCAGTCTCATTTCATGACTCCCCTTTACAAGCACCCAATTCTTGTTACCCAAATGCAGAATTTTCTTTCTTTTTCCATGCAATCCCACAATCCATTCCTCATGCTTGGAATGTGCTTGTTCTTTACCTCTACCTGTCAGAATCCTTACCTTCCTTTCATGCTTATCTTAGGTGTCCCCTCTTCCTGAAACCTTTTCTGATCTCCTCAATTGTTAATTCTCTCTCATTCCTCAAATAACCTTCTATTTACTTATCTGTGTGTATATATCAGACACTTACCAGCTATATGAACCCAAGTAAGTCATTTAACCCTGTTTGCCTCAGTTTCTTCATCTGTAAAATGAGCTGGAGAAGGAAACAGCAAACCATTCCAGTTTTTTTTCTTTGCCAAGAAGACCCCAAATAGAATCACAAAGAATCTGACATGACTGAAACAACTGAACAACAGTGTATATATGTATATACATATGTTTATTCATGTTATATATACATATATATATACACACACATACATACATACATCCACATGTACATATATATATTTTTCGTGCCCTTGAATAATATTGTTTCCTTGAGGGTAGAGACTGTTTTCATTGCTGGGGGTTTTTTGGGTACACTTGAACACAAAAGTCACTTAATAAATGCTTATTGAAATAGATTGAACATTCAAAGTCAAAGCATAATCCACACCATCAATCCTGGAGAAATCTGGAGTCAGTTTTGTTGACTGAACACCATAAGACTTCATAAGAGCTTTTTCTATTAATAAAAAAGAAATCCCAAGCAATTGCTGCATTTTTATAATGAAATCATACTTTCTAGGCACTGAATGCCCTTGACCTACAGGAAAACCTAAATCTACAACCTTTTCAATGTCTTGTTCATTCATTCTATAATATTTATTGAATGTGTATTATGGAAAATCATTGTACTGGGTATTGTGGTACAATAGAAAAGCACTGATTGTGGATTGATAGGACTTGAGTTAAAATCCTGTCTTTGCCTTTTACTGTCTGACCTCGGGCAAGTCAATTAAATTCCTTGACATTCAGTTTCTTCATCTATAAAACGAGGAAGTTAGACTGGATGAACTCTGAAGTCCTTTTCAGCTCTAAATCTATTATCTTCCCTTATCTCAAGAGTTTGCAGTCCAGTAGGGAAGATCAGACATGTATATATAGTGGAGATGATCAGTGGAACTCCCTGCTCTGTTGACGTGGGGCAACTCCCATGCAGCTGGGCATGGGCTCTGTTCTCTTTCTGTGGAACGTGTGCTCTGGAATCCAGCTGAAAGACATGCATCTTGGAAAGGGGCTAGAGCCCATACTGAGCTCCACAGGATGGGAGCTGCTTGCCCTAGTCCAACAGATCAGAGGGTAGTTCCCTGATCATCCCTATTATATATGCAAGTAAATCTACTAAAAGGATCATGGGGTATTTAAATCCCATAAGGGATTTAAGGTCTATTTTTTTTTGTCTTTCTATCACCAGCACTTAGTGCCCTGCCTTGGCTAATAGTAGGCATTTAATAAATGCTTTAGATTGTATTGAATGGAACCAAATTGAATTAAGTGGTGAGCACTACAGGCTTGCAAGTTTAAATGAAAAAGAAATCATTTCTAGCTGAAGTGATCAGGAAAAATTTCATGGGGAGGTGGAATCTGAGTCTTTGAAAAATGGGGCACAAATGTAGAAATATATTCCAGACACATAAGGGCACAGTGGCTAAAATGTACAAAATACATTCAAGGAATGGCAAAGATAGCAACTTGGTTGATTGGATCAGAAAGTTTGAGTAAAGGAAGCTTAGGCAGAAAAGGCAAAATATAGCCCAAATCCGGAGGACCTTGGATGATACCAATTAAGTAAGTAAATGATAATAAATGCTTCATCCATTCATTCATTCATCCATCCATTCATTCATTCAAGAAGCTTGAACTTTATCCTATAAGCAATAAGGAGCCATTGAAGGTTTTTGAGCAGGGTGTGATGTGATAAAAATAGTGTTTTCAAAAGATTAATCTCTTGTTTGATAAGAAAAAAGCCAAGAGCATAAACATCCATCCTGAACCCCAGGGAATTCTCTTAAATGTTTCCTTATCATTAAATCATTACTTACCATGCCTAAGAACTTCAAAACATTTATAACAGCTATCTTTCAAACACTGCTGCTATAAATTAACAAAAACTTCCAGTTGGTGATTTTTCCCCCTCATTTTCCAGATACTTCAGATAGATTCTGCAGATATACTTCTCAGTTATATACTCCATGCTTCACCAAACACTCAAATGAAGGGAGATCTGCCCATCCTTAGGCCAAAAACCAAACATTTTGGATATAATAACTTAAAATAAGGAATATATAACAAGAAGAGGTGAGGTGTTAATAAAATATACATACATAATCTATGTGTATATATATATGTATATTATGTACATATAGTATTATAATGTATATGCTCTCTATATAGTTTATACATGTGAATATATGTATATGTGTACATGTATATTTAGGTACATATGTGTATACACCACAGACATGTTGTATATGTGCACATATGTGTGTATATGTGTAAGTGTGTGTATGTATATATACAAAAGCACATGAGGTGCAATAAAAAACACACTCAATTTGGAATGAAGAGACTTGCCTTTAAATCCTAGCTATAACACTTCTAACTGGGTGACCACAGGAAACTCATTTAACCTCTCTGACCTTCAGTTTCACAAAATGGAGTAAATCACATTTGTAGTACCTAACTCACAGGATTGTTGTGGAAACTTTGTAAGCCTTAAAGTGTTGCACCAATGTGAGTTATTACTGTGTCATAAACAAACAATCACAACAAGGTAATCAGCAATCAGAAAGACTGGGAAAATACAGATTCTTCACCTGAGAGAAAACACTTTTTACTCCTTTGGGATGTGCTTGTTTTATCTGAGGGGAAATAAAATGATAAAGAATTGGATTCTCTCTCTTCATAAGGTACAGAAACACAGCTCATAACACCTCCATTTTTCTGCCTCATCCTCCATCCCCATGGGTTACTTGGTTTCTCCCTTGACTACACTGAAATATTCTTCATGGCCCTCAGTTCTTGAGAGGGGGCATAAAAGAAACTGTAGCAAAATGAGCTTGGAATGAAATCCACACCAAAAGTCAACCTTGTGCAGTGATAGTTCCACCAGTGTATTTTAATGATACACTTTTCTGCTAGAAACTTCATTCTCAGAGGCTGGTATAATGGGTATAAGTATGTGTTCTAGGACATGAATTCTCTTCCCATTGTAAATAGCTAGAAGATTTCATCACTCCTTTCCTTGAGGGCAAGGCAAATTAAGGCTTACTGGCTTTCTCAGGCCTCCTGTATCTTTTTGGACAGTCTCTATCCAATGATACAGAGGCCACCTATGGCCACAGGACCCAACAGTGACTCTCCTATGGGTCAGCGACCAGAAAATTCAGGAAATCTGACATTATTATCACCTGAATGCAAAAGAAGCAAAAGAGGAGAGTCAGATATGGTCTTAGCCATATATGAGGACCTTTTCCTAAGACAGCCCTATTGCCTCTTACTTTTTAGTGATCACTGCCACCATCAAGGCATAGGTTAGAACTTTTCTCAGTTCTTGGCTATAGATGCCTCTATATTAAAGTTTCACAAGATACTACCCAAAAATTCTTTGCCCAAATGAACTTCCACCATTCCCAATATGCAGATTCTCCTTCCTGGGTCCCTCTCTACTATGTGATTTGAAAGCTTAGTGGCATATTGGATATAGCATTAGACTTGGAGTCAGAAACCCATGAGCTTTAACTATGTCTCAGAATTTTATCTGCTGTGTATCAGCTACTTAGCTTCTTTCAATTTGAGTTTCCTCACCTATAAAACAGGTATAAAATTTTTTAAAAATTACCCCTATGGTGGTATACTTAAAAACAGTTATCATATCTTTTTCTCATATCCTCTATTCTAGGTATTCTCAATTCTTTCAACCCAAATTAGCTCACTATTTTGTTTTTGTCCAGGTCTATGATTTTATTGGTATAGGTAACTCCTGGTGAGAAAACTGCTACCAACACACCATGCCACAACTTGTAGTCTTAGAAATTTACTTGAGGTGTTATATGACTTGATCAAGGCCATACAGTTATTCTATCAGAACAGGGAACTGAACTCAGGTCTTGCAGATAACAAGACTAGCTCTTTACTTACTAGATGTTGTTTCTCCCAATTTGTCAACATCCTTCCCAAAATGTGGCTCCCAGGACTACACATAGGACCCCAGGTGTATGCTAAATAGGGTAGAGTGGAGGGAAACATCACCTCCTTTATTCTCAGCACTGGCTCTCAAAGCAGCCTAGGCTAGTAACGACCTTAGTGGCTGTCAAAATGTGTTGTCAGACTCATATTGAGCTTGAAGTCCATGAAAATCATCATACGTGTGTGTGTGTGTGTGTGTGTGTGTGTGTATGAATGAATGAATGACCCTTGGCTATCCATCTATCCTCTATCCTGTAGTTATCAAATTTATTTTTTAATGCAGTTATAGAAATTCATATTCCTATGCATTTACATTGTATTCAACCCACTATTTGAAAAAACTAGAATTACCTCAGGCCTCCAGTAGAGCATTATTCATGCTCTCTTCAATCCCTTGAACTTGAACTTGTTCCACCATTTTCCTAAAATTATTCTCTCAAAATTCACTGGTGACCTCCTACTCACAAATGCAATGATCCTTTTTCCAATCTTTTTCTCCATGTCCCCTCTGTAACTCTTGATGCTCTTTACTACCGCTTTTGCTTCCATATATTCTCTTCTCCTTTGGCTTCAAAGATACCATGTTACCCTAGTTTTTCTAAATACAGTAGCATTGGGATGTATGAGGTGTTCAAGGAAGACTAGCACCTCTGATGTGAGGGCTTGACAAGTCTATTTCAGGGCTGTTCAACTTTAATGTCTACCTGTCACCCAATTCTCACCTGTGATTCCAAGAAGCTGTAGCATGGACAGCAGCTATCCCCAGGTAAAATTGCCTCAGCAAACAGGTTAATCCAGGTTGAGGGTAATCAACTGGTCTCAAATCTGTCAATGAATTAGGGGGGTGTCTACCCCAAGAATATGAAAACTTCTCCTGGGACAATGGGTGGATTTCATTTGTTCCAACAGCCATGAAGGCAACTGAAGCAAGTGCTTTGGAGCACTTACAGCTTGGTCAGATATAGAAGACAACAAATCATGAACTGTATCCCAGGGCGTTGCTACTCTTCTTGACTTTTGTCTTGCCATTGAACTTCAATGACTCTGGAAGGGGGTGGGGGTGCTGATGACTTTGTGCTATTCTCCCTCATTTAAATCCAATTCACATGCAAGGCAAGATATCACTCTGTGGTGTCATTGGTCCTCTTCAAAATGAAGAATGAACAACAGTAGCATATTTGACCCACAAAATGAAGTAGCCCTGAGGAAACAAAAAAATCCTGACTGGGAAACCGAGTCCCTCTGTCAGAATAAGACCAACAGTCCCTTTTATTGCAGGTGCAGTGTTTGAATATCAATTAGTCTCTAATTCCCCAGGAGCTTCATCACTAGCAAGAATTAGCACCAGTCTCCAGGTTCAAGCTTCTCAATCCTTTCCCCAATATATGTCCTGCTAGACGCAGATAAAAACCCTGTAAATATCCATCAGACTTTTCTGGTCTGTCTGGGGCCCCCTTCTGGGCATCCAATTCTAGTTGAGGCCACAGCAGATCTATTCCATCATTCTCCCTGACAACTTCATTCAATAAAACTGGTTTGCTTTATTGTCATTGTGAGTTCCATGTTTCTTTGTACTGAGCCTTCAGTATTCCCAAATTGTCTAAATTTGTACTAATACATTAGTTCTCTAGGCTTTCCTTCTATTGCAACTCAACTTTTATGTGACCTCTTAATAAAATTGTCACAAACTTTCTTTTCTCTTCTTCCTCTATACACTGTCACCTGGCAGTCTCAATCACTCACACTTTTTTCAAATACAAACTCTGTGTAGATGATTCATGGATCTATGTCTCCAATGAAGACTATTCTTCTTAATTCCAGGTATTTATCTCCAGCTTCTTATCAGGAACTCAACAAGCTTAATTCAATTTAGCAAACATTTATCAAACTCATTATTTTTCATCCTAAACCTGATTCCCCACTCTGACTTCACTATTTCTGCATATGGCCACCATTCATCCTTTCTCCTATGTTCATACCCTGAGGGTTATCTTTGGCTCTTTCTTCTCCATTTTTGTGATCTACCTGTATTCCCCATCTATAGCAATTCTTGAATTCAACCCTTTCTCTCTCTCTCCACTCCATCTATGCTATACCAGTCTTTTACCACTCATTTCCTCACAAATTGTTCCACCTCCAGTTTCTCTCTCTCTCTCTCTCTCTCTCTCTCTCTCTCTCTCTCTCTCTCTCTCTCACACACACACACACACACACACACACACACACACACACACACACCTCTAAATCGTCCTTCATGTTGCTGCCAACATAATCTTTCTTCAATCTGATCGTGTCAAAGTTCTGCTCAAAAATCTCCAGTAGTTCCCTACTGCTCACCACGTAGGCGAAGTTTAAGCCAAGTTTAGAATCCTCTCCCAGACATTCAGCGTCCTCTATCACTTTATGTCACTCTACCTTTCCCACTTGTTTCACACTGATGCACACTCTCCTCTTTAGTTAAATTGAACCACTCTCTACTCTCAGAACATACAATACCCCTTTCTCACCATTGCCCTTATTCATGCTGTTCCCTCTACTTGACATGTACTCACTCTCTTTTTTTACTTGTTGAATTCTTACCTATTCTTTATAATCCAACTCAAATGCCACCAAATCCAAGAAGCCTTCCAATGTTTCCTAAAGGTAAAGATCTCATGTAGCACTCTTTTTTTGGTAACCTCTCTAATACGTAATTTCCTCTTACCCATTACACTTATCATGTGTATGTCCATTGTACGCTCATGCAAGACTGTAAGGTCTATAAGGATGAGTACCATATTTTATCAAAACTTTATAATTTTTCCATGGCATAGCACAATGTCCTTCCACTTAAAACATATTTACTGGATAAAACAATGAGTAGAATATTTCATTAAGACAGGTTTCATTCCTCAAAAATCTGTTAATAAAAACTGAATATATATTAAAATTAGTTCAGGTGCCTCTGGTAAAAGACAAGAAAGTATTGGTGAGCAGGGAGATATATTTTTGTGCCATTCTGTAAACTTTACTTGGATACATTCATAATATTCAATTCTATTCATTAAGCATTTATTGAGTGCTTACTATGTACAGGGAACTGTCCTGAGTGCTGGAAATACAGATTAAAAAAAGAAAAAGAAAGAGTCCCTACACTCAAAGCACTTACATTCTGGAGACAGACAGAGAAAGAAAGAGACAGAGAGAAACAGAGACAGGGACAGACAGACAAACAGACAGAGACAGAGATACTGGGGAACTCATTTATACAGATAAAATAAGAGTCCTGAAGACTAGGAGTTTTCTATAGCCATGCTGCTTAGCCTTACTCCTAGGTGACTGGTTGAACTACTGGACATCAAACACACACAAAAATCAGCAGCTGTGCCCTCCTAAAGAAAGTGAACAAAGATAACCTTGATGGAGTTTACAGAGCTTGGATGAATATTTAAAATTCTGTTATTATTGGTAGGGCAACGCTGAGAAAATGTCCCCATCTAGCATAGTTGTTAATTAATGTGTGCAATCCAATGCAGCTGTTGCTTTATCAATATAAATGCATTTTATAGCAGTAGGCGGGGTTGGGTTTTGGGTGTTGCATACTCATTCATTAGTCTCAAAGGCCTCTGAAAGACAAAGCATTACAAGAATAATATGACAGTCCAAGCAATAAAGAAGGGAGACAGCATGGAATAATGGAAAGAGCACTGCATTTGGAGTCAAGGGACATGGGTTCAAATCTTGGCTCTGCTAATGAATCCTGGGTGATCTAAGACAATGCATCTCACTTCTCTCTGGGCCTCAGTGTCTATAAACTGTAAGATGAAATGGTCAGACTAGATGACCTATAATGTTCCATCTGACTTTTAATCCTAGCGTGTTGTTTTACTTATACTTCCATAGGCATGATATACAAAAAGTATTGAGTACTAGAAAGGGTTCAAGAGACCTAGGTTCTAGTCCCGCCTTTACCTCTAATGTGTCCTACCTCTGCCACCATCTCATTCTCTCTGACCACCTCTTGGTCCTTGTTTAAGCAATCTCACTTCTGCTTCTGATTACTAGCAAATCAGCTCATCTCTCCAGACTTCAGTTTCCTCTACTATAAAACAAAGGGCTTAGAGCAGAGTTGCAGCCTATTCCTGAGCATGGCCCAAACCAGATTAAAATTTGATTTTAATGTGTTGATGTATCAATTTCCAAAAAGAAATCCATAAACATGTGTGGTTTTCAAAGATAATACATGGTCCACAGGGCTCTGTTTAATTCGAGTTTGACATCACTGATTTAGATGATCTGCAAGTCTCAGTCAATAAGTTTCAAAAGAGTCATCAACCTCTCAGCACCCCCAGGCAACTTTCCAAAACCATAATTTGCAGAGCTATATTCATTGGTAGAAGAAAGCTTCCTTATAGGGAATACAGTATGCCAAGGGTGAGGAACCTGCCCACACCATTATGAAATCATGCCTATCCTTCCCTTCTATAGCTCCCCCCAAAATTTGGGTTCTAGTGAGCTCAATTTTACCTTCAGCTCTGTCTCTAACTGTAAGGCAGCTCCCTTCTCTGGGCTTCAGTTTTCTCATCTGTAAAAAGATCAGATTGGTCCAAGACAATCTCTAAGGTCCCTTCCAATTAGGACATTCTGGGATTCTAAAAAGTAATGAAGCATTCATTAGAATGCAAACTTTTTGACAGTAAGGATTTTTTTTTCTCCATATTTATATCCCCACAATGCCTGGTACATGTTAGGTTTTTAATAAATCTTTAATTGACTGATTAAGCATTCAGAATTTTTATAGTCACTATCAGGCATAGAAGAGAAGTATAGATCCTCATCTTCATTGTATGTCATAACAAGTCATGAAAAAATACTATGGCTCAAGCATAACTAGTATTTTATATAGCACTTTAAGGTTTGCAATATGCCACATGTATACCATCACACTTGATCTTCACAACAACTCTGGGAGGTAGGTATTATCCTTATATATTATTATCCTTATATACAGTTAAAGAAACTGAGATGAAGGGGGGCGGAGCCAAGATGGCGGCGTAGCAGCAGCAACATATCGCAGCTCTCACATAGCCACCCCAAAATACCCATAAAATAGGACTCTAAACCAATCCTAGAACTCCAAAACGCACACAAGGAATACTTCCCACTAAAGTCAGCTCGGCTACGAGGAACCATATCAGCACTGCGAACTGA
>CM053587.1:63013210-63033879 GCA_028646515.1 Pseudochirops corinnae
CATTACAATCCTGTGATAGTAGTTTCACAAATTGTTGTTGCTGAAAAAAAATCATCCCAGTGTGATGGTCAGCTTTCCAACAGCAGCTTCTTCAAGCTTAGGTAGGCTGATACTCCCCTCTACAAGAGAGCCCACAAGCGTTCATCCAGCATTTGGTTGAAGACTTCCTGTCATCACTTCTGTTTTGCTATAGTTCTAATTATTAGGAAGTCTTTCCTGACCCCAACTCTAAATTTGCTTTGTAAACTTTGGCCTGTTGCTTGTACTTCTGTCCACTGAGATCTTGAGGACAACTCTGCATCCCTCTTCTGTAAGACACTCCTCCAAGTACTCAAATTAATCAGGAAGCATTTATTAAGTATGTACCATTTTCCAGACACCATGATAAATATCAGGGATACCAAATTAAATGGACATTCCAGTGGGGAAAGAATATATACAAAAGCAGAAGATAACAAACACAGCACATAGGAGACAATTATTATGTTCCTCAAGTCTTCTCTTCTCTAGGTTAAAAATATCCAGTTCCTTCAACTCATTCTCATATGGCATGGACTAAACATCCTATATAGGCCTTACTTTACAGCCTTACTCTGGACACTCTGTAGCCTATCAATGTCCTTCCCAAAATGTGGTGCCCAGAGTTGAACGCAGTACTTGAGTCTTGATTGAATGACTATTAACCATAGAAGAGCAGTTCTGCCTCCACCCAAACACACCAGAGAAATTTACCAAGGTTTTCGTTGTTATATGAATGAATCTTCCTTCTCTTCACAAGATCTCTTTGCCAATAACTATAAATAAGCCAGAGTGTAATGAGACTATCAGGTCCACCACAACAATGGGAAAGGAATGGAATAATCTTGGCTGCTTTTCATCGTCATATTGTCCTAGGATGCATCATGATCAGAAAGCTTTTTAAAAATAAATAGCAGTAATTGATGCATTAGCAAAGGCAATAATTAAGCCACATTGACCCCCAGGTTAAATTTTTTTTCTGACCACTAATGACTATCTAGAGGATCTGACACCCTCAAGCAAGGCTGGGGCTATTCTATTCAGCTGCTTGAGATATGATCATTCGAGAGGGAAAGATCCCTACCCAAAAGTTAAGATCAGCATGGGAAAAATAATGTTGAAGAGAAATGGTCAGAATAATAACTTGCATTTATGTAGCATTTGGGGGGTTGGAAAGTATTGACCCACTTTATTTGGAGGGAAGAGAAAAGAAAGAAAATACTATTCATTCAATTCAACAACTTTAACTGCGCACCTTCTACGTTCAAATGACAATGGAAGACAAAGATGAAATAGAAATGGGCCCTGATTTCATGAATAGTACAGTCTAATAGAGAAGATGAGACAAAAACATATAACACAAGGTAGGATGTGCTAAATGTCATGTAAAAAATACAAAGATCTAGGCTAGTTCAGAGTTCTGGTACTGGAGATACAAAGATAAAAACTGAAACTGACCCTGTCCTCAAAGAGCTTTCTTTCTATTCAGGGTATATAGGAATAAGTATATGCAAATATATACCAAAATAATGCAAAATAAATGAGAGAAGCATAGGGAAAACACCGCAGCTCCTCAGGAGATCAGAAAAAATCTTTATGTAGAAGATGGCCCTCATCAGAGTTTTATTGAAAGCCAAGGATTCTAAGAGTCAGAGATAAAGAAGGAGTGCATGGAGGCAGGATATAAAATTTCTCATACAAAGAAAGAGAACATAGGCCAGTTCATCAGGAAAGAAGAATTCAAGTTAGGAAGTGCTGTGAAAGAAGTGAGGAAAGAGAGGGTAGAGCCAGATCATGAAGGGATTTAAATGACAAACAGAGGAGTTTATATTTTGTCCCAGAAGCAATAGAGGGTCACTGATGCTTTTTGAGCAAAATGATAATGTGATCAGGCCACACTTTCAGAATGTCACCTTGGCAACTGTGCAGAGGACGAATTGGAGAAGGAAGAGATGCAAGGCAAGAGAGCCAGTGTGGAGTCTATTCCATCAGTCAGGGTAAGAGGGAATGAAATTCAGAACTAAGCCGATGTCCGCATGGGGAAAGAAAAGGAGGCAAGTGATGTGGGGGTAGCACCCATGACCTGATCTGAGTAACTTCTCAGATGTAGAGAATAAAGGAAAGTAAAGAGTTGAAGACTTTGAGGCTGCAAACCTTGGAGACAGAAAGTATTCCACATAGAAATATACTGAGTTCTATTTGGGGCATGTGGAATTTAAGATTTCTACAAGATGTCCAGATAGTCAGAAGTCAATTGGTAATGCGGAACTGGAGCTCAGTAGAGATGTGAGGACTGGGTATATAAATCTGGGAATCATTACTAGGAGTGGGGAACTTAAACTAGGGTATGTGAATGTTTTGAATTGATAATTATATTTTAATATAATCAGTTTGTTATATGATGTATATTTTATACTTTTAAAAATAATAATTTTGGGGAGTCAGTCCATGAACTTCACCAGACTGCCAAAGAGGTCGATTCCAACCCCCCAAGAAACCCCTGGTGATAATTTGATCAATCAATCAACATTTTTAAGTGCCTATATTTACCAAGCACTGTGCTAAGTGAAGTGCTTTCAAAAAGAAACAAAAGACAAAAAGACAGTCCCTGACCTTACTGGGGGGGCTTGTCATCTAAATGGGGAGACAACATGTAAAGGAATATACACAAAGCAAATCATACACAGGGTAGATTGGAGATGATTCAAAGAAGGAAGGTCCTAGAATTAAGAGAGGCTGCCAAGGGCTTCTGGTAGAAGATGGGACTTCAGTAGGGATTTAAAGGAAGCCTGGGTACATTTCTGGGCACCAGGAAAGGAGTCAATGGAGGAAAAACCTAAAGAAGATGAGAAAGTGGAGGAAAGGATGTGGGGGGGGGGGGTGGCATCGATCAAAAGTATAAGATCCCGGAGAAGACAGGAAGGGATGGAATGAAGGGCACAATTACAGGTGTTGGCCTTGGTAAGGAGAAGAACCACCTCTTCTTCAGAGATTAGAGAGAAAGAGGGAATCACAAAGGACAATACAGAGGGGATCTGAGTAATAGAATTGGGGAAAAAACAGATGGACTCCATTTTCTCAGTCAGTATGAGCCAAGATCCTTTTTCTTAGAAGAAAGGTATGTGGTGGTATAATGACCTGAAGAGAAAGGAGTAGCCTGGAACAAATACCAGATGGAATCCAAAAGGGAGAAGTGATACAGCAGCTAAGAGTCCAGTTGAGTTTGCTGGGAACAGAAATTCATAATGGACCCAGTGAGTGTTGTTGCAAGGCTTCCTACAGCAACCTTCAGCAGCAGCCCAACAGCACATGAGCAGGAGTGGAGAAGACAGATGGTGGGAGTAATTAATGGATACAGTTAGGGAAAGGATGAGTGACCAGAGCATGTTAGTTAAGGGATTCAAGGATAGAGGACAGAGTAATGTTGACTTGCCTAACTCTAGGTTGCAAGATAGCAAATGGGGAAAAGTAAGGCCTAAACAAGGATAATGGATTGAAAAGGTATAAAGAGATAGAGCAAATGGAGGTTGTAATAAAGATAAGTTAATAGGTTTGGGAAAGATGAAGGAGAGGTAGAAAGGTAAAAGATTATGATCAGAAATTTAGTAGGTAGAAATTAAAAAAAAAAAAAAAGAATTCCAGGCAGAGGGAACATAGTAGGCCATAGTATAGAGAGGTGAAAACAGTAGTAGTGGGTAGTCTATTTGGCCATTATCAAATTTGAATGAAGGAGAAAACTGGAGGATAATCGAAGAAAGGAAAGACAGGACCACCTGTGGGAGGATCTTCAACATCAGGCATAAAGTCTGAGCTGTGTTCAGTAAGCAATAAGAACTAATTTAAAGATTTTCAGGAGGGTGACATGATCACAGCATTAAAACATTATTCTGGTAGTAGTGTATAAGATAGTGTAAAGGAGAAAGAGACTGGAGGCAGAGAAGTTAGGAACCTATTTTGATCATTCAAGAGAGACAGAAAGTCTAACCTAGAGTGCTGGCAATGGGAACGGGAATGAGGGGATCACATGCGAGAGACATTTCTGAAATAGAATTAACAGAATTTGGCAATGGACTCAGTCTGGGGAGGGGGGAAGGGTGGCTTGAGAACAAATTTAGGTACTAAAAAGGAATGCAATGTCTTTATCATAAACAGCATTAAAAATTCACATAGGACTGGTTCAATTTCATCCATTGGAGGACAAATTATTGTCCATAATGTGGAAGTGAAGAATCTCGCCCCTTAAGATCTTTTTTCAGTCGATGCCAAAGAGTATCTATGGAAACTAAAATGCTGTTCTTGCCACCAAAGAAAACACCGTAAATCCTTGGATAGGAGTAATTATTTCACTTCCAACTCTCCCCCAGGGCTATCTCTCAGTGGGATATAGTGTTCATGGCAGATCTTCTGTATGTTGATGAAGTGTAAGCAGGGCTACCACTGTAGGCAGCAAAAGTGTGGTTGCAGGAATGAAGGAAACTGCTTCTCTACCATTCCCCCCAATAACAACTATAATAATAATAATCTATAATTATAATGCTAATAATCTCTATGCCTGCTAACTAAAATTTATAACTCCACTGTAAGGAATCCATTCCTTTTGTTTTAAAATATCAGTTTTTATTCAATGGAAATATCCTAGAAAGTGTTGGCACATTAAATCTGTCATTTATAGCAAATTGGGAATGTACTGATTAGATCTTATTCTGAGAATAAGGTTTTAATACTGGAAGAATTATGCCACTATTCTCCCCAGAAATCTTTAGTGGTTTCCTTCTGCCTATAAAACAAAGTCCCAAGTACTTTGGTTAACATTCAAGGCCTTCCATAAATTGGCACCACTCTACCTTTTCTCATAGGCCTTATTACTCCTCTCAAGATAATCTACCCTCCAGTCAAATTTTATCAATTTTTTATATTTATATAATTTTATATTTATCAATGCACTCCTTGCTTTCTCCATGCCTCTGCTTACATTGTTCTCTGTGACTTCCCATGTTCTTGGTCCCCTGTATCTCTTCTGTGCTTTGGAGCTGAACTACTTGAAAAGGTCATCTACAATAGTTTTCATCTACTTTCTCTCATCTCATTTTCTTCTTAACCCCTTACAATCTGGCTTCTAATCTCATCTTTCCACCAAAACTGCTCTCTCCAAAGTTACAAATGAATGACCTCTTAGTTGTCAAATCCAATGGCCTTTTTTCTATCCTCATTGTCCTTGACCTCTCTGTAGTTTTTGACAATATTCATCACCCTCTTCAACCTGATAAACTTGATATTCTTTTCTCTCTAGCTTTCCAGTTCACCACTCCCTCCTGGTTTTGCTCCTACCATTCATTCTTTGCTAGATTCTCTTCCATATCATGCCCTCTAACCATAAGGTCCCTCAGCATTCTGTCTTCAGCCCTCTTCTCTTCTCCCTCTGTACTATTTCATCTGGTGATTTCATCAACCCCTACACATTTAATTATCTTCTCTATACTGATGATTTTCAAATATATATTTTTTTGCCCCAATCTCTCTGCTCACCTCCAATCTCACGTCTGCCATAGTCTTTCATTCATTTCAAACTGGATGCCCAGTAGACATCTTAAACTCAATATGCCCAAAATAGAACTCGTTATCTTTCCCTCATAAATCTCTTCCCTCTCCTTTATCTTCCCTATTACTTTAGAGGGCAACATCATCTTCCTCATCCCTCAGGATCACAACCTAAGAGTCATCCTGGATTCACCATGATCTTTCAGTTCCTATATCCAAACTGTTGCTAAAACCTATAGATTTCACCTTTGCAACATTTCTCAAACACATTCTTGTCTGCCCTGTACCACTGCCACCACTCTAGTGCACGCTCTCATCACCTCATACCTTGAGTGCTGCAGTAGCCTACCAGTGGGTCTGTTGCCTCAAGTTTCTCCCCATGACAATCAGTTCTCCATTTGGTCAATAAAGTGATCTTCCTAAAATACAGGACTGATCATGCCACTCCCTACCTCCTGCTCAAGAAATTCCAGTCCCTTCCTATTGCCTCCAGGAGAAAATACAAAAAATGTTCTGTTTGACATTCAAAGCCCTTCACAATCTAGCCCCCTCCTGCATTTCCAGTCTTCTTACACCTTCCTCCCCAAGATGGACTCTTTGAGCCAGTGACACTGGTCTTCTGACTTTTCCATAAACAAGACATTCCATCTCTCAGCTCCTTGAGGGCAGAGAATGTCTTTTGCCTCTTTTTGTATCTCCAGTGTTTAGCACAATGCCTGGCAAATACTTGGCACTAAAAAAATGTCTACTTATTGAAACCCAGCTTAAATTCCATCTCTTCCAGGAAGTCTTCCCTGGCCCAATTATTTGTGATGTTTCTCCCTTTAAGCTTCATACTACCTTTGGTTTTATATTTCTTCAATTCATTAAGCACATATTATTTTGTATTGTAGTTATCTGTGTGCATTTATTATCTTTCTACAAAACAGTAAACATGGTAGGGACAGTCTAATCTGCATACCCCCTTAACACAACTCCCCAGAAAAATATTCTGTATATAATGAGTTATCTTGAGTTGAATTCATTTGAATAGAATGACCATAAGTGCCTTAGGAATGGAAAGAAGATGATGAGAGCCTAAGATATAGGAAATGGTACTAAAAATGGATCTGGGACCTAACAGCACTGATGGCAAAACTTTTCTGTCTTTAAACTTTTGCCAAAGGGTCTTGGTGATGAGCTTGGGAATTACCTTCCTACATTTCCAAATATTTTGTCAACTGCCTCCCTGGCAACCTTTTACTCTTCTCTCTAGAAATATCCATGTTTTCCCTTTCCCGTCTAACCAAGAATGTCACTTTCCCTGGTCCCAGTGACTCATAACCCACTTGACTTTTCTTTCATGCTCTTATTCATATCATTGCCTAAGTGTCCTGCCACTTCTTTATTGAATCAAAGTCATTTCCTATAAATCTTTGCCAAGACTCACTCTGAAAAGATGAAAAATGCCTCCCCCAGGTAAGACCACAGGTTTGATCTTCACCTACCCCTTAGGTCTAAAAGGTGTAAGGTAAATGTTATTATTATCCCCATTTTTAGATCAGGAAATAGAGGCTGAGGGAGTTTAAGTTACTGCCCCAAGGTTACACAGTTATTAAGTATTTGTGTCAAGATTCAAATTTAGGTCTTCCTGACTCCAAGTCCAGTACTCTATTCACTCTGCCTTCTAGCTGCTTCAGTGTCCTGGTAGTTCCTCTTCATCTATCAAAATTCCATCTACCTTTCAATACCCAGCTCACATGACATTTCTTCCATGAAGTCTTCCCTCAGCCTCAGTCAACAGGGTTTTTCTCCTATCCTGAACTCCTACGTTCTTTATTATGTATACCAGTCATTTCGCCATTTATCATCTAAACCTGGAGGCATCTCTTGGTTTTGTCTGGAGTGATTTAACACCTGTTTTGTTATTTCAATGTATGTATGGTAACTTTCAAAGAGCCTCTAAACTCCTTGTTTCAGACATGGTAAGAATTGTCCTTTTCATTATTCTTCATGGTACCATATGCTGTGTGATGCACAAAATCTCCTATCCAAAAAAAAAAGTGTTGATGGATTGAGTTTCCCAAGCTTCCTGCCTCCTGCATAACATACTTCTTTTACTCCTTCAGCACTTCAATTTCCTCATATAATTTCCTCCATTCCCCCTTCTCCAACACAGGTTTCAACCTTTCCATTACTTAATGGTTATGGCCAAAAAATTCGTCACTCTGGGGCTGACCTAGTGCTTGGCTTTTCTGGCCTGAGCAAGGCTGGTATAAGAACAACAGGCAGATATAGTAAAGCACACACACACTGAATCAAAGTCCTTCCTGCTCAGCAGGGTCTCCCTGGACTTACAATTCATGGGCATAGGTTCCGATGAACCAAGATCACCAACATGACACAATAAGGCATTAGAGAAGGGAGGGGGAGAGACAGAGACAGAGACAGAGAAAGACAGAGAGAGACAGAGACAGAGAGACAGAGACAGAGGGAGAGAGGGGGGAGAGAGAGACAGAGAGAGAGAAAGGAAAGACAGAGAGACACAGAGACAGAGAGAGACAGAGAGAAAGAGAGACAAAGAGATAGTGGGAGAGAGGAAAGAGAGCTACTCCTTATTTGTCTAAAATCTGTGTCTTCTGCTAGAACCCCTCATTCTCTCTTTATATCAATAATAACCCTCCTCTATATGGTGATTTACAGTTACAAGACTCTTTTCAGGCCACCAATTATTTGATCTTCACAACAATCCTGTGAGGTAGGTAGTACAAATATTCCAGTGCCTTTTTTACGGGTGAGGAAACCCAAGCTTGGAGAATTTAAGCAATATGCCTGTGTCATACAGCAAAGAACTGATGAAGTTGAGGACCCAAATGGCAGTCTTCAGATACTGAGCCAGGTGTGCTTCACACTAGACCAGGCTGCCTTTCCAAGCTAAGGTTGCCAAGATTGCTCAATTTGCCTATCTCTCCAGCTCTCCCTTTAGTGTAACTGCTCCATATAAAATTATTTATAAATTTATACCATTTACTTTCCTTCTCTCTTCTGGGCTTACAGTTTTCTTAACTGTGAAATGAGGAACTTGGACCAAAGGATTTCCAAGTGCTAACATGCTGTGATTCCCTAATTCTATACATTTGTGGTTTTGGTCATACGGTTTGCCGTGTCTCCCACTTTATACTATAAGCTCTAGCAGGTAAGTATGGCATTTTGTATTCCATGTGCAACTCCCCCATACAGCCTAGAAATGCATGATTCAAGTGGTGGCTGTTCAATAGATGAGAAGGAAGAGGATGAAAAAGTCACCAATCAGAAATCTGCTATCAGATTCCCACTGGATATCACCACAATATCACATGACAGATTGCCCATCAACTTTAAACTCCTTTCAAAATCCTCATAGGAATGCATATTATCTCTCTTTGCTTCAAACCTTGAATAAATGTAATCAGCATCTTTCTGTAAGCCTTCTTTACTGCCCTTAAGAGGGAATGAATTAAACAGATCATTGCTGAATTAATATGCTGAAATGTTTTGTGCTTATTGGGGATGTGACGAGAGCATACTGTGTGGCTGCTTTGCAAAGAATCCTTTGGAAAATCTACGGGATGCTATTAACCCACATTCTTAGCATTCCTTGCTTTGGGGCCCTTCCCCACTGATTCATTGATTTGCTGTCCACTTGCTCATTTTTACACATGTGATTATCCTCCATTCAGATGTTCTGGAGGTCCATTTTGAAAGCTCCCTGCCTCCAGAGGGGTGCCAGGGAGAATTGGAGGAAGAATCTGGTGCCAGATCATCTTACTAATGGAAGATAATTATTGTGATTATCTCATCCTTCCTTAAAAGCTCTAAGGGTGGCATTGTAACTGCTCTGACAGGGTGAAGCTCAAAGTAAAATATGTTGTCTCTCATTGTGGAAAAACCTGTCATAGTCCTCTGAGAGATAAAAGCCTCTAGGTAAGCCCTTGCTGGAAAATTGGCTTTTCTCTTTCAGAGACAAGCATGGAAAGAAACCTAGATCAGGAGTCAGGGTGTCTTAGTACTGATTCTACCCCTAAATAGCTGTATGACCTTTGGCAAGTAACTTAACCTTTGCATTTTTCAGTTTCATTATCTATAAAATGGGGCTAATAAAGCTTGCCTTGTGAGCTATTATGAGGATTTTTTTTTTAATCAAAGATTTTTAATTCAATACTTTCATTTTGCAGTTAGCCCAGTAATTCAGTAATTCCCCTCTTTGGTAGGGAACTTGGTGAGATCATTGCACAAAGTTTTGGACCTAATCTTCCTCCCCAGAGACAAGATAGTCTGGGGCAGATTATGCCTTTGAGATATGGCGATGAGATGTTTATATGTTTGTTCTTGAAATATCTTCAAATCAAATATCTCTTTGTTAAAAGTTAGTCCGCTTAAGTCAGTGGTTCTCAACCTGTGGGTTGAGACCCCTTTGGAGATCAAAAAACCCTTTTGCAGGGGTCGCCTAAGACCATCGGAAAATATATATTTCTGATGGTCTTAGGAAACGAGACACTGTTCCTCTATCCATTTCCAGGCAGGTCCACCCACATGCAGATATGCCCATATATGAGTATTAAACGGTCGCAGCATTAGGAAGGTTGAGAACCACTGGCTTAAGTGGTTCCATTTAAACAAATATTAAATAGAACTGGGGTACTAGTTGCTGCTTCCTCAAATGGACTGAGGCTTTAACTGATGGCAGTAGATAAAAGATATTCCTCAAATCTTTGAGGGTATCTTAAAACCCTGAGAGAAGAGGCAGCTTGCCTGACTCTAGGAGAGAGGGCCAGAGCATACCCACACTCCAAATAATTAGAATCTGAGAGTATTGAGAAGCCTTAAAGATCTAGTCTAACCTAGCACCCATTTTACATATGGGGAAATGAAGGCCTGGTGAGGTCAAAAGTCTTAGTCACACAACAAGGTAATGACAGAGTTGGAACAAATGTCAATGTCTCTTATCCCCAGCCATTAACACCATGACTGCTTCTCTGTTCAAGGCCTCACAGTTAGAGTCACAAGTGGAACATGCAATGGAATACACCTTTGATTGTTGTTATTGTTCATCCTTCATTCTTGAAGAGGACCGATGACATCAGAAGGGTGATGTCTTGACTTGCAAGTATTGGATTTAAGTGAGACAGGGGTGTGCAAAGTCATCAGCCTCACTTTCTTCTCCAGGGTCATCTGAGTCCAGTGGTAAGACATAAGTCAAGATGACTGCATATGACCCCAGATGCAATGGGAGACCTTGACCTTTTTAAGCTAAGGTCTTGCCCAGGTCTCAGTTTTTCTGAAGCAACACCAATTCAGTGATTTAAGGCTAGGTAAGAAATGAGCACTTCTAAGTGGCACAGTGTAGGACTCAGAGGCAGGAAGATCTGAGTTTGAATCTTGCTTACACATGTACCAGTTTTGTATCCTTAAACAAATCATTTAAATTCTCTGTGTTTGTTTTCTCATCTGAAAAATGGAGATAATAATGTTAGAACCTCACTCCTAGGTTTATTGTAATAATCATATGAAATGATGCCTATAAAGCCCTTTGCAAACCTTTGAAAGAAACCCCAATGAGATTTATTTCACTTTTGCCTGTTATCCCAATAATAATGTTAAGAACTCAAATTTATATAATACTTTGTATTTTGTCAAGTGTCACAAAAGTATTATCATTCCCATTTTACAGATGAGGAATTTGAGGGTCAGAGAAATTATGGCTAACCCACATTAAACATAACTAGTAGGTTTCATAGTCAAAGCTTAAAACCAGTATCTAGAGAGAACTGGATTAGGAGTCAAGAGACCTAGTTTCTAATCTAGGCTTTGATACCAATGAACTGAGAAACATTGCCAGGCTTCAGGTCCCTCAACTGGTAAAGCAAGGATAATAATACTTATTCTTTCTATTTCACAGAGTCACTGTGAGTAATAAATGAGATAATGTATATAAAAGGCTTGGTAAAGTATAAAGCATTATGGAAATGTAAGTTAAAGTTGTTTTTAGTGAAGTTCACCATCAACAAATCTCCTGGCTGATAACTTTCCAAACATGAAATTTTGTTTTAACCCTTTTTGTTTCACTTTTTGTGACCCCATTTGTTTTTTGGGTTTTTTTTTTTTTGACAAAGATCCTAGGGAGATTTGCCATTTCCTTCTCCAGCTTATTTTATAGATGAGGAAACTGAGGCAAACAAGGTTGAATGATTTGCCCAGGATCACACAGCTATTAAGTGTCTGAGGTCAGATTTAAATTTGAGTCTTCCTGACTCCAAATCTGTTGTTTTACCCACTGTTATCACCTAACTGCCCTGTTTTAATCCTACACATGATTTAATTGGTGCTGGGAGCTCCCATGATGAAATTCCTTTAAGTAATACAAGCAGGCAATTGTTCTGCAATTTTCAGTCTTAGAGATGTGTCTGGGCTCTTCAGAGATTAAGCAATTTGCCCAGGGTCAAATAGACACCATCATGTCAAAAGTAGGACTTTTCAATGAGGGCATCTCTCTATCCACTATTATAAGCTACTTCCCAACATAGAATATCCTTCTACAGAAAAGGAAAAAAAAAAAAAAGGCCAGCACATGCTGTTTCTCATCCCTCCCAGTCAGCAAAATTTGAAAGTAGACTCTAGAGTCCAGTACATACACAGAATAGAGAACTACAGAAATAAAATAATTATACCTCGAGATGTTTGTTGGTCAACATTCCCACAAGACAGCTATGAAGGTCACTTCTCAGTTGTGTACGCCATTCGTAATCTTCTGTTTGTGGACCATGTTCTTTGATCCTTAATCACCTCCTGACTGCCCTTGTTTTCATCCATGTGATAGAACCCCCAGGAGTGACGAAAATAAGTTAAGCAACAAACATTTACAAAGTTCCTGTAATTTGCCAGGTTTTAAGCTGGGCATAAAAATTACAGAGAAAAAATGAAATAATCTCTGCCTTCAAGTAGCTTACACTCTAACAGTAGGATAACATGTCCATATATAGTTACATGTAAGACACACAAAAAATGGATATAAATAAGCTTAGAGAGGAAGACATCAGAAGCAGAGGGGACTAGGAAAAGCCTCCATTGATAACTGAAATCATTTTTGTGCTCTATACCTGGTAGCAGAGCCGATATTCTTCATTGCTTTCTGTTACCAAGGCCTTCCCACATCTGAGGAAGGTATGATTCAAAGGGGCTCTTCTGTGATCTTATGGACTGTCAGCAACACAGCAAATGGTTCTAGAAATGGCACAGTCCAAAGGCAGTTACCATAGTAAGAATGAACCTCTTTAACAACCATTGGCAGTCCTTTTCCCTGAAGTTGGAAGGCAGAAGCCCCTCCAAGGAAACTCGACATCAACAACCTATATACCTCCTGAACACCATGCTGTCAGTAAATCCTCCTTGATCCCAAATTCCTTCTCACAGAAAAGTTGGGGACCTCCTCTCAGGCACAAAGCAGATAGCTTTGAATTTGATGGAGATGGGTTGAACTGGACAGAGATGAATTGGACTTGATGGCCTCTGAGTTCCTTTCCAATTCTGGGATTCAATGATCCCATGAAGCAGGACATTTAAGTCCCCCAAAACTATCAAGTAATATTTTTTCCCCTCCAAGTACCTGTATACTTTTTCTCAACTCTCCACTTCACTCTACCCATGAAAACATAACCAAATTCTACTTCCTTGCACTTTAAATTGCCAGAATCTTGAAAGAGCTCTTACTCTGATGAAGGTCATAAATAATGGCTAGTTGAGCTGCAAGATCCTCTGAGCCAATATTAAAGAAAACAGCGCAGCTTAGCCAATAAATATTTAAAGGTGCTGTTAAAATGATGAAGTTTAATATGCCATAGGAAATTACATCAAGACATGACTAATTTATCCCAAAGGGCTAGACAGCATATTTTAGATAAGCTAGCTAGGTGGGGTGGGGGGCACGGGTCGTAAGTGCAAAAAGGACAAAAACATAAAATGTCCACCTGGGAATCAGAGGAGCCTTACGTTACAGCACCACCACCACCCCATCCAAAATGAAAAGGAAAAAAATGGAGAGGAAATTCTCAAACTTTACACAGTCAGTACTTTTTTTTTCATATTTCTCAAGGGACCCCACCCTTTTGCCTCCTTGTTTAGGTGGTGATAGAAACATCAGGGATAGTGTGCAACAGCCCTTTTGATAGGGACCCAGAATTGGCTAAGCTAACCCTTCTACCAGATAGCAGTCAAGCCCAGGGTGGAGGGGGGGAGAGAGAAAGAGAGAGAGAGAAAGGGAGGGAGAAAAGGAGGGAGTGGGGAGAGAAGGGGGGGAGAGAGAGAGGGAGAGAAACTACCTATTTCAAAGAATGAATTGAGGGTGGGGACTGGGAGTAAGAAGTCTTGACAGGAACTAGGGAATTATTAGTGCAGAGTTTTCTCAGGTTTTGCTGTCAACAGCATGGCACGTACCTTCTACATTGTAGAGAAATGAGAAAACACTGTGTACACAGAGAGATTCCGATCTTATTAGATTGCAAGAGTATTATTCATTTTGCCAAGGACTCAGGCCTTAAATCCTGAGGTTGTCCAGAGCCCCAAGCACACCCCCACCAATCGATGTCCACATACAATTTTTCTTTTGGCCCCCACACAGTGCATTCAACATAAGTAATGTTTCCTCCTGTGGCTTTGCACCCAGGACTCTAATAAACGCTTCCTGTCAGAAAGGCAGCTCATAAAGAACAGTAGTGTATGCTGGTAACCCACTGCTGGGCCTAGGGGGAATTGTGCATCATCCACTCAGAATCCAGAACTGTGCTAAGCAGCGTACAAGGCATCATCTTGTGCTGTTGTCTATGAGTATCCATGTGGGGGAGTGCAGAGAGAAATGTGTTTTGACAGGATGATGCTAATTGTCTCAAAAGTAAAATATTTTTATTGTGATAGTTAATTTGAAGAACAGCTGAATATGTCATGGAATAGACAGCTGGAGATATTATTAGAGCAATATATGTATTTTTGTTACCACATTTTCCAGGGCATTAGGTGCCCTCATTGATGTGGGCAAGGTAAAAAGGAGAGGTGGAGAAAGGCAATGGAAGTTTTTGGGGGTTTTTTTCCCCATAGGAAAGTTACTTTCCCCTCCTTTTTCACATTCCTACAGCCCTTTGCCTGGACCTGTCATTTGCGCCCATCTCACTCTACCTCTTACCCCTGTTATTTGTGCTCCATTAAACTGTGAGATCATTGAGAGGCAAGTCTTTATGGTACGTATCTTTGTACTTCTGGTGCCTAGCACAAGTTGAAACAACAAAAAAGGAAGGAAGAGAGGGAGGTTAGGATGGAAGGAGGATGGAAGGAAAGAAAGAAGAAAACAAGTAAAGGAAGAAAAGAGGGAAGAAAGAAGGAATGAAGGAATGAAAGAACGAGGGGAGAGAGGAAGGAAGGAAGGAAGGAAGGAAGGAAGGGAGGAAGAGAGTGAGGGAGGGATGAAGGAAGGAAGGAAGGATGGGAGGAAGAGAGGGAGGAAGGGAGGGAGGGAGGAAGGGAGGAAGGAAAGAAGGAAGGAAGGAGGGAGGGAGAAGGTAATAAATGCTTATTACGTGTCAGGAATTGTGCTAAGTCAAAGAATCACTTCCATATGTAGAAAGTTTGGAAAGCAAACTATAAACTTCTAGAGGTCAGGACAGTTCCATTTTTGTCTGTGCCATGCATAGTATTTTGTACATATAGGCACTGATAAATGTTGGTTGAATTGAATTGAAAGAACTGCTGATTGTGCATAGATCTTGCCAGGCTTTCTCTCATACGTATATTGTATGCATCATACCTGAAAATGAAAGCTAAAAACCTATATGTATACATTAATTTATTCGGCAGATATTTATTGATATCTTACTGCATCCAGAGCACCATGTGCTAAGTACCAAGCAGGATGCAAAGGTGAATAACTTGGCTAATTCAACAGACATGTATTAAGTGTTTACTGCATACAAAGCGCCCAGGAGTGGGGGGGGGAGGGGTGCTGAGGGGAGAGGGAAATAAGAGGAAAGAGGTACTGATTGAGATACACAGGTTAAATAAAACCCAATCTTTGCTTTCTTGGAGTTTACAGTCTAGTAATTCTATTCAATTCCACTAAATTAACATTTATTAAGCATTTATATGTTAAATGTGCAAGCTACTGTGCCAGGTGCTGGAAAGAAAAAGACAAAAACAAGGTAGTAGCTGCCTCAAGGAGCTTATGTTCTACTGGGGGCACATATGTATAGAGTACAAGGAGAATCATGAAGTCAGCACTAATAACCAGGGTGGGGAGAACACCAGAGAAGACAACATGGTAGAGGCAGCACCTGAGTTGAGCTTTAAAGGAAGACAAGGACTCTACAAAGTAAAGGTGAAGAGGATGTGCAATGCAGGCATGGGGGAATGGCTTATGTGGGGATACAAAGGCAGGAGATGAACAGTGTCAAATTAAAGAAAAGTACAAGTAGTTCATTTTGGCCAGAAGGATTAGTGTATGAAAGGGAACTATGTGAAATAAGGCTGAGAAAATAGAGTGGAGCCCAGTTACAGAGGTCCTTGAGTGCCAGGATAAGAAATTTGCATTTTATCATATAGACAATGGAGAGCCAACTGACAGTTTTTCCACAAAGGAGCTACCTGGTCAGGCTTATTCCCTAAGAAGATTATTTAGCAGCTGTGTGGAAGATGAATTAAAGAAAAAATGAGTCTGGATGCAGGGAGAACAATTGGGAAGTTATTATATTAGTTTAGGTGAAAATGGATGAGGGCCTACACTAAGCTGGTGGCTGTTCAAGTGGAAATAAAATGATGTTACATATGTTGTGGAAGTGGAATCAACAAGACAGAGAATATTTGAATTTGTTGGGGAAAGGGGAAGAGAAAGGGAGAAAAAAAAGTAAAAAGTGACTTATGAGCCTCAGTGACTAGAAAGATGATGTTACTCTCAAGAGAAATAGGAAAGTTTGGAAGTGGGATGTTGGGGATAATGAGTGCTATTTTATCTGTATTAAAGTTGAGATGCTTATGGGACATGCAAGAAGAGATGGCTAGTAATCATCTGAGTGTGAGATTTGAATTCTCAGGGATTTATTCTTTCCTTTGAAAAAGAAATAATGTTAGAAATAGGAAATTATAACACAATAATGATAGAATATAAAAAGTTTAAATAGATATAGTGATATAATTTATTTAATAGGTGAATTTCTTGTTGGAATAGCTTTAAAACACTCTACTTTCTTTAAAATTCTTAATTCTGACACTTCTCTCCTAGAAAGACAAAAAGATCATTTTAAGATGATAAAGTCATAAGAATAGCCACTCTTTGCTGGCTGGCTTAACAAATGCAAATAAATCATTAATACTGAGGTTCTATATAAAATCCATTTCCCACTTTGAGAGAGCCATTTAGTTCCTCTTCATTTGAAGCAAAGGGATCAATAATCAAGCAAAAGGATGGATGCCCACTTTACTGCCATGTTGTAGAAAGGATTGTTTAGGTATAAGTTGGGATTGGATGGCCACTGAGGGCTCTTCCAACCCTAGGATTGATGCCATGATTCTAGAATACTCGATATGTAGATTTGAGATTCATTTGGGAAAATGAGATACTTGGATGGATGGGAACAGTTGTGTACAAAGAAAGAAGTCATTCCAGAAACTTGAAAGACATCTGTGATAAGATGGGTAGGTATGGTATGTAATGATGCATGAGAAACATGTAAGTAGTTAAAATGCAAAGTGATTCCTTTAAGAGAGATGCAAATCAAATGTTATTAAAGGTGCAAGGGGAAAAAGAAAGTTACTGACTGAGGAGGTCACAAACACAGGAGACAGCATTGGCTCTGGACCTTAAACAACAGATAGGATTTTCAAGAGGCTGAAATGTATAGAAGATACATCCCAGACATAGAGCACAGCATGATAACTGATTTCCATAACTGACATTCATAAAATACACTACATGAACAAAGGTCTGGAGGTGAGAAAGCACAGGAGAGGTGTAAGAATAAATGAGTAGTCTGCTTTAGTTTGAATATAGTATGTATGGGAGGGACTAGTGTCATGAATCTGGAAAGATAGGCAGGGTCTAGGTAATGAGGTAGGGGGGTTAAATGCCCCACTAGGGAGTTTGAAATGTATTCAGTGAGCAGTGAAGACTACCCAGATAATTTAGTGAAGACTATATGATCATTGGGCTGGGGAGGGGGGTGCGGGGATGTTAGTAAAAGAGATCCTTGTTCAGGTCCCCATTCTACATGGCTCCCTTCTAACTCTGAGATTCTATAATTCTGTGATTATATAAGCCACAGATTGTTTTTTATCAAAAGGGAAGGGATCAAACCTATGAATAAAGATCAGCCTAGTAGTTATGTGAAGTCTGGTTTAGAAGGAGTCACTATCTGAGCAAGTAATGAGAACTCTCATGGAGGCAATAACAGTGGGAAGACAGAGGAGGAGACAAATCCCAAAGATATTGTGAAGGTGTATTGATAGTACTTCTAACTGACTGGAAGGAGGGAGTGAAGGGGAGGGAAGAGTCAAAGATAACACCAAGGTTTGAACATGGGTGACTAGATAATTGATGGTACCACTGACAGCAATCAGAGAATCAGGAGGAGGCACCAATTTTAGGGGATGATAATAAGCTCAGAATTGAGGATGTTGATTTTGAGGTGCCAGCTGGATATGTAAGGTAAGTTGTCTTTTAAAATGTGAGTTATGCTTTAAATGATGCTTTAAGGGGTCACATAACAGGTAACAGTGTCAAGTAAAGAATCCAAGAGTGTCCTCTGAGCAGTTATAGATCCAAGTCTCAAGAAAGAGTAGGATGAGAGGTCAAGATTTGGGAGTTATCTAAGCAGAAGTAATAGTTATAGCTGTAGGTGTGAATAAAATTGCCATGGAAAGGGGAAGAGAAAAGATCTCAGGATAGAAACTTGGAAGACATCTTCCTTTGGATCCAAAGAGTGTAGATTTAAAGCCAGAAGGGAAGAAGTTCAAAAAAAGAAAAAGAAAAAGAAAAAGAGGAGCCAACCAACGAAAGGAGGAGGACAGTAGGATCTCAGAAGTCCAACAAAAGAAAAAATGTATTCAGTAGAAGGAGTTGAAGTGTCAAAAACTACTAAAAGGAATAAGGACTCAGGAAATAAGACCTAATCATAACCATAAAGGAATTTCTACACTCTGATATCCCAGTCTCTCAGCACTATTCTCCTCCTTGTATGAAAGCAGATAAACTACCATAAAGCCCCTTGAGGATTCACTTTTATTTGACTAATTATAACTCTTGACTTAATATGCTCCTTTTAATGTTTCTTTTTGTTTTAACTGTACTTTTTTACTGCCCCTACTTTCATCTTCCTTGTCCAGTCATTCTCACTGCAGGCTTGTTTAAAAAAAAAAATGTGGCCATATATTTTAGTCATGCCTAATTTTCTGAAATTTAGTTCTCCTTGAAAGCTTCAATAAGTACCATGGATAGAGGTAGTATGGCACAGTAGAAAGGGCAGTGGCTTTAGAGTCACAGGGCTAGAATTACTACCCATGTGACTTCTGGTAAATCACTTAACCTCCTGGGCCTACGTTTCTTCTTCTAGAAAATGATTGGAGTTATGGCTTTTAGGGTTCCTTCCAAATCCAAATATGTGACCCTATGATCCCTATAGGATCACAGGCAGTCAGTGGCATAGTGGAAAGAGCACTGGACTTAGTGTAAAATGTAGCCTCAGACACTTACTAGCTGTGTGACTCTGAGCAAGACACTTTACCTATTTATCTCAGTTTCCTCAACTATAAAATGAAGCTAATAATAACACCTTCATTGCAGTATGGTAAACATCAAACAAGATAGTGGAAAATAGTTCTTAACACAGTGCCTGGCACACAGTAGGAACTTAATGAATGCTTATTTCCCTCTCTCCCCTCCCTTCCCTTTCCAATTCATACTGAAAGGTCACTGTTTCTAACAAAAAGAATGGAATGAAATTAGTTCCTCTAAAGCAATGGTTCTCAACCTTCCTAGTGCTGCAACCCTTTAATACAGTTCCTCATGTTGTGGTGATCCCCAACCATAAAGTTATTTTCGTTGCTACTTCATAACTATAATTTTGCTACTGCTATGAATCATAATGTAAATATCAGATATGCAGCATGTATTTTCATTGTTACAAATTGAACATAACCCACAGGTTGAGAATCCTGCTCTAAAGCATTGTAGAGGCAGAATGGTGCAGTGGTAAGAGTGGTGGACATGAAATTAAGGAAGACCAGAGCTTGAATTCTGGCTCTAATGTTTAATAATTATATGACCCAGGGCAACTTACTTTACCCCTCTGAGTCTCAGTGACCTCAGAAGTAAACTGTGGATAATCTGTTTCTGTGTTTGGTTTTGTTTTTATTTTTATTTTTTACCAGGCATGTGATTTCATAAATGCAGGGACCTCCCTCTGAGGAGACATCCTTTATCAATATAGATAGGCAGCTATTCTTCAACTTCAAATCATAAAGTCAGAATTGAGGTTTTGTTGTTGATGATGCTCAGTTGTTTTAGCTGTATCCAACACTTCATGACCTAATTTGGGGTTTTCTTGCCAAAGATATTGATGTGGTTTGCCATTTGCTTCTCCAGCTTATCTTACAGATGAGGAAACTGAGGCAAACAGGGTTAAGTACCTTTCCCAGGGTCATACAGCTAGTTAGCATATGAGGCAAGTTTGGACTCAGGTCCTCCTGACCCCAGACCCAGTACTCTATCCATGGTACCACCTACCTGTGCCTATGCCACCTTAGCTTAGAAGTTAAATGACTTGCCCAAATGGTTTCAAAAAACCTGGACAAGGTTCATGTGAACAGTGATAGAATGAAGTGAGTACAATCAGAAGACCAATTTATATAGCAACAACAAGCTTGTAGGGACAAACAACTCTGAAAAACTAAGCTGATCAATATAATGACCAAAGAGGACCAATGATGAAGCACACTATCTACCAACTGACAGATAATGGATTCAAGGCACAGAATGAGACATACATCTTTGAATACAACCAATGTGGAAGAAGAAAGGAGAGAAAGAAAGAAAGGAAGAAAGAAAGAGGGGGGGAGGGAGGGAG
>CM053587.1:63034379-63095980 GCA_028646515.1 Pseudochirops corinnae
TTCTCTAGGCTTGGGCCTCTCTCCCAATTCATGGCTCCTCCCAGTTCAGCCCTCTCTCTTCATGTCAACGAGTCCATCCCACAAGTGGGATTCATAAGCTCTGGGTTTTAACACTCAACCCCAAAACCAAGCCAATACAGGGGCAACTCCAAATTCCATTATCAATACAAGGATGAAGAGTTTTTATCTCCACCACTGTGTCGACAATGAGAAAATCATAGATCTGTGAAGTAATTGAAACTGGTAAGGAATTGAATAAGCAAGGAAAGGATAGCACAATACTTTGCTTATATTGGGCACTTGATAAATCGTTGAACTGAATTGGAGGCATTCAGGTGGGAGGAAAGCATAAGCAGAGATACGTGATGCTTAGAAAATTATTCTAAAGCATTTCAAAATGTCATTTTTGTCCATAATCCTGAACAAAATTGAATATGTGTTGGTGAGGAGGCCTCAAATTTCTGATGTCTTATTGGAAAAAGGAAATATAAGACTAGATTGATCTACCCAATTTATAATTTCTGAAAATAATACCTCCAAACCTCTGTGGCCTTGTATGTTCATTGTATATCATATGCTTGATGACAATAGTGAACAGCAAGAATGATAACCTGACAGTTTTGTTTTCATTAAGTTAGGCTTTAAATTTCCTGTCAAGTGCCTTGAATCCCTTTGCAGTCCCATCAGCAGCCCTGTTCAGAGAAGACAGAAGAGCTGATCAGAGTTCCGGAGTTCTTGTTGCCATCTGATCTATGAGGCTATGAAAATATAGTAATCAAACAGCTTCCTGGCTGTTGGCTGTCTTGGTTTCTTAGGACTCAAGGAATAACTAGACACAAATTGAAGTGGACAATGAAGGGAACGATCTGGGGCTTCAAGCCAAAATCCACTCTTTTGACTCAATTTCCTATATGGCTCATACAAAAGCAATTTAGGTGATTGAAAAAAATCTCCACTCAAGTTATGGAGTGCATAGCATATTAGATGTGAAGTCAGGAATGTCTGGGTTCAAATATCACCTCAGAAACTTGCTCTGTGATCCTGGGCAAATCACTAAACTTTTCTGATCCTCAGTTTTGCTAAAGAATTAGATTTGATTCCCTCTAGAGTCCCTTTCAACTCTAAATCTACGGTCTTATTATCCTACAACTTTTCTCTGATGTGCCATTGTGGCATGAGGGTAACCCTGGGTTCACAAAGGCTATGCTAGTGAAATATAACTCCTGACTGGGAAGCTTTTGGGTTCAGTCATGGGATGAGTTGTCTGTTAGCCCAAGATGAACCTAGCTAGGTTCAAAGAAGCTCTTCACCAGGTTGTCAACAGAGGGATGAATTTTTCAGTCACAGTAACTCTCCAAAAGCATCTGCTATGTTGCAGAATATACAATCTGTGAGAGAGGGGAGAACACTCACAAAAACAAAGCAACACCACACCTATGACATCCCTGATCCTTGAGGTATCACAAACAATAATAGAATAGTAAGTCATCTGTGTCACTGCATAATGACTGTTAACCTTTCTTTGTATCTCTAGTGCTTAGCAAGTCTCTCTGGCATGTTGTAGGTGCTTAACAAATGATTTTTTGGCTGACTAAGAGAATGTCTGCCCTTTTTACTTGACCTACTCCATCAAGACTTTTCTGAATTCAAGCCCCTTGCTCATATGACAATTTTTAAGGAAACATCTGAAAACTTTGTATATGTTATTTTAAGGCTACTTTGAGATTTGGATGAGTAGAGACTAATTTTCATTCTCCTGAAGCTTTGAGACCAGCCATTGGGGTTCAGAGTGGGGACAGAAGTTGACTTGCAAGTGGTTTACATACAAATATATATGTATGTATGTATGGGTATAGGTATGTATGTGTGTATACGTATATATGTATGTGTGTATGTATGTGTGTGTATGTATGTATATATATATATATATATATTTATATAATAATCATTAAGTCTCCTAATGATGAGGTGCAGACTCTGGGAGCCCCCTTGAGCTTTCCTTGAATTTTCACTCCTAAAGCATTTGCCTGAGGCCATGGGCCTTAAGTTGTGGCTCTGCCCAGTCTTTAGCCCTCCTTTGTTTCAATAATTTCCTACACTTGATTCTCTTGCTCTACCCTTGAACTATCCTGGCCCACCATTGTCTGTCAGCTCCAGGCAGCCTCCAGCAACTTCCCACTCTTAATCATCCTTAATTACTGGAGTCTGACCTCCTCTGACTCCTCCTGAAGACCCTCCCCAAACCCCTCCTCTTGACCACCCCCTAGATTCTTCTTACAACCTTTCTGTACATAAGACCCCATCTTCCCTCCATGTGGTGTGAGAGCACCATAGAATGACCTAGCACAGACTTATTTTGTATCAAATGATTCTGGCCTGCTTGCCCAAAGTAAACCTTACAGATACTTAGGCCCCTTAAGAGTCTACCCAATATGGCAAACTTTCAATAAACTTTGCTTTTCTTTGGCTGAAAGAAGACTTGAGTTGAATTCTTTTGGCAGGACCCAGGGTGTTGGCATTTTGGGGTCTCAAGCAACCCTAACCCTCTTTATGGGTAACCACATCATTTTTATGGTTCCCTGACCAGGAATCGAACCCAGGCCATGGCAGTGAGAGTGCTGAAGATTCAAGGAGAGCTCAAGGGGCTCCCAGAGCCTGTACCTCATCACTATTAGCAAAAATCTAGGATTGGGTAATAATAGTATTACATCTTCTTGTAGATTCCCAAACTATGGAATGGAAGGCACTGAAAAGAACAGTGGTTTCAGAGTGTTTGGGATGAAAAAAACCCTTCACCCTTAATTTAATGAAGAGAAATAAACACAGAAATTTCTTAGGATAAGAACAAGAATTTATTCTCTTCCCCAGGAGAAGAGGGTTTTCTTTCCTATGACTCATCATGGAGAAGAGGCAAGTTACAAAAGATAGTAGTGGAATTTATAACTTAACCTAGTCAAGACCCCTCCCCGACTGTTTCCTCTCTCATTGGTGGAGAGGCATAATTTAGTGAAGTATGCCTTCACCAAATTCTTCCACAACTGGGACAGCAAGGAAAGAGGGGGGCAGGGTCCCACCAAGTCAGGAAAACAGGCAAAGGAAGATAAAAGTGATTGACAGAAGCAATGGAGGAGGAGGAAGGGAAAGTTAACCACCCCAAATTGAGAAGTTTTCACTTATCCCATACTGATGAGGTGCCTCTGAATATTTTGGGGTGATTTTTTGTGGCATAGTTGTAACTTTAGTCTTTACCATCAGTTGTGAGATCAGTTTGGCTCTGTTCCCTCTCTTCCCCCAACTGTGAAGCATTAACTGTCTCTCCCCTGCCCCCTGACACAAAGCATTAACTCTATAGCTATGATAACAAAGGTCTTTTCAAGGCACTACTAGTAACCAGCCAAAACAAGACCCATCCTTCCCAAACTGGATAAGGTACTTCTCCTTACGAATTTGACCTCAAATCTGACCGTTGGTTGACTTTATGATGTTTCAGGGCTAAAACCACGCCTTTTGCTCCCCCTCTCTTTGGAATTTCCCAGTGAATTATGGGTAAAATACATTCTCAGTTGATGTGAAGGGTGCATGTCCCTTTAAGTATTAGTCACACCCCTGGCTCCTCCCGGCTCCCTCCCTAACTCCACCTTTGTACACCTCATTAGCTTAATGAACTTATGACTGACAGTCTTGTATCTTTAAAAATGCCTCTCTGGCCCTTAGAATTTTGCAGGTAGGCCTTTCTAGCAGGCCATCTGCCCGCTGCAGAGCGTCCCACTTCCAAGCTTCTCTGACCCCCCCCTTTTTGCACCTTGTGAGCCTTTCCTAGCCAGGTTTCCTCACCCTATCCCTTTTTGCCCTGTGAATCAATAAATTTTTATAAATCTGCCAAAGGACAGCTGAGCCTGTAATTCTTTTCAGACGCGGACCTAGAAAGGATCCCCCATTAGAAATCCTCCCAAAATCTATCCCTCATCAATACAAGAGCAAAGCAGCTGGTTTAGAATTTAAACTCTGTGACCTACTACTTGTGTGACCCAAGGCAAATCCACTTATCTGATCCATTTACCCATTTCCCTTGTCTTTAAAATGAGAATGTTGAACTAGATGATCTCCAATGTCCCTTTAGTTCTAAACTATACAGTTATTTTTAGTAACAACATAACATTAATAATATAATTTATATGGTGCTTTAAAGTTTGCTAAATACTTTCAAATTTCTAATTTTCTTCTCAGAACAGACCTGAGAGGTAGATGCCATTGCTACTCCCATTTTACAGATGAGGAAACTGAGGCAAACAAAAGGTAAATAGCTTGCCCAGTGTCTCACAGTTGGTAATTGATGTTAGATTTAAACTCAAGTTGGGCAGTTAGGTGGTGCAGTGAGTGGAGCACCCACCCTGGAGTCAGGAGGACCTGAGTTCAAATCTTAACACTTACTAGCCATGTGACCTTGGGCAAGTCACTTAACCCAATTGCCCTGTCCCCCCTCCAAAAAGAAAAGATTTAAATTCAAGCCTTCTTGATTCCAAATTCAGCCTGCTTTACCCCATTAAATATAGGATCATAGATTATAGATTTAGAATTGGAAGAGATTTTGGAGATTACCTCTCCTCCCCCTCATCCTTTCCCTACCTCAGTTTTGCAGATAGACAAACCAAGGCCTAGGGAATGGAAATCACTTGCTTTTAATCACACAGAGGTGACTTAATCAAACTAGGATTCAAACCTGGGTTGCCAGACCTCAAAGTCAGTGCTCATTCAACTAATTTTAATATGTGCATATGAAAGAACTTAAACCACATTGTGGAGGAGGCATCCTCCACCTGTCCCTGGAGAGCATTCTCAGTGTAGGCAAAATTCACTTATGGATGTATGGAGGAAGGGATGACTCTTCTCATTCACCATGGACTCCTCCCACCCCACACAGCCCATTTTGGTAAACTTCAAGCTATCATAATCTTTTCACAGGACATAATTTTTCAGCATTTACAACCACATCTCATAAGCTTAAATGATTATTCAGTTTCCTCCCTTTAATTTATATGCAAAATTGATTCTTAAGATCAATATCCCCCTGGGTATGAGATGAAGCCTGGGCTGTGGGTAGAGTTTGGTGAAGACTATGTGCATTTTAATTGTTGCTCCTGAGGGCTGCTGGGGCCCAAAACACTGAGCTTCTTCTCAGGTCTGAAATTTGACTACATATCAGAATCTATAGTGGAACTCGGTAGTCATTTTCCTCTAGACCTTCTGCCTATCCAAATAAACCAAGAGAAATCATGCTGATCTCCCTTTCTCTCTTTTTGAGATGCCATTTGATTTTAAAGACTGCTTGTTGATTTTGAAACGTAGGAAGGCTTAAGATAGCTGTGGGGGAGACAGAGTAGGGAACGTGGACAATGGCTGGACTAAGCACTTTACAAATTTCTCATTTTTTCCTCAGATCAGACCTGAGAGGTAGATGCCATTGTGACTCCCATTTTACAGATGAGGAAACTGAGGGAAGGCTCGTGGGGTTGTTCCTCATGTGTTGATTCTCTCTATTCAGGATTTGATCCTGGTCTTCACTAATAAAGCAAATTGGAGGACTGTTCAGACAATTATGACAACATTAATTTTCATAGGATTTGGCAAAGAATTATAAATTGTTTTGCATCGTTTACTAACAACTTATAACAACCTTTCCTTAGGACTATATGGTTTACAAACAAAATATCTTTTCTCCAATATTCTCATAAGGATTCAAATATCATTCATTATTTACATTTTACAGATGAGGAAACTGAGCCTCCAAGAGGTAAAATAATTTTCCCATGGTCAATCAGTTAATTAGTTTCAGAACCAGAATGCAAACCTTGGTCTTCTGAATCCAAGATGAGCACACATTCAATAGTACCATGCTGCCTCCCATTCAAGTTAACCTTTTCCTCTTCAATTAGAGTATAAGCTCTTTGAGGGCAAGGACCATATCTTGAATTTCTTCTATATTTGAAGCAGGATTTGAACTCAGGTCTTCCTGACTCAGTCCAACACTCTCTTCACAATGACAACAATTACAATGAAGCAGAGAATTAATGTCAATAAGTAGATAGTTTAGTCACCAAATCCATTTTTTCATTCTAATCCTTCAAGTAAGACTGCCTATGCCTTTCCTACTAATAAGACCTGCTTGACTGGCTTGTTGATTGATAGAATGAAAGACCATGCCTGGATAAAGGGGAAAATAATGAAGAGATAGCAGCTGCAAATATAACATTCAGGCTAAAAAAAAAAACCACTAGCTTACCCTTCAAGAACGGAGAGAAGCATAAAAAGGTGACAGAGTATATATCCCAAGATGGAGGTATGCAGGCCTGGAAATGACCTTGTGGATTTGAGGAATCTGGACATCCCTGGTCTTTGTGGTTAGAGTTCAATGACAATAAGGAGAGTTGTCCTCAGCAACTACTCCAATGCTGTTGGATAAAATAGCTGCCAATAAGAAGACTAATCTAAGCCTGGCCTATTTTATCAGAAGATGTGGGAGTTGCTTGAATAGTCCAGAGTTGAGGTTTATAAGTAAAACACCTACTTTGCATTTCTGTAAACTACTTCATGTTTAGATGGTTTTAGTTATCAACTAGGGATAATAGCGCTGCTACTTCTTTAATTAAAGTCATAATCTTGTGATAATCTTTTGTATTTTACCATTTCTTTTGTGTGTAGAAAAGAAATCCCCTGCCTGGAAAAAAAAAAAGAACCTCAATTACCTCCACATCCCAAGGAGACAACACAGGAGGAAATAATCTAACTTTAATTCTCCACTTCACTTAGATCCTATTAATAAAATGCATCATTTTCGTATTATTACTGACTCATCATCAATAAGGTACATGCTTTGAATTGTTTGTCCTTCTTTTTCAAGAGGCATTGTGGCTTACTGCCATGACAGCTGGTTTTGGAGCCAGGAAGATCTGGGCTCAAGGCTCATTTCTGACACATACAGTCAAATAATTTAACCTTTTCATTATTCTAGGCAACTCTTTATGACCATTTTGAAACTATCAGTTACAGAGAAAATGCCAATCTGCTTTGAGGAATCCCTCATCTGGGGGTTCTCTCTATCAGCATATATACAGGTCCAGTTCCTATTTTTGTCCCTCTCCCCATCTTCTTAAGTAGGAGAGATGTATTAACACCAAATAATTCACATTCTCATGTCTGGTCCCCTTGAACATCTAGGACACCCCTGAGTTAAGGAGTTGGCCAGGATGAGTCATGTAGGATTTTTGTTCCTTTGATTTTATTTGGGAGGAGAAGAGGTTTTACCTGTACAAAGGTCACTTATCCCACTGGGGTTTGAAACTTCAACTGTGGCTGAGCCAACTGACCCTTATTAATAAATGCCTGAAATTAATTAAAATTATTATTGAAAAATAAAAATAAAATAAAAATTATTAAAATTAAAATAATAAATGCCTGAAATGTAGTTTAAAGATTGTAACTCTAAATATGCCTTCTGGTAAAATTCTCACTATTCTTGGTTCAACAGATAATTATATAGCAGCATGAGGATGGTTTGAATGCCTTTATGTGTTTGGACATGGAAATGAGAAGGAAACTTGTCCCTTTGTTTGGGCCATTTGTCTGCTGAACACAAAACAGTGTCAATGTGGGCCATATAGCTAGAAAGGGTGGGAGGCTTGAGATGTGAGAGGTCAAAATTTCTTACTATGATTGACTGTGGCTCACCTCAACCCTAGAGGATATTCTGAACAAATGCTCCTTTCACTGCCTCAGTAAAAAGCAAATTTGTGGTTTCTTTAGCTTGAATAAGACTGCTATCTCTTCATTATTTGCCACTTTATCCAGGCAGGATCTTTCAATCAATAAACATTTATTTATTAAGCATCTACTGTATGCTGGGCCCTATGCTATATCTCTGGGAAAAAAAAAAAAAGACAAAAATGAAACCTTCCCTTATTATTTTCCATTGGGCGAGATAACATGTACAAATATAGTTAGAAAAAGATACAAACTTTTTCTTTAAAACAAAATGATTTATGGGAGGAAGACAGTAACCTTTGGAAAAATGGCAAATCAGAAAGGGCCTCGCATAGGATATCGGTTTGAACTAAACTTTCAAGGAAATCAAGAATTCAAAGAGGTAGAGAAGAGAAGGCATTCTAGGCAAGTGAGGGCATTCTAGGCAAGATGAACAGTTTGTGCAAAGGTACAGATGTGGATTATGAAATGTTCTGTATGAAAAATAGCAAGAAGGTCAGTTTGGCTTTATTATAGAATGTATGAATGGGAGTAATACACAATGGATCTAAAAAGGGAGGTTGAAGTCAGGTTGTGAAGAGCTTTAAATGACAAACAAAGGAGTTTGTGTTTAATCCTAGAGGATGCAGGGAGCTGTGGGAGTCTATTGAGCCGGCAAGAGAAATGGTCACTTTGTCAACTATGTGGAGGATGCAGTGGAGAAAAGAGAACCTTGAATCAGGGCAATTAGGCAGTTATTATAGTAGTCCACTAAGAGGTAATTAGGGTCTGAACTTGAGTAGTGGGCATGAGATTGGAGTGAAAGAGCCCTGAAAAAGATGGAAGGAGGAAAGGACTCAGAGAGGAGATGGGAAGACAGATTACTGTCCCTACACTCACTTGCATCCAAACCTCTTCTTCCCTGTTCTTCTGCCAGTTTCTAAGAAAATCTGGTTGGGGGTATCCCCAAGTAGAAAATCACACAACAGCACTTACTTGAAGTTCCATTTCCCACCTTCTTTTTATGCTCAACTAGAGGACTGCATGTGTCAAATCTGTATGCCTTCATGTCCATTAATGATGAAATGGCTAAATAAATTATGTTATATTAATATAAAATGATTACAATTGCTCTTTAAAAGATGATGAAAGGGACTATTTCAGAGAAACCTTAGAAGACTCACATGAATTAATTCAAGGTTGAAGTGAGCAGAATTAGAGCAATTTATATAATAACAATTCTGTAAATACAACTTTGGAAAAAATGAAAAATTCTGATTAATGACCAACTATGACTCTATAGCACTGGTGCCAAAACATATTATTCATCTCCTGACAGACAGAGATAAATTCAGGGAAAAGAATGAGATATTGGGATGGGGTTGACAATGTGGGAATTTGACCATGCATGTTTGTTGCAAGGATTGTATTTCTGCACATGTCTCCCCCAAGAGAATGTAAGCTTTTTTTTCTTTTAAAAATTTATTTACTATTAGTTTGAAACATTCAGTTCCACAAGTTTTTGAGTTCAAGATCTTCTCCCTCTCCCTTTCCTTCCCTCCTCTCCCCCCACCATGGCAGTATACAATCTGATATAGATTCTACAAACACCTTCACACCAAACATTAGTCAATTATTAGTAAAGAAGAACTATAACCAATGGAGTGAACAACAAGAAAGAAGGAAAGAAACAAAATAAAACACAAGAGAGAACAAGCAGTTTGCTTCAATCTGCATTCAGACTATTTAATTCTTTCTCTGGATGTGGATAGCCCTTTCCATCATGAGTCTTTTCAAGTTATCTTATAACCTTGCATTGCTGAGAGGAGCCTAGCCTAGCAAAGTTAGTCATTGCAGATATGATGTGTCTGTAATTGTGTATACAGTTCTCCTGGTTCTCCTCCCCTCACTCAGTATCAGTTTATATAAGTCTCTCCAGGTTATTATGAAGTCCATCTGCTCCTCATTTCTTATAGCACAACGGTATTCCATTACATTCATATACCACAACTTGTTCAGCCATTCCCCAATTGATGGCATCCCGTTGATTTCCAATTCTTTGCCACCGCAAAAAGAGCTACTGTAAATATTTTTTGTACATATGGGTCCTTTTCCGACTTGTATGATCTCTTTGTGATACAGCCCTAGAAGTGGTATTGCTGGGTCAATTTTTATAGCCCTTTAGGCATAGTTCCAAATTGCTCCCCAGAATGTTCAGTTTACAACTCCACCAACAATGCATTAATGTTCCAATTTTCCCACATCTTCTCCAGCATTTATCATTTTCCAGTTTTGTTATGTTAGTCGATCTGACCAGTGAGATGTGGTACATAAGAGCTGTTTTGATTTGTGTTTCTCTAATCAATAGTGATTTAGAATATTTTTTCATACAATTATAGATATCTTTAATTTCTTCCTCTGAAAACTGCCTTTTCATATCCTTTCACCATATATCGATTGGAAATGACTTGTATTCTTATAAATTTGACTCAGTTCTCTGTATATTTTAGAAATGAGGGCTTTATCAGAGATACTGGTTGTAAAAATTCTTTCCCAATTTTCTGCTTCCCTTCTAATCTTAGTTATATTGACTTTGTTTGTATAAAAACTTTTCAACTTAATGTAATTAAAATTATCCATTTTGCTTTTTGTAATGCTCTCTATTTCTTGTTTGGTCATAAATTCTTCTCCTCCATAAATCTGAGAGGTAAACTATTTCTTGTTCTCCCAGATTGATTACAGCATCAGCCTTTATATCTAAATCATGAACCCATTTAGACTTTATTTTCAATCATATCAACAACAAATCTAGTAGAAACCATATACTTATCTCAATAGATGCAGAAAAAACTTTTGGCAAAATGCGACATCCATTCCTATTAAAAACACTACAAAGCATATGAATAAATGGAGTCTACCTTAAAGTAATAAATAGTACCATCAGCAAGTATTATATGTAATAGGGATAAGCTAGATGCATTTCCAGTAAGATTGGAAGTGAAACAAGGATGTCCACTATCACCCCTGTTATTCAATTTGGTACTAGAAATGTTAGCAGTAGCAGTAAGAGAAAAAAAAGAAATTGAAGGAATTAGAATTGGTAAAGAAGAGACTAAACACTCACTCTTTGCAGATAATATGATGATATACTTAGAGAATCTTAGAGAATCAAGTAAAAATCAAGTAAAAAATAACAACTAACAAAGTTGTCGAATCTAAAATAAACTCATATAAATCCTTGGCATTCCTATCTTTTTCTAATGAAGCCCAACAGCAAGAAATAGAAAGAAAAATTTCAGTGAAAGTTACTGTAGACATTATAAAATATTTGAGAGTCTACCTGCCAAAACAAGCCCTGGAACTGTATGAATACAATTACAAAAAACTTTTCACACAAATAAAGTCAGATCTAAATAATTGGGAGAATATCAGTTGTTCATGGTTTGGCAAAGCTAATATATATAAAAATGACAATTTTACCTAAATTAATTTACCTATTTAGTGCCATGCCAATTAAACTACCAAAAAAAGTATGTTACAGAACCAGAAAAGATAGCAACAAAATTCATCTGGAAGAACAAAAGATCCAGAATATCAAGGGAATTAATGAAAAGAAATGCTAGGGAAAGCAGCTTAGCCATACCAGATTTTAAATGCTATTATAGAGCAGCACTCATCAAAACCACTTGGTATTGGTTGAAGAATAGAGTGGTAGATCAGTGGAATAGAATAGGTACTCAAGACACAGTAGTCAATGACTATAGTAATCTACTGTTTGATAAATCCAAACACCCTAGCTTCTTGAATAAGAACTCACCATTTGACAAAAACTGCTGGGAAAACTGGAAAATAGTATGGCAGAAACTGGGCATAGACCAATATCTTACACCATATACCAAAAAAAAGTAAGCTTTTTTCAGGACAGAAATGGTTTCATTTGTCTTTGTTTCTCCCATGTCTAAGACAGTGTCTGGCAAGTAGTAGGTGCTTAAAAATGCTTGTTGACTGATGGGAAGAGGGTGCTGTTTACGGAACATCAGATAACGGTAAACTGAGTAAGCAATTAAGTTGGTAAACTAAAGCACTTGGTAAACTGCTTGTGCTGTATTTAGCTGTTCTTTCTCTACAGCTGAAAATGGCTCAACTTCATTCCTAATTTCTTCACAAAAACCCAGAACATATTTCTGATTCTTTTAATCCTTGTCCTATAATTCAGCCTCTGTATTTGAAGTTTGTTTTGCTTATGAGTATTCCTTCTCCTCCTCTTACAACCTCCTCTCCACTTTCCCTGGCCCCACTTATTTCCTGATTAAATTTAATGTATTACCACATCAAATTCTTTTGAATGGTTATCTCTCCTTTTTCCATTTCAGATAAGAGAAGCCCACTCTCAAATCTGCCTCCATGTTTGACTACTCTTCTCTGGTATATCCTAGTTATGAAAAAGATTAAATTTCTCTCCCTTCTGCACTATTTCTTCCCTAGTATCTTCTGTTCCCCTTAGACTTTGTCCTTCTTCCCTTAAAACCCAACAAAACAGAACAAAACCATACTTAGAAGTTTCATTTGTCTTTCAGTTTAGACAATGGCTACAATAATATAAAGGAAACAAATTTAAAAGACTTAAGAAATCTAATCATTGCAATAACCAGCCATGACTGAAGAAGATTGATGAGGAAGCAGCTTCCCACCTCTTGAAAAGGGGATGACAGACTAGAGGTACAGAATGAGATTCATTTTCAGACATTGCCAGTGTGTGAATTTGTTTTGTTTGACTAGACTTATTACAAGGGAGGGCTTCTATTTGTAGAGGTGGGGGGAGTTTGGGGGCAGGAGAGTTGGTGGAAAGTGATAGCAAGGAAACAAAAGAAGAAAAGAAAGAAATGAATCACAATGAAAACATAAAAGAATACCAGAATAGAGCAGAAGAAATACATAAAGGGAGGTTGAGCAGAGCAGTTTTGTTATTATTGTGCTAAATTGATTCTGCATTTATGAAACTACATCTAAGTTCAGAGTTTCATATACAATCCTATAGGATTGTATATGAAACTCTGAACTTACATATTATGAATTTATATTATCTATATTTAAATGTTTGTTTACTGATGTTTGAATTCATAACAAAAATTAAATTTAAATTTCAAAAATATAATTTCAATGATTCAAATAAACAAAGGGCCTTGGTTTTATAACCAAATCAATCCTGGAAAAAATGTTTTTGATATCTCCTCCTGCTAGGTTTTTAGAAGTGTAAGATGGTAGATCTAGCCACAAAAGAAGCATATGTCCTTCTGGTGTCTTGAAATACTCTTGTCAGTGTGACAGTTTCTCCATTTGTGTTCAGTTTGTTAAATAGAATTGCACCCCAGCCTCAAAAATCCTTTTGGTTGTTCAGTTTATGGAAATCATTTCTTTTCATTTTCTAAACTCTTATGAACTGTGACCTGCCATGTGGCATTTCTATCACTCCTCATCTTTCCCTCCCTCATCCTCTTCAGTGTTAAAATCTTGCTGAGACTTTTCACATATTTGCTTTTGATGATTTATACTGGAATTGGATTTTCTTTTCCATCACTTTGTCCCAAGGGTCTTGGTATGTGTCTGATGAGGATGAGAAAGGGTGTTTCATTAATAAAATTATTATGATTCTTGACAGTGACAGATGGTTTGCAGTTAAATAATGATTTGGGAGACATTTGAAAAAGTAATTCATATAAAAATCAGTTTCGACAGGTTTTTTGTTTATCCTATATAGTTATTTCAGAAACTACTATTTTTAGAATTATGAGTTCTACGTAAAGCACTTTGAGAATATAATAAAATGCCTCCCTTCATCCTGAAAATTGTCTGTCAGTAAATATATAGCATGTGATCTGATTTCCATCAATTAAACTTTCATTAGTCTAGACAGACAATACAGTAAAAAAAACAAACAACCTATAACCATTTATTAATCTCAAAGGATTTAGAAGTTGAAAGTATAACCTAAGTGATCTCTGTTCTAATCATGGACACCTTTGTATTTGTATTAGGTGGGGGGGGAGGGTAGGGTGGGGTATAACAACAACAGAACTCAGTTCTTCCCTTCATTTGTGAGTAATGTCTATATTCCCAAAGTGACCAAACTTAGGTTTGGGGGAAATTACTCTCAGGGGAGGCAGGGAGGTAGCTTGTGTGACGGCTGGCTAAAACATTCTCCACATTATAATCCATATTCCAAATCAAGCAATCCCTACCACAAGCATATCATGTCTTTGGCCAATTGGAGTGATTACCCTGGGACCTACACTTAGTGGGTCCTAAGTGTGGAGTATGGGCCAAGAATCAGGGAGGCAATGTGTATGTGTTTGGAGATGAGGGAGAAGGAAAGTAGTTATCAAATAGGCCTTCAAAGACCTCATGTTTATACAGCCAACTTATAACCCCTCACCATAAGCCATTGGGCAAAACTATATTGTCCATTTAGGTGGAAAGCATACTGATTTTGAAATCAGAGGATCTGTGTTTGAACCCCAGTTTGGTTATTTACTACCTGTAAGATCTTTGATAAGTCATTTAAACTCTGTGGACCATAGTTTTGCCATAAGCAAAATGAGGAGATGGAACTAAGTGGTCTCTAAGATCTCCCCCACTCCTAAATCTCTGGTCTCATGATTCAGTCATACACACACACATTAACTCAAATCTGAATGTTGACTTTTGTTTATTTTTTTGTGTCCGATGTTAGGTGAAGAGAGCAAAGAATGGTAGAATTGTTGAGATGGAAGACATCTTATAGGTCATTTACTCCAAGCCTATCATTTTATTGATAAGATCATGAGACTTCCTTAGGGCCGTGTAATTGGTAACTAGCAGATCCAAGACTATGGCTTCTTGCCTGCTAGCTTTTTTCACTATACTTTAGGCATCTTGAATTTGAACTGACTATGGGATGCTCAATGGGAAATATCCAGCACACAGCTTAAGTTGAAGTCATGGGATTAAATGAACTCCTTAAGGAAGATTATATAAAAGAAATGGATTTTTCACAACCTAAATTCCAGGTGGAATGCAAAATTTCTCATAGTCTTATTCTGAACTTAATGAAATCAAGAAAGAACAGGATAGTGTATCTCTCTGCCATTAAATATTCACTGGGCAAATACTAATCTGAAAGCAAATTGAAATTCTTTGTGTGACATATTCATTGAATAATAAACCTTAGATTCCATTAGAAATACCAGAATTCCCTATTGGCTAGTTAACTACATAAAATATGGAAACATGGAGTTAAATGAAAAGATCTGTAATAATTAGTATAGTGCATGATTAAGTGACTTGGAAAGAACTGACATCATCATAAACCATTGGTATAGCAGAAGTCCTACCTGTCTCAATAAACAACTTATATGTAAGGAAAGATTTCCCCTTCATTTTATGATAAATTATCTGATTTGAAATGATCATTATGTAAGGGGATTAAGTATCATGTGGTAAAGCAAGCCAGCTAATGGTTCAATGGAGCCAGTGTAATTTATTGAAAAAAGTATTAGTTCTAGGACAGACCTGGTTTTGAGTTTGACCTTTGTTACCCTCTGAGCATGAACAAGTTACTTAATCTCAATAAACTTGAATTTCTAAATTTCTGAAATGAGGATAATGGTAACTGCAGCATTTAGGCATAGAGCTCACACATGAGAATCAAATCAAATAATGTGTTTAAGGTACTTTGGAACCCTTAAAGTGCTATGTAAGTGTGAGATGTTTATAAAGGGGTCCATTTGAGGAAGGCAAAACTTAAGAGTAAGAAGAGTTTGGTCAAGACATACCTTGAGTCTGTCATGTTTCTCTTCCATTGACAGCTAACTGATATCTGTATTTAAAGTTTAGTCTGTTCTTTTTCTGAGAAAGAATCCAAAGGAGCTTGAGAAGTCCCTTCCTGCATTGCACATTATCAGGGGTAGTGAAAATTTTCTTTAAAAAGGGAAGTGGAAAAGCTTTTGACAAAATATAACACCCAATTTCCATTAAAAACACTAAAAAAAGCACAGAAATAAATCAATTTTTTTTCAAAATAATAAGTAGCATCTATCTTTTAGAAAAGAACAAGCATCTCTAATGAGGATCAACTAAAAGTCTTCCCAATAAGATCAAGGTTAAGCAAGGAAGTCCATTATCACCACTATTACTTAATATAATATTAGAAATACTCACTCTAGCAATAAGAGAAGAAAAAGAAATGGAAAGAATAAGAATAGGCAATGAGAAAATGAAACTATCATTCTTTGCTGATGATATGATGGCATACTTACAAAACCCAAGAGAATCAACTAAAAATGAATTTGAACAATTAACAGCTTTATCAAAGTTGCAGAATATAAAATAAATCCTCATAAATCATCAGCATGTCTAACCCAAAAGGAAAAGATAGAAAGTGGAATTCCATTTAAAATAACTGCAGATAATATAAAATATTTAGGAGTCTACCTGCCAAGACACACACACACAGACACAGGACCTATATCAACACAGTTTTCACACAAATAAAGGCAGAGCTAAACAAATGGAGAAATACTAATTGCAAATGTATAGATCAAGTCAATATAACAAAAAAAAAATGACAATAGCACCTAAATTAATTTACTTAGTGTCATACCAATGAAACTACCAAAGAATTGTTTTAGGGAGCTAGAAAAAAATAATAAAAAAATCCATCTGGAAGAACAAAAGGTCAAGAATATTAATGGAATCAATGGGAAAAAAATGAAAAAAGGTAGTAGTACCAGATTCTAAACCAAACTAGAAAATGATAATCATCAAAACAATTTGGTACTGGATAAGTAGAAAGCATTCTTCTAAGAAACTGACATCTCATGCCATATACCAAGGCCAAAATGGGCGCATGATTTAGACATAAAGGGTGATATCACAAGGAGATTAGAGGAGCATAGGAAAATTACCTTGTCAGATTTATGGGTAAGAGATGAATTTATGAATAAACAAGAGATAGAGAACATCATGGGAGGTAAATGGCAATTCTGATTCCATGACATTAAAAAAAAATGTACAAACAAAACCGATGAAGCCAAAATTAGAAGGAAATCAGGAAAATGTGGGAAATTTTTATGGCAAGTTTCTTTGATAAAGCCCTAATTTCTCAAATATATAGAGAAATGAGACAAATTTATAAAAAATAAGAGCTATTCTCCAAATGATACATGGTCAAAGGATATGAACAGGCAATTTTTGAAAGAAGAAATGAAAACTATCAATAATCACATAAAAATCTGCAGGTCACCAATAATTCGAGACATGCAAATTAAAGCAGTTCTAGGTACCGTTTCGTACCTATCACACAGATTAGATAACATAACAAAAAAAGAAAATGACTAATACTGGAGTGTATGTGGAAAAATTGGGACACATACATTGTTGTTAAAGTGGAGAACTGGTCCAACCATTCTGTAGAGCATTTTGGAACTATGCCCAAAGGGCTAAAAAACTGCATACCCTTTGACATAGTAATACTGCTACTAGATCTATGTCCTAAAGAGACAAAAGAAAGAGGAAAAGAACACATATATACAAAAATATTTATAGTAGCCCTTTTGTGATAGCAAAGAATTGGAAATTGAGTGGATGCCAATTAATTGGAGAATGACTGAATATGTTGTGGTACATGATTGCAATGGAACTATTATTGTGTTATAAGAAATGATGAAGGGGAAGAGAGAAACCCGGGAATACTTATATGAACTGATACAAATGCAGTGAATTGAGCAAAACCAGGACAACATTATACATAGTAACAGCAATATTGTAATAATAATCAACTATGAAGGACTAAGCTACTCTCAATACAATGATCCATAACAATACTAAAGGATTTACAATGAAAAATGTTATACACCTCCAGAGAGAGAACTAATGAACTCTGAATGCAGATCAAAGCATATTTTTTCATTTTATTTTTCTTGCTTTTTTGTAACCTAGCTAATTTATAAATATGTTTTTTAAAACTTCATACGTATAATGGATATCATATTGCCTGCCTTCTCAATGGGTGGGGGAGGGACTGAAGGGAGAGAGAGAATTTGGAACTCAAAATTAAAAAAAAAACCCAAAATAATGTAAGTAAGACTTTATTGTGAAAAGGAAATAATCTTCAGGAGCACAAGGAAACCTGACATTCCTGTAGATTAGATGGAAAAATGTCACATAGTTGAGGATAGGGAAGAAAAGACTATGGTACACTGGGACCTAAAAATGAGGCTCATTATGTAGAAAAAAAAAAAATGATTGGTTCTGAGAAGGAAGCAGCTTTATATCTCTAAGCAGAGGCTACATGAAAAAGCCCTGAAAACAACAATACCCTCTCCTTCCACAGATCACCATTTTTGCTTCAACCACATAGCCATCATCTGAGGAAGAAACTTCTCTGGAGAAGGGGCCAGCCATTTATACAAACTGTCATGCACAGGTCAAGCAAGCCAGGTTACCTAAGCCACAAGGCACCCTAAGGGAGAGACAGGAGGTAGGAAGTGCTAAGCAAATCAAACCACATTCTTGAACACCATGACCACCATCTCTCTTCAGATCCTGATGGAGAAATCTCATGACCTTGAACCCAAGAGCCTTGAAGATAGTAATGCCCAGTGACCTAAGCCATCATCATGGGAAGCCCTTTCCATGGAGATTTGCCTGACAATTTCTCCTGCAGATGCTAAAGACACAGCTCCTGAAGACCTAGAAAACAAAGTTCTTGCTACCAAAATCCTTCACCCTGTCAAATGGTTCAACATCCAAAACTGACATGATTTTATCAGTGGAAATGCCATTAAAGAAGGATCACCAATATCTGCTTTACTGCTTCACCCTAAGGACAATGATACCTTTCTATCTGACTTACAGCTAAAAACTTCTCCAATCTCTATGATTTCCTTCTCCATTAAAAGGTGAGCTCCTTGAAAGTAAGGACTCTCTTATCTTTCTATTTGTGTCCTCAGCACTCAGTATTGTGCTTTGCACATAGTAAGTGATCAAATAAATGTTTCATCCCTCTATTCATTTATTTGAGAAATGAATATGTAAAAACAGTGACATAGATTAGAAAGTTGGGGGCAAATTTAGGCTATTGAAAAAACTAACAAAAAGTCTAGAAACTAAAATGGAAAAGTTAAGGATACAATCATGTGTGTGTGTCAGTGTGTAGCTAAGTATCATAGAAAGTAGTTATCATGTTTTAAGAAGAATAGAAGTTGTGACCCTGAAAAAAATTCAGAGAGGAACACAAATCCAAGATGATCCAGTAGTAATAACTAAGGTCTCAAATCTCTGCACAAACACACCAAGGATAGCCCAACAACATTTTTCAAAAGATGGAAGAACCAAAAATGTTGAAGAAGAGAAGAGATTACTTTTCCACTATGAGTTGGACCAGATGGCCAGTGAGATTCCTCCCCATTCCAAAATTCTGATATACTATGATTTTATGGCTTCATTTCCTAAAACCATGGGATTAAAAATACTTTGCTTGGGTTTAATTTTGGGATTACATTTCTCTGAATAATGAATGTATGTAAGCTATAGGGAGTAATTTCTCCTTGTGGGTAGAGTATAAAAAGTGATTTGGATATATATCTTGCAAAAAGATGACTTCATGCATGCATAGCCTGAAGGATGACACCAGGGAAGGACCGTGTTTGGTTACTAGTATGCAGAGATGTAGAAAGAATCAGAGTTGGAACTCTGGTCCCCCAACTGCCATGATTTCTCCTAACTGGATTTGAGCCAAACTGAGAAAAAGAATCTTACAGAAATTTATCAGTAATGTAAAAAAATAATAAACTTCCCAAAATACAGAACTAAACTGAATATGAGACTTTCTTTTCTTTGCTCTTGGTTAAAACCTGGTCAGAATCCCATATTTGTTGTCTGAGTCAAGACTGGGCTATCAGGACACAGGTTCTCATTCACTCTGACCTCTTTCTCTTCCATGAACATATGAAGTTTTGTTCAGGGGTGGAATTGAAATCTGTGACCATGTGGTAAGAACTTCATGGTGAGAGGAGAAAAGATGCAGCTGATCTGGATGATAATGCCCACATTCTGAAAGTAGAAGCCAGAAGAGGGAATACTTCTTTCTTGAGTAGTTCTTTACCTTTTACCTCCAAACTTATACCCAGACAAAACCGAAATATTTATGTACAAAATAAGGATAACAATATCTGTCCTGCTATTGGCTCTCTTCTTTCTCATTTGCAATCCTATCAACTCTCAAGTATTTGGTTATTTTTCATTTAAGTGTCCTTTTAAATTATGAATTTAACAAATGTAAGTATGCTCGAACATTTCAGTATACTAAGAACAGAAAAAGAAGATTGCATATGAAACTGTGAACTTAGATTTTATATTGGTTATTTTTATTTAATTGCATATTTAATTTAACATGGTAGTAATAACCATGGGATTAATTAGTGTTGCTATGGAGATGACTCACAAATCTGTATGTCCATCCCAGCCATAGTCTTCAACTCCATTCATGTATATCCAACTACCATTAGAGATTTCAAACTGGACATCCTCTAGTTAATTCAAAACCAACATTTCCAAAACAGAACTCAATTTCCAATAACCACCCTCCTCATCCCCCAAACCCATTCATTCCTCTTATGAAATTCTTTACTTCTGTGGAGGGTACCATCATTCTTCCAACCACTGAGACAACCTTATAGCATTTTCCTTCATTCCTCAGTCTCCTTCACCCCATATATCCAATAAGTTGCCAAATATTGACATTTCTACCCCCATAATATCTCTTGCATCTTAATTCTTCTTTATACTCACTGGACCACTATCCTAGTTCAAGCCCTCATAATGGCCTTGGCTATTTCAATGACCTTTCAATTATAATCGACCTTTCTGCATCATGTCTTTCTTCACCCCAATACATATTCTATACTGTTGCCAAAGAGATTCTCTAGAATTCAAGTCTAATCATGTTACTTCCTCATTAAAAAAATTCAAATTGGCTCTTTATTGTCTCTAGCATCAAATATAAGCTCCTCTGTTCAGTTTTTTAAGTCCTTCACAAACTATTCTTATCCTACCTTCCTAACCTTATTATATATTACTTCTCTTTCAACAGAATGTAGCCTAGTCAAAGTTAACTCACTTTGCTTTTCCTCATACAAAGCAGCTTGTCTCCTATCTCCACAACTTTGCACTGCTGTTCACCATATTTAGAATTCCTTTCTACTTCACCTCTACCTTGTATATCTTTTTTTCTCTCAAAACTCACTGAAACACTGCATTCTGAATGAAACTTTCTGACCCCTTCCACCTCAGCTGCTTGTATCCTTCCTCATCTTCACAGGCTTATACTTATTTTGTATAAATGTATTTATGCACATATCATCTCTCCTGAGAATTTAAGCTTCTTGAAGGCAGGGAATTCTTTTTTTTAATCTTCATATTGCTAGTACCCTTGGCACATAGTAGGTCCTTAATAAATGTTGAGTGCTTGATTGCCTATTGCACAAAATTGTGGGGGAAGAAACATTTGAAAAGAGAATCCATGCTATCAATATCAATATTTATATGATATATATAAATAATAATAATAATATACATATTTGGTATCTGCATATGGTACAGATACATTACAACAGAGTCATACAATAGTACCAATAACATCTTCACAACAAAGACCCACAATAATCACAGGTTTGGTTAAAGAGTTGTAAACACAGTTCCTTCATCCTATCCTCAGAGGCTTCTGAGATGTCCCCGAGAATAGTGCTAACTTCTACAGTTCTCTAAGTGTTACCTCACTCTTGATTAGTGTTCTGTTCTGGCTGAACCTTCTGACCCAGGTGCTTAATATAGCCCATCAAGGGCATGAATGAGGAGAAATATGTCATGTGAATCTCAATCCCGGCTGGTTTCTCAGCACATGGGCAGGGTCTTATTAATGTGGCACTGAAGCTGTGGGGGAACCCTTGAAGGGAAATGATGAAGAGGCATAGTGGAGAGAAATCTAATCCTAGACTCAGTTGGAAGTGAATCATTCTGGAAATGGGCCAAGCCAGCTTGGGATGGATTGGGCTTTCATGCCTCTGACATAGCTGCTTCTTCTACTCCTGTTATTGTCCTAAAATGATTTCATTTAAAACTTGAATCTGCAGGAATCTTAAGTCATTAAATAAAACTGGATCAGATTAGGTGTTGATCTCTGTTTTTACTTAACTCTGTTCCTCTTATAAGTCTCTCATTCTCTAGATCAAAGTTTACTCATGGAAATTAGAATGTACTATTTCAGTAGTGGAGTTTAGCATAATAGACTTCTATGTAGTAGGTGATACCTAAGCATTCAACTGAGAGTGAGAAATGCATGATTGAGTGGGAAATGCTAAAGAAGGGAAATGTTTCATTTCTTTCTTTTCCTTGCTGGTCACTTTTTCTTAGTCTCCCATTTCTACCATGTAGGTTTCTTGAGTATTTTGTCTGTCTACATTGCTATTCCTCAACCTCTGCTATTAGCTTGATTAGAATAACATCTCCTTCACTTTATCTACCTCTATACAAATCATTCTAAACCTTCAAGACTTTACTCAAATCTCATCTACACCATGAAGACTTCTTTGATGATACCCAATATCTTGACCACCCACAACACCTATTGTCTAGTCTATCTTATGACTTCTTTTGGATTCAGTTTGAACCAGACCTATGATTTTATCAGTGCAAAGATCTTCTGGTGGGCAACTTCCTTCATTAATTCATATTGAAACCTTTCTCTGCAATTTACAGCCTTAGAGCATTGCTTTTAATACTGAGAGGTTAATTGACTTGCTGTAGGTTATATGCTAGTATGTCAGAGATGGCTTCTGAACCCAGGTCTTCCTAGCACCAAGGCTAGTGACCTTTCTTCTATAACCTACTGCTTTTCTTCAGTTTAGCAACTTACTTATATGTTAAAGAAAACAGAATGGTGTCATAGTAAAAGGTGTTGGACTAACACTGAAAATAATTGTGTTCTCATCTTGGATGCACTCTTAATAACCACATTAGTCATGGACAAGTCACTCTCCTCAGAGAGCCTTGGTTTCTTCGTCTTTGAAATGGGAGTAATAGCCGCCCTACCTCCATAAAAATGTTGCTGTGAAGATCCAATGAGAGAATGCTTATGGAAGAACTCTGAATGGCAGCCTATTACATCTATATAAATCATGACTCTTTTCTTTAATTTCTTCTTGATGAGTTTTGTTTCTCCAACCAGATTGTGAACTCCCAGAGGGCAGAGAATATGCTTCAGCCTTCTCAGCATCCAGTACCAAACTAGGCACCTAACAGAGGCTCAATTAATACTTGTTGAAGAGAATTGAATTGAGAATACCCTGGCAGGTGGAGCAGCTTGGGTTTTCACAGCTCGGAGAGAAGCCTGCCTTCCCTGGGAGGAATCCACAGCACAGCTGCCAGCCGGGAGCATTATTACAGCTCTACTTCAGTGACTTGGCTTCTCCAGCCTGAGCCATGCCCATGCTTGGCTCTGATGCAATCTGTTTGATTAACTTATTTATCTCTGTGGGGTTAGCTTTGCTTTGGTTGTATATGGGAGGGTACGATAGAGTGGAAAAGAGCATTGAATCTGGGAGTCAATAAGATCTGGATTCAGATCCTGCCCCTGATGCTCATTAACTATATAAGCATGGGCAAATCATTTAACCTCTTATATTTCTTCCAAGTTTTATCTCTTCCAGTCAATAAAATCCATACATGCTTCAAATAATCATTCAGATGGCAGGGTTTCTATTCTGGTTGTCCTCTTCTGGATGCTCTGGCTTGTAGAAGTACCCTCTAAAACCAGTTACCTAGAACTGAACAGAATGCTGTAGATGTGTTCTGACTAGAGTAGAGTATGGTGAGACTGTTGCTTTTCTGTATGCTAGACTTCTCTCAGGTGATCGTGTGACCCTGGGCAGGTCATTTGAACTCTCTCAGTCTCAGCTTCTTCTTATGTAAAACAAAGATAATAGTAACACCTGCCAAGGTGGCTAGGTGGCACAGTGAATAGAGCACCAGCCCTGGAATCAGGAGGACCTGAGTTCAAATCCAGCCTCAGACACTTAACACTTACTAGCCATGTGACCTTGAGAAAGTCACTTAACTTCAATTGCCCTGCCCTGCCCCCTCCAAAAAGAAAAAAAAATAATAACACCTGTCTCACAGAGTTGTGGTGAGATTCAAGTGAAATAAAACATTTTAAACACTTTGGAAAACTTAAGGTAGTATCTATGCAAGGTAAGAGAAATAGTAGGTGGTCCTGAAGGCAGGAAAATCTGATTTCAAATTCTTCCTCAAATACTTGCTTGTTATATGACTCTGGACAAACCACTTATCCTTTCTTAGCCTCAATTTCTTCATCTCTAACATGGAGATAATAAATGCATCTGCCCCTCAGAACTGCAAGGATCAAGAGATAACAGGAAGTGCTTTACAATCTTAAAGTGTGATGTAAATGTTAGCCATTGTAATTCTTGTTAACGTATGAAATGGTAAGTGCCAAATAAGTGGTTGAAATAAGTCAGTGCTATGGAAGTCCAGTGCAGAATGACAACACTTGGATGGGTGCTTACAGAAAGCTTCATGGATACTTTGATGGATCAGTGATCTCTTTGTAATAGGTACTATCTTCAGGGATACAGATTTATAATCCATTTATGCTTGTCCATCCTGTAAAACTTTATCCATCTTCTACTATAAATCTCCATAGGGAGACCATTCAACATCTCTGAGCCTTCCCTTGGATCTTCTAACTCTGCATGGCAGCATGTGGCCTCTTCACTGCTTATCCCTCACTTTTCTTTTATAACCAGGCCATTCCTTTTACCTATCATATATCTTCCTGATGATACAATTTTCTGACAAAATTAATTTGTAATGGGTTCTAGCCTGCTCTTATCTACCGTGCATCTCTTTATTTAAAGAGTAAATTACTCTTTAGGTGAACCTAAACTTGAATCATTTAGTTACTATAGTGTTCTATGACTTAGCTCCAGCTAGGTGGTGGTGCAGTGACTAGATTGCTAGGCCTAGAATGAGGGAGACAAGTTCAAATACAGTCTCAGACACTTACTAACTGTGTGATCCTGGGCAAGTCATTTAGCTCTGTCTGTGTCATTTTCCTCAACTGTAAATTAAGGATAATAATAAGACCTACTTTCCAGGGCTGTTGCGAGGATCAAATGGGATCACATTTGTAAAGTGCTTAGCACCATGATCAGGAGAGAATATGTGCTTCATAAATGTTTGGGTTTTTTTTCCTCCTTCCCTCTTTTCCTTCCTTCCTTCCTTCCTTCCTTCCTTCCTTCCTTCCTTCCTTCCTTCCTTTTTCCTTCCTTATTTCTTTCTTTCCTTTTTCATTTCCTTCTTTCCTGAAGAATATTGTTTTTAAAAAGAAGGCCCTATGTCAGTGGTTCTCAACCTTCCTAATGCCGCAACCCTTTAATACTCATATGTGGGCATATCTGCACGTGGGTGGACCTGCCTGGAGATGGATAGGGGAGCAGTGTCTTGGTTCCTAAGACCATCGGAAATAATGTGTTTTTGAATGATCTTAGGCAACCCCTGTGAAAGGGTCATTTGACCCCCAAAGGGGTTGCGACCCACAGTTTGAGAACCACTGCCCTATGTGACAGGGATACTTGGGATCATTAAAAACGTTGCCCAGTTGCCCAAAGGCAATCCATCCTGCTTCCCTCTTCCTATTCAACTCCAAGTCCAACTAATTGTCCATTTTCAGAGTCTACCCAAGATACAAGTTCTGATACACCAGTTGTGTGGACTGTTCACCAGTTGTGAATTCTGTGTTTCAGAAATCTTCAGTTAACATCTGTTTCCGCCACTTTTCCTCTCTTTCTTAACCTATAGCTATTCTTAATGCACAGACATTCTTTAACCCATTGGTTTTTCCCATGGGGATATTTGGAGATAAAAAAAACTTGATATGATTTGTTAACTTTTTTATTGTTCTCCAAAAGCAACCCCACAATTATTTATTACTTAACAAAAATAGACAAAAAGATTTACTTTTTTTCTCAAAAGATTGTGTGTGTGTGTGTGTGTGTGTGTGTATAAAAATAACAAAGAAAAGGGACAAGCTCCCTGAGAGAGAAAGGCTTTAAAAATGGCTGAAGGGCAGAGTTCTTTTAGTTTCAGAAAGTATTATGAACTTAGACTCTTCCACAATAAGAAGTGCAACTTGGCATTTTACACAGTGTCAGAGATCTCCTTCCCTCAGTATTTAATTACCTGCTGTTGGAGAAGTGGACAGCAGCATGCAGAGAGGTGGCTACCATGAGCAGCTAACAGCATTAGAATCTGAAGTGAAACGATGGTGACAGCAATGTGCAGGCTAGGCCTAGTCCTGCTTGTCTGACATCCTGTGTGGGGAGGCCCTGCCTCATTTTTAAGTAACACTAGCTAGGCCAAACAGAAGGCTGCTTTCCAACCATGCCAACAAGGTCAGATGACCCTGAAAAGCTTTCTTCTTGAGAAATGCCAGGAGCCAGGGAGGTGGCATATGTCTCAGCTACTCGATTGCAATTGTGACTTTCACAGGCACCACCAAGAGCAGAGCTTCATTAGCAAGTGGCAAAGGGAGTACTGAGTGAGACTACCTCAGTGCATAAAAAAACAAGTGTCAGCAACAGCTCAGCTTTCTTGGAGAGGCATGAGGACAGATTGTTCTTGTACAGGGTGAAAACACCCTAAATGGAAGCTAGGTTAAGAAAGGGAGGAAAGGGAGGAAAAAAAGAGAGGTTAATGGGAGACTTCTGAAACATAGAATCATAAGATCTCAGAGCTGAAATGGGCCTTCAAGACTCTTTCCAGTCCAAACCGTACCTGAACAGGGAGGATTTCTCATTGCTTCATGAATAAAAGGTGTTGTAATATCACTAATGATCAGAAATGTACTGCTTCCAAAGACAGCTCCCCATCCCTCCTCAGCGTCCTCCTTCCCAACTTTGGAACAGCTCAAGTGACTATGAAATCTTTTTTCTCTATCAATCCAGATCTGCCTCTCTGGAACTTCTACCCACTGTTGGTCGTCCTTTGTGGACTTGCAAGAACAAGCCACAGTCCCCTGTGTACATGAGTAAAGAGCCTTTCCAGTACTTAAAGACAGCTATTTCCCTCTGTCCCCTTTCCCTCTAAGTCTTCTTACCCAACCCACGTTCCTGTAAACTGTCCTGACATCACACAGTTTTCAGTCCCTTTCTGCTCACTTTCCTTGGAATGCTCTCCAGCTGATTGATGCCCTTTCTAAAATGTGCTTCTCAGTATGGACCATAGTTGTCCTATTGTGTACAAGAAAGTTCAGCACAACTCTCATTTCCCTTGCTCTTGGAGTCAGGAAGACCTGAGGTCAAATCTGGTCTTACACACTTACTAGCTTTGTGACTCTGGGCAAGTCACTTAACCTCTGTTTACCTCCTAGGGCTGTTGTGAAGATTAAAGGAGATAACATGTTTAAAGCATTCCAGAAGCCTTAAAGAACTATAGAAATACCAGCTTTTGTTCTTACTGCTATTATTATTAGACTCAGCCTCTCAAGGAAGATGAAGTTCAGGTTTATTTTTTGGACTGCCATGTCATACAGCTGACTCATATTGAACTTAAGGGCCTCTCAATCCCCTGGATCTTTCTTTACATTCTAGTCTGTATTTAGCCATGGCTCCCCCTTTTTGTAGTTGTAAAATTGATTTTCTTCTTAGTCTAGATGTAGTACTCTGCAATTTTTACCCTTTCAGTTTCTTTGTCTTTGAAGCAGCCCATTATCCTATACTGTGCTGGCCTTTTTGGATCCAGGTTCTACCATCTAGCATATCAGGTATTTCCCTCTGATTTATGTCAACAGATAATCTGACCTTCATTCTGTCTATTTTCTCATCTGAATTACTGAGCAAAATGCTTTATAAAACCAGGACACTCCAATCGATCATAGAGTGATAGCAAGATAACTGTTAGCTACTTCAGTCCTCTCACTTTACCAATTAGAAAACTGAGGCCCAGAGAAAAGTGACTTATCTCAGGCCACACATGGTATCAGTGGCAGGGTAGGATTTGAGTTCAGGACCTCTGATTCTAAATCTGGTTGTCACCATCAACATCTGATTACCCACCCAGATCCATTCACTTTCTCACCATAGGATCATAGATTTAGAGCTGTCAGGGAACTTTGTTGGCCATTGAGTCCAGTTTCCTCAACAAACAAAGAGGTTAAGTGTCTTTCCCGGAGTCAAGCACTTAACAAGTGTCTCAGGTAGGATTTGAACCCAGGTCTTCCTTTTTTTCTGGAGGTGGGGGAGGAGGCAACCCAGGTTAAGTGACTTGCCCAGGACCATACAGCTAGTAAATGTCTAGGCCAAATTTGAACTCAGGTCCTCCTGACTACAAGGTGAGTTGCTCTATCCACTATAGCTGTCCCTTCCAAATCTTCCTTAATCCAAGTCCAATTTTCTATGTACTACATTACACTGCCTCTTTATAGCCTCACCTTGGTCACCTTTCTCCATGTAGGTCAGAAGTGTTATTGAAATTCAGATCATCTTTGGCTACTTATCTAATAATCCTCACACAAAGAAACCAAAATTGGTCTTTAATGACCTGTTAATATTTGGAAATTTCTTAAAGGCCCTAGAGGCCTAAACAACTTATCAATACCCCCACATTTTATAGAAAAGGAAAATGCTGCCTAGCAGCATAACTTGCCTCTAAGTCACATAATTAACTTGCAGTAAAGATGAGTAAACTCATCTTTCTGTATTCCCAATTCAGTGATATTTTTCAGGCTTCTGGGACACATTATATTTATATTTTTAAATGTTGTATCTCTTACAGAGATGATTGAAGAACCAACTGGGAGATTGGAGGTGGGGAAGTAGAGAAGAGAGCTTTCCAGGTGTTTTCTGGTCATAGCATAAGGTGATTTCAACAGAATGTTTTCCCAAACAAATCACATCCACTATATGGGCCTTGTTTTCCTCATCTGTAAAATGAGTTGGACTAGATGAACTCTATAGTCTCCTAGTGTTGTGAAGTTTTATGATTAGGAATTTCATGAAACAAAACACAAGTTAAGTCCAAGCAAGTTAAGACCAGGGGAGAGGCTATCCAGAACACACTGTTAGTTTCATATTATAACATTGCTGCAACTAAGTTCCATACAACCAATCACATAGTTAGTGGTGGACTGTTCTCTGTTCATTCAGTGTTCTTCCAACTACATTCACTATGCTATTGTTGATACTGGAGAAAAGTTTGAAAATAAGACTATCTTACCTTTGAAATGCACTCTCCTTGGAAATAACAGCTGTGGGCTTGGAATATGTGATCTTCAATCAGACTTGCTTCCAAATATTCCTTTCTGGCTCTCCTCTTTGACTGAAGAAAGCTGTCATCCCTAATAGGATTCAGATTTCACACACCTAATGCACAGTGGAAATAAGTAACCATGATCAGTGATTCAAACAGCATCACCCCCTCTCACAGTCTTTATTTTCTAAAGTTTAATTTTTGCTGTTTATTTTATTCCACTAGTTATTCCCCTTTAACTTCTCCCTTCCCTGTTTTGCCCCTCCTTGCAACAAAGAAAAGCATTATAGCAAAACCCACGGAAACAATGACTCACTTCTGACAGCACTGTCTACCTTCTGTACCTGTGTCCTTCACCCCAACCCTCACTTCTTTATTTAGTGGGAGGATATGTTTCCATCATTTCTCTAGGACCACTATAATTATTTGAAGTTCAACTACCTTTTAGTGTTTTTCATGTACATTATTATAGTCTCTGTCTATATTATTTTCTTGTTTTTAAAATTTTGTTCTGCATTAGTTCGTGTAAGTCTTCCGATGCTTTTCTTATTCCTCCTAGTCACCATTTTTTTAATGGTTCAGTAATGTTCCATCACAGCAATCTATGACAGTTTGTTCAGTCATTCTCTGATCTTTGAGAACCTACTTTGTTTCCAGTTGTTTGCTATCACAAAAAGGGGGACTTCTATGAATGCTGTGTATTGGAACTTCCTGGTTTTCACTCTTTGGGATATATATCCACTTTTAGAGTCTTTGGAAATGGGTTTTTTTGTTAATGAATATGGCAGTTGTATCTTTATCCTCAAATATTTTGATCTTCCAATATGGATCTTGAGACAAAGGATTTGATAGAGAGGGCCAAAGAAGCTAATGGGTGACCATACTGCTGATGTTCTGGAGGACCCCACACCCCTCTTAGTATGTTTGTTCTGGGCTCTAGCTGTGGGAAAGAAAGCAAATTATCTTTTAAATCATGTTGCTGCTTCTGCATTCCCTTGGAGGAATTAATGATGTTTCTACTTTTAACTTACAGAAATTAATGGTGTTTACAATGGAAGGGAGAAATTAATGTATTGTTAAGAAATGAAAAAAAAAAGGTCTGTTTAAATGGGAAGTCTTTGGGTTACTAATGGGGAATGGGCTTTCTTACTGGTGTGGTAGTCTGATGCTCCAGAATGTTCAGGTGGTTACAGTGATACTAGCCCCTCATATAGACTGATGTTTCTGCTGAATGTACCTAGAACAAAAGACTATTTTCATTCCACGCCAGCCCAAATCCTTAAACCTCCTCTGCTTACCAGGATTTGCAGTATCAGACCATCTGAGAGCTGCTGAGTATCACCATTAACAAATTTTCACAGATAATTATTGGGGGACAAAATTATGGGCAAGGAAAATAAAATATGTTTCCAAAAGAACATCTGTGCTGGGCAAGAAGATCACAGCCATCCTTAAAGATGTCTTATCTAGTTAACCTAGTAAATCAATCTGTAGATTTGGAGAGAGTGCAAAAGAAAATCATATACTATGAAGTTATCTAAATTGTTATCTATATAGTCCATAGCAATTTAGCACAATAGAATGTGATTACTGGAAGGGAATCTGGAATTATTTAAATCATTGAAAGATAGATTAAGATTCAGACAGGGGTGGGGGACTAGCTAGCTGCCTTGAGGCCACATGTGGCTAGGTCCTTGAGTGCGGCTTTTGGACTGAGTCCAAGTTTTACAGAACAAATCCTTTTATTTTTAATATTTATTAATTTCTTATTTAATGAATTTATAAATTGCTATTGATTAATTTTATTATTTATTAATTTATTAAATCATTCCTGGTTTAAATGATCTGCCCAGTTGATTACAGTGATTCTCTGATATAATTCTCTTACGAAGGTTGGGGTTTCTGCTGTATATGCCCAGAATGCACTGTTAATTTCCTATTCTATTACTGCTGCAACCAAATCCCACACAGCTAGTCACACGGCTAGTTAATGGTTCAGCTACAATTAGAACTCTGGTCTCTTACTTATCCAATGCTTGAATTACTGCATTCACCATGATGTTATTGATTCCAGAAAAAAGTTTGAAAAATGAGGTTTTCTCATCCTCCAAATGCACTCTCCTTGGAAATAACAGCTGTGGGCTTAGAATATGTGAACTCCAATCAGACTTGCTTCCAAATGTTCCTCCCTGGCTCTCCTCTTTGGCTGAAGAGAACTGTCATCCAGTCCCTAATAGGATTTGGATTTTAGTGCTTGTGGTTTCTAAATGTTAATTTCTAATGTGGAACCTTCACTCTGGTTTGCTTAGTGGGTGAGGTGGGTTTCATCAACATGCTAGTAATGTCTTATAAAAATAGAAGAGACTACAAAATCCTGATGGTTTGTGGGAAAATTGCCTTTTTTTTGGTGGAAACAAATTCAGACCAATCAGGGGATTGGATTAGTCAGGCTTGACCTGCTAAATTGAATCAGATAGTTATATAGCATCAGATGTTCACTGCATTGACCTTTTTAATGAGAAATGGGTCTATTAGATCTGTTTTATTCTGCTCTAAAATATTTTATGAATCTGACTGGGGCTTTCCATCATTTAGATGCATATCAAGATCTGGGGATGGTTTAGGATGGGCCCAAACAAAATTAGCTTTTTGATGGCTTGGCCAGGTGGAACATGTCTAATTTGTTAACTTGCTGACCCTCTTTCTCTGCTCTGCCAAAAAGGCTCAAAAGACCAGACACTGGTGAATACCTTTTATGTGGAGAAGAATAATACCAAAGTGATCCAGCAGAAGTTCTTTAGCAAATCTCATAAAGTATGCGGTTTTCTCTCATGCTGGGTAAGGACAATGCATCAGGGGTTGTTTGCTTGCATGTCACATCCACAGCTCCTGTCCTTAGATGCAGCTTCGGGCACTGACAACTGGAGTCGACTAGTTAAGTGGGTCTTAAGTTCCCGTCTCTGAAATAGTCCAGCTGTTCATTCTCTTTCTCTTTAAAACCCAGCTGGTTGGTGGAAGCCTCCCATTGTGATCTAGGAAGCTCACGATGGGAGACAGGTGTGGATGGGGAATGGGGGTAGTGAGGGAGCAAGAGAAAGGGCAGGGAGCATCCTCTGGAACTGCCAAACCTCAGTGCACTGAAGTATTATGGTTAGTCTTCTGGCTTGCAGTTGAGGCTTCCTGACTGCTCTGTGGTGACAGCCACAGTTGTGTGCCCTTCCAAAGAAGCCAGAAAAATTGTTTTACTTTTGTGTGGTCTGCCAGAATAAGATTATGTCCTATGATTCATCCACTATGAATCTGAATCATAATCATTATCATCAAGCATTTATCCAGCACCCACTGTGTGCAGGACTTTATGCTAGGTTTTAGGGATATAGCATTGTCTCTCTTCTCAAGGAGTTTACAATTTAGTTGAGGAAATAGGATGCAATCTGCAAAAATTCTACCTCCGTTGAATGTACTGTTACTTCACTTCATAATAAAATATTTGAGCTAGAAGAAACTTTAGGACTATCTGGTTTACTCTTTTAGGGAAGCTAGATGGCATAGTGGATAGAGTGCCAGGTCTAAAGTCAGGAAGACTCATCTTCCTGAGTTCAAATCTGGCTTACCACTTATCAGCTGTGTGACCCTGGGCAAGTCACTAATCCTGTTAACCTCAGTTTCCTCATATGTAAAATGAGCTGGAGAAGAAATTGGCAAACCACTCCACTTTCTTTGCCAAGAAAACCCCAGATGGGGTCATGATGAGTCAGATACAATTGAAATGACTGAACAATGAAAGTCTACTCTTTTATATTTTATAAATGAGGAAATTGGGGCCCATAAGAGCAAAGAGACTTACCCAAAGTCATTCAATGAACAAAGGCAAAGCCAGGAACTAAACTCAGGTCTTACTTATTTTAGCCCAGGATTTTTCTTCCAGAATAAAATATAAAATCTTCTATTTAGCTTTTAAAGCCCTTCACATCCCAGCATCTTCTTATCTCTCCAGTCTTCTCACACTTTACTCTGATCACCCCTCTGTGATTCTATAACACTGACCTCCTTGCAGTTCCTTATACAGGACACTTAATGTTCTGACTCCGGATGTTTTCACTGGCCATACTCCATGACTGAGACTCTCTTATTCCTCATCTCTGCCTCCTGGCTTTTTGGAATTCTTTCAAGTCTTAGATAAAATGAAAGATTAGTAAATTAATTAGATTAATCCTTTTAGATTACCTCCTATTTCTCCCATCATTCTCTTCTTTGTACATAGTTGTTTCCAGGTTTTCCCCCATTAAGATACAAGCTTGTGAACAGATTTTTTTCTTTTTTGCTTTGTTCGTTTGCCTTTCTTTATATCCCCAGAGCTTAGCACAATGCCTGACACATAGAAGTGTTCAACAAAGGCTCACTGACTTTTCCACTATATCACATTGCTTCCCATTTCATTGTCATCTAACCTTTTAAATCTAATTTAAAATGCTATTTGAAACTCATAAATGCTAAATGTGACTAATAAGGTTAAGTTGTTCACAAATAGAAGTATAAATTGTCTTCCTTTAACAGGCATTTTCTGAAGATCTATTTTGTGACTAGCGCTGTGTCTGTAGTGGGTATTATGAGAGAGATGTAAGCGATGGACTCTCTTCTTAAGCGTATAGTCTCATTTGAGAGAAGACACAGAGAATAATTAATGAACACGTGGCAAAACTTCATGGAATTAAACACCAACTGATACGCTGTTTCAGCTTTGCCCTCCCCCATAAAATGTAAGCTCCTTGAGAACAGGCTTTTTTTTTTTCTTTTGACCTCACATCCTCAGCACCCAGGACAGCACCTTGAACATAGATGGCACTTAATAAATACTTTTGTAATTGAATTGAATTAGGAGACTAGAAAAGAGGGAAACGTTGTAGTCTGGAGGATCTGGGAGAAGTGAGACAGCTTTGAATGAAAAATGAGCAGCTTGGTGACATGCAAAGAGTGATAGGCCTTGAGTCAGCAAGACCTGAGGTCAAATCTGGCTTCAGATCTTGCTAGCTGTGACTTGGGCAAGTCTGTTTCAGTTTCCTTAACTGTAAAATGAGGCTGATAATAGGTTGTTGTGAGAATCAAATGAGATACTTGTAAAGTGCTTAGAATAATGCCTGGCATATAGTAGGAGTTTAATGAATGCTTGTTTCCTTTGTTCCTTTCTCGTTTACATGGAAATTTGTGTGTGCAGCAAATTGTTGATTGTCCTTCATTTTTGAAGAATACTAATTATGTCTTGACTTGTGAGTCAATTGGATTTAAGTGAGGCAGAGCTGCACAAAAGAAATCATCAGCCTCATTCTTTTTTCCAGTCATCAAAGTCCAGTGGCAAGACAAAAGTCAGAAAGACTGATGATGGTCCAGGATGCAGTGGATGACTTTGATATCTCCTATGTCTAACCAAGTTCTAAGTGTTTCTACAGTGCCTGCTTAAGCTGCCTTCATGGTCTTTGAAACAAATTGTTCTCATCTATCTGTTCAGCTGGGGAAAGTCTTTACATGCTTAGACATCCTTCTAACTCACCAACAGGCTTCTGGTCTGGTTTAGTGCATCTGTGGAGACAGAAATCCATAGACATGCAATGGTGTTTAGTTCTGGCCTGTCTGTGCCACTTATGGAGTCCCTAGTGTATCATTCTAGGAGTCACTACAATACAAACCTTTATTATCCCCAACATTTCTGAGATTGCCTCCACTAGTCTCACTGTCTCCAATAGGTTCTATCTGCATAATTCATCCTCTAGACTCAAAATTAAACTTTTGAAAATATTACTTTGTTCCTGCCACCTCATTACTCAAAATTATTCAAGGGATTCCCCATTGTCTGCAGAGTGGAAGTCAGGCTCTTTGGTTTGGACTTGGTTTCAGGACAAATCATGATCTGGTCTCAATTTATTTTTTGAACCTTATCTCTCTCTCTTCTACACACGTACACATATATACGTATACACACACATACGTGCATATAATATTGTAATATCAATAGGATATAAGATCTTACCTGCCCATTAATAGGCCTCACGTGGAGCCCATTAAAGGAACCTTGCTTAGGAGAGACTTGCTTGTAGGAAGGCTTTCACACTTTTTGCTAATTTCTAAGTAGGCACTGAGTCATGAGAGTTGTGATGCCTTCTGGCTCTGAGAAGTGTACATATACTCAGAGTTGGTATTTTGCTTTGTGGAGCTCACTTATGAGAAGGATCTTGTGATTCTCTGGTTGAGATTCTGAGTGGCCTTATGTTCAGAGCTCTCTGACTGCTTAGATGTAAAGGTTCTCTCCATCCAGGGATGTATGTAAAGTATATAGTTGATTCAGGCAGTCAGAGCCTTGTTTATTGGTCTTTGTTTCTCTGCTTGTATTTTCTCTCTTTGTATTTTCTCTTATGTTCAGGGTGCTGCCTTTTCCCCTGAACTAGTGAATGTAATTAAAAAAGATTGTTGACCCCTTAAACAGCTCTCTTTCCTAATAAAGCAGATCTAAGAACATGTGCTAGTAGCTATTCCGGTTATGACAGCTTGGTTGCCACTACAAATATACACATACATCTATATATACACATATATGTATACATACATCTTTACATGTATATACATACATATACATACATATGTGTGTTGGGAGGTGTGACAAGTGACCCTGATTTTAAAAAAATTAGTGAATGATTACTGTGTTTGAAAACTTCTATGTTTGAAATTAGAGGACCTGGGTCCTAGGTATATTCTCTGTGTCCTCTGTGCATCCTGGCTCCATTTTGTGGGGCTCCCTCATTGGCATCTGTCCCTCTTGGCACAATATCCCATAAATCCATGTGGCTTCTGCCAATCCCTCCAACTGAGATTTATCTGTCCTATATCTTATTGCTGCAGGCTTTCTGTGCTTTCCAGAGTTACAAACAACTAATCTGATAAACTGATCCATGATCCTAAACAAGGGCCAAGGAAGAAATCTCTGCTTGCTTTCCACCCAGAGCTAGAGGAGTAATGTCTCCTGACTTTCTCCCTCCCATCTTAATTACCATGAGAAATTAATAAAGAACCTTCAGAAACCACTCCCACATTTGTGGGTGATCTAACCCCAAACCATAATGTAAATGATTCCAGGAAGAGGAGAAGCCAGAGTTCTGGCATGCTGGTAAGGTCCAAATGTGAGGATCACTTAGACTTTTTCTGTCAACCCTGTCAATGTCAGTGGACACAAGCTCTCCAGCCATACACAAGGAATGTTTTAAAACCTACTGTGATGAAGCATTAAACCTATTCTCCAAAATGATTTCTGTTCTTACTTGTGATGCTGGCAGAAGAGGACTGGGGATTCATGAATAATTTGAATGCAAATACCCCAAAAGACAGCTAACACATTTAAGCCTTATCAGACATCCAGACATCGATCCTTGAAGGAAATGAGTTTATCAGTGAGTACCTTGGAGGGATGACCACAGGGCTTAGAAAGAGGAGGCTACTGGTTCCTCTCTCCTTACCCTCCCACTGTGAATAAGAGATAATATTATTATCATTATTCTAACAGCTAACATTTATATAGCACCCACAGTGTGCCCAGCATTATGTAAAGTGATTAACAATTATGATCTCATTAGATCTTCACAACCACCTGGGGGGATGGGTACTATTATTATCCTCGTCTTACACATAAAGACACTGAGACAAATAGTGGTTAAGCAATTTGCCAAGGTCACACAGCTAGTAAGTGTCTGAGGTCAGATTTGAACTCAGGTTTTCCTCTTCTCTATCCACTGTGTCACCTAGCTGTCCTGACATTTTTATGGCTGCTTTTTAATTTGCAAAATGCTTTTCTCCTAACAACCTTGTGAGATAGTAGCACAACTATTATTAGTCCCATCTTACAAAAGGAGAAATTGAGGTTTATTGACCTTAAATGACTCAATGTACCATAGGATCTAGAGGCAGAAGAAATCTTAAAAATTATCTAAGCCGACTCATTGTAGCTGAGGAAGCAGCACCCTAAAGAGATTAAAATAATTTCTCATGGTCAGTTAATAAGTATCAGACCTGGGACCAGGATATAGGTCTCTGCAATCTAAGTCTCAGTCCTTTGCCATATCAAGGAGGCAGTGTGGTACAATGGATAGAGATTTGACTTTGGAGTCTGAAGACCTTAATTCCAGTCATGGCTTAGCAACCTGTGTAATTTAGGAGAGGTCATTTATCTTTCTAGGCTTTAGTTTCTTAATCTGTAAGATTAGGGGCTGGGGTAGACTAGATGACCTTTAATATCCCTCCCTACACTGCAGCTATATTCTCTTTTTCTCCCCTTTATCTTTTCCCATTTGCCTTTTCATCTCACTTCACTCAATTTTGTTTTCTGGCTTTTTTGGGGTTTCTTCATCCTGCTGCTCTGAAGCAGACAATGTCTGGATCTCTTGGGTAGCTATATATCCTGTGCACACTCTGGAAAACACTGAGACACCATCAGGTGGTGTTCCAGATATAATTAATAGCACAGCCCCAGGAGCTCTTGGGTATCACTGTCTTTCTCACTCTGCCCTTTGTGTGATCCCAGCAGATAAGCCAGGGCCACAAGCCAGCTGTGCATTAGGAGGAACAGCTGGCCCATGCCTGCACCTGTCCCAATGCAGTGACAATGAACATCCTTCAGAGTCCTTTTTGCTCTCCAGGGACTTGACCCATCCAATATTTCTTGTGACAGAACATCTTGTGACCAGAGTTGGCATGTGTGCCCAAATTGTTACTTATGAGTAGCCTATCTGGGCAAGCCAGAAACCCCTGCCTAGCCTCAGGGGTCTATGAAATGAGGAGATAAACAATTTCTGAGAAGAGACATCCCTGAGAGTGAAAAAAAGAGCAATAAATTTGAAGAGGCCTGGAGTGCAAATCTCTGCCTTAATGCTGATTGTCTGTGTCTTTGGTCAGATAAATGACCCTCTCTGAGCCTTTGTTAAATAGGAGGTTTGTGTGATTGCCGTTAGCTGATTGCTGGGACTAATTTTTCAGGGAAGAATTAGCTAAACTAATAAATATTTGAAGTAAAAGGTCCTTTTATTTGGCATATTTATGGGAGGATAGTATGGATGACTGGAGATAACTCAGAGAACCAAAGTCAGGAATAACAAGAGAAGGTACAATCGAAAAAGCCACTCACATTGGACTCAGGGCAAAATCCTGCAAAATAGCAGAACCTATCAACTCTCTAGTGAAGAGACAGTGGCTAACACCACTAGAATGTAAGCTTCTTGAGGCACAGTTCTTTATTTAGTCTTAGCACTTAACACAATGTCTAGCACTTAGTAAGTAATTAGTAAACACCTAGTGACTGATTGATTGAATGAGAATGGGTAGGGAAGGGTTACAACTATGGATATTACCAAGGAAGCTCAGGAATAATGGTCTTCAGGCTATGATAGATAGAGGGAGTCTATGACAGTTGAGAAATCTTCAGTCCATGCTTCAGGGTGGGTTAGATAGCTCTTTGGTCAGGCAAACTCTAGATGAGCAAATCTGTCATGCTTAGTCCCTGGATCAGAATCTGCTTTGACTTTTTATAAGAGGTAGGGTGGGTGGGGTTCTTATTCAGTAAGTTCTAATTGGTCATAAGCAGAGAGGGAGAGGGGTCCAGAAAAGGGGCAGGAAAGAATGGAGAATTAAGAGATGTAACTAGGTAATAGACAATCCTACTGGACAGAGAAAACCTAGGACAGAGAAAGCAGAGCTTTTCTAGAATACAATAATTTTTAAGGCTATTGTCAGCTCTGGATTCTGTGATTGCATGACCCTGCTCTTTCTTGCTCCATCTACCTTTTGCTTCCCCTAGGCCACTAATCCAGATTCCCTTTTGGACCATAGCCTCTTAAATCAAGGTGCCACCCTCTCTTTTTATATACAAAGCTTTCTTGCTGTCTCTTAAATGTTCTCCCACTCTTTTACATTAAACCCTAGATTACTCTTTCTAGAAAATGGCCCAGGCTCAGGCCCTTTTTTTAGGTCTTGCTTTCTATGTGCTGGGTATTGTACTACAGGCTTTGCAAATTGTAGAGCCACACATGAGCAACTTTCCAGAAGAATGCTATTGTGAACAGCTTTCAAGGTTCTGATTATATAGTACAGTGGACACTATTTATTCAATAACAAATCAGAGCAAAACATTCACAGAAAATCAAGGTACAGCATTGAGAATATTACAACTTATCACAGAAAATCAAAATACAGCATTCACAACAACTTATCACTAAAATGGCCACATAGTTTTCACCAAAGTGGTCACCTAGTTTTCAACAAAACACATTCATTTAATAGATCACAAAATCCTTAATTCAATCACAAAGTACAAAAGTCAAAGTTCTCCACCCCTAGATCACAGTAAATCATAATCTTCTCAGTCAGTGCACCGTATCCAAGTAAAGTCTTCTTTCAGCTTGACTCGAGGCTGGCTCTCAGCTTCCATGGTTCCTCTTCTATGGTCCCAGCTCCAATTGTCACCTGGGTTCAAAGGCAGACAGCTACCAGTTCCTTGTCTAGTTCTTCATCCAGTTCCCATTCCATATGGAAGCTCACAGTATCCGGTCCACCTCAAGTCCTTCACAGTTCCTGTTTCTGGGAAGATAAAGCTTGACAGAGCCACAATAATATTCATACATATTACTGGCACCATCATCAATTCACTATCTGCCTGTGAAATTAACTCAAACCCACCAACAAGCTCTGAGAACTCAACACAAATCATCAACATAGAAATCAATACAGACCCACAAACAAGGTCCAAGAGGTCAGCACAAATCATCAGTAAGTCCCAGGACCTCCAAAACCCTCCTCCAGCACTTCTATAAACATCTAACCAGAAATTCCTCTTTCAGGGCTTCCAGTAAGGTCCCAGGGCTTCTGTACAAAAGTATCACAAACAAACATCAACATGGACAAAGCAGACAAACATAGAGTGCCGGGATACCACGAGTTTTCTCCTTCTTGGCTCTTTTCAGTTCCTACCTTCTATAGCCTGGGGTTCTCCTTATATATGGTCATTAGCTCCTCCCTAAGAATTCTAGGGTCCACGGTTGTGGGGTTCACATGTTCTGTTTCTTAACAGGCTTGATACAAGGCTCAAAAGAAACTTGAAACTGAAACAAGGTGTTAATTCAATAGCTGAAGCAAGGTGTGAAATACTGCTCTGCTTGCCATTATACAAACTCACAATAACCCTGGTAAGAAGATGCTATCGTTACCCCCATTTTACTGTTAAGTGACTTGCCCATGGTCACACAATAAGGGTTTGTGGCCAAATTTGAATTTAGGTCTTTTCTGACTTCAGGCCCAGCATTCTATCCACTGTGCCAACAGCTTTCCTAATTCCTAATTCTCTGATAAATTGATTGACTTGATCAATGTGCGCGCATCCACAGACTTAGCTACTCTCTTTCTGGATGGGCTTGTCTCAACAGCAAAATTAGGCTGGTGACACTTCTTTCCCCCCAACATCATGGAATAGTTTGAAGATTCATTTCCATAAAATTCCATAAACATTTACTAGTATGCTAGTTGCTGGAAATACAAAGATAAAAACCAGATAGTCCTGCTGCGTAAGGAGTTTACATTCTATTTGTGAGATTAAAAATGTAAAGCTCTTTACTTTATTTGTGTAATACCAGTGATTTTAGGTGTCATGGTGGAGAGCACTATAGGGTGGCTGGCACTTGTCACTATCCTCTCTTCCCTATCCCTTTTTCCTTTGGAAATTTAATTAATCACACCAAGTTATAATAATTAACTTATTTTTTAGCCTAGGGGCAATATAGTGGATGCTCAGGTCCATGTGGTCTCTTCTGCTTTATAGAGTTTCTATCAGATAGAAAGTTAGTATCACAATCCACAGTCAGAGTACTTCAAATTCACCAGTTAGAAAAATTCTGAATATTCAAGAAACCCTTTGGCTATTTGTCCTAATTTAAATGAATATTATTTTTCTCAAACTAATCATTAATATCTTTATGTCTAAGGCAAAAATCAGGATATAGGAAATATTTAAGTTAAAGAAGAAAGCCAACTATATTAATGGGTCTGTTGCTGAATGGGCACTGGAAAGGAAAGTTGGGAAAAGGGTTGGCCTTTTTGGAACTGCTCTCAGTCTGTGATGAGGTGGGTATAATGAGTAACTGAAGCCTGATGTTTTTGCTGTAAGATGTCTTCAGGGGTGGGACCCATAATGCTTCCCCCTTTTTCACTTTCTCCTATTGGTTTTTCCATTCATTTTTTGCCCCTGTGCAACTAATTGTTTCTGGCTCAGCTCATTAGATCCCAGAAAAGGCCAGGATTGCTATTACCCAATGCCCATGTTGCTCTTTAGGTCCCGACTCCTTCTTAGGAGGCTATATGTGTCCCTTTAAGAACTCCAGGCCGTTATTCAATTCTTCCTTCTGGCTCAAAGATTGTTATAAACCCAAATCATTCTCAGGGCTGAGAAGGGGAATGCTTGTCCCTCTGAACTACAAATAATAGGATGCCAGTCAGTTCTCAAACCCCTATTACATTAGGAAAAAAAGGGATGTCATAAGGAGAACAAAGTAGGCAATAGAAAGAGTCTCCAATGACTGTTACCTCTCTCTGCTCTAGAGTATGGTCACAGAAAATCAGATCATGAAATGTAAGACTGCTTGGTGCATATGTGGAGTGAGAGCAAGACAAGCTGAGGTTGTTGAAGGGTCATTTCACCGTCAAATAATGAAACCAGTCAGATGATAAATCAGATAACCAACATTGAAAGAACTCCTCCAGTGTGCTGTGGTACATATTGGCAGGGACCATTAAGAAACAGGTCAGTCAGTTTATCTGATAATAAATATTAAGTGTCTACACTGTGCTGGTTATACAAAGATAGGTAAAAGACAGTCCCCAATCTTAATGAACTCAGAGTCTAATGGAGAAGATGACATGGAAAAATAAGAAACTTTTAGGATAAATTGGAGATCATCAAGAAAGGGAAGGCACTACCATTAAAGCAGATCAATAAAGTCTTCTTGCTAAAGGTGAGATTTTAGCTGACACTAAAACAGGGATGAACAACACTAGACTGCTTTTAACTAAATGTTATGGTCAGACTAGCAAAACCTCAAAAAGAGAAAGTCAATGACATCTTAATGAAAGAGGTGTGACGAGATGGATCTTGAAGGTTGTATAGCGTGTGTATAATGATTAACATATATGTATATATATATATATATACACACACACACACATTTATTTATTTATATAAATATGTATATGTATGTATATATACACTCACACATATGTATGTATGTGTGTATGTTTATACACATATACATATCTACATATATATTTACAAATATACATAAATCTCACATTTATATAGCATTTATTATATGGTGCCAGGCACTCTGCTAGTGCTTCACAATTATTATCTTAATTGATCCTCACAACAACCTTGGGAGGTAGGTGCTATTATTAAACCCATTTTACACACAAGGAAACTGAGGCAAACAGGTCATGTGACTTACTCAGGGTCACACAGCTAGTAAATATCTGGGGCTGGAACTCAAGCCTTCCTGACTCCAGACCTGGCACTCAATCCATTGTGCCACCTAGCTCACACACACACACACACACACACACACATATACACACACACACACACATACACACGAGAGAGATCAGCATATGTATGTATGTATATGTTTATAAATGTTTGTATAGATAGATATAGATATCTCTATAGATATAGATACAGTTGTTCTGTTGTTTCAGTCATGTTTGCTTCTCTTCACAACCCCATTAGGGGTTTTCTTGGCAAAGATACTAGGGTGGTTTGCCATTTCCTTCTCCAGCTCATTTTACAGATGAGGAAACTAGGGCAGACAGACATTAAGTGACTTGCCCAGGGTCACACAGCCAGTAAGTATCTGAGATCTTCTTTACTCCAGACTCAGTGCTCTACCCACTGAGCCACCTATCTGCTTCTATATAAACACATACATGCATGCATACATACAGCTGGACTGCTGCAGGGGTCCATGATGGGGAAAAAAAGTTTAAGAATTCCTTGCTACAGAGGTAACATGCTGTAAGAGAAAGGACATGGAATGTAGGATCAGTGGAACTGGGTTTGAATCCCAGTTCTCCAGCTTATTGCCTCTGTGATTTGGGGCAGGTTACTGTACTACTCTAGGCCTCAATTTCCTCTTTTGTAAAGTGAGGCATGTGACCTTTAAGGGCCCTTCTGGCTCTAAAGCTATGATTCTATGAACATAGGAGTTTGAGCTCATTAGAGAGAAACAAGGTTGGAAAAGTGAAGATGTGCCTGACATGCTACTCTTGTCCTCTGTACTCTGCCCGCTCCTTTAATGCTTTTAATTGTGTTAGCTCCCAGTTTCTATATTTAAAAAAAACGGTCCCTGATTGATTCAAGGTGTCTCTGGTAGGTGCTAATATGGCCATTTCCAAACAAGGAGGGTGTGCCTTCTTTGACCTGTGCTACAGGATTGTTAGACCAGATGTCGTCACCCAGAAGAGAAAGGCTAGAGTGACTGATGAATATCCATGAGTTTTGGTCTGGACTTCAAAGAAATTCTGCCAACCCTACATTTATCCTTAGCCACTTACCCTAAGATTAGTTTATTTATAATTATATTATTATAATTATAATTATATTATATTTATAGTTTCTTTTGTCTACTTCGACATAAAATTACAGGGAATCAATCCATGGGATACCCAGAAGCAGTTGACTGCCTTAACCAAACTATTTTCCTGGGATTTCAGATATTTATAGAAAAAACTTCACTTTCCTCAACTTTTCTGGCTGGAAAGGGAACTCAGAGATGTCACCGAGATTGAAAAGGCTCATGTCTTCTACTCTTATACCTTTTTTGTATGTATACTAATCAGTTTGTAGATTAACAATAAAACTTTTGGAGGAGGTATAATTTGAGTTTGCATGTGTGTAGATACACATGTATTTATATACGTATATGCTTTTCTGTATACATATATTTATACACATGTATTTGTATATTTGTATGTGTGTATACATACATATCTATCTTTATATCTATATATTGAGAAAGAGAAAGAGAGAGAGAGAGAGAGAGAGAGAGAGAGAGAGAGAGAAATCAATTTAGGGTGAGATTTTGTCTATGTTCCTTGAAGTCTCTGAACTGACTCTACAGTTGTCTTTTCTAAATGTCTGTGTTTCCACAGAAAGTGCTCCATTCATCTGACATGAAAGGTAAAATGCTAGCTTGGGATCCTTTCCCACTAGCCTGCTATTGCCTCAAAGCCCTACCAGGTTCATTAAGCTGGAGCTGCACTTAGACTGAAGGGCAAGGTTTACAGGATAAACTTAAATAGTTGAATTATGTCTTTGATACAGAAGATCAGGGTGAGAGTGATGTTTGTGTATGTGTGTAGTGTGTGTGTGTGTGTGTGTGTGTGTGTGTGTGTGTGTGTGTGTGTGTGAGAGAGAGAGAGAGAGAGAGAGAGAGAGAGAGAGAGAGAGATTTTTGGCCACAGTTATGGGAAAGCAAGAGGAGAAGAATGTGTGCATCTGGGCATTACAGAGCAAACAAAAGGCAGGCTGTTTTTGCAAAGCTCTTGTCTGGTGATGTCCTGAGCCGATTAAAGCCTGATTAGCAAAGGGCAAATCACTCAGTCTGCAAAGGATAGCTCTGGCCATTCTCTTTTCCACAGCCTATTATTTACTGAAAGATTTAGTGGAGACTTGGATGTGATTGCTTCCACATTGCCTCACAGGAAACTTTTTCAAGGTGATTGGGTATGTTGACCTTGACCACATATTACCCTCTGTAGTCAGAAGAGTTCTTCTGAAACTTTGTTGGTCTTGAACTTCCATTGTGAGAGAAGGCTATCTGAGGCCCTTGTGTGGCTGGGGCCCCTCTTACACCTGGTCAACCACTTCACACTATTTGTATCTTTAGGGGAAAGAAGATCATTTATTAAGCACCTATTATGTGGTAGGGATTATGCTAAGTGTTTTACAAATATGATTGCATCTGATCCTCACAGTTAGGTGCTGTTATGATCCCCATTTTATGGCTGAGGAAAGTGAAGCAGACAGAGGTTAAATGACTTGCCTACGGTCACACAGCTAGTAAGTGTCTCAGACTGGATTTGAACTCAGGTCTTCCTGACTCCAGGCCTGGTGCTCTATCCATTGAGCCAACTAGCTATCTCTAGAGGAGGTATCGAAACCTAGAACCTCCTTATTAGAAACTGGAGGGGACAGATGAGGAGACCGAGAATAGTCACTTTACCCATAAGCAATTGCTGTAAGTTTAGTCTGGAATATCAAATACATGCTTAAGGGGGAAAATGAGCAATTAATGGGACAACCATCTTATTGATCATAATTGGCATTTTATAAGGTGCTTTAAAGGTCACAAAGTATTTTTCTCAAAACAGTTTTGTAAGGTAAGAAGTATTGCCTATTGATTCATTGGATAGGGTACTGGACTTGGAATCAGGAAAGTGTAGGTTCAAATTCTACATCAGGCACTATCTGTACAATGCTGAGTATACCTTGGTTTCCTCAATTCCTTTGATGGTCTTGTAAATTCCCTTCCATTTCTATCATTATATGATTCCCTCATTTTTACAGAAATGGAAGTTTAGAGAGGTGAATTATCTCAAGTCACAAAACTGGTGTCAGAACTGAGATTTAGACACAGATCTCTTGATTACAAGTGTTCTTCCCTCATCCCTCTGCCCCTCTCTTAGGGGAAGAAGGGGTACAGAATAATTGTACGTATAAGCAACCTTTGCGTCTGTTGACTCAAAGCACCATTTGAAAGTGCTATGGTGACATATGTAAGAAGTGATATGAGGGATTTCATTGAAGGAAAACATCTGATGGAGAAACCAGATAGATTCCTCAGGCAGTAAAGATGAGAGATGATAAATGGGTGACAGCCTTAATACTATAGTGATAGCCACAAAATGTAGAAAGATCTAAAGGGAGTCACCCAGCATGTATGATATCTACAGCACAACATGGAAAAGAGTTGCACAGGATTAGTAGCCTTGGCCACTGAGGCTTTTTATTTCCATAACAGGAGTTTCTCAGCCCCAGGTGCTAAACTCTTTAGATTAAAAAGCGGAATCATACCTGTCCCCTTGTTTAGACACCTTTACCTTAGCTTATGGTGATTATCCCATGAATATGGCAGAAACAATATCTAAACCTCTCTTTCTAGCCTCCAAACAGGTCACGTTAATTTTTTTTCCTTATAAGGTATTGAGATATTGAGATGATCCTGGAGACTTGCTTGTCTCAGGGGCCCAAGGGCTCAAGAATACTGTGTGTGAGGGGATGCGGAGCCAAGATGGTGGAGGGAAAGCAGGCACTTGCTTCAGCTTTCCACCAAATCCCTCCAAATACCTGTAAAAATGACACTAAACAAATTTTAGAGTAGCAGAACCCACAAAGTGACAGAGTGAAACAAATTTGCAGCCCAAGACAACCTCGAAGTTTGACAGGAAAGGTCTATTGCACAGGGCTGGGAGAGGAGTGCAGTCCAACATTGGCCACCAGCATAGACTGGGCCCTAGTAAACCCAGAGCAGGCCTCAGGGCACTAAATCACTGGTAGCTATATCAGTTTCCTGATTTCTCAACCCACAAATGACAAAGACAACTTAGAAAATCAGTAGGAAAGGTTTATTGAAACTGGTGAGAGAGGAGTGTGGTCTGCCCCAGTCCCAGGGTGGTAGTATCAGTGGCAGGCAACAGCTGCTTTTGGAGTTGTTGGCACAGACAGTATGGGGATCAAGTGACTGATCAGAGATGCAGAGTGTGTTTTTTTGGCATTGAGGCAGAATTCTCTTACTTTGCCTGTGCCTGAATTTGGGTCACAGTCCTGGCTGGAGTCCCTATGGTGAGGAGGAGTGCTGGTGTGGTGGAGCTTGTGTAAGCAGTGAAGAGGGAATCCTCTTCACAATTTCAAGGCAGAAAAGAGTGCTTGTGGTCCCTAACAAACCAGAGCACAGACCAGGAGTGGAGTAAACACTTCTCCTTTTATCATACAACTTTGGAAAAACTGAAAATTTTCAGGTACCTAAAAATTCTCTGAAAAACAGCTACACAAAATCCCTGAAGTTTGGGACAGTATACCTTCCACACTGGAACCAGAATTCTACCTTAACAAAGAGTTAAAAGTCAAGTAATGGACTGGGAAAATGAGCAAACAGTGGGAAAAAGTCAGACTATAGAATTTTACTTTGGTGACAAGGAAGATCAAAACATATAACCAGAAGTGAACAAAGTCAAAGCTCCTACATCCAAAGCCTCTAAGAAAAATATGAATTGGTCACAGATCACAGAACAGCTCAAAAAGGATTTTTGAAAATCAAGTAAGAGAAGTAGAGGAAAAATAGAGAAGAGAAATGAAAAAAAAAATACAAGAAAAGTCATGAAAAACAAGTCAACAGATTACTAAAGGAGACTCAAAAAAGACTAAAGAAAATAACACCTTAAAAAATAGACTAACCCAAATGGCAAAAGAGGTCCAAAAAGCCAATGAGGAGAAGAATGCCTTAAAAAGCAAAATTAGCCAGATGGAAAAGGAGGTCCAAAAAAAGGAGGTCCTTAAAAATTAGAATGGAGCAAATAGAAGCTAACAACTCTATGAGAAACCAACAAATCATACAATAAAACCAAAAGAATGAAAAAATAGAAGACAATGTGAAATATCTCATTGGAAAAACAATTGACCTGGAAAATAGGTCCAGGAGAGATAATTTAAAAAATTATTGGACTACCTGAAACTCATGATAAAAAAGAACCTAGACATCATCTTTCAAGAAATTATCAAGGAAAACTGTTCTGATATTCTAGAACTAGAGGGTAAAATACAAATTGAAAGAAATGACCAATCACCTCCTGAGATACCAAAAGGAAAACTCCTAGGAATATTGTAGCCAAAGTCCAGAATTCCCAGGGGAAGGAGAAAATATTGCAAGCAGTCAGAAACAATTTGAGTATTATGGTAACACAATCAGGATAACAAAAGATTTAACAGTTTCTTCATTAAGGAGTGGAAGTTTTGGAATATTGGATATTCTAGGATATTCTGGAGGTCAAAGGAGCTAGGATTAAAACCAAGAGTAACCTACCCAGCAAAACTGAGTATAATATTTCAGAGGGAAAAATGAACATTCAGTAATTTAGAGGATTTTCAAGCATTCTTGATGAAAAGACCAGAGTTGAATAGAAAATTTGACTTTCAAATACAAGACTCAAGAGAAGCACAAAAAAGGTAAACAGGAAAGAGAAACCATAAGGGGTTTATTAAAGTTTAACTTTTTACATTACTACATGGAAAGGTGATATTTGTAACTCATGAGACCTTTCTCAGTATTACAATTAGAGGGAATGTATATATAGACAGAAGGCACAGGGTGAGTTGATTATGAAGGGATGATATCTGGAAAATAAAATTAAGGGGTGAGAGAGGAATGTATTGAGAGAAGGAGAAAGAGAGAGATAGAATGGGGTAAATTATCTCACATAAAAGAGGCAAGAAAAAGCTTTCACAATGGAGAGGAAGAGGGGGGAGACGAGAGAGAATGAGAGAAACCCACATTCATCAGATTTGGCTTAAAGAGGGAATAACATACACACTCAATTGGGTATGGAAATTTATCTTACCCTACAGGAAAGTAGGGGGGAAGGGGATAAGAGGGGGAATGGGAAGAGGGGTTATCAGAAGCAAACACTTTTGAGGATGGATGGGGTCAAAGAAGAGAATAGAATAAATGGGGAGTGGAATAGGATGAAGGGAAATATAGTTAGTCTTTCACAACATGACTAGTATGGAGGTGTTTTGCATGACTATACGTGTTTAACCCATATTGAATTGCTTGCCTTCTCAGTGAGGGTGGGTTGGGAGAGAGAAAGGGAGAGAATGTGGAACTCAAAGTTTTGAAAACAAATATTGAAAATTGTTTTTACATGCAACTGGGAAAGAAGCTATACAAGTAACAGGGTATAGAAATCTATCTCACCCTACAAGAAAACAGGAGGGAATTGCATAAGAGAGGGGAAATTTTGATAGAAGGGAGGTCAAATTACGGGAAGGGATAATCAGAATGCACACCCTCTTGGGGTGGAGAGAGGGGAGAGATGCGGAGAAAATTTGGAACTCAAAGTCTTGTGGAAGTGAATGTAGAAAATTAAAAAATAAATTAATTAGAAAAAAAAGAATACTGCCATCACTTTTCATCACCTAGGTACAATGCAGCCATGGGGAGATGAGGGATCTCTCAGATGCTTGGCTGGTGGATCTCAATGGGACTATCATTCAGCTGAATCAGTTTAAGGTTATGATCTGTACCAATTGAGTGAATGCTTACAGTGAAGAGATCATAGACTCATTTAAGTGTTGGAGTCCTGGAGGAATTATACAACCTTCTTTACCATCTACTGAATCTCTGAGTCACTGCCCAACCAGTAGCAACAATTACCCTGCTTCACCCTCCTCTAGAGACAGTTCTGCCTGCTCCTAGTATTTAATTTTGTGCCTGGAACAGTTTCCAGAGCATTGCCCCATATTATTATTTTCTGTATGAAATAGTAAGACAGAATTTCTGACAACAGGATCCTGGAATTTAGCCAGGCTTCCAGCCTTGACACTATGCTCATCAACACACAATTTCACCAGGCTAGACAGCTGCAGAGAATGGATGTCAACTGGAAACCTGAACAACTGCTCTATCTAGGATGAACTCAAGCAGGGTGACTAGAAGCAGAAGGAGAGTTTTAAGAATACACTGAAGTATAACTTCAATCAATATGGCCTCATAGTGAAATGCTAGGGAATCACGGCAGCACACGAACTGGCCCATTTTGTGGCTAGTTCTGTAAACAAGCTGCTCAAGGGCAGAATGATGTTTCATCTGGGCTCTTATCCATGCTCTTAGGGTAGAGATACAGATTATTAGGACAAACTATATATCATGCAACCAAAAACCTTTTCATCTCAGGTGCACTGACCCTTGCCATAAATGAATAATACAAGTCCTTACCACAAAATATAGAGTCCCCAGGAACAAGAACTGGAGACATACATACTCTCCCCCAACAGCTTCCTGACAGTTATACTTGGAAAGAGGCTTAAAGTCATATTTATAAAAGAAGTTCCCCCTAGGGAAAGCTAAATACTGTAGTGACATACTTTCTCATGCTATGGAGGCTCATTTGGGATTTTGTCTGGCTCTTCAGGCAAAAGAAGTTGGCCATCCTATTGAAAGTGTATGATGCTGGTAACCACTTTCTCTTCTTAAATATCACTGGTAATGCCATGCCCATGCAATAATGCTGGAGCCACAAAACTATAGTTTAGTTGTGGTGGTGCTAAAACAGCCAGTACTGGAAAGAAACCTAAGCTATCTATAGACTATGAAAAAAATGCCCCCAATCACTATTATTTATGTATCATTTATGCATTATTTATCACTTTTATGCAAATTAAAGCAGTTCTGAAATCCCACCTCATACCCATCAGAGTGGCAAAGATGACAAAAAGGAAAATGACAAATGTTGGAAAACAGGCACACTGATCTTCTGTTGGTGGAGCTATAGATGGGTACAACCACCCCAGATGGTAATTTGGAATTACACACAAATAGCTGTTAAACAGTTCATGACCTTTGACCCAATTATACCACTGGTAGGCCTACACCCAAAAGAGATCAAAGAAAGGAAAACGTCCTTTATGTGTGAAATATCTTATAGCTCCTTTTGTGCTAAGAAACATTGGGTATAGTAGAAAAACAAATCACATTAATAAAACTGAAAGTGCAGGTTATGGTGCTGACCTGTTCTCTGACAGTGTAAACATATTGTGGAGGAGAAGCCCTGGAAGAGGGACCAAGAGGCCTTCATGACCTTAGACTCCTGTTGACAAGCCACATTACTTGTGCCTCCTTGTCCCTTTCAATTGGCTTCCAAGGGCTAGTGTAAGTACTTAGTGGAACACAGTATAATGTAGTAAAAATCATGCAGTGCTTAGAGTCAGAGGATCTGGGTTCAAGTGTCGACTCTTCTACTTATTACCTGTATGACCTTGGGCAAGTCATTTAACTTCATTTTCTATAAAATCAGAAGGTGTGACTTGATTACTTCATAAAGTCACCTCCATGTTTCAGTTATGATTCTATGAATGTATCATTATCCTTAGTGTGCTATGTCATGATTCTAAGAGTGTGTATTGAATTGTGATTGTGTGATTGAACAAATGGAATGGGATAAGGATTCTCCTGTCAAACAGACATGTTCTTGTGTATCCTTGAGAATAGTGTAGACAATATACATCAAGCATCTCCTTTCTTCCACTCCTTCAGCCTGGGATTGCATCTCCCCCATGTAAGGCTAACTGAAGAGAAGCAGTGTAGAGTCCTGGGAAGAACATCTATGTTAGAAGGAATCAAGATGCCTGAGGTCTAGTCCCCCAGGCATGATATATTAAACTGTAACTTTATATTACTTAACACCTCTGGGTTTCAGTTCCACATTTGACCAATGGAAATAATATTACCTGCTTGAAATCAGTGGATGAATTTGGGTGATCTAATAATACCTTTCTAGCTCTAAACTCTATGATTACTGTATAGACTATTTGATCAAGACAAAAGCCCAGGAATTCCAAGAGCAAAGATAGTTCTTTAAAAAGACAGGCCGTGGGCTAAAAATGATAGGGGAAGAGGAAAGCACCTAGCTCTTCTTCCTTTTGCATACCTCCTAGTCTAAGCCCCATGTGGTAGCTGTTGTGATGGGAAATGGCCCTTGGGAAATTCTAAATAACTAACAGTCAATCAATAAACATTTATTAAGTGCTGACTATGTGCTAGGTACTATGTTAGGTGATGGAGATACAAAATCCAAATAAAAAACAGCTGCTGCCCTCAAGGAATCTGTAATATACTTGGGAGAGAGACAATATTTACATGTATAGATATATACAAAATAGGTGGGCCAGCTAGGTGACATAGTGGATAGAGTGTTGGACCTGGAGTCAGGAATACCTGAGTTCAAATCTAGCCTCAGATACTTACTAGCTGTATGACTCTGCGTGAGTCATTTAACTCTGATTACTTCAGTTCCTCATCTGTAAACTGAGCTGAGGAGGACATGGCAAGTTACTCCAGTTTCTTTGCCAAGAAAACCCCAAATAGGGTCTCCAAGAGTCCGACATGACTGAAAATGATTGAACACACAAAACAGATGCGAAATGATTTTGGTGGGATGGCACTAGCAACTGGAGAACAGGAAAGACCTCATGTAGAAAGTGGCGCTTGAGCTGAGTCTTTAAGAGCTTTCTATGAGGATGAGTAAAAAGGAACAAGTAAAGTCATTAACTATAAGGAACACGAAGGGAATCCTCTTGGCCTGTACTATTCCCTGTTATAAGAGGTTTTGTATTGTGAAGTTGGAGAGGGATTTTTTTTTTAGTTGCTCTGGGAAAGCCCCCCATTCTTCTAAGTTCAATGTTATAGACAGAAACCCAGTCAGTAACCTTGTTAATGCTCTAAATCCCTGGTTTAGTTTAGGCTTGTCAATTCACATTGTGCCATCTTGAACTTCGAAATTTGTCTACAGATTTATGGTTGTCCCATTTAAAGACTAAGATGATTAGTGGGCTACGTGATCATCCAGTAGAGGTTGTGAAAAATTAGAATATCCTGGTCAGACTGACCTATCTAGTCACTTTAGGTATGACTGAGCAAGGAAAAACATACATGTTCACTAGTAGCATGGTCCAATCAGGACTAACCTTGGGCAAGATGGCAAAGTAGGTAAAATGTATCCTCTTGTGTATTATCTGACCCTTTTCTATATCCTTTCCTTTCCTTGATGTCCCTCTTCCTTTAGCCCCTATAAAAGAAGAGTAAAGTAGGTAAAATGTATCCTCTTGTGTGTTATCTGTTCCCCTGCCCCCCAGGAACTTAATGCCCAAACGGACACTTCCTACTCTCCTCATTCCGCCATGCTTCTCTAAGAGTAGCTCTGCTTGTTTTGAAATCACTCCAAATCCCCAAATACAGCCTTAAGCCTACCCATATTCCAATACCTGAAAATGTCCACACCTTTTTAAAAATGATCTAGACCCCATCAAGCCATTCCCTTTTGCAATAGGCTAATAGTTTAGTTTATTTGCTTCTAAGAATCTGTACCCAAAGCCTTCAGACCGTTTATAGAAAACTGTGAAGGAAGAAGGTCGCCAGCATGATATTTGCCCCTAGTGACATTGGGCACTGACTCAGGGGCATGCAATTTTGTGGAGAGATGGGAAGAGAGAGCTATCATGGCCTGCCGCACCTAGGCTATCATCTAGTCTAGTCTCTAATCCAATACAATAAGCATTTATTAAGTGCCTACTATGTGTCAGGCACTATGTTAAGTGCTGGGATACAACTGATAAAAAAGAAAGGCAGTCCTGACTTCAACAAGCTTACAATCTAAAGGGGAGGCAACACCCCCAAAAGATGGGAAAGCGGTGTGGATTACAAGGACACCTGGCTTAGAAGCATCTTGTTGCATGGAGGTGAAGCCAGACAGTGTTGCAGATGCAAAGTGGAATGATCTGAGAGGTCAATTCCTGTCTTCAGTAAAGTAAGGCATTGGGGAAAGTTTGGTTCTCCACCCCCCAGTTCTCCAAACCAAGGGAGATGAGACTGACAAAGGCAGTGTCAACCAAAGCTTGAGTTAGCAGTGCAGTAATGAAATTAGAAGTGATGAGCTCATCTTAGAATGAATGAGCATCTTGTTCCATGGGGTTGAAACAAGGCAGAGCAACAGATGAAAAGTGGAGTTTCACTGCTTTGTGGAGGTTGTCCTGTTCTGGTGAACATATATGCACATGACAGACCTGGGTAGAGAAGGTCACACAAGTGGGGTTGGGATTCTGTGAATAAATTAAAGTCTTCAGGCCTCTAGGGCTCAGGAATTATAGAAACAAGGACTACTAGTTCAATCTCTACCTGAACCAGAAATTCTCTCTGCAGCATCCTTACAAATAATCATGAACCTTTCATTTAAATTCTCTGAGTGACAGGAAATGACTATCTTAATTTCCATTTTTGGACAACTCCAATTGTTAGGAAAATTTTCTATAATCTTGAGCTGCATTATGTCTTCGGTGCCAGAGGATATCTATGCCACTAGGACATACTAGGAATCATTTGGATGATTATGTGGATCACTTAGTTATCTCGCCCTTCATGCTTACATATCTAGATTCAGTTACAGTATATTTAACATGCTGGGTTTTTATAAGGGTAGGATCCATGGTGGGCTACTTCAGGAATACTCTGTATTTTCTGGTATTATCTCAAGATGATTTTGATCTGTAGGATACCAAGAAGAGAAGAGAAATCTACATGGTATTCAATTTAGTATTTCAACAACAACTTAAGGGCCTACTTTGTGCAAGAAACTGATCTGTAATGGGGTTTACAAACATGATGATCATTGAGGCAGAGTTGGGCTCTAGGAAATATAAAATAAAATTTTATCTTTTAGTACAGTTTTGCTTAGACTTTAGGCAAATGCTTTCACCTTTCTGGTTCTTAGTCCTTATGTTCAAAATGAAAGGATTGGAATAACTGACCTCTTAAATTCTCTTTCAACTTTAATATTCTATCATTTTAAATGAGGTTCTGACCCAAAAATTGAAATCAAAACTATTCTTGAAATTGATGACTCTAATATCTGCCTCTGACCTCCCTTTACATAATGAGATGATGTGTTGTAGTGGATAGAGTATAGGTCCTGGAGTCAAGAAGACCTGGATTCAAATCCCTTCTGACATACTTACTAGCCTGGGGAAAGTTACTTAGCCTCTTTCATACTCTTTTTTCACATCTGTGAAATGGACATAATAATAGCACCTATCTTTTAAGTTTAAATGTGATAATACTTGGAAAGAACTTTGCAAACTACTGTATTAATTCTATATTCAAGGTGAGAAAGACTACCAGCTATTTCTTGAACTCATCCTTCCCTTTCCCACCTCTGTGAATTTGTACAAGCTTCCCCTTTTCCTTTTCCTTCAAGGTCTAGCTCAAGTCCCATCTTCTACATGAAGCCTTCCTCAGTCATCTGAGATAGATTTATTCCTCCCCTCACTAATTTCTCATTGAACATTAACATTTCCTATGCATTTATCATATTATAATTTTTATTTTAGATTTTTTTATCATCTTCATATCCCTTTTCTAGATTTTAACTTTCATGAGGGTAGAGACTGTGTCTTGTCTCTTTCCCCAGGCTCTCAATAGTTCCATGGGTACAGAATACATTTATTTGATGTTTGATGAAAGAAAATGATTTGAAATAGATTAATGATTCTACTGACCTAGTCTGAATTGGCTCCTTGGATGGAGACTCTTCTTTTATAAGATTATGAGACTTTTTAGCACTGTCCCAAGAAAGTAAAGCTCTTGGGACTCTAGTTCTAGAGAGTGTAGAGCCTGGGAGATATCACTCTATGGGTTCATTTACATATATTTTTGTGTGGAGTCAGGAGGACCTGAATTCAAATCCAGCCTCAGATACTTGACACTCACTAGCTGTGTGACCTTGGGCAAGTCACTTGACCCCAATTGTCTTGCCTTCCCCCCTACAAAAAAAAAAAAGGAGTTATGTCAAAAGAAATATCAGTCCTTATTGTGAAATTAGTTTACAGCAAACATCAACCCTGACTGAGATAGGAAAAAGAAATCAGAAGAACATATACCCCAAGAGGTATTTATGAAAATAGAAAGAATAGAGGAATGGCTCCATGACTGCTTTGATTATAGCAGAGTGGGTACATTTTTATTTTATATATTTACATATTATCAGTATGTGAGTGTCATACATACAGACACACATGCACACATATGTATATATGTGTCCACATGTGTACATATATGTAGGTATACATGTATACATGTGCATTTGTATATATGTATGTGTGTATGTATACACACATATGTTGTGAGCTACTTGAAAATAGAAGCTACTTCAATTTTATGTCCATATCTCTAGCATGTAGCCCATAGTAAATGCTTGTGAAATGTTTGTTGATTGTAAAATCTTTATTAGCACCAGATAACAAAATTTCTTTCATCTCCTCTGCCTTCACGTTGACTCCCTGAGTCATGGCCTATTTGCCAACAGCAACCCTTACCTTCAACTCATATCCTGGGGAAAATTCCAGCTTGCCATATCACAAAGATGGCCTTAGGACAATTCTGTTATCTTGGGGAGTAGGGCATCTTGGATGTAACTATTCCTTTAGCTTTCTTCCGGAAGTGATTCTGCCTTGGAACTTCTTCCCTGGGATCCAGAAGGAGTGTTAGGCGTATCTAAAAGGTCCAACATTCTTTCATCTGAATTTTGTATTTTGTGGCAACTGAACAAACTCCATTTTGCTGTGGACCTCTCTTATAATCCTATAAATTCTTAGTTGGAAGGGAATTAAGAGTTCAACACCCTACCATGAATCTTGACAACTTTCCCAACAAGTGATCATCTAACTTCTGTTCTTGTCTCAGTGAATTGGGACACTCTGACAAGAGATACAACAATAATTTAAGTCACTGTTCAGCAAAAATATGTACCAGCTGCTACCTACCAGGGTTCCTATTAGCTTGTCATTTTCTTGTGATATTTTATGATCTCTGTGTCTGGGCTGCATTGGCAAAAAAAGTTCTCCTATTATCCATTAAAAACCACTGCCTTTCCAGGGTATTCCCAAGTGTGATAGCTTTATTCATTTTCCCAATTTCCTTGCAGTGACATTGGCTTCTTATTTTGTTACCCTCTCCTCTGTGTCTGAAGAAGGGGAAAAATGTTGCTCATCAGTCATTATACAGAAAAAAAAAAATAAGTCATAGTCATAGGTCTTCCCTGAGCTAGTTTGACTTAAGTCTTCACCTCTCTGGGCCTCCGTTTACTCATGTGTATAATGAAAGTATTGAAATAACTGATCTCCTAAGTTCCCTTCAAGATGTGAAATTCTGTAATTTTGTATGATTTTCAGCTCCAAAAATTAAAATTAAAGAAATTCTTTCAGGTTCAAAGTTGACTTTCAAATTACAAAAAAAAAAAAAAAATCTTGAAATGAGATTTCTTCCTAAAATTTTTGGAATTTAATGCAGCAAACATTTGTCGAGTGTCTCTTGTACCCAAATCATTTGACATTGCAGAGGATACAAAAAAGATAGAAGACTTAGTCCCTGCTTAGGGCATGAAAAAAATAAGCTAAGTGCTAAGGTAGTACAACCATGAATCTAAATGTATGCTTCAGATATAAGTGTTCTGGGTTGTCAGGAAGAGAATCTCTGCTCCTCTGCAGTTACCAGTGAATGGAATAAAAGTGAAAAATTCTCAGGTGACATTCCAGAAATATAAACAGAAATATAATAGATTACCAAAGACTCAGTAACCTGGGCTGGGAGCCTGGGACCCTTGCCTTACTCCCCTGGTCATAAGCTGAAGTTTTTGCTAAGCTTAGCTAAGTGTAGGAGGGGAAAGCACAGACCCTGCAAATGTGACCACAGGGCTGAATGTTCCATACTTATTTCCACTGACCACCATCTGACTTGTACAAATATAAAATTGGAAATCCTCTTGTGGAACTCCAGGCAGGTCACCATGCCCTAAAAACCCCATGATTCATAAAATATTTTCTACTTTCACATCTAAGTTGATACTGATGACATATTTTGTCTGTTTTCATGTCTGCTAGACATGTACCTTCTGCTTTTTTGATATTACTGACATTTTACCTGCAATGCCAGAAAATTTTTGCAGTTAAGAATATGTGCCTCAGTTCCTGATTAACAGGAAGAGGACAGAACAAGGGAGGGGGAAAAGGGGTAGTCTTTGGGGCATATAATCAAGCTTTGCATTTTGTGTTTTGCTTCTCCTACTAGACTGCCTCTGGTAGCGAGACCGCTCTTCTTGCAAGAAAAAATAATTACATAAATCCTTCCTGTCTCTACTTGGAGATACCTGTGCATATTTTATTTGGGCAAGGGTCGTCTTTGTCCCACACAGCAGGGAAGATTCCTATAAAGATTGAGTACATTTAAAAGCTAAATTGTATTTCTTCTTTTTCTTTCCATCAAGACACTAAAGACAGTACAATTCTTAAGCATAGCCAAAAGGTAGTGAATTGCTTCTGCGCATTGGGCCTCCCTGAGCTGAAGACCAGGAGTTAGTTGTTCTTTTTGAGAGACCCATGGTAAATATGGGATTGTTGGTGAGCTTACTCAGATAAAAACTCTTCTCTGATATATCCAAATTCTTGATAAATGACATTTCAAATACCCTCAGATCAATAGGAACCTCAGAGGTTCCAGAAGGTCCCTGAAGGAGTCAGTCTTCCTCATTTTTTAGACCATGGAGTTGAAGTTTATCAAAGTTAAGTTAGCAAAGAACAAATAGATAGTAATAATATGAGCTAAGATCTGAATCTATACCCTCTAACTTCAAGTCCAGCACTTTTTCCATTGTGCCAAATTATGTCCTAATTCCCCACTTATAGCCATTTAGACCTGACATTCTCTTAATTATAATTTTCCCCTTTCAGAAAAGGAGTATCTGCATCTGATCCATATCTATATCCATATCTAAATATCCATTTCTATCTCTATTTTCTTAGTACCTTTTGATAACCCATCCAGAAGATGTTGCGAACCCACTGGCTATTTATCTTCTGAAGTTCACGGAAAATGGACCATTTAGTTAAAATTCCTGAAGAGCACGTTTGGGGATTAATTTAAGAAGAATCTCTGTGTACAGGGGAAATCCATACCAGAATACATAACAGAAGGGGACAGAGATGAGTCAGATTGGGGGGAGAGTGAGAAAAGTATCCTAAAGGGTGATAACTATGGCTAGTGACTGAATCGGAGTGGTTCTTTGTTTTGGGCAGAATGTTAGACATAAAAGAAATGGTATTCAAAACTGACAATAAAATCAGTAGCACTTAGGCAAGAAACTTGATCCAACAGGCAGGAATCAAGATGAGATAAAGAAACTGGAGCAGGACTAAAGTGGTATGTAGAACTAGTACCAGAGAGAGCTCCCAGTGAGTCTTTTTCAGCTGAAACCTAAAACATGGTCAATTCCTGGCTGTTCAGGTAAAACCTGGTTGCCTTCCTTCCCTCCTACCTTAATCTGGGAGTTTCTAGAACCAATTGATGAGGCTAACACTTACTTAGTACCTCCATCATTTCCCTTGAATTATCCAAATGAATTACATCTAATTTTTTTAATTGCTTAGACCTCAACTTCATAGTTAAGCATAATAGTTAAGGTAGATTAAATGTTAAATGTATAATATTGTTAAATATTATATGTATATTAAATGTATAATATGTATTTAATTAAATGTATAATATGTTTAAAGTATTTAATATGTATATTAAATGTATAATAATGTTAAAAATTAAGAAAAATTAGCATAAACCCTGACCATCCACTCATATTAATAAACTTTAATTTTCTTAGTTAAAGATCATCCCCAAATTTTATTTTCCTAGATCAAAGGCTTTCCTCCCCAATAGATGCTCATTGTATTCCCTCTAGGTTTTTCCTAGAACTGCTTAATACACAGTACTCAGAAAAGAGACATACAGAGGTTGACTTGCCACAGATACTGCTAATGGTTGTTTTTTTCTCAGAGCAGGCAGATACATTAATTATCAAAATATTTTTTAACTCAGGTGAAGAGGAGGTAAAATCTTGTCAATTATATATCTCCCTAAGTCCTAACTACTCTTCCTCTGCTTCCTTTCTACTTTAATTTTTTTAGTGCATGACTTCGTGCTTTCTCGGTCATGGGTTTCATAAGTGAGTCAATCAAATTCAAGTCATTCTTTTTTCTTTTTTCTTTTTTTTTTTTGTCCACCAACTCTGTGTTCTTGTTGGGAGCATGAGGTTTTCTGTTATGGATCCCACATTTGGTGACGGTTTACCTGCTGAGTCCTGTTAAGTGCATGCAATATGTAGGCACTGAAGCAGTGCCAGGAATATGAAAACAAAATTACAAAAATATTACTTGCTCTCAAGGAGCTTACTATTTATTGGGGAAATACAAGATGAAATCAGATAAGTATAATATTGGCAGGGCATGAAGGGGACAAAGGAGAGAACAGATACAGAGTTTCTGTAAGATTTGAAGAAGAAAATACTAAAAGCAATGAGGTCCAAGAAAGATTCCTAATTAAGATGAAATGAGGTAATACATATGAAAATGTTTGGGAAAGTATGTAGTATTATCAAGTCTTAGTGCCTACTGGAAAAAAAAAGTGATCCTTAGAATGGAGTCATCTCTCCTCCTCCCTTCAGTTTCCCCTGGTGAAATCCCAGAACATTCCTGGAATCTTTCTAGAACCTCCAGTATGGGGCCCAATCATAGAATAATATTCCAAGAAACACAGGTAGGAGTGTTCTATGCTTATGACCTGCCTGTTGTAAGATAAATTAACCTATGTATCAGTATGAATCAGGAGCTGCTTTGATGACTTGAGAGTAGTCATTGTCTGCCTAAATTCTGCAGATAACAGTTACAAGAGGACATTTTAATCATCATTTCTCCTTTTCTGTTCTCCCAAATCTCTTCATCTTCAGCATATTTTTCTCTGGAGTTGTGTCTTTCTTTTCTATTCAGCTGGGACTAGTTATTTTCTTCTAAAGAAGACCCAACACCTCCAGACACAACTGCCAGTGATAGAAATCTCTGTATTAGTTGCAGTCTGACCACTGGAAGAGGACAGCAACCTTGGTTCTTCATTTAAAGAGCAAGCAGGCTATAGCAAGGACAGAAAGGCTCAAGTTCTCTATTTTCTCCAGGACAGCTTTTGTAGGAAGAAACTTCTAAGTGTTCTGCCAGAAACATCTGAGAATCTAAACCAAAATAGAGAAAAATCTTCATTTTAATATGTTTAATGGATAATTCCTGGTACATTCTTCTATTTTCACTTTTTTTTTGAGGGAGATAAGTGGTACTTCCCAACTTATCTCTGTTGCCAGACCACCTAACCAGGCCTGATCAATCTTCTTCCATGCTACAGCCTCTTTGCCTTAAATATGATGGCACAAATGATGAGCACTGCTTGAGGATGCTTCAGTTTATGCCATTCAAAAGAAACAAGCACATTGCACTTTCCATGTGCCAGGCATTGTAATCATGGCTGCCTTTTATGTTCTTTTTTTTAAAAATTAACTTTTGTTTATTTTTAGTTTACATCATTCATTTACACAAGATTTTGAGTTGCAAATTTTCTCCCCATCTTTCCCCTACCCACCACCCCAAAACAGTGATCCCACTGTATACCCCTCCCCCAATCTGTTCTCTCCTATGTCCTCCCCCAATAACCCTCTGACTTTCCAGTAGGGCAAGATAGATCTCCCTACCCCAGTCCCTGTATATCTTAATTCCCAGTTGCATGTAAATAATAATAATAATAATT
>CM053587.1:63105858-63129982 GCA_028646515.1 Pseudochirops corinnae
TGTATACCCTTATATACCCCCCACAGACACACACACATATATACCCTTATATAACCTCAAATACCCATATATATATATATATACATATATACACACATACACATACATACATATGCATATGTATATATATGTTTGTGTATGTATGTGTGTGTATGTATGTATATATATATATATTTTGATAGTACAGTCACATCCTTTTTTAGCATATATGCATTCATAATAGTGTTAGATTAAAAAATAAAAATTCATTTGGTGTTATGGTACATATCTGCAATCTCCACTGCCAGAGGAGTCAGAGGCTGGTGGATCACTTGAGTTTGGGAATTCTTTGCTGCAGTGGGGCTAACATCAACTGAGTATCTCTACTAAGTACAGCACCAATATAGTCAGCCTTCAGGGATGGAGAGCCACTAGACTTTCTTAAGGTGGAGTCAACCAGCCAAGGTTGGAGAAATAGAACATGTTAAAACTTTCGTGCCAGGCAGTTTGGGAATTGGGCAAGTAGAAGGTTGAAACCATTAGAGAGACAGAAAGGGAGAGAGGGAGAGACAAACAGACAGAGACAGAGAGAGAGAAACAGAGACAGGGAGAAACAGAGAGAGAGAGAGAGAGAGAGAGAGAGAGAGAGAGAGAGAGAGAGAGAGAGCGAGAGAGAGAAAGTATTAGACTTTAAAAATAATGTCATATGAAAACATTTGTAGTAAGCATTTAAAACTCATTAAAAAAATCCTGCTATAGTCTGTTATTTGAAGTCAAGTCAAATCACCAAAATGCTTAAGATATGTCAGACACTACATTAAGTTCTAGGGGTACAAAGAAGGGCAACAACATTGTTTTCAAAAATCACACAGTCTATGGCTGTGGCTCTGTTACTTATGAATTTTTCAAAATTACTTTGGATGCACTTGGGACCCAGTTTCCTCACGTGTAATAAGGTCATAATCCTAGAGCAGCTTTGATAATCTCTAAGATCCTTTACAACTCTAACATTATGATTCTATGAAATACTCTTTTATTTCCTTTTTCTCTCTAACCTTTAAGGATGACATCAGGAAGGACAGTCAACATCCTTTCACGTGAAAAATTTCTTGATGTCATTGTCAGAGTCAGAATACATTAGCGTGGATGGGGGGGTCCATTTCAATGTATTGTTATATGTTCATATGAAGCTTCCAAAGCATGTCCCTTCAAAGAGTTTCCTTAAATATCTGTTTCAGAATGACTCACTGTGTCATGGTTGGGAATGTTTTCCCACTGTTCTGAGAGGTAAGCTACAGGCTTACCTATCACATAGAATCCTGGATTTATGACTTGCATTTTCTCTGAATTCTAATTTATGTCCATAAATATAGCATGGCATATAAAATGTCTATGAAAAAAAAACCAACTGATTCCTATACCCCTAGGTTTCTTATTTCTTTCTCTTTGCTACATGCCAACTTTATTCTTTTCTAGTGGGGATTCAGATCCATACTGCTAGACAGTGTGTGTGTGTGTGTGTGTGTGTGTGTGTGTGTTTTGTTGTGGGGGGAAGGGTGGGAGAATCATAAAAGAAAGGAATTTAAGTCTTCTACAGGGAAGAATTTAAAAGCTGGAAGGGATTTTAACTTATTCTAATACCTTCTTTTCACAGATGAGGTAACTAAAGACTTGAAAGTTTAAGTGACTGGACTAAGATCCTAATACCAATTGGCAGCAAGGCTGGGAATTGAAATTAAGACCTGACTTCCAGCCTGAAGGAGTTATAAGATCTTTGATTTAGAGCAAAAGGGGCCTTAGGTTATCAAGTCCATTTCTTTTACATCACAGATGAAGAAACTGGGACCCATAGAATGAAACTTGTCCATGGTCACATAGGGAAGTAGCAGAGATAGGATTCAAACCCAAGACTTTTGACTTTAAATTTTGTAGTCTTTTTGTTCCCAGTGGAAAAGAGATCAATTTTTCATTATTAATAAACAGATTAGGCTACAGTATTTCTAAAAGAGATGGTGAATTTCTTTGTTTTTTTTTTAAATTCTCATTTTGTATACATCATGATAACCTTTGTCGGCACTGGCGTGGGTGTTTGCTAGTTGATCTCTGAGTTCTATTTCCATGATTGCCTGTTAGCAAGCAATTTAGGAATTTCAGAAAACTTGAGTTGACTTTTATGACAGGTATATTACCACTGTAGGAGGATAGAGGCCAACAAATCCATTCAATCTTGCCAAGTTTGCCAAATTAAAAAAAGAAAAACCCTTGGTGGTAGAAAACACTGGGACCCCAGTAGCTGATAGAATATGGGCTTCTTGTCCTAGGGGAGTTGTCAAGGTTGATTTTCTTGGCCCTCTTCCAGGACTGCAGGGAAGAAATGTTTACATCCTTGTTTCTCTTGATTATGTCACTAAGTGTTAGGAAATGGGCCCCAGGAGAGAGTTCACAGTCTGAATCCTGTAATATTAATAATAATATTGAAATGTACACTGATGACAGGACCACAGCACCTCTAGGATTTCATCCTTAGGTTCAGAATAGGGAGTGGGTTCTCTGATGAGACCTAGGCAAAGTATTGAATGTGTTGGACCAGGTCTTCAGATGAAACTTTTCCTCTACTGAGTGACCTTGGACAGAGGAGGAACTGGCCTGAGCTCCATGGCTATAAAATGGTGTTACTATTTATTTCATCTTCATTGGAGGCAACCTTAACTTTGCATTTTTACAAGGTCTCGTTCAAAGTGTGTTGACACTAAGGTTGATGGTCCGGTTACTAGATTGAAGATTTGTGGTTGGCAAACTGCTGCATTCCTAAAAAAGATAATTGAGAGTTCAACCATTACAAATGCGCTACTCCTAAACACTCCATGAAAGGGTGTCCTTGCCCTGAGACATTTTATTGCATCAGTCAATTGATCATTCAACAAATGTTTATTGTCTATTATACACACCAAAAGTATAACAGAGTGTTCCCATTACATTCTTACCCCCACCCTATCCAAAGACGATGCCATCAAAATGGGAGGGGAGACTTCAGGTGGGGGGGGAGGGACAGTCTCTACTCTTAAGGAGGTTTTCATTCTGTTTATGGAGGTGAAACATGTGGACATAAGAAGTTTGTTAACAATACAAAGGAGTATATAAATGCTAAATGAGTGGGAATGGCAGAAATGGACCCCAAGTTCAGATGTGTTAACAAATCAATCAGTCGACCAACAGGAATTTATTGAGTGCCTACTAAGTACCAGACACTATGTTAGGCTCTGGAGGTACAAATCCAAACAATGAAGCATTCTTTACTTAGGGAGATGAAAAGTCCTTGTGCGAGTAAATATTTAATAAATGCTGAGAGAATAAAAGCAAATAACTCTGAAATAGTTAAATATGAGATGGTTTGAGAGGGATGACACTAGTATTTGGGGGATTAAAAACCATTCCATGTAGAAGGTGGTATCTGAGCTGTGTCTTAGGAACTTAAACTCTGTTTTGTGCTTGCTTGTTTTTATTTCGTTTTTTTGAGACTGGGTCTCCATGCCCTACCTAGGTTGGAAGTACACTGGCTACTACTGTGTCTGATCCCAATGCTGATGGGCACAGAAGCTAGAACTGCCTCTATTTTTTTTTCTTTGAGAGCAGCTAGGTCATACAGAAGACAGAGTGCTTGGCATGAAGTCAGGAAGAGTCATCTTCTGAGTTCAAATCTGGCCTCAGACACTTACTGGTCATGTGACCCTGGACAATTTATTTAACCCTATTTGCTTCTGCTCCTCACCTTTAAAATGAATAGAAGGAAATGTCAAGTTGCTTCAGTATCTTCTGCCAAGAAAACACCAAATGGGGTCAAAAAGAGTCCGACATGACTGAACAACAATTTTTTTCTAACCGAGGCTGGTTTGTTCCTCCTTCAGTAGCCTAGTGACCTTTCACTTCTGAGGGCTCCCCACATTATCTGCAGACCTAGGACAGACAATCAATCAACTTCAGTCTTGATACCACTCTAAACTACTGTGCTCAAGGGATCTGCTAGGCTCAGTGCCCTCATTAGAAGGGATGGTAGGCATAAACTACCACACCCAGCAGGCAAGCTGTGTCTTAAGAACTTACCTTTTAATTTTCAGGGAATCAGAAATTTTGGTTATTCAGAACTAACTAGTACTGATGGGGTTATAGGATTCACACTGGACCCCTAAAAGGAAAAGACAATGTCATTGAACTCAACTCAGCCCCTGAACTTTCTCATATATTTCTACCTAGATACTCAATAATGTTTTTAACTGCCTTTTCACTATGGCTCTCTGACCACTTAACAACTTGCTTTGTCTGCACTTGGACCACCACAGGTAATTTATCACTTCTTAATCACATCCAGATTTTACAGTCTTTTCTTGTATATAAGTACCAGTCTTACCCCCATTACATTGCTTGAATTCACTTAGAATCTCTAAGGCTTCTCTTGGCATCACAATAAACTCCCTACTTTGACCGGAAGGCTTGATTAGTAGAATTCTTTCAAGGCAGACAGCTGTATACTCTTGCATTTCCGGATTCCCAGTACCCCAGACCACAACAGTACTTAATTAGATGTCATACTGTATCAGAGAAGACTCACAATTATACTAAAGAGAAGAAATTCACTAACTCCATCGACTGTCCAGATTTGGTCTGAGTTGTATTCTTCCAATGAGAAAGACTTCATTGCCCTGAATTGTGTTTGTCTTTTAGTCAATCAATTGACACCACTGATTGGTCCCCCTCCTTCAAGCTTAACACTCTTTTAGGGCTGGGAGTGGGAAAGGAGGTATAAAGGCAATAAAAAGCATATTCTTTGAACTTGGGGAATTTATGATTCAATACAGGACAAACATTCTAGGACCACATTTTTTACCTAAAGGAAGAGAAATCCTCAAAAAGAAACAGAAAGGCATAGCCATAAGCCAGGGAAGCAGCAGCATTTCAGGAAGAATATCACAGAGCTCATAGCTGGGACAAACTTCAAGATCTTCTAATCTGATGAGCTTGGAGAGGAGAGGAGAGGGAATGGGGGTTGGAGAAAGCCTATCTGACAGGCACACACTGGGAAAAATTTCATCAGTAGCAGAAGATCCAGATCCCTGATGCTTAAGATAATGAGGACGGCTTCATGGAGGAAGTGGGATTTGAACTGGCTTTTGAAGGTTTGTTAAAATTTGGGTTGACAAACTCATAGTTGATCAATATGTCAATTTAAAAAATTATTTTATTAAGCACTAGATGACTGTATGGATACAAAGACAAAAGCAAAAACATATCCTGCCACATGACAGTTGAGGGAATTTGCCTCACTTGAATATCTACATTTGTCACAAAATTTTTTTCTTTCTTCCTTTTAAATTTATTTATTTTTTTCTCCTAATGGAAATAAGTGGGAAGGAGAGAAAATAAATGCTTTATAATTTTCCTTTATGATCTAAAGTGCTCACACCTTTTCATATTCTTATGTCTTACTCCCCAACATGTACACTTTGATCCTCTCTTCCCTCTAAGCATTTCCTCTGGTTGCCCTCCTTGTCTGAAACATTTTCCCTTCTCAACTCTGTTTTCTGACCTGCCTGACTTCTTTGAAGTCCCAAAGTCCCAACTAAAGTCCCAACTAATAGCCCATCTTTTATCTTTTACTTACTTCTAATGACTTCTTACTTTTACTTACTTCTAATGACTTCTCTCTGATCATTATTTCCTATTTAGATTGTATATAGCTTGCTTTGTATATATTTGTTTGCATATTGTCTTCCCCTTAATTTGTAAACTTCTTGAAGAGAGGAGCTGTCTTTTGCTTCTTGTTGTATTTCCGGGCTTAGCTCTGTGCCGTGTTGATCGAAGTCCTTGCCCTAAAGATGCTTACAGTACAGCTTCAGGTGCATTATACATCACGTTGAAATGTATACAAAATAGATATAAGGTGATTTGGAGGGAGAGGAAGGCTGGGAGACTAGTAAAGACGTCATGTAGAAAGTGACACTTGAGTTGGACCTTGAAAGAAACTAGAGATTTGTAGAAATGGAGATGAAGAAGATTCCATTCCAGGCATGGAAGATAACTAGTGAAAAGGTGTGGAGGCAGAGTCACATATGAGGAATAGCAAGAAGGCCAATTTGGATAGTCTGCAGTGTACGTGAAAGGGAATAATAAGCAATAAGATAGATGAGGTTCATATTGGCAGGACTTTAAATACAATGCAAAATAACAACTTACCTTTGATCCTGGAAGTACTAGAGTCAGTAGAGTTTATTGAGTTGAGGAGTGACATGTGACTTGTGTTTTGGGAAAATCAGTTTGGCAGCTGTAGCAATGAGTAATAGTGTACTCCTGGGACAGTGAATACTATCTATTAGCCAGATTGTTTTTTGCTAGGGAAATAACTTAGACAAGATAGAGTCAGATCCTAGATGACCTTGACAGCAAAATAGTCTCAATGCTGTGGGAGACAGGAAGACAGTACAAGTTTCTGATCACAAAATAATAAAGAGCAAAATGAGGAGAACAAAGAGAATATCATATACAGTAAGAGTAATATTCTTTTAAGAACAACTTTGGGCAAATAAGTCATTTTGACTATTTTAAATACTCAAATTAACTACAAAGGACATATGAAGGAAGATGCTATCTGCATTCACAGAAAGAGCTGATGAATAGAAGTATGTATAGAATGATATTATACACACCCAAACACACCCCCCCCATTTTATATATCTATATTTATATATCTGTATATACACCCATATATTTGTGTCTAATGGTAACCATCTCTAGAGTAAGAAGTGGGGAGGGAAGAAAACAAAGAAAGTTACATAATTATTATATATTTAAAAGGAATACCAAGCTGTACATAATAGACTTGCAACTTTGTATGCAATCATCTTGTTTTTTAATTATACTATGCTTTGGAAAATCTTGTTTTATTCCATAAATTAAAAATAATACAAATAAAAATTTAAAGCAATTCCGATCCAGGCAGTGGTAGGATGAAAAAGTTTGAGCTTTTGTTTGTCTTTAAGGAAGATTAGTCAAGGTAGCAGTGTGAGGGATGGATTGGAAGGGGGAAACCTAAGATACTAACCTACTTCTCCTAGAGATAAAACAAGGGTCAGCACCATTTTATAAAAACCAGAGTATAGCCATCTCTGACCTATCTTGTGGACTTTGTGGGAATTTGCTTGGCTAATGTGAGTACAGACAGTTGAGTTTTTACTGAAATAAGTTTATATCTAAGCTTGGCTTGGGGCTTTCCTGTAAAAAACAAAAACAAAAACAAATACAAGAAACATATTCAGTGCCTTCTATATGCAGACTATTGCTTTCAGTGCCTTTGAATGTACAAAGTTTAGATGTCACAGGGTTCCTGCCCTCCAGGATCTTATAGTGTAGTAGGGTGTTACAAAATACCAAAGTAGATAGATGAAATACACAATTTTACATGATACACACTAGAAAGTTACCCCAAATAGGGTGATATGTGAAGTTTGAAAGGGAGAGTTGTTTATTAGCAATTGATAGGGAAAAGAGAAAGTTTCATGGGGGAGATGGATTTTTTCTTGAGCTTTAAAGTATAGGTTGGAATTAATAGGATCTCTGAGTCTGAATGTATCTCAGAGGCCCACTATCCGTCTTTCCCTACTCTAATTTTAAAGATGAGGAAACTGAGGCTCAGTGAGGTTAAATGATTTTCTCAATGTCATCCAAGCAAGTGTCAAAGGAAGGATTTGAAACTAAGTCCTCTGAATCTAAAATTAATGTTCTTCCCATTGTACCACACCGCTTTGACAGGCATTCCAGGCAATAGGGTCAGGTTAGCAAAGTCATGGAGGTATGAGAGGAGAAGACTCATTCCCCAATTATAGATCAGCTCACATGGAGGCAAGGGTGATATCTAGAATGGAGTAGCTCTTTTGCCTTCCTAAGGAGCTCTGCTAACAGTAGGAGAGCCCTCCTGCAATGCCAGCCAGTGGCACTTCAGAATTTTCTAGGTGATTAGCAGGAGTGTTTCCCTGGCTATTCTATAATTAACCCTGCTGATAGCTCTCCTAGTCATTGAATGCTGGGCAAGAGGCTTCATCAACGACAGCACAACAGGGCCTCCCCCTCCCTCCCTCTTCCCCTCTTCTTCCATGCAGGAGGTCTTATTTATGGCTCCCCTAAGGATATTTCTTTCATTCAAGGGGGGGAGGAGGAAAAAAAAATCTTTCTTCAGAACTGTAATCATTGAAACCCCAAAATTAAAGATAGAAAGACTCATTAAGTCAGTTAATTCCTCCCCTGTGGACTGGCATGGCACAATTCCTTCTGCATTTTGTGCAATTCACTGTATTCAATGTCTGAAGGGAAAAACCTTCAGTTTCTTCTGATGTGGCAACTTTCCTTACTGTTCTCTTTAATCTTCCTTTCTTCCTTCCTTCCTTCCTTCTTTACTTTTTTCTTTCCTCCTTCCCTCCCTTCTTTTCCTTCCTTTCCTTCCTAACAAATACATATTACACACCTATTATGTACAAAGCACTAGACTAGGTACCTGAGGGAGATATAAAGATGAATAAATTGAGTTCCTGTCTTCAAGAAATTCACAATCTAATCAGGTAATATCACACATATACTAAATTCTTAATACCTTTTCAAACAATTATCACCATGTACTTCTGCCAATAATAATACTTAAATGATTTTTCAGACTCGGGATCCCACTCCTTTCCTGTGCTTCTTGTTCTCACTCCAATCTCCTTACAATAGAGTTTATAATCCTGTTTGTCTTCTTGACATAAATCCCAGACATAAACAGAAGATGCTGTGGCGAGTGGAGCCAGAGGGCTTCCATTTGAAGTCTTGCTCTGCCACTTATTAACTCTATGGCCTTGGGAAAAGAAGAAATATTTATTCATATTATCATTCATATATCATATATCCCAATAATATCTACCTCACAACAATCCTGTGAGGTAAATGCTATTATTTCACCCATTTATAGTTGTGGAAACTGAGGCAGACTGAGGTTAAGTGGCTTATCTAGGGCCACACAATTAGGAAGCTGGCTACATTTGAATTCAGGTCTTCTTAACTCCAGACTCAGAGCTCTATCCATTGTGTCACCTAGCTGCCCTAGATGAATATCAGATGCATAAACTTGAGATTCTTTGGGATATAAATGACAGTTACAGCTATGCAACCTGACAAGAACACCAAGAAAGAGAGTTTAGAAAGAGAAGAAAAGAGAACCAGGGTTTGGGTGACATTCAGATATAAGCAATGGGAAATGGGTGATGAGCTTGCTCATCTCAGAAGGATTGATCATATAGAAGCAGAATGAAAAGAGATGAATGTCACCAAAAACAAAGTAACAAACCCCCAGAACCAGAGAATGTGTGTAGGAGAAAGCTGTGGTCAGTAGTGTGAAATGTTTCAGAGAGGTCAAGAAGATTGAAGACAGGGAAAAGGTAACCAGATTTCACAATAAAGAGATTTTTGGAGTGGAGGAGTTTCAAAATATCAAGTGTTTGGATTGAAAGACAAACTGCAAGGGGTTGAGAAGTGCATTTAGATGAAAAATTACGGGCAATGAATATAGACACCTTCTCCCAGCCCCCAAGTTTGATTATCTAAAGGAGGAGAAATAAAGGATAATATCTTGAGGGAATAAAAGGGTCAAGGAATGGGTTTTTGAAACATGGGGTGGATGTAGACATGTTTGTAGTCAGAGAAGGAGAGAATGAATAGGAAGAGTACAAAAGAAAAGAAGAAAGATAGTAGTAATGAAAAGACAGACTCTCAAAGGGAGGAGATGGCATCAAGGGCACTTACAGAGGGGTTGGCATTGGCCAACAGAAGGGCCTCCTCTTTTTCAGCTCCCAGAGAAAGGAGTATTTGGTGGAATTCTGTTGTTGAGGGAAGAAAGAACCGTAGCCAACTTAAGTGATGAATATGACATGCATTTAGCCTTTGAATTATCCATCCATTCAAAAATATAAATGTAGAAAAATATATGTATATATGTAATATGTATGTTTACATATATACATACACACATATATATTTCTATGTATCTATCTGCCAGTGACCTACTAGATACTGTTTTAATCCCTGCAAGAATACAAAATGAATGAATTGTGGTACCCATGATCTGCAGACAGTTCATGGAGTTCAAGGAGACAAGGTAAATTTTGCCAGAGAAAGTAGTAGGTAAGGAAACAAATCGGTATTTGCATTAAAGGCCTACATGAGTCATGTTTAGAAGAAGTGCTATAGGAATGCAGTGAAGGGGAGAATCGATACAGGATGGATCGGTTAGATCTCCTCCTTGCAGAGGAGAGGAAGCTTGGTTCTATCTTGTATCAGGGAAAGTACAAGACACTATTACAGAGAATAGAAGATAAAATAGTGGAGGAGGGTGTGCTCATGTAATTCTCATCTCTAAAGCAAGAGCAAAGAATGCTATTGACAACAGCGGCAGGTTAATTAAGATGCTGAGAAAGTTGGCACATTTCCAATTCAGATCAACACTATTGAAAGCATAGGTGTAACTTACTAGTGTTTGTACATTCCTACCCAGACAGCGTTTTTACAATAGAGATAGAGTTGAATGGGACAGAAAGATTCATGTGCTCAATTCACTGTGGCTACTCTGAGTGGTGGGGGAGCAGGACCTACTCTGTTCATCCATAGTACTATACCCACACAAGGATTCATTAACATTCATTTTTGTTACTGCCCATTGCACATTGGCACCATTTTCTAGACCAGCTGTGAAGGAGGCCCAGGTCAGGAGAATTTTTATATGAGGAGTGGGTGTGTGTGACAAATGTCAGGAATATGGGACAGTTCATTTACATCTCTCAAAACCAAAGGAATCAGCTGCCCACAATCCTTAGGAGTGAAGAATGGTTGCAGACAATTGATTTTTCCAAAGAGCTTAATGTTTGTTTATCCAACCTCTTTCTTGATAGAATCAAGAATCTTAGACCTAGAAGGACCCATGGTATTCATCTAGTCCAAGACTCATTTTATAAATGACAGAAACTGAGAATCATAGGGCTTAAATATTTTACTCAAGGTCACACAAAGAATTAGTGGCAAAACCATGCCTAAACCTCAGGTCTCTAAATTCCTATTTCATAACTCAGCATACTGCTACCCTTTCTCCTGCCCATCACATGTAATCCTAAAGCGACCCTCTCAAGTAGTGGTCAGCCACTGACTAGTGGCCGATGCATTGGATAATCTTATTGTATAGAGAGGGTAAGTATGCCAGAGTAGGTGCCATTACAAAATCCTGCTTTAAGGGATTAAGAGAATGGGAAAGGAAAGTGATAATTAGATTAGTAGCTCCAATACAATATGCCCCAAATTGAGAGAGCAGAAGTCTGAAGGATTAAAAGAGGATGTGAAGATACTGTCTAACCCTGATCCTTTGAAAATTAGTGGAGATGTAGATCTCTGTCTCATTTTCTCCCTTTGAAAAACGGATATCCAGAAAGTATCATTTAGATTTAGCATGAATTCCCTACCCCCATCCAGGGGTGTATGAGAGTCAATTCAAACCAGCTCTCCATAGCTGATCATTAAGTTTTCAGTGTGAGCATTTACACATTGAAAATTTCAAACACTGCAAATCAGTGCTTTAATTACTGTTTTTTTGATTGTCTAGACTTAAGAAAGAGATAGAGAAAATGTTAATAATATAGATTAAGTATGTTGTATGTATTTTTTGGAGGATAAGTCATTAAACATTTTAACATTCAGGCTAATACATTCATAAGTACCTACTATGATCAAGATGCTATAATAGGTAACAAAAAGACCCCTGTCAAGGATCTTAAAATCTAGTAGTGGAGCTGGGGAGTCAGAAAAAGGAGTGAGACAATTAGAAAGTAAACCAATAACTTGTAATACCGAGGAGAGTATCAGTACCCTGATTCTTATTACAAGGCCCAAGCAAAGTGATGTGGGAGTTCAGACAGAGAGGTGACAGACAGCTCAGTGTAAAGGACCAAAGAGGGTTTCATGAGACTTTATTTGAGCTGGGTCTTGTTGACTTGGTAGAATTTCAACAGATGGAGACATGGGGAAGAGTTGAAAATGTGATAGCCAGGAAAATAAGGACCATTTATGAACAAATATGAGTAATCTAGTTTGGCAAGAGTACATGCCCCAGGTAAGGAAGCAGTAGAAGATGATATTGGGAAGTTATATTGAAGCTATATTATGGAACTCTAAGATGAGAAGATTAGATTTTACTTTATAGGGAACTGGAAGTCATTGAAGGATTTTAAGTAGAGAGTGAAATGTGATGATTATAATTGGACTTTAGGAAGATTAATTTAACAAGATTGCATGAAGTAAGACAGGAGAGACTGTATGTGTGGAGACCAGTAAAGAGGCTATCATAACAGTTCTGGATAGGCGTAATAAAATATTACATTAGGGTGATAGCAATGAAGATGAAGGAGGAGATGAATTCATTGCACCAAAGAATCCACAAAATTGGACAACTGATTGGATAAAGGAGGAGGAGGTGTAGAAAAAGGAAGAAATAAAAGCCCATGTCAGACCTCAGAACTTACAATGGTGACCTTGTATATCTACCTCCCCAACCATCCTTGTCTATGAATTGGTCTAACATCCTGGGGTCTTTCCCCAGTAGGATTAATATCCTTGTCCTCAACCAGGGATTGGTTTTACCTCTTTGTGTTATAAGAAAACAGGAATCCCTGATTTTTTTTTTTAAAGCTGTTTGTCTTTTCTGTCTTTGAGTGTTCAGAATAAACCAACATAGCATGATCATACCTTCTTAGGAAGAAGCCTGTGAGAAATGATCCCTGGGTTTGAAGACTTGCCTGTGTTAATCTAAAACTTCTGCTCATTAAAATTAAAGGGACGAATAAGAGAGACAGTCCTTGACAAAGGTATGCTTCTTCAGAAAGAGGGCCAAAGGAATAGGGTGAAGATGAAGAGCGATTTGTCAAATGAGAGGTGGTTACATCAAAGAGGTTCCATGTTTTTAGTGCTAGGTTAGTAAAGATGAAAGTAGCTTTTTTGAACTTAGGACTCTGGTTAGTGTCAGGAATGAAAGAGTGACTTGGGAAGTGGTTGCCAGAAGAAGAACATTTGTTTGGGGGCACCACAAGAATAAAATGCCCCTGGGATGAGCATGTCATCCACATAAGGTTAGTTAGGGTGATGCCTAAAAATGAGAGGAGTTTCCAGAGAGTGCACAATTATAGGAAAAAGACATTTTGGAGGATTTGGCAAGGAATCAACAAGGAATGAAAGCGCAATTAAGCAACTGGGAAATGAGTTAGTCCAGGTTTACAAGTTATTATTCTTTCCCCAAAACCTGTTTCCCCAAACAGGTAGGCATATCTGATTCAGAAAACTACTTTATTCAGGAAAAAAAAATTGAATGTCAAACAAAATCTGTTTTAAATGCCCCAGGTGAAATGGCAATGTCAAGAAACTTTTTGTAAACAAAATTGGGATGTTATTATCTGTTTATGAATTTGGAGTTTGGCTTTAAAATGATAAAATACATTCCATGCAGGCTATATTTTAAAGACACCATCTGATTTACGGTGTCATATGACCCTCACAATAACCATATGAAGAAGATAGGGAAGATGCTATTCCAAGATATAAGGATGAGAAAACTGAGGTTCAGTGAAGTTAAGGAATTTGCCTAAGTTCACACAGTTAGTGAGACAACCAAGATTAGACTCTAGATCTGCTGATTTCCCCTCAGTATCACAATGTCATGTATTGAATTTTATGAAACTGAAGGATACTTTTAGCATTATTATTACATTTCTACATCTGTGTTAAACTGTCAGGTGTCAGACTATTCTGTATGTTTTTTCCTCTAGACTTGTGATTTCATCTATGCTTGAAAATTCCAGTGTGGAAATTCCCTTTGTCCCTTCAAATGTATAACTTGTTTGTAACTTATAGTCTTAGAGAGTTGCCTGGGGCATTGAGAGGTTAAGTGACTTTCCAATGGATACATAGCTGGAATGTTTCAGATACATGGTATGAATTGAGGTCTTCTTGACCCTTCTTGACACTACTTAATCCTCTACCCATTACATTAAATAGACTGGGATATAGTATTTTAGAATGATCCAAAAGTCCTGCTATTCATATCCAAAGAATGCAGAAAGAGCATGATTAGCAAAGAAGGTGCATTCCATAAAGATGCTTTGTTTTCAGAAACAACATGACTTTGTTGTGCCAGAGGCAGAAATAACACAAGAGGCATAAGGATAGATGGGTTATGGAGGTATAAGGCATAAAGATTGAAATTTTGTCTCCTAGTACAACTAAACTTTATACTCAACTCCATTGACTCAAGGTGAAGGAAACTTTATAACTCCTTGGCTTTTTCAGCCCCCACAGGGAGGCATTCTTGTTTCTAGAATCACAGTCTTAAAGGTGGAAAAGCCCATAGAAAGTATTTAGTACAACCCTTTGCTTTTACAGCTGAAGAAACTGAAGTACAGAGAAGGCAACGGACTTGCCCAAGGTCATACTGGTGGCAAATAGCAGCGTTAGGATTCCAACTCATACCCTGTAACTCCATCACTCTCCATTCTGCCTCCTACTTTTTTTTTTCCAACATAATCTCTGGTCCAGTAAAATGGAAACTATTGACGTTCATGGCCCAGATGATGGCTTCTCCTCTTCTGGTTTCTGAGAAAAATGTTTTTTCTTTCAATCAGGTCCTTGGTCCTGTTCAGAAGTCTATTCTTGACACCTAGCTTGACTGCTCCTCCTAAGATGCTACTGACCCAGACTGTTTACTAAGGATATAGGATGTCAGCCTCATAGAACAGTAGACCTCTGTGCCCCTTGTTTAAAGGAACTCTGTTCCCAGTTGATTTGTTAATAGAAGTTAGCACTGTAATCTGAGACCCTGAGTTAGTAGTGTGCTGTGAAATCTGCGGGTGGCTGCCACCCTGGAGGCACAACTCTCATCTATTACTGGGAGAAGGCTGTAACAGAGAAACAAACGATAATAGCAAGATGCTAATGCCCCTAAATGTGCTCAAAATGATGATGTAGCATATCCGGCTTTTTGGTCCCTTTGCGTGACTAGGAAGGGCCTGTGGTTGCTCTGAAATATAAATGTGCCTGGGAGAATTCTTTAAGGAATGTTTGTCTCCCAGTGATAGAAACGATTCATTACCATCCAGCCATCCCAGGCTCCCAACCGATTCCAGCAAATGTGTATGGAACCTTTGCACAGAATATTGCAGCTTAATTGTGCCTGAGGGTGTATTTTGACAAACAAGGCAAACTCATTATTATTATCCATCGACACTTGCCTATTAATTGAACAATTAGTAGTAATAGCTTCGTAGTATGCAGTGGAGCCTCTGGCCTCCCAAAGCACTGTGCTGACATCCTAAAAACACAAGGATGGTTCTCCACATTAGGCAGAGGTAGCTACCTCTGGGGTCCCTGCAGCAGCTGCCGACTGATTCACAGAAACTCCCCCATCCCTGCAAGGAACAACAAGGAGAGAGAATGTCAGTGAAAGGGGAGGAAGGGAGGCAGGGAGGAATGCTGCAGTTACTCATGGTGGGAATAAGGCAAAACACAGCCAAGGTGAGAAACTGCTGGTTCCATTGGCTGAGCCTGGGAAGATGAAGATGTGAAGAGTTCTGTAATAGATTAAATATCTCCACAATCATTTTAGCCAAATTAAAAATATATTAAGGGCATACAATAGAGACTGAAATACAGAGCCAAGCTCTACATCTTTGCTTGCAAATGAAATCTTTTATGGGGGGGGGCGGGTGGTGGTGGTGGTGGTGGCATGGATGGTGGGAGGCTGGAGAGTCTGCATTTTTCATATTAAAGACTTTTTCCCTCAGATGAATTCTTAATCAGACACTTTGATTGCAGTCATAACAGGCCTGCCAGAGTATCCATGGTATGATTGGACTAGTTTTTCCACAAAGTTTTACACAACAGCCCTTGTGACATGTCCATCTTCTCTGTTAGTAGCTCATGAGTACAAAACTGCTAACAACTAGGATTAGATTTTATCCATCATTTTATCAGACATTTCAAGATAGGAGTGTTGACATGTAAACCTCATGGCACTGCATTGTCATGGAGTTCAAACATAATTACATTTTTTTTCCTCTAGAGATTGGTGGCAGGGAAGCCCCTTGATTTGATTGCAGGTTGTTTGTTTATTTCCAATTTTTTGATCCCAGAGGAGGCGAGAAGGGCAGAAAATGCTATCAGTAACATCCTCTTCAAATTCTATTATGGAACATTTGTTTTCAGCAGTGCAGGAAAGCATAGGAAGAGGAAAAGGGAGCTTTTAAAAGCTCCAAGGATCAGATGATGACCAAGGCAGATTGGGCTGTCAAAGGCAGCACAGGCTGCCTTCTCCTTTCAGGGATTTTGGGAATCACCAAGTGTCATCCTTCATTTACCTCCAAATTTCTAGGATAGAGAAAGTTCATCACCCTAGTGACTGGGAGTGGAGTATTTAGGGTGGGAGGATTGGGGTGGGGGAGAAGCCACCTGGCATACTCACTAAATGGTGAACCAAGTAAATGTTTATAGCTTGGCCTGGTGCTAATGCTTGCCATCATAATCAGCTTCCAAAAACTTTCTAATTCTCCTATAACTCAGCTTTTTAGTTTCTTGGAATTTCTCTCTGAGCATGACTTTTATCCTCAAAAGTTTGCCTATGAATTTTGTCCCACAATCTCCATTATAACATGTGTCAAATTCCTGACTTCCTCTGACTTGGAACACTTAAGGACACTCTCCCACAATGATTAAATCCCAGCACTAAATCTCAAAAGTATGTTTTCTAGGGTACACCTTGGGAAATTTCTTGTCAGTGGCCATCTTGACTCCCTACATTACTATTTCTGTTCCATATTTCCCAGAATTCCACTCACAGAAAACTTCCTTGTTGGAATCTTGGTGCACTTGACCTGAAGGTATCTTATACTCACCTAATGAACAAGAGATAGAATAAATCACTCTGGTGATACCTATTCATCTTAATAGTTACCTTCCCCATCTGTCACTGAGTGATATAACATTTCCTTAATTGATCATGTTGGCTTACCTCTCTCTAGCTTAAAGTACAAGTTAACCTTCAGTGAATATTTCCCAACTGGTTTTCCTTACTTTAGTTTCTCATCCCTAAAATCCATCTTATGTATCATTTTTTGACTAATATTCTTAAAGTGGTATTTCACAATGTCATTCCTCTGGCTTTTCATTGCTAACGAGTGAAATCTAAGTCCCTGGATTAATTATCAGCTCCTTGAGAGAAGTGACTTCTTGTTTTGTCTTTATATCTGTAGTGCCCAACAGAGTACCTTGTATATATCAAGGACTTCAAAAATAAATGTTTGTTAAATTGAAATAAGGCCAAATTTTACTTCCTTCAAAGCTGTCCACAGACTGGGACCAATTTGCTTTCTTTGATTTATCTCTATTATCCTGTATTTAATCATTTCAGGGGATTCAAACTGGTTTAGTCAATGCTCCCCGGGCATTGCAAATGAATTCTGTTGCCCCTGCTTTTTGCTCATATTACTCTCCCTTCACACCGCCCCCCCCCCCCCCACTCCCATGGCCCCACCTCTTCCTCAAATTGTCTGCTATTTCTTTTCTCTCTATTTAAGTTTTTTGTATCTCCTATGGTCTAGTTCAAGTCAAGAGAGTGAGGGGACAGATCAACTCAAGGAGGTAGTTGAACTTCAGCAGGAAGAGGAGAAATGAGGTAGGTAATTAGATTTAATTAGATGGTCTTGCTGGTAACTGAATTCCTGCTTGAGAACTTCACAGAGAGGACAGCCTGGAGCAGGTTCAATTTCCATTATGGCTCAGCAGGGAAGTGCTAATTGTGAATCAAAGGCAGTTGAGTAAGAGTTTGCACATTGCTAGAAAAGGCGGGAAGTCTACCATCAATAAAATAGGACCCTTCAGGTGAAGGAACTTGGCAAACAAGGAATAGGCTTTAGTAGTCAGTCAGAAAAGCTGTCAACAAGAGCTACAGAGGACCAAGCATCTTGCTTCAAGAAAGTATGGACAACAGAGGACTTAATTACTTAGGGATCTGTGGTGATCCCTCAATGCTGGTGTCCTTGTCAGCTTCAAATAATAGTTGTGTACACACAAAGTACAAGCTGAGTTCTTTCTTACAGAGACCACAGACTCAAAGAACTTTAGAAGGGGAAGAATCCCAGACATCAGCCAGTCTAAATCACCACTCCCTCCTAAAGATGCCTTCTACTGTATAACCTACATACACATGTCATAATCAGCTTCCAGAAACTTTCTAATTTCCTTATAACTCAGCTTTTTAGTTTCTTGGAATTTCTCTCTGGGCATGACTTTTATCTTTAACAGTTTCTCTATGAATTTTGTCCCATAATCTCCACCATAATATGTGTCAAATTCCTGACTTCTTTTGACTTGGAACACTTAAGGACTGTCTCCCACCATGATTAAATCCCAGCATTAAATCTCATAGTATGTTTCCTAGGACACACCGTGGGAAATGTGGTCATTCATGCTCTACTTAAATACCTCCAGTGACAAGAAACCCACTACCTCATGAATTAGTCCATTTTACTTTGGAATAGCTTTAATTTTAAAGAACATTTTTCCTGAGATCAAGTCTAAAATTTGCAACTTCCACCCACTGGTTCTGGTTTGACCTTCTAGAACAAAAGGACCACAAGATGACAGAGGACAGCTGAAAGAGTAGAAGAATGCAGTTTTATTGTTCATGTTATCAAGGAAAATGAAATTTTCCTTAAAAGAATAGATCTTCCAAGAGAAAACAGAATAAGAAGAATCTGAAGAGGAAGAGGGAAATCCTAACCAACATTAGGAGGTTGTAGGATAAAAGTCTGTGACACAAAGAAGAGAAGAAAGATCAGACAAGTAGTGTAGTCAAGAAGACCTGAGTTCAGATCTTGCCACAATCATTTAGTATCTAAGTGATCATGGGCAAGTCACTTAAATTTTGGGCCTCACTTCTTTATCTGTACAATGGGCATAATAATTGTACCTGCCTCAAAGGGTTATCTTGAGACCCAAATGAGATAGCATATGTAAAGTGCTTTACAAACCTTTCAGGGTTGTATAAATGCTAGCTCTTATACTAGCTATTGCATAGATAAGTCAACTGGACCATCTCAGGAGGAAGCAGTTTCTTGTATTCCAGGAAATGATGAGGTCAGTTTGAAGATACTATTAGGAAAGAGGGAATCTAATAATGGTTAGAGAAAGAAGAGGCTAATTATACCAATGAAACAAAAATTCCACTACTATGAAAGTTAAGTTAGGAACTATAACAATCAAATGACTTTTAAAATGTTCATTTGCAGAACCAAAAGATCTAGAATATTAAAGGAAATGGTGAAAAAAGGGAAAATAGAATCATAATTCAGACTTCAATCTATTATAAAGCAGCAATCATTAAAACTATTTGTTACTATTTAAAATATAGGCAGAAAGATGAATAAAACAGACTAGACAAGAAGTAATTAGAGATGGTTTAGTTCAAAAACCCAATCTTCTACAAATTTGAAAATACAAGTTTCTAGTGAAGAGCTCTCTATTTGATTAGAACTTCTGGGAAAACTGGAAAGCTGTATGGTGGAAATTAGATTTAGATCAACATGTTATGCCATACTCTATATAAATTCAAAATAGACACAATTTGAATAATAAACATAATACCATTAAACATTTAGCAAAAAGACTGATCTTATGTCTTTCTTTCATAGTAAATAGGGTTTGCATTATTATCTATACAAAGGATAGAGAAAAATGAGAAAAATAGATAACTCTGATGACATGAAATTGAAAAACAAACTTTTATATAAACAAAATTAATGTGATTAAGTCCAGAAATGAAGTGGTCAACTAGGAAAGAAATCTTTATGTCCAATGATCAGGATCCAAAATCCAACATATATGACAATTAATAGAAATATGTAAGACCAAAAGCCATTCCCCAATACATAAGTGAGCAAAAATTACAAACAATTCTCAAAAGAAGACTTGTAAATTATAAGCAAATATATGAAAGAATGCTCTACTTAGCTAATGATAAGACAAATGCAAACTAAAAGTATCCTGAGATTTCACTTAACACTCAGTGTTTTGGCAAAGATAACACAAGAAGAAAATAGTCAACGATGGAAGATTTGAGGAAAAAAATGACACAATAAAGTATAATTAGTAGAACTATGAATTGGTGCCTTCTTTCTAGAAAGCAATCTGGAATTATGCAAAGAATGTGACTAAAACCTCTGTAGTCTTTGGTTCACAGATGCCACTGAATTGGTACCCTAAATTAGTCACTGACAAAAGGAAAGGATTCACATATGCCACAATATTTATAGCAGCATTTTTTTGTGGTAGCAAAGAATAGTAAATAGGATAGATGCTCATTGATTGGGAAATGGCTAAGCAAATTGTTGTACATGGATGTAATTGAGTATTACTATGCTGAAAGAAAGGCCCAAAATCATAAATACAAAGAATCTTGGAAAGACTTATATGAAGTGATTCAAAATGAAATAAGTTGAATCTGGGGACAAAACAAACACAACTTCATCCATGTAAAAGGAAAGAACAACCACCACAAAACAAAGCTGGATGCTGTAAAATTATTATGATCAGTCTGGGCTTCAAAAAAGGGATGTGAGAAGACATCTCCCCTCTCTCTTTGGCAGAAACAGGTGACCGTAAATGAAAGATACTGCATTTAATGTCAGACCTTTTTGATAAGTTTTTTTTTCCCTTTGCAGATTTTTATACCTGGGTGGGATGAAGGAATTCAAGATGTTTAATCTACTGAAGAGAATGCTCAAGGAAGAAACTCTGACTCCTACCTCCATCATGAAATCATCACAAATTTCAGCAGTAACCTCTTTCTTCAAATTCATCTCAAAGTCTAGCATAGTGGCTTATACATAGTTGAATAAATCTTTCTTCTTTGATAGATAGGAAAGGCAGGCTGAACTTCAAGAAATATACCTTATTGTTGTTTTTTGACATCTTAATCTTTCCTGGAAATACCCTTTCTCTCCCCTCTCCCCCACCCCTCATCTTCTCTGCATTCCAGTCCTATTCTCTCAAAATAACATCTTTCTTGGTAAGGAGAAAAAAGGCTTAAGCAAAAACCTCGCAAACAAACAAACATGCATTACAGTGATCATATCTGACAATCAATATAATGTTTTTGTTTTATAATTTGCCTTCCAGGAGAAGGGAAATATGATTTATTCTGGGCAAGTTCTTATGAAGCCAGGTCATGAAACACCGCAGTCAGAAGTGGCTGGCCAATGTTGCTCAAAAAGTAGAAAGCATATGGGTCACTCTACAGGTCACTAAGCAGATGCTTGGTTTTCAGGTTTTTGAACCCTAACATGTTAACCTAGTGAATTAACAGCTTGATTTATTAAGAAAAATCTCAATGACTATTTAGGTTAATGGCTACCATAGCTCAGAAGTCAGATATATTCACTTTCTTGCTTGAAAGTATTGGATCTATTCAGGTAAGACTGACTTTAAGTATAGTCTTAAGTAGCAGTGGAAATATTCTGCTGCTCAAAGGGTCGCTACAATGGTATGGGACATGATGACATTAGAAAAATTCATGACATCATAGATAATTTAGATATAGAAGGGACCCAAGAGGTTATTGAAACCCCATACTTTACAGATGAGGAAACTGAAGCTTCTAGAGGTTAAATCAGCTCCTAAATGAGGTAGGAGCTGAACCCAGGCCTTCCTGACACCAAGTCTAGTACTATATTCACTATACCATAATCCTCCTTGAAGCTGTGCCATTTTATCTTATTAATAGTCCTAGAAGTCATGTGTTGACCCATTGTTTAATAATGATTATAAAAATAATAATAGCTAATACTTATATGGTGCCTACTATGTGCCAGGTATTGTGCTAAATACTTTACCTCATTAGATGCTCACAACTACCCAGGGAAATAAGTGCTAATATTAACACTTTGACCTTTGAGGAAACTCAGGCAAATAGAAGTTAAGGGACTTGCCCAAGGTCACAGAGTTAGTGTCTGAGGCTGGATTTGAATTTGTTCTTCTTGACTCCAGGCTTTGTGCTTTATCTACTCTACCACTTCAATATTATACAGTACATTTTTTGACAAAGCTTTCAGCTCCTATAGGTAGCCATCAGCCCACACCCAGCTGTATGATTCTTATTTCCTTCTTTATCAGTGGAACTATAATCCCAAAATAAACCGATAAATGAGCATTTATTAAGCACCTACTACTATGCACAGAAAAACTGGTGAACTTGGGAACAAAGGATTATCTTTTACCTTTCTGTGTATTCCAATACTTGGCACAATGACTGGAGCATAGTAGGAATTTTAAAAATGCTCATTATCTTCATACATAAACACAGACACACACCCCTAACACAGCCCATGAAGACTGCTTTGCCTATCATAAAAAAACCTGCATGTGTCCCCATAGCAATAGAATGTAAGGTTTCTCAGTAGAATCTAAACTCTTTGAGGGCAAATATTGTTTTCTTTCTATGTTTGTTTCCTTCATGCCTGGCATTGTGCCTTGCCTATGCTAGTACTTCGAAAATTTTTGTTGAATTTACTTTTTAGCAGTTGCTGCTATGAGTTCTTTGCTAGAGTTAATGAAGTCTTCTGTAACCAAGGCAGCAGCTTCCATCTCTTTCTAAGACTCTTTTTAAAGGTTCCTTGCCTATAGATTAAAAAAATAAAAACACAACCAAACCTTGTTTATCTCACAAACCAGCACCAATCAACAAGCATTTCTTAAGCACCTAAACTGTGTTAGGTGCTGGGTATACGAACCAAATAATATCCTGCCTTCAAGGAGTTTACGTTCTTTGGGGAAATAATACATACAGAAGTAAGCATTTACAAAATAAATAGAATTTTTGTGTGGGACTAGGGATCAGTGAATGGGAGGACACTGGCCACAGCTGAGACATAGAACTCTTCTACAGGATCCTTAATTCCAAAAATATCCTTAGGTCAGGGCTGGAGGCTCTGTACCTTCAGTCCCAAGTAGGTTAGGGTAAGGGTAGAGCTCTAGAGGTGTCTTTTAATTACTCTGGCATTCCATTTGAACACTGTCATCTTTGCACCCTGGAAGTGCTCAATTAATGTTTATGGACTAAGTGATTAATTCAAGAGAACCCAGGGCCCAGGGAGTTTTATTTGATGTCTCATCAGCGACTTTCCTCATTAATTCTTTCCAGCCACAGTAATTTTTTTCCATTGAAGATGGATGAGGGGAGAGGATGGGGCCTGTGAAGGACCCTACTCCAAACACTCACACCCCTTCAACTAGTCATTTTTCTAATGCTGGAGGGCCTGGCCTCTGGCCCCTCATTTCCCAAACTCTTCCATTCTTCATGAGCCAGTTCTATTTAATTTCCAGAAATCTGAACTATTTATGGTCAAAAACCTCCATTGGTTTTAATCATCTTGAATCCATTTTTGTGTCACAGACAGGCAGTGAGTGGCCAAGTGAGCTATAAACTCTCATCTCTTTGGCACTCACAGATAAACTCTCTGAAAAGTCACCATTTTTCATAACACTGAACCATGAACTCAACAAGAAAGATCTAGATACTTTGGAGACAAAGCGCTTCCCCATGAAGCTACTTATATTCCAGAGCCCCGTAGTATTCTTGAAGGTTTTTCCAAACTCTGGAAATGATGCCCAGCTTAAATGTCATTAACAGAGTCCTCCTTGGGAAAAATGGAATGTCAGCAAAGTTTTTCTGCAGAATTATGTATCTTCATTTTCTATAATCTTTTATGACCTTTCAGTACCATCCTCACCCTAACTCGTCTGTCCCTAACTCTCATATGTAACTTGGAGACTTCTTCTAGGAGGAATGCCCAGGGACATGCGGTTATAGGAATCTGAAGATCTTCCCTGCCCCTAGGCCCTTTGCTAAAGTGGCTACGTGACTCTGAGAACCTTCCCAGATTTGAAAGTATACTCTGTTCCCTAATAGGCTCAATGTGGTCACCTGGAGCCTCTGACGCCAGGCTTGTTTTTCAGGAATGCCCGTGCCTTGTAGCTTTGTGATTGGGCAGTG
>CM053587.1:63130482-63146836 GCA_028646515.1 Pseudochirops corinnae
AGTGGGAAGTATCCTTGTGTGCGTTTTTGGGTTCTAGGATTGGTTTAGAGTCCTATTTTATGGGTATTTTGGGGTGGCTATGTGAGAGCTGCAATATGTTGCTGCTGCTATGCTGCCATCTTGGCTCCGCCCCCCTCTGGTAGGTTATTCTGCACCACACGAATCTGCCTCTATGATCTCAAAGCCCAGTGTTACCTGTGCTGCTCCCTTTTCAAAGTCAGGTCCCCAAAATATTCATGTTTTCTGATGGGAGGACTTCTCATAGCTTTCAGTTCAGGTGTAGGCCAAGGTCCTGAAAACAATGAATGATCAGGTCATTAGCTGTACCTAATTATAATATGTTGGAGTTTCAAAAATGCTGGCTCCTAGAATACCACATCAATGGAAGCTCCTTGTCCACCAGCTCTTCTACATCTTTAGCACTACTGTACTGAAGAGGCCAGATTTTTAGTCTCCTATAGGGGAGATTCTACTTTTTGACCCATCCCTCTGATTATTACTCTCTACCTCCTCCTCCAGGAGCTATTTCTCCCTCTCTCTTTTCTCCTTTCTCAGGCTCCCCCATAATCATTTATGAAATATAGGATGACAAAGTCAACACTTATTTAAACATTCAATGACAGATCCCTCCCAGCAGAGAAAGAAGGGTTGTTTATTTTTCTCCCCAGAGAAAGAAGAACTTGGCACACTTTTTTTTTTTTCCAGAAAGGAAAGACTCAATATAGAGGAAGACATCAAAGTTGAAAAAGTGATCGGAGAATTAATGGAGCATGATCCCAGAGGAGGCAGGAAAGAGTGAGGTCAAGAGCATAAATGGAGGAATTACTGTAGTTGACCCTCTGCTATCTTTCTAGGATGGAAAATAGGCTGTTCTGATCAAGATGATATTTCAGTTTCCCATAAATAAATGACCAATTAGCAATAAAATAGACTTGAAACCATCTATCTTCAATAGAATGATCTATTTTTAAGGACTCAGAAAGCATTTCAAAATCTTTCAGTGTCATTATTATGAACATCAATTATCACAGCAACTTAGATATACTCAAAGTCCATCTTACCTACCTTAGTAAAATTGAAAATGGTTCAAACTCTGTCTCCAATGCCCTTCATCTCCCTTATTTTTCCATATTTTCCTCTTAGGATTAGCTCCTTTTCCTAAGCACTCAGTAACTTCATATTCTCCTTCATCTTGCCTAACAAAACATGATTTTATATCTTTCATTTATACAAGTCTGAAATGATTGATGACATCCCTCCAGGAAAATCTGCATTTTAAGCAATGATCAAAGACATGACCTAAGAAGAAACATTAGCAGTTGAAATCCATGGATCAGCCTACCAACAGGGAACATCTTGGGGCAAAAAATCTATCTGCCAAAGGAATCATACCTAGAAAAGGCTGATGATCCTGTTGCTGCAAAAGGCCATCACTAAATAGAGTACTGCTAGACAGGGGGTTCCCATCAATGTGGGACATTTTCTCTTCTTCCACTGTACTATTTCATTTGTTTCATTTGGTTATCCTAGTGGCTCCCATGGTATCAATGATCATCTCTAAGCAAATGAATCTCAGATCTACTTATCTAGCCCTAGCCTGGGTCATCTATAGTCATCCTGATGAACATCAGGCCACTAGATCCAGATGTCTCTGGAGGAGAAAGTGAGGCTGGTGACCTTGCACAGCACACCCTCACTCCAATCAAAGCTGCAAGTCATGTCATCATTTCCCTGATGCCACAGTCTTCTTTGAAAACAAAGGACATACACAACATTGATCTCTTTTGGATCAGACCTAGAAGTGGTATTGCTGGATCAATTGCTATTTATAGCCCTTTGGGCATAGTTCCAAATTGCTCTCCAGAATGGTTGGGTCAATTCACAACTCCACCAACAATATTTTAGTGTTTCAATTTCCCTACATCTTTTCCAACATTTATCATTTTTGTGTTTTGTCATGCTAACCAATCTGATAGGTGTGATGTTGTTTTAATTTGCATTTCTCTAATCAATAGTGATTTAGAGTATTTTTTCATATGACAATAGATACATTTAATTTTTTCATCTGAAAATTGACTGTTCTTACCCTTGATCGATTATTAATTGGAGAATGACTTGTATTTTTATAAATTTGATTCAGTTCTCTATCTTTTAGAAATGAGGTCTTTATCAGAGACGCTGGCTGTTATTTCCCCACCCCACTTTTCTGCTTCCCTTCTAATCTTGGTTGCATTGGCTTTGCTTGTGCACAAACTTTTAAATTTAATGTAAATAAAACTCATTTTGCATTTCATAATATTCTCTATCTCTCGTTTGGTCATAAATTCTTCCATTCTCCATAGATCTGACAAGTAAACTATTCTTTGCTCTTCTCATTTGTTTATAGTATTGCCCTTTATGTCTAAATCATGTACCCATTTTGACTTTATTTTGGTATTGCAGTATAAGATCTTCTATGTCTGGTTTCTGCCAAACTATTTTCTAGTTTTCCTAGCAGTTTTTGTCAAATAGTGAGTTCTTATTCCAGAAGCTGGAATCTTTGGATTTATCAAAAAGTAGATTACTATAATCATTGTCAGTCCTCCTTAACCTTAGTGCCTTCCCAATAATAATATCCCCAATTTATCCTATCTATGTTTTGTTTGTTCATAGTCATTTGCATTCTGGTCTTCCCCTCCCTCATTGGACTGTGAGCTTTAAAAAAAAAAATTTACTTTTAGTTTTTAACATTCACTTACATAAGATTTTGTGTTCCAAATTTTCTCTCCCTCTTCCTCCTCCCTCCCCAAGATGGTATGCAATCTGATATAGGCTCTACTTGTATATTCATATTAAACATATTTTCACATTAGTCATAATGTCAAGAAGCATTAGAACTAATGGGAGGAACCACAAGAAAGAAGAAACAAAATAAAACAGCAAAAGAAAAGGTGAGCAGATTGTATGCTTCCAATGGCATTCAGACTCCAAAGCTCTTTCTCTGCTTGTGGATAGCATTTTCCATCATGAGTCTTTTGGAATTGTCTTAGATCCTTGCAAGACTATGAGCTTTTTAAGAGGAGATGTTATACCCCCTCTCTCTCTCCATTTCTTTGTCCCAGTGCTTAGAACAGAGCCAGGCATGTAGTAGACATTTAAATGCTAGCTCACTGATTGACCCATCTTCCTGTGAAGTTGGAAAAAGATGCCCCAACACATTATAATTCAGCCTAAGTCCTCACTTCAGTCGATTCTGACTTGCTTGAATTTGCAGCAGTATATCAATTCAAAATGTGAGTGGATGTATTAATAATCAGTTGTTTAGTGTGGGAGGAGGCAGAGACAAGATGATGGAATAACAGGAAGAAGTATAGCCCAGCTCCTCCAACAGGACCCCTCCTCAGAGATCTAGAAAATACAGCAGACTGACTCTTATTTGGGAAACCTAGGAGAAAAAAAAACTCACAGTGAATTATTTTTTTCCAGTCCATGCAGGAATAGCAGTAAACTGAATCATCTATGGACACTGGAGATAGGGTCCATCCAGGATCTCTCTATACTATGTATTCCAGTGCCCAGGGAGTAAAAGGGGAGTGAGGACATATATCAATTCAGGGAACACTAGGGCAGGAAGAAGTTCAGTGGTCTTCCTAGTCCACTGGCCCAGTGCTGTGCAATAGAATGGGGCCAACTGGCATATCTACAACTTAGTAAACAGTTCTGGGTCATGGATTCAGGACCAACTGAGGATGGGAGCTGTACCTAGTGGTGGCAGAGAGAAGCACTTTCAGGTCCTAGATCATTTACAGAGCAAAGAGCAAGGAGTAAGTTCAGAAGCAATCTGCAACCCTGTAGTTATGACCCTAGGGGAAGAGCAGGAGTGTTCTTGCCTCCAGCATAGTTTGAATCCTGAAGTAGAATAACAATGACAGGAGTCTCAGAGCAAAGGAAAGCCTGTGATTCTGGCACTCTGAACCTACCAGAGATTCCCAGATAGCTGATAGCAGAAAAGTCCAGTGGCAGTCTATTGGAACTTCCAACCAGTGACAAGCCCACAGACATATTATGAAGACCCAGACCTGGGGCAGGAACTTACAGAGATAAAACAAGAACGACAATGAGCAGACTTTGCTTTCAAATCACACCATTTTTGGAACACTAAAAGTTTGCAGGTGCCTAGGCTAAGCTTTTGCTTAAATTATAGAATAATTCCAAATTCAAATCTACTGTTTGTGACTTCACCTTACATATTTTTGATGCTGGTAATTTTCTTTTTCTTTTTAAATAAATTAAAGTAGTTGATGATTTATTATCTATTTTATCCACCCCGCCCCCCAAAAAAAGTCCAAATTCCTAGGTGTTATGTTTTGACTGAGCCAAACTATAATCATAGAATATTCTTCTGACTATTTAAATTGTTCTTTATTTCTTTAAGGAGTATTTTAAATGGAATCTATAAAAATAGTCTTTGGTGGGTTGTCTCCCATTTATATTATTATATATTATTAGCAATTATCATTTATTTATTATTAATTAGGATTTTATTAATAATTTAAGCATTATTAATTCTATGTCACTATATCCAACATATATACATGATATTTATATATCCTGAGTGGGATAACCCTCTTTACCATTGCTTATCATATTTTGTTTTTATGATATAGAAATACTGTTAATTTGGGGGGACTTATCTTGTATTCTTCAGTTTTGCTGAATGCCTTAATTAGTTCCATTACTGATTTTCCATTATTTTTTAGATATTCTGTTAACCATCATATAATCAGCAAATAGGTGTGGAGTTTTGTCTTCTCTTTGCTTCTAATTACTCCTTTAATTTCTTTATTTTGGCTTATTGTTAGTTATGGGCTTTCTAAAACTGTAGCAAACAAGAACAAAAAGGCTTTGCATCTTTGCTTTGCTCCCATATTTATTGAGAAAGCTTCTAACGTATCCCCATTGTGTATGATGCTTTCTTTTGGTTTTTAGATACTTTTCATGATATTAAAAAAGATTCTTCTGTTTACATTTTCTAGGATTTTTTTTTAGCACAAATATGCATACGCTGTAAAAGGGTCTTTCTGCATCTTTTGGAGATAATTCTATGCTTTTGGATGTTTTTGTTTTTACCACAATTATGTTAATATGTTATGGTAACATATGTTCATTGCTTCTAGTTTTGAATCATCCTTTCATTTTTGGTATAGGTTATAGGCTTTTAAGGCCTGTGAAAGTAGAACATAAGTTCTGGCAGATTCTTCAAACCAGAAAGGCTTTTAGTTTTGGCTTGATGATTGATTCTATGTCCATTGTCTAAGGAGCTGCTGAATTACGTCAAAGAACCAGGATACTTTTGTAAGGAATGAATTTCTGGTCACATATTAGCTATAAGACTCTTAGTAAGTCGGTAAAACTCTTGATATTCCAGGCCAGTGGTGGCAAACTCAAATAGAAATGGGCATGGGGTTAGGGGACCTAATCTATACATAAGGATCCCTGCAAGACATGTAATCAAATTTAGTTTTAAAATGCAATGTTATCTATGTTTTATTGTATTTTTATTTTGTTAAATATTTCTCAATTACATTTTGATCTGGTTCAGATAATACTGGAAGACATGTGCTTGACACAGTAAATTGAAAATTAATTGCTAATTGGCAGTAGTAGAGGGAGTTTCCTCAACAGGGAGTTCTTTCTATCAATGAAATAAAAAACAAAACCCAATCCCTCTATCTCCTTGATGTAAGATAAGGCTCAGTTTGTAGAAGTGATTTTCTCAAGGTCATAGAGCAATGGGAGAGTCAAGTTTTGAACTTGGTTGTCTGACTCCAAGTTCAGGACATACATACACACATATACATATACATATACACACATATATATGTATGTATGTATATGTTTGTGTGTATTTACCTATATGTGTATATATACAGCTATATATAAAACTTACATATGTATGTGTATATATATATATATATATATATATATATATGTGTATGTATGTGTGTGTGTATATGGAGGGAGGGAGAGAGAGAAAGATAAAATGGAGAGTGAATTTGATTTGATTTGATTTTTTGCTTTTTGGAGGGCAGTTGGGGTTAAGTGACTTGCCCAAGGTCACACCGCTAGTTTTTATGTTAAGTGTGTGAGGCCAGATTTCAGGTCCTCCTGACTCCAGGGCCAGTGCTCTACTCACTGTGAAACCTAGCCGCCCTGAGAGTGGATTTTAAAAGGAGTAAAAAGATAAGATGGGAAATTAAGGTTGAGGAATTTTAACTGTTTGTCTTTCTAGGAACTATTTCTTGTTTTCTAAATCCAGTTCTAATGATTTAAAATAATGGAATAAATAGATACGTGCTATATTCTGAAGCAGCCAGCAGATTCAAAAGTGACAACATACTTTGATATTTTTTCTCTCTATGCTGGGATATTATTTTCTTTTGACATTTCCATCAGTCTTTATTTTTCCCCCAATTACCAGTCTATCCAAATAGAAGGAAAGAAAAATCTTCCATTTGGGCCGCATCCAAAGCACAGAATATTTGTGAATTTGCTGACTCTAAATGAGACTGGAGCAACCAGTTTGAAGAAAATATAGTCAATATTACTAAGAGAAGACTCTTCACAGTTAAAAGAAAAGGAGAAATTACACAGAGTGACAAAATGCAAAAGGGTGAGCAATTATGTGTTTCTGAGGGGAAAAGAAATATGCTGCTCCAATGAAAACTGGTCAAACAGTTGGTGATAGCTTACCTTAACAAGTGCAGGCAGGGAGGGCATTATTATAAACAGATGAGAGTAAAAGTTTCTTTAAAAAATACAGAAAAATATCACCAGAGAATACAGAAGCACATATCCTTACTAGGAACATGCAGACAGAGGTGGAAGTAAAGTCAGTAAGCATTTTTTTTAAGTGTCACTATGTGTCAGGCACTGTGCTAAATGCTGAACATTCAAAGAAAGGTAAAAGACGGTCCCTACTCTCAAAGAACTCACAACACAGTGGAGAAGACATCCTGAAAACAACTATGTACAAACAAGATACAGATAGCATAAATTGGAGATGACCTATAGAAGGAAGATGTCAGCATTAAGGGGGATCAGGAAAGGTTTCTTGAATATTAATAACATTTTTTATAGTGGCTGCTACGTGACATTTTCCAAATAGTACCTCACTGGATCCTCACAATACCTGTGAGGTAAGTGGTATAATTATTGCCATTTTATAGTTGAGGAAACAGGTGAACAGTAGTGACTTGTCCAGAATCATACAGATCATAGTTGTCTAAGAGTTAAAAGAATTCTCCTAGCCATATGAGGTCAGAATTGAACTCAGGGCTCAAGACTCTATTTGCCATGCCATCTAGTTGCCTTACAGAAGGTGAGATGTTAGTTGACATTTTAAAGAAGTCAGGGAAGCCAGGAGACTGGAGGGGGAGAGAGAACATTCCATGTGTAATGGACAGCCAGTGAAAAAGTCTGGAGTTAGTAGATGGAATGTCTTGTTCAAGGAACAGAAAGGATTTCAAAATCACTGGAGTCCAGAGCATGTGGTGGGATCTAAGATGTAAGAAGACTGGAAAAGTAGAAGGAAGGTAGTTTATGAAAACTTTGAAGGTCAGAGGATCTTATATCTGGTCCTGGAGGAGTCAAGGAGCCACTCAAGTTTATTGAATAGGGAAAGCCAATGGAATAAGCACTCAGGTGGTGTGATTAAATGGAAAGATCAACAGCTCTGGAGTTAGAGAGTCTGGGTTCAAATCTTCCCTCTGACATTTACTATATATAAATGACTTAACTTTTCTGGAATTCATTGTCCTCATCTACAAGATGAGGGGGCTATACTAGATGTCTGCTGAAATCCCTTCCAAATTTAGAGCTATCTACTATTCTACCTCTGCAAGGTCCTCTAGGAATGTTTGATGCCCTAAAGTTTGGGCTCCATGACAAATCTCAGTCCTTTTGGAGCAGTTCCTATATTGCTTCTGACCCTCAGACCTTTGATCTCTTAAAGGTTGAGGTGCTGGAAGCAATAAATGATTAATGGGGCAATTGAGGCTTTTGAGACTAGGCTGAACTCATATCCACATCAGTAGGATCTCCATAGTCTCATTCCAAGGTGGTGGCAGGAATATATCACATGGTCTTATCTCAAGATCTTGAGGGATGAGGCACAGCCAGGAAAACAAAAATCCCTTCTCCCCATCTCTTTCCCCACCTTCCCACTAATGTATAACCTCCATTGTGGCTAAATAGAAAAAACTGGTTCTGAAGTCAGATGATTAGTTAGCACAACATGAGCTTGTAATAACCCCTGATTTACTGGGCTACCCAAAACTAGGCATCCGGGTGGGAAGAACAATATGGATGCTCATGTCGCTTGGAAGAGTAGAGAGTCATTAATTACAATACTTCTCGTCAGATGGAGGATCATCAAGATCTTGAAAAGGGAGGTCTTACCACTTTCCCTGTTGCTAAACCTTCTAGACTAGAGTCTCAGGCAATGAAATAAGAAGTTATTCTATGGGGGAAGTTCAGCTTCTCTTCACAGAATCTCTAGAAGCATGAACTCCCCAGTTCCTTTGGGGCTCTGAGGCTTAACATTCTGTGAGAAACATGAGTACACATAGAGCATGGGCAGGGAATGTTTTCCCAGGATGTGCTTTACCAGCATCTGTCCCATGCTCTATTCAGGTACATGCTGATGACTGAGTTTCTGTGGAGTAGGCCTTCTACTTTTGAGGAATAAAGCAAGAAATATAGGTTGATCCCATGACCACCAGACAAAAAAAAAATTCCTGTATTCTCCTCATTTAGATATATGTATAGCTTCAAAATTGTAGGATCTTCTACTTTATTCTGACCACATAAAACTTCAAAATAATTCCTATTTAAGGATCTGTGAGCACTGAAATTGTTACATTAATTGGATCAGGCATAATTGAAACACTGGTACTCCGAGCCAGGATCAAGATGCTTGACTCAGGTAGGCAGAAAGCATGAAATCTATAGAGAATTCCATTCACTATCCTCCTGCTGTCTGTGTCAGTCAGGTGTATATGGCAGGACAATGGCAGAAGGACCCACAATCAGGGGTAATCACAGCACATGGAATGATGGAAATCGTATTACACATAGCATGTGTATCTGTCTCTTGTTGCCAATGAGGTAATAGGATTAATAATGCCCAGGGCTGGGGATAGTTCAGGGGTTGTCTTGGGCTACTGAAACAGGTTACTTGCCTTTGTCTCTTTGAACTTTGTCTCTCCATCCTATGCTCTTAAGACCTTCCTGAACATAAGTTCCATGGTATAAACTTAATGTTGCCATCTTCCTCCCTCCCTCAGTCTTACACAGCACTCTTAACCCAATGCTAAAAGCAAAAAAACCCCAAAAACCAAAGAAACAGACAACTGCATGAAACTTCATTCAGATCATGATTGGCATGATATTGAATGATGATATGATTGATATTTAAATGAATGATAACATTATCATTGTAATTAGTTGTATTAATCACAAATGATTAATAGTTTAAAATGTTAGCTCTCTCATTGAAATGTATCTTTCAATAAGGAAAGGCAAGCTAAGGCAGAATTCTTGAGAGTGGATTTCAGCTTTCATTTGTTCTGAGAGAAGGTCTGAAGCTGATTTTGCCCCCTTGCTACAGGATATAAAGGGCTTGAGCTTTGGAGCAGCTATAATTATTATTATGCTCTCAGTTATCCCTTTAGTTTACAGTTTGAGCCTTATTGAAAGGCAAAAATTCCCTAAAATTATGAGAATGAACAGTGATCAGTCGGAACATCTGGTTTCAGGTGTCTGTTTTGAAACTTACTAGCTACATGAACCTGGGAAAGTCATTTAACCCCTCTGAACTTCCCTGAGTGTTCTTCCCCTGGCCTTCCCTTTGCCTGTCCTCTGATTCCCTGCACTACCCAGGCACCACTGAGGCATCCAGGTGGGAAGAACAACATACAGCATACACCACTTGGATGAGTAAGGAGTCACCAATTCTAATCCTTCTTGTCAGATGGGAAACCACTAAACCTCATCATCTGCCTTGCCCCTGAGCCATCAGAAAGTGTCATCTCACTTGAGGTTGGACCCTAATGACTTTCAGGTCTTGCCATACTCACTGCTGATGCTCCTTTAGGGCTTCAAAATTTTCCTTCCATCCTGCAACTTTCTGTAAGCATCTCAGGGACTGTTGGTCTTTTTTCCTTTTGTATCTATGTTATTTAGCAGGGCTAAGTGCCAAGACACAGAATAAATACTTAATAAGTGCTTTTTATTCATTCATTTAATCACTCATCCATTTACTTCCTGAGTCTGTAAAATGGGGACAGTAAATTCCTTTGTAAACCTTAAAATCCTATATAAACAAAAGCTCTTATTATTGGACTGAATATCAAGTTAACAGACAAGAAAGGGAGATTTGGAAGGACTGCTCTGATTGCAAATTCTCAACTCTATCAATGCCTGAAGCTAGCCCAAAGTTTGTTAAAGGAACTCAGATGCCTCTGAGAATCAGCAAAGGTGACCATAGCAAAATTCCCAATTAAAGGAGGAAGATCTAATATCTTAGAAATTTAACATTTCAAAGAGGTTCTATAAAAGGAGAGAATCAGAGTAAAAAACAGCCAAATATAAACACTGAACAGGCAAACTGAAATATTCTAAGGAGAAGGCAGAAGAGAAAAAGAGAAGAAACATTAAGCCTGTCTTTAAATACATGAAAAGGACACAGCCAAAAAGAACCAGTGAGGGCTTTGTGTCACACAAGCATGAAGCCAGTTACAGATGAAATAATATTGCTGAGAGCTGGAATGAATTATTTCTTGGGTATTGAAAGAAGCTCAAGGTCACATCTAAGCTACTGGGAACATGCTTCTGGGCTTTGGGAATGGGACTAAGTTAAATTCTTTTTCAAGATGGGGAAAAAAGATCTGGGATTGTATTGGAACAAAATAGCAAGGGGAAAGTTTAAAAGGACAAAGCCTTGCAAGGATCCAAAGAATAAATAACTGTGCATCTCCTAAACTCTGAGGAGCATAACCAGGAGGATAAAAAATGACCACCTCAGCTCTTGCAGAAATCTGGCAGCTGGTGTCAGGCTGTATGAGAGCAAACACCTGAACAGAACTGATGTATTCATTATATAAATGTTTTATTTACACAGCAACAAACATTACCTGTTTTTTCTATACCAGTGATTGTTAAATTTAAATAGAAGCAGGGTCATTAAACCATGCAATAGGACCCCTGCTGGCTGCACATTGACTTAGAAAATCACATATTAACATTATCTATATTCTATTGTATTTTTATTCATTTTGTTAAATATTTCATTTTATTTTAATCTGGTTTGGTCCATGCTCAGGAGCTTTGCTGGTCCTGAGTGTTTGACATCTCTGTTCTACACAATAAAAAAACATTTTAAAGATGTTTGAGAGGGTGACCCATTTAAAGGTATGGGATAGATCAGATCTCCAAATAGGAGACTACGTGATTCTGTTTGTAGATGAAACATCTGGATAGATTGGACAAATTTTTCACTTTGTCCCCAGGTATATGGTGATCCTTATGCAGGCCTCAGGGACTGTGAGTCAGACAAAAGTCAGATGCCTTGGCTTGGGGGCAAAAGGATTAGGATTGAATGAGGGAAATATACAAATGAAGATGGCTCCAAATGCAGGACTAGAATCAGGAGACTCATTTGCAAAAAAGAAAGGGATAGGAAGATTTAAATCATGCCTAAAACTCACTAGATGGTATCAAAAATAATAAGCAATCAGTGGAAGTTTAGGTAGATAAGTAGTACATATCTAGGAAGTTCTTTATTCTGTTTCATCCCAGAAATCTTAGGCTCCTAGATTTAAAGGCATCTAGTTTAACCCCTGCATTTTACAGGTGTGGTAACTGAGACTTGCAGAAGGGAAATGTCTTGTCCAAGGTCACATGTGTAGTAAGTGGCTAAGCCAGGATTCAAACTCATGGACTCCTACTTAGTCTCATGTCCTTTATGATGAATGAAGTAGCAATGATACCTGCTAGCTAACAGCTTTTTTCCTATAGTATTCTGTGGAGAATCTGAACAATATGTGCGCAGAACTGCTCTGGGGAGTTTTGTGAATCATCAGACATCTGATTCAGGTTTGACAACTCCTCATTTTCCAGAAGAGAAAATTGAGGCTCAAAGAGATGAAGAGAATTTCCTGCAGTCAGACGGGTGACACAGAAAGAATTCAAACCCGGGTCCTCTAGTATCAGTTCCAAAGGTCTTTTCATCATACCCCACTTGAATCTTATTCTTCTGTTTGCTTTTTTATCTCTCTGTCTGTCTCTCTCTTTCTCTCTCCCGTCCTCTCTCCCTCTCTCTTCACATTCTATGAGTTATAAGTACAATATGTCTGTTTCTAGCAGCCTTGTTGAAGTTGTCACTCCTTATCTAATTTTTCCCACTTTCTTCTCTACCTGCTTGTAGTCTGCTGCTAGGAAACCAGTAATTAAGTTATTTAAATGACCACCTTGTAAAGCCAAGCATAAGCAGCTTTCCAGAAGAATGCTATTTCTGGAAGAAAGCTATAGAACAGCTTTCAAGGTTCTGATTACACAATATAGTGAACACTCTATTCAATAACAAATCAGAGCAAAACATTCACAGTAAATCAAGGTACAGCATTTACAGTGTTACAGCTTATCACAGAAAATCAAAATATAGCATTCACAACAATTTATCACAGAAATGGCCACAGTTTTCACCACAGTGGTCACATGGTTTTGAACAAAGTACAATCATTTAGTCAATCAATCACTTAGTAACTCAATCATTCAATCAACTGAATCATTCAATCATTCTTAAGGAGGTTGCCTCATTAAGAGTCACAGAATACAAAAGTCAAAGTTCTCCACTCATGGGGTACACTAAGTTACAATATCAGTCACTACTCAGCACTCTCTTAATGGGTAATGTAAATTTCACAGGTCATCCACCCCTCAGTCACAAATAAGTTACAATTTCAAGGTCATAAGTAAGTTACAACTTCAATCAGTCACTACTCAGTATCCACAGAGAAATCTTTTCATCTTGACCTGAGGTAGGCTTTCAGATTCCCTGGATCCCCTTCTATGGTTCCAGCTCCTACCTGGATTCACCAAACTGTCACCTAGGTTCAAAGACAGATAGCTCCCAGCTCCTTGTCCAGCTCTCCATGCAGTCCCTCTTCCACACCGAAGCTCACAGTGTTCAGTCCATCTTAAATCCTTCATAGTCTCTGTTCCTGGGAAGTCAAGGCTTACCAAAGCCACAAACAGACAAAATACCTACACCACAGTCATACTTCCTCAGTCTTCTGCAGCTACAGCTGGTTCTCAGAAAACCTCAGCAGCTTCAGCTGGCCCTTGGACTCAGCAGAAGTTTCAGCTGGTTTCCAGAATCAAAAATCACTTCATCCAGGTTCTCAAAAATAAAAATCATTCTCTCCAGCCTGGGCCTCTTCCTCAGCCTCCAGAACCTGGCTCCAAGAAGACCTGTCTGACCCAGCAGGGGCTTCTCCTTATATATACATGGCATTAGCTCCTTCCTGTTTCAGCCATTTCCTGTTATATAAGCAACAGGGGTTCATACCTTCTGTTTCTTTAACAGGAGGCTTGATTAATTACTAAGTGCTAAGTACCTGTTACCTTTGCCAATACAAAGGGATCTTCAAATTCAAATTACATTACCATTACATTTATTTTCCACCACAGCTCTATTCCTATATTTCACCAAGGGGATGACCTTTGGGAATGACCTACGGTTCTTGAAGTTTTTGCTGGTAGAAGCTTATTCAACTGCAATGGTTTTGAGTATAGATTTTTGGAATACCTGTGGTCCTAGGACCTTCGGCCAAGGACAAAGTTTTCATCCTTTGTTTTCAAAGAGGACCAATGACATCATGGAGTGATATCTTATCTCGAGTGTGAATTGGATTTAAGTGAGACACAGTTGCACAAAGACATTAGCCTCACTGTCTCTCCCAGAGTCATTGAAGTCTAATGGCAAGACAAAAGTAGAGACAACTGAAAACGGTCTTCGATGTAGAGGATGACTTTTTCATATTTGATGTCTGATCAAGTTCTAAGGATTCCACAGAGTCTACTTTAACTGACTTCATAGCCATTGGAACAAATTGTTCTCATCTGCATATTCTGATGGGGGAAGTCTTCATATGCTTGGGGTATACATCCCTCTAACTCACAGACAGGCTGGAGGATTGTTGGTTTCCCTCAATCTGGTTTAGTCCATCTGCTGAGATGGTTTTATTGGGGCATGGCTGCTGCTCACGTTGACGTTTCTTAGAGCCACAGTTAAGAATTGAGTGACAGATGGTGGATGAGCACCATTGCAAAGAGCTAAGCAAGACCCCATAGAGGAACCCTCTAGCCCTGATCTCTCTGCCTTCCTTTCCCAGCAGCTGAGATCTCTCTGCCTTCTTTTGGACCTGAGGTCTCTGCCTTCTGGACCCCAGCTTTGTGCATGCAGGTCCAAGGCCATCTTTGGAATAGAAATGAAGGACCTCTGATCCTCTGATCCCCAGATCAGCCTGCAGAGGACCAAGGCTTGGCCCAAGCAGGGAGCCAGAGGGAATGGCCCTTGGAAGCTGCAGGTGCCCAGTCCAGTTTTGCAGCATGTGAAGTGAAACCTCAGTCAAGTAATAGTCTGGGAAAATGAGAGAACAACAGAAAAAATGTCTGATTATAGAATGTTATTATGATGACAAGGAAGATCAAAACACACACTCAGAAGATAGCAAAGTCAAAGCTCCTACATCCAAAGTTTCCAAGAAAAAAAAAATATGAATTGGTTTCAGGCAATGGAAGAGCTCAAAAAGGATTTTGAAAATCAAGACAGGTAGAGGAAAAATTGGGAAAAGAAATGAGAGTGATGTAAGAAAAACATGAGAAAAGAGTCAACACCTTGTTGAAGACACACGCACACACACACACACACACACACACACACAAAATACTGAAGAAAATAACATCTTAAAAAATAGAATAGGCCAATGACAAGAGGTCCAAAAAGTCAGTGAGGAGAAAAATGCCTTAAAAGGCAGAACTGACCAGGTCCAAAAGCTCACCGAAGAAAATAATTCCTTAAAATTTAGAATAGAGCAAATGGAAACAATTGACTTTATGAGAAACCAAGAAGCAATAAAACAAAACCAAAAGAATGAAAAAAATAGAAAACAGTGTAAAATATATCATTGGAAAAAAGAACTGACCTGGAAAACAGGTCTAGGAGAGATCATTTTAAAATTACTGTACTACCTGAAAGCCATGATCAAAAAAAAGAGCCTAGATATCACGTTTCAAGAAATTATCAAGGAAAACTGCCCTGATATTCTAGAACTGGAGCGGAAAATTGAAATGGAAAGAATTCACTGATCACCTCCTGAAAGAGATCTCAAATGAAAACTCATAGAAATATTACAGCCAAATTCCCAGGTTCCCAGGTCAGAGAGAAAGTATTGCAAATAGCTAGAAAGAAATAATTCAAGTATGGTGGATCCACAATCGGGATAAAGCAAGATTTAGCAGCTTCAGCATTAAAGAATCTGAGGGCTTGGAATGATACTCCAGAGGACAAAGCAGCTAGAATTACAACCAAGAATCACCAACCCAGCAAAACTGACTATAATCCTTCAGGGGGGAAAAATAGACAGTCAGTGAGATAGAGGACTTTTAATCATTCTTGATGAAAATACCAAAGCTGAATAGAAAATTTGACTTCCAAATACAAGACTCAAGAGAAGCATAAAAAGGTGAATAGTAAAGGGAAAACAAATGGTTCTTAAAGTTAAATTGTTTACATTCCTTAAAAAAAAAAAGACCCCATAGAGGCTAGCTCATCACTAGATGGTTGACTACAATATAATGAGTTTAATAGGAATGCAGCATGTGTAGAGCCCACATCAAATTACATGCCATCTTGGGGAGGGTTGGAGGAGGGAGGAGGAGACAATTTAAAATCTATGGAAGTGAATGTTGAAAACTGAAAATAAATAAATTAAATATAAAAAAATCAAACATGCAATGAATCCTAGGTATTTCTGGCAATGCTTGTCCATGTTGCATCTTTCAACTTGACTGCAGCCTTGGTTCTGAAAACAAAGCATGCACACTTTACACTGTGCCTGCTCTTAGGCCATGCAACTCCAACAATGCTGACAAAATATGAAAAGAGGAAGCAAGTTCCCCAATTGATAAATGGTCAAAGGATATGAACAGGCAATTTTCAGAGGCAGAAATTAAAGATATCTTTAAGCATATGGAAAAATGCTCTAAATCACTATTGATTCGAGAAATGCAAATCAAAACAACTTTGAGG
>CM053587.1:63147336-63175543 GCA_028646515.1 Pseudochirops corinnae
CTAAACTCAGAGAAAGATATAGAAAGACTATAGTTTAAATGGAGACTGAAGCAAAACTTGTTATCGTTCTCTTTTATCTCTGGTTTTTTTTTTTTTCTTTTCCCAGTGATCACTCATTGGTTACAGCCCTTCTATATGACCAAACTATTGTACAATGTGAAAGTATTTGCAGATCCTATACAAGATTGCACGCCACCATGGGGGGGGGGGAAGGGAGGGGAGAAAATCTGAAACTCAAGTGATTGTGGAACTGAATCTTGTAAATTAAAAGTAAATGAGCAAATAAAAAAAAAAAGAAAAAAGAAAAAAAAAAAAGAAAAGAGGAAGCAAGTGGAAAAAGCTTAAGAAGCCTTGTTTTAGAGGAGGGAGTACCCATACCAATGAAGCTTAGATGCTCAAAGAATCAAAACATTTTATACATATTCCTGCAATATGCTTTGGGAAAAGGTCTGAAATTGGTTCTACTCCTTTCCTTTTTTTTTTTTAATAAGTAAATAAATAAATTATTTTCTTGTTCACATCATTCATTTCCATGAGATTCTGAGTTACAAATTTACTCCCCATCTTTCCCCTACCCAACACCTCAAAACAGCCATCCCACTGTATAACCCCTCCCCCAATCTGCTCTCTCCTATGTCCTCCCCCTCACCCCTCTGACTTTCCGATAGGGCAGGATGGATCTCCCCACCACAGTGCCTGTATATCTTAATTTCCAGTTGGATGTAGTTAATAATAATAATATACATATACATATTTAACATTTGATTTTAGAACTTTAAATTCTAGAATCTTTCCCTTCCTCCCTTGTCACCCACTCCCATTGGAAGGACAGGCAATTAAATACAGGCTGCACATGTGTAGTTATGCAGAACATCTCCACAGTGGGAATATTGTGAGAGACTTATTATATGTCCCTCCTTCCAACCCTCCCCCCCCCCAGTCTACTCCTTTCCTATGAAAATAAAATGCTTGAACTTTGTGGCAGTTAGTTTCCTCATGCTTGGAGTCTTTTTAAAATTCATATTCCTGAAGCAAAAGGTTGCCAAAATGTGACCACTGCACAAATGGCATGTTTTTATCCCCTTCAAAACTTTCCTTCCATTTTTCCTTATCCGAGACACAATTGTAGACTGTTGCAGAAGCTTGTAATTCCTCTTTTATATGAACCACAGCTTACATCTAATTTTGTAATGGACACAAGGAATGGAAACAAAAGACCTCTTCAGAAATCTGAAGGTGACCACTTTCAGCTTCTTAATGACTATCAATGTTGGGGACATGCAAGACATTACCTAGAAGCCCTTGAGTTTTATTAGTGTTCAGTAGAAAATGCTATCTATTAGGGACATGCCAAAAGAATTTATGGCTCCTAGTCCATACACCTAAATATTGGAAAGGACAATGTCAATATATAGTGTTTTGTTTACAGTTTTAGTAGCTGAAGCTGCACACATCAAGAGTAATTTGTATAAACTGTATTAGTCGTTGATCTTTACAGGACCAATTTGACCTGATTGCTTTATGATGGCATTGACATGTTTTTAAAGAAACTAGATAAGTCAGCAAAGAAATGTTTAATACTTATGTGGTAATGCCTGGATTTTAACAATAAGTGTCTGGCAACAAGACAAAAGAGGATTTTTTAAAGTCAGCCAAAAAAAAAAATAAAACTACTCTAGGTCAAAGGTTAGATTTAGAACCTATTTGATGCTCTTTCCCTGACATCATTTAATCACTTGGTACTATTGCCTGGCTCAATTAGTATGAGTTTGAAAGCCAGGCTAAGGCTAAAATAATAATTATTTGCTCAACTGCAAAAGAAGAATTATGCTCTTTTCTACAGGTAATTAAGTATTAAATTTATGTCTTAACAACCTCTTGTGATTGTAAAGAAAATAAATCTTAAAGAATCTGTAAGTAATATTTTTGAGGGTATTGGAGTGGAGGAAAAAGGAAAGATTTTTTTTTTTCAAGTTTGGGTGATCTTAAGTCATAAAAATTGTCTAGTTTTGTGTATAAAGTTAGGGATAAACAGTTGGATTCAAGAATTCTGAATTCAAGAATTCAGGAAGCCCCCAGCTGGCAATTATATTTCCTAATTTTAAAATGTATTTTATTTTTAATTTATGGAATAAAACAAGTATTTCAACATTAATTCACTGGAAAAAATTCTACAATAGATAAAATAAATTTATATCATCTTTGAATTTAGAACATGAAGGAATCTAAGATATTATTTAGTCTAACACTCCCTCCATCCCAATTTTAAGGAAACTAAGACACAGAGAAATTGAATGACTTAGTAAAAACTACACAGGAAGCATCAGCCTTGAGATTTGAACCCAAGTCTTGTTCCAAATCCAGAATTATTTCTATGATATCAATAGGATCAAAATTTTTAAAGGACATTAGAACACATTTAATTGACCCTTCTATTTCTGTATAACAGAGGTATCAAACTAAAGCCAAAACTCCTCCCATGAGGAACCAGACACAATGTAATTGGGAAATGTTTAATAAAATAAATAAAAATACAGTACAATAAAGATAATGCTAATTTGTGATTTTCTAAGTCATTATACAATGTGTGAGGATCCATTTCTATTTGAATTTGATCCCACTGCTACAGCATCTTTTTTACAAATAGTAATAAAATATGTTCTTGACATGTCTAGTGAAGTGCTACTACCTCAAATGATTAAAGCTATTTGTGAATCAATTAAACAATAAATGACCATTTATTAAGTGCTTACTATGTGCTAAAACCTGTGTTAAATGCTACATATACAAATGAAAAGTGAAATAGTTTTTACCCTCTCTAAGAAGCTTACATTCTAATATAGTTACATTGCAACAAGATGGAATTGTCATTTGTTCATTTTCAAAGAGGGCCAATACCATCAGAAGGGTAACGTCTTGTCTTGTCAATGAATTGGATTTAAGCAAGGCAGAGCTGTGCAGAGTCATCAGTCTCACTCTCTCCTCCAGTGTCTTCAGTGTCCAGTGGCAAGACATAAGTCCAGATGACTAATGATGGCCCTACATGCAGTGGGAGATCTTGACCTTTTTAAGCCAAAGTCTTTCCCAGGTCTCAGTTTGTCTAAGGCAACACCCATTCAGTAATTAAAGGCTAAGTAATAATTGGGGGGAAAGATGGCCTAGTTTGGGGCCAGAACAGAAACAATTACTATTTATGCTCACTCTGAGCCATTAAAACCCAAACAATGAACAAGTGAGACTCAAGTGAGCAAATGAAAAGAAAGCAGATGAGGAGGAGGAGGAAAAAAGAGGAGGAGGAGGAAAAAGAGGAGAAGGAGGAAAAAGAGGAAAAGGAAGAGAAAGAGGAGGAGGAGGGAGAAATAGTAGAATTTCCCAACTGGAACTGACTGGTTGGGTTCCCAGGGAGCAGCTACCACTATTCACAGATTCTTGTTATCCTTCATTCTAGAAGAAGACCAATGACATCAAGAGGGTCATGTCTTGACTTGCAAGTGAATTGGATTTAAGGCAGAGGCAGAGCTGTGCAAAGTCATCAGTCTCACTCTATCCCCCAGAGTCATATAATAGGGACAAAAGTAAAATGCTGCACTGATGTGAAAAGGAAATCAAATTACTTAAGTATAGAATAAGAAAAATGTGACTTAATAGTTCATATTTTAAAAAAAAAGACCTGGTGACTTTTACTAATTATAAATTTAAAATTAGTCAACATGATTGCAGCTGCTTGAATAAATGAACCAATTCAAACAAAATAGAGAATGGTTACACTAATAATAGTATCCAGATCAAGTATATTGGCTCTGTACTCTATACTGATATAATCCAGTTTGGGGCACATTATTTTAAGAGCTACCTACTTTGATGAATTATTTTAGCAGTATGGGTATCACTTCTAAAAATGTGTTTCACAACTTCTTCATACGTTGTCACTTCGCTTAGTTCTTTCAGGTCTTATGATAATTTCTTCATAGACAGTCCACACAATATGCTTGAGAACTTTCTTTGTTTTATTTAATACCTTATGGGGACTTATGTAGCACTTACTTAGTCCATCTGTTATTGCTTATTCTCATCACATTACTTATCCACTCTTTTTTTGGTCATACAAGTTTTTAATGTTTTCATACCCCTTAACACATACTAATCATGTTTAGAAATATGTTGAAGCTGAACTTGTGAGCATATTTTAGGTTGTTTGGAGTTTTGATTCTTCCAAGTGTTTCTAAGAATGCTCCTTACAGTATTCCTAATTAGCAAGCAACATGACTGGGAAGATGTTGCTTCTAAAGAAATGGGCCTTTTGTCATATTGATCAGCTTGAGAATTATTGAAATCATTACACAAATTTTTCCCATGTCATTCACCTCAATCTCATTTTCCTACTCAATTTTAAGTTATTTCACTAGTTTTTACACCGTCTGTCCAACTACATACACAAAGGTACACATATGTGAATATATACAGGGTTGTGTTAGAGTCAGTTCAAACTAGCTCCTAAAATCAATTGTTAATTTTTCAACATGAGCTTTACACCTCAGAGATCAGCAAGTACTTCACATCATTGCTTAATTTATTGTTTTGTTGATTGCCTACATTTAAGAAAATAATGCAAAAATGTTAATAATGCAGATTAAATTTAAATGTGTCAGGTATACCTCCTCGTCCTCCCTTGAGATTCTATTGCTAAATATTTACTGGCAATCCTATGCATGCTGACCATATATATGCATTTTTGGTGGAGGAGTCTGAACTTGTGGTTTAATCTGTGTAGGGAACCCCAGGGAGGAAACTCCCTCAACTAATGCAGAGAAGCACATCGTTTACAATTTTAGTCTTAGTAACAAACAACCTTGAAAAACTTAAGAACTCTGAGCAGTGAAATGACCAACCAGGATTAATAATAAAGCATATTTACCACGTCTTGACTGAGAGCTAAAGAATTAAGTATGCAGAATGAGACACAATTTTGGACATAGCCACTGTTGGAATTTGTCTTGCTTGACTATACATATTTGTTATAGGCCTTTTGTTTTGTTTTGTTTTTAGTCAGGAGGGGTGAAATGGAGAGAAAATAAATACTTATTAATTGAAAAAGTAATTAAAATCAAACAAAACTTTTAGTCTTAGAGAATTACCTAGGGGCACTGAAAGGTTAGATTGCTTGTTCAGAGACCTCAGACTCTGTATTAGAGATAAACTTTGAGCACAGAATCATAGAATTAGAGGATTGGAAGGGACCTCAGTGGCCATTTAGTCCATCCCATTCAAAAAAGGAACCCTCTAAGTATAATGTACTCATAAAGTGGCTGTCTACCTCTACATGAAGACCTCCATAAATGGCAAAACTAGCACCTCTCAAAGCAAACCATGCCACTTTTTGAGAGCTCTAATTGTTAAGAGTTTCTCTGAATTCAGGAAAATCATGTTATTTTGGAAATTAAAGATGGTTCTCTGGTCACTATGCCATACTATCTTTCTGCACAGAGATAGGAAGATAAAAGAAGCAATATATAGACATATGAACTCAAAGGATTGTCTAGCCACTTGTCCGGGTTAGAAAGAATATGCTTAATGGAATGGGTGTGAAACATTATACCTAGACTCTGACTTTCTCAAAATCTTTTTTTCATATCATGCTATAGATTTCCCAGAGAAGATCTTTCAGTGTTCTGGAACTTGATACCATTGTTACCATGTACTCTGTGTAGAGTATCATTTGCAAGACCTCCCCATTTGTAGGAAAGATTTTTATTTAGACTATGCAAATATACTCCATGACATTGGTGAACACCTTAGATGATCATATACCTCTCTATCTTACACCTTATTTCATGACAGCATTTAGTGGATCTTTGTACAGTGTTTATTGTTTCATCTGTCAGAGACTCATATTATTTTAATATATAAGTAGAAAGCCACTTGCTTCAAGAGAGTCTTTAGGAAGCTATTGATTGGGAAATAAACCTTTGTATCAAATATCTTTGATAACGGTCTGATTATTAAAGATTTTCAGGAAATTAATGCACAGATGTTAGGACAAGAGCCATTCCTGAAAGGAAAAGTAGTCAAAGACTAACAAATAATTCTTAACAGAAAAAACAAAAACAATTGTTAACATTCACATGAGAAATGATTCAGAAGAGAAATGAAACATGAAGTGTCTGAGATTTTACATTATACCAAATAAGTAATAAATAAGTCTCAAACATAACAAAAGTTGATAATAGTTAATAATAGAGTGGTTGTAGAAATTTAAACACCATAATACACTATTGGAAGAATTGAGAATTATTCTAACAGTTCTCAAAGGCAATTTAGAATTATGCTAAGAAAGTAACTAAAATGTTTATACACTTTGACCCAGATTATCTATTGTGAGTCATAGAGCCCAAGGATGCGAGAGATGGAAAGATTCCAAAAATATTCATGGAAACAATTTCTATAGTAGCAAAAACAAACAAACAAAGAAAGAAGAACAAAACAAGAACAAGCAAACAAAATAAAACAACAACCTGGAAATAAAATAAAAAGTCATGCAGTGAGGTATGACCAAACAAATTTTAGTACATGTAAGTAATGCAACATTACTTCCATGTATTCCATATAAGAAAGATTAAAAGTATGTATGCATATGATGTGACCCAAAATGAAACAAACAGAATCCAGGAAGCAATAGATGCAATAAATAAAACAAGACACATGAAAATAACAAGAATAAAGTTTAAAAAAATGAATGCTATGCAACTCTAATTAACAAATTTGGATTCAAAGAAGGGATAAGAAAATATTCACTTTCCCAAATAAAATATACCAAGTACTTAATAATGTTTCCCTTTTGATAAGACGAGGGAGGATACTGGGTAATGGAATATCATATCTAAACTAGTTTATTAGATGACAGGTCTCAGTCACAGGGTAATATATTGGAAAATGACTGTCTTACAAAGCAAAAGTTCTCAATGATGTCAATGATTTTTTTAATTAAAGAAAATTTCTGCTTCAACTAAATCAAATGTTTTAAAATAGCTAGCCAATCTCCATTTGAATGACTGATTGATGGGTAGGACCCACTACTAGATCTACCTTGATACATTGCTTCCTTTTTATCCCTCCCTTCACCTAGAACATATGTACAAATCACAACATGGCAGCCATTTGGGAAGACTAGGACAACTCCTCACATCACACAGATGAGCTGGAAGTTATTTGTTCTAAACTTCTTGGTGAGGGTTGGGAAGCACTAGACCTTACCATCTGTCTTGCCTCTACATTCTTCAGACACCATAGGCTCTGTCATCTAACCAACTAATGTACTTTCAAGATTCCAGGGTCTTACCATCTGCCCCTACTGAATCTTTTGGACTTCTAAACCTTTTCATCTGCTTAGAGCTGAACTTTCTTTGATGTATTATCTTGCCTAATTAGTGTCTGAGCTGCTTTAGAGCAGAGACTGTCTAGCTTTTTCTATTTGTATTCCTAGCACTTAGTTCAGTTCTTGGCACATAAATAAGCATTTAATAAGTTCTTTCTTATCCATTCCTTCAGTAGAATCAGCAGAATCTTATGTTCTTACTTTTATGGGAAGATAAATGAAATTAAATTCTAACTACTCTTTATGGCCTAGTTCAAATGTTATGAAGTTATCAGAGTGTCCAGAGGGTTCAGAAGCAGATCACAAGGTGAGTAAAATGTCTGGAAACTATGTCTATGAGGAACAGATGGAGAAACCTAAGTTTATGTAGTTATAGACAATAAGTTGGAAAATTTAGTTTGTAGTTCTACTTCTGCTGAGGACTTATCATGTTACCTTTTACGAATTAATTTCCCAATCTGAGACTGAGTTTCCTCATCTGAAAAATTAGGACCTCGGATTACGTGCTCACTAAGGTCCTTCTCAGCTTTAGTAGTTCTATGATTCTATATATGTGCATAAAATTTATATAGTCTACATTTACACTGATAAATAGACTTGCTTCTTTATACTGGCTGCAGTAATACTAACTCAGTGATTTATTAATTTTATTATAAAGTATTTTATAGTCTTAAAGTGGCTCAGAGCTCTCTAGTGGTACTGAAAGTTATATTACTACCAATGTTTATTTTTTTAAAGTTTGGAAACCTCATACAGTTTTGAGGACAAAGCATGTAGCCCAGTTTTCTTCCTTGAGCTTCAGGATACCAACATGTTTGATCTCTGAAGTTATGGAAGGGAGGAGCACCTCTTTCTATTTCCTGAGCTTAGGCAGCTTTTAGGCCATAGAGTGTTTAGTGGAGAGATAGTTAACAGAATCTTGATAAGTGGAAAGCTGCACTTCAGAATATCACTCTTATATCTCCAAATGTTTTGGTAGCTGCAGATTTATTTGTAAAAACCTATTAATTATTGGCCTATGACATTAAACTTTCTGAAATCCAAATGTCAGAAAACAAATAAAACATAGTTACTGCATACTACTCTTCCACTAATTCCATTTGACACATAATTCAAATTGCAGATTTTATTGAGTGCTTACTTGTTTCCAGGTTCTGCAGATCACAAATATATGACATGGCCAACGTCCTCAAAACACTCACCGTCAAGTGGCCAGGATATGACACTGAAACGAAGGACTAGCAGACAGCCTATAAAGTATATCGGAGTGTAGCAGCATAAAGATGGCATTTTCGAAGAGGTAAAAAGAATGCTGTGAGATTCTAGAAGCAGAAGAGATTACATTTGTTTGAAGATAATAAGGGATGAGTTCACAGCGTTTGAATGGTCCTTAAAGTGTAGGTAGGAATGCAGCTGGTGGAGATGGATATGGTGCCAGTGGGAAGGTGATCATTCTAGATTAAGAAACAGGGGAACTATTTGAAGATGGCAAATAGCAGCCAGGTTGGAACAGGGATGACATATAGGCAAAGAGTGTAAGATAAGGTTGGAAAAGGAGCAAAAAGGGTCCTGAGTCCCAGACTAGGGGGTGTGACCTTTGATAATCAGTGGGGAGCTATGGACACTTGCTAGCTGTGTGAACCTGGCCAAGTCACCTAACCCTATTTACCTCAATTTCCTCTTCTGTAAAATGAGTTAGAGAAAAAAATGTCAAACTACTCAATATCTTTGCCAAGAAAACCCTAAATGGGGGTCATGAAGAGTCAGACATGACTGAAATGACTCAACAACCACAACAACAAAAGAGAGCTATTGAAAATTTTTTTCAAGCTGGAGAGTAACTGAACATGTAATGAATGCATTAAGAAATTTAATATGACAACAAAATTTTTAAAATTAATTTATTTCTTTGTATCTATGCAAAATGTCTTGAATCAATTATTTCAAATCACTCTTATTTATAATAGTCCTGTGGATGTCTTGGCTATTTTTATTATTATGAATTATTGGAAATCGAAGTTCTCAGATGAGGGAGAGATTTTGAATAATCCTACAGCAAAAGCCTGAATTAATGTGGTGACAGAAGAAATGGAAAAGTGAGAAGTACATGAGAGACAGAACAGAAAGAGAATCTACAGGACACAGATACTGATCAGTCAGAAGAGATAAGTCAAGTCTGGGAAAATGGGGGTTAATATAACAGAAATAGGCAAGGCCTGGGGAGAAACTTTTTAGGGCATGGGGAAGATGGTATCAGGAGGAAGCCTAGGACAGATGAGGAGTTTGAATTCCTGGTAGGACAAGTAGAAACTTCTACCAAGTTATTGTTAGTTAAAAAATAGAACTTGTGACAAATAGTAACAATGAAGATATAGATTTGGAAGTCATTCAGGTAGAGGTTATCCATCAAAAGGTAGCAGCGGATGAGACCACCTAAGGAAAATAACCACACAATTCTACTCTGTGAAATGAATATTCATTTGGGAAGTCCCAACTACAATCTTTCTCATATCCTTTGAAAATGTAAATGTGGCACAAGGAAAATAATAAGATGTAAACATGTAAATTACAGAGGCTACTATTTTTGGACTTCTCAGCAATCACTTTTAGTTGGAAGACTAAGGGGCATGGCAGAAAACACAAAATGTGTCAAAGCTACATTTTTAAAAAAAAGAGTCTTAGGTAATTTAATTTAAGACAAAGAGGAGATCATCCTAATAATCTTTCTGGGATGTATATAGAGTGCAGAAGGACCAGGAAAAACACAGCTGGATAGCTGGTATCTTGAGATATCAAGCATAATTCTTTGATTATACCGGGACTCTGGGAAAATCAGATTAGAAGACTTCTATTAATTCATAATGAACTAATCATAAAAATATCCATGAGATGTTATGAATAAAAGTGATCAGAAATACTTAATGAAAAACACTTGGCATAAATACAAATTAATATTAAATTTTTGTTGTTTGGTTGTTTCAGTCATGTTGGACTCTTTGTGATTCCATATAGGGGTTTCTTGGCAAAGATGGTGGAGTGGTTTGCCATTTCTTTCTCCAGATCATTTACAGATGATGAAACTGAGGCAAATAAGGCTAAATCTCTTTCCTAGTGTCACATAGCTAGTAGGTGTCTGAGGCTAGATTTGAACTCAGGAAAATATGTTTATGAATCCAGTTCTGACACTCGATCCACTGTGCCATCTAGCTGACCAATACTAAATTAGACAATCTATTTATTTGGAATTGAGTGTGAACATGAAATCATCTAATATAATTAGAGCCATTACTAAATGGAAGATTTCCCAAAGCACTTCCCTTCTGCGGTCCTCAGTTTCCTTATCTATAAAAAAAATTAGATTAGCTCTCTATGGTCTCTGAGAGTTGTGAACTAGGACCTATGAGGTGTATAGTCTTTTCCCCAGGCCTACTCATACACAGAATAAAGTCCAACTGTGGATGAAAACTGGTCAACTAAAGGAAGCTATTAAACAGTCACTCCTTTAGATGGAAGAATAGGGACAGTGACAATAGTAGGAAGAACATTGAGGCAAACATAAATCATATGTCATCTTAGAAAAGATATTCTGAGCATTCCATTGGTTGCCTGATCTCATTCTGAGTCATTGAGATATTGACTATTACCTGGTTTCATTTTTTAAGTTGACCTCTTGGCATTAAACTCTGACTGTACTGTTCTAGTGAGTGATGTGCCCTGTTGTTAATCACTTCCGGGGCAGCTAGGTGGCACAGTGAATAAAGCACTGGCCCTAGAGTCAGGAAGACCTAAGTTCAAATCTGACCTCAGACACTTAACACTTGCTAGCTGTGTGACCTTGGGCAAGTCACTTAACCCCAATTGCACTGCCTCCCCCCTCCAAAAAGCAAAGAAAAAAAAATCAATTCTGCCTCAATATCCTGGAAGTTGTTGCATGTGAAACTACAATCTGAAACTACAATCTACCTTTTGGGGAGTGTGGGGGGTCCAGGTCTGTTATTCATAGGTGTGGGAGCCTACAATGTGACAATTTCTTTAATAAATGTGTATTGTCAACTATTACTTATAGTCTTAGAGTAATGGTCCTCAAAGTATGGCTAGAAGATCCAGAGAAGAGTTCATGTGACCCTTTAAGGCGGTGTTTGAGATTTTTTCACAATAATACAAATTTATTATTTGTTTCTTAAAATACCCTTCCCTTTTTTAACCACATATCTTTGTGGGGCCAGACTTTCTTCACAAACTTCAAGCAAATAGCACCTCATAACAGATTGAATTCAGGAGCAGATATGAAAATCCAGCTGTCTTCTATTAAGTCCGACATTGAAGAGATCTGCAAAAATATGTAAAACATTTTCACTGTGTTTTTGCTTTGAAACATATAGTTATGTTTTTATAAAATATATACTATTTATGTTAACATGTAATGAGTTTATTACTATTTTAAATATATTGATAAAAGCATTAATTTATCCATATTAATTTCTAACAGAACATATATAATTATACTGTATATGAAGCTATTATATGTGTGTGAATTTATAAAGCCTACACAAGAAACATCTCTTTGGCATCCTCAATAATCTGAAAGAATATGAAGGGGTCCTGAGACCAAAATGTTTTTGAACCGCTAATTTAAAACATTGCCTGTGGGCACTGAGAGGTTAAGTGACTTACCAAAGTCACACAGCTAATCAATGACAGAGGCAGTACTTGAACCCTGTTCTTCCCAACTTTTAGAACAGCCCTCTACCTGAGGCTAGGCCTCTATCCACTATGCTTTGCTGCCTCCTCTCTGCTCTTTCTCTGTAAAAGTACATAGCCCATCTTGGAAGATCAATATAAAAGCAGCCATAGGCATTGGAAACCAACCAGGGTTTGTTTTTAACTAAGCTCTATGAACAAAAACAGGGTGGCCAGTCAGGTTTTGGGGGCTATGTTTAGACCCTGGAGGAGAGTAAAGTGATCAGTGTGTACATTCTAAAGCTCAGTCCTTGGTTGGAAATTTCTATCCTGAGATTAATGATGTATCTTGGGCCTAATATTTGGATCTGTTTAGGGGAGCTCCACACTCAGGTTGATTTCTACTGAAGTTAGAATGAGGGCTTATAAAACGACCCCTGAGGGCAGTTTGAGATACCCTATGGCAATCCTTTAACAATCCAACTTCCTTACAGCAGATTGATTGTTTATGAACAGATTGATGACCTATGAACAAATTCTCCCTGGAATTTGTGACTGTGCTGACAACTCTTTGGTTTTATGTGGATCCTTGAGTGTATTTTTATAAGAATTACTCAGATTACTATTTTAGGCGAATAGGAATCAATGAATCAATCAGCAAACATTCATTAAACAAACACAAGGCCAAGTTCTGTGTTAGACTCAGGGACACAAACACAAAGATGAAATAGTCCCTGCCCTCAGAGGAGCTCCCATTTTACTACAGAAATCTGGAAGATCTTGTAAGTGGATTTTTCTTGAAAGAATTCAGAACACTGCAATGAACACACACACACACACACACACACACACACACACACACACGCAAAAGTATACACACACACACACATAACCAGAAACAAATTGCACAGATATCTCAGTAGTCTGTTCAGTTATTTTAATAATTATATTATGGGCATGAACCCCGAATAACAGAAAGGTTAAATGACTTAGTTGGTTCCATTGCTTGTCTCTCAGCAGCCAATAACAAAGGTAAGAAGGTAATGGAAGTCTAACTTGAAATGTGGCCCATCTATTAGAAAGTTGAGGTTTTAGGAAATAATCCTCAGATTCAAGAGCCATTAAGTAACTTCACTTTCATTTTTGATAAGGTAATGAAAGTTGAATTATGAAGGGAATGCCACGGGGTATCTTAATTTTATTAAAGCATTTGAGAAAACATCATTTAATATCCTTCTAGACAAGATGAGAGGATGCAGGTTGGCTTAATACAGCAGGAAAGCAGTGCAGCAGGGACACAAGGGCATAAGGAGCAGAGGGAGATGCTTGGTCTGGCAACCTCTCCAGGCTTGTCCTTTGGGGGTGGCTATAATCAGCTTGGACATTTAAAACCTGGGAAATAATCCACAAAGCTGGTGCCATATCCTTTTATCTCAAAGTTTCTCCTACAATTCTCCCATTGTGGTGGAGTGAAGGGGTTGTATAGAAGAAGTAAGATGAGGGTCTGAACAGAATAATAAGATGAGACAATGAAGTGTTGGTATTTTATACCAAGTGATTTGAAATTACAGTTGCCTCAGCTTAAAAGTGTCAAGGTCTCCCCTGGCATCCTGGGCCTTCTCCAGTTGTCCTGAACATTGTCATAACTCTGGAGGAGAAAGTGAGGCTGGTGACCTTGCAGAGCTCTCCCTCCCTCAAATCAAAGTCAACTGCAAATCATGTCATGATCTCCCTGATGTCATGGTCCTCTTTGAGAATGAAAGACAAACCACACACACCCTCTAGTTAGTAACAATAGTTACCATTTATGTAGTGCGTTACAGTGTCTATAACTTCATGTATATATCTCTTCTTATCTTAATAATATTTCAAAGTAGATAGGATTATGATCTCCCTTTTACAGATGAGGGAACTAAAGCCCAGATAAACTAGTTTTCCTGTAGTCACACAGCTAGGACATATTTGAAGCACTGGTTAAAACCAGGTCTTCCGTGCTCCAAGATCATCAGTCTTATCTACCATGCTATACTTATTGTATGTGAAGAATATATGTTATTGGGTCAATAGAAGCAACATCTGTGAAAACTCCCTGTGAGCCACATTTTCCTCTTTTAGAGGAAAGATAGGTATAGATATGTCTACACACACACATATATATGTGCATAGATATATTGAAATAGGTTTAGTTATATATATCTATACATCTCTCTATATGTATCTATTATCTACCAATATATCTATATATACATATCTATATCTATCTATAGAGAGCATATCTTTCTATTTCTCTCTACATATGTATGCACACATATATACATATGTGTATATGCATACATATGTGTGCATATGTGTATATATACATACATACATACACATATATGACACACATATTTATATCTATCTATCCATCTATTGATCAGTTGATCAATCTATACACACACACACACATATGTAATCAGAGACTGTCAGTCTCTTGGCTATAATACCAGCAAAATGGAAGTGACTTCCTCCATAACTACAGGGGTTGATTCAAATCACATGGAAGTTAGGGGAGAAGAATTCAAGGAAGAAATTTTTGCAGGTATTCCAGGAAGCTTAAGCTTAGTTGATTCCATTGGAGGAGGGAATCTTACATTTAAAAAAACCTGATGCTTCTTTATCTTTGGTTGTATTGCTATAGCTCCAAACTCTCATGGTTTCATTGACTATGTTTTTTGAGGAATGGGATAAGACATTGGCTTTTCTATGCCAGGAAAACTTACTGATTTGGACCTGCCCTTACGTTGTGTAGCAGCAGGAAACAGTGTGGTGCAATGGAAAATGTTCTGGTGAGGTAGTTAGAGGCTCAGGGTTTGAATTCCCCCTTTTCCCTTTACCATGTGTATGGCCTTGCACATTTAACATCTCTAGGTATATTACTCGTCTTTAAAATGAGAAAGTTGGACTATATGTTCTCTAAGTTCACTTTCAGCTGTAGATCTTTAACCCTATGTCCTTTGTGAGAGAAGTGACTTACCTTGCATTATTGTGATGCTGAGGGTAATGGGTAGTAATCATGGCCTAGATTGCGCAGCATTTCTAATGGAGTGATGGAACCTCTTATTTGGAAATGATTAGTAATTCAAGTACAAAATAATGTGCACTTGTATTTGCTAACCCCAACTCTAGACATAGTGTTTCTGTGGTCATATTGGGACTATGGCAGCAGAAGTGTGCTTTTTTGAATATATTAGTAAATTCCATCTACTTACAGCAGTCAAACTAGGAGGATATTGTTCTAAAGAAGATCTTGAAGAAAGCATCAGGTGTGAAGTTAATTCTTGTAATCATTATGATCCTTCTTGACCCTGTGAAAGGCTCAGGAAACAATAGCTCCCTCCTTTCCTTAGAGAAGTGAGATACAAATCATATTATTGTATATGACTGTGTCAGTTGGCTTTGCATAACATTTTCTTTGTAAAATTACTGGATAGTGGATAGGCGGTGGGTAATAGATCTAAAAAATGCTATGACACAAATGCAAAAAAGCACCAATGAAAACTCATTTAAAAATAACAAAGCTAATTGAAGAATTAAGGGATAGGTTTGTGGGGTATATTTTGCCAAGTAACACAGCAAAGCTAATGAAAGTGTTGGTACAAATGAATGAATAACTAGAAGGCTAGGGAAAGGTAATATCCTCCGAATTGTTAAAATTAGAAGGAATCCCTGGAAAAGCAGGAGAGCTCTGAACTCAAGTAGCTATACATTAGTTGGAATTCCCAAATTTTGGGGTGTACCATTTCCAAGAAAAATAAATAATTTTTTTTCTAGTATGGTGTCCAAGACCATAGTCCTATAGACAACTAACCAGAATGAGAAAGCATGTCAGAGGAAGGATAAAAAACCCTCAGGACCCCAGACAAAATAACCAGCATGGTGTTGCTCAAGGCAATATTAACTTGAGGTCTCTGAAATGAGCAGATTGAGTGGACTCAGATTTTGATCCATTCAGGAGGGTCTGGAAACAAAGCTACCTTTATATTAGCCTTAAGTTATGGAAAAACTCACCAACAGATAAAGATTCTGGAGCAGATGGTTATATTGGAAAGTAGGCTCTTGGGAGGTTAATGGAAGAACATCTTGATTTATTGGGTGAGGATTGGGGGAGGGTGGCAGTGTATCCAGCTTATGTAATCCTAGAATTAGGATTTATAGCTCTAGAATTGTTTGATCTGAGACAATACAAAGTTCTCTTTTGTGAAATTTCACCTTCCTCTAAACAGGTACTTCTATCCCTCAAAGCCAGCATTGTAGCAGTAATTGCCTTGCTCCTGAGGAACTGGGGAAAATGTTTTGTCAGGTTCTAGAGTCTATAGGAGGTCTTAAGTAGGAGTAGAACCAACTGGATTCCAACTCATCATGAAAGTGAGTATCCTGGGATACAAATCCCTGGATCAAGGAGCAGCCAATAGTCTGAAACATTTTAAAGTCCCTAAACCAGAATTAGAAGTTCTAGGATCCAGCAGAGAAAGTAGTCATAGAATAAACTGACAATAGGTAGAATGACTGAAATGGCCTTTGATTCTGCTGGAGTCACTGGGGGAGGAACAAATAGGAAGATTAGTGTCAGGGGACAGATCAGGCAGTGGTCCAAAATGACAGACCTGAAGTTGTGAGCAAATGTATTGTGTCCACACATTGAACAAGTATCATCTGATATGCTTGCCAACCAATACATTGTGTTCTGTGACATTAGGAAGGACCGTTCTAGAAGAGAACTTAAGCCATGTGATTGGCCATTCTGTGGACCAGTAGAAGATATTCCTGAGTTTGATAGCTAGCTTTTTTCAGGGAATATTCAGAGAACACTGCATATAATCCTCACCCCTTTGGGGAGGGGGTGAAGGAAGAAAGGTCCTAATTTAGATAGGGCATATTGTTAGTATGACAGAAATGGTGCTGGAAAAACTCTAAGGGAGGAATAAAGCTGATTGTGCTGGACAGCTCCCTATACTCTTCAAATAGTAAAACCAGGGAGAAGCAATCAACATTGTTGATGATAGATCCTTCGATCCCACAATCATTCTGCAGCTGCAGAATTAACTGTTGAGTAACAAAATAAGAGTTTTGGTAGGTGCCAAGACACTGAGTCAGTGAGGTGGTGGGGTTGCCTAGGAGAAATCTAGGTATTTTCTAATGGTTTTCCTTGCTGCATATGTGTTATGATATGGAAAACTATAAAGAGTGTGCCCTTTCTCTTTAGTTTGTGATAATCCATTCTGGTTAAACATTGTATATCCCTGGAATATCACATGACCATCTTAGTGCTTTGGGTACAGTGAACCTGCAAGGGCAAGTTGGCTGAGATGTCTGTTTTGCATCAGCAGTAACTACAACTTCAAGGATCTTTCAGTCATTCTCTCTCTCTTTTTTTAGTACGTTTTTGTCAGAGGTCAAGGGATTCCATAACTGGATTATAACACATACAGATTCTCTTGAAGTTTGCTGAAAAGCCACATCTAAAATGGTTTGTCTAATGTCTCAAAATCATTTGAGTAAAGTGTCACAAGCATCTGTCCTGCATGCTAATTGATGCCATGGATAAAGACAGAAGACATGATTGTCAAATTTGCAGATACCACAAAATTGGAGGACCTAGCTAATACATTAAGATATAAAATAATCTTCAATTCTTAGAATTCTGGAGAAAATTTAGGAAAAAATCCTAGGAAATAAGCATTTATATAGCACCTACACCATGCTAAGCACTTTTTAAAAACAAATATTTTCTTGTTTGTTTTTCACAACAATTCTGTGAGGTAGATACTATTATTATCCTCATTTTACAGTTGAGGAAATTGCGACAAACAGGTTAAATGATTTGTCCAGTGTCATTAGTAAGTATCTGAGGCTGTATTTGAACTGAGGTCTTCCCGATTCCAGGTTCAGAGAACTATCCACTGTACCACAATCTGTTCCCTAAGAATAACAACAATAATATATTTACACATCGCACTTCACTATTATAAAGCAATGTGCACATCTTCTTCGAGTCTCTGAATAACACTATGAAGGAAATAGTGGTCTGTTTTTATCACCACAAAATTTGGCAGGGTATATATATATGGAAGAATCTGTATCTAGCTTCAAAAGATTCAAGTACAACATCACAGCTTGGGGGAAACCTATCTTAGCAGTAGTTCAAGTGGAAAGAGAAATAGAGGTATTAGAAAAGACAATAAAAAACGTCATAGTAGTTGTCTTCAAATATCTGGCATGTTGTTTAGAAAAAAGAGCAGACTTGTTTGATATTGCTAGCAGGGGTTAGTCAAGGATGAATCAGTGGAAGTTAGAAGATGGCAGAACTTGCTGATTGACCTTACCAAAAGGGTTTTAATAAGTGGATTAATGCCAACTTGCAGGGATATTGCCTATGCAATACTACAGAGCTTTAGACTTATAGTTTCATTTTTTCAGGGCTTTATCTTTCGTGATGATTAGGTCAATGTTATTTTTTTTTACAAGTCAGTGAAAAAGCATTTATTAAGCACCTAGTATGTGTCAGGCATTCTGCCAAATACTCAGGATACAAGGAAAGATTAAAAAAAAACAGTTCCTGATCTTAAGGAGTTCACAGTTTATTGGGTGAGACAAAATAAAACAACTATGTACAAACAAGACAACGACATGACAAATTGGTCTTAGAGGGAAAGTACTAAAATTAGGGAGGACCTGGAAAGGTTTCTTATAGACTTGAACTGAGACTTGAAAGAAGTCAGGAGAATAAAACAAGAAGAGAAAACAAGGGAGTGGTAAGATGTCATATGGGGGGGCAAAGAATAAAAATGCAGCAGACATGGAATGTCTATTGCGAATGTCAATTACTTAAACAAACATACTTATAAATATTTATAGTTAATATTTCTATAAGATAAAATGTTATTCCTATATCATGTGGAGGTTCACAAAGGACTTTCTTCAAATCAAAAATAATTTTATCCATTTTAAACTGTGATTAAGAAAACTGCAATGATGAAGTTAGGGGATCTGCTCATAGTTACAAAGTTAGTGAATATCAGAGTCATTATTTAAATATAGGATTCCCGATTGCAAGTCCAGTATTCTTTGTACCACACAGTATTGAATCTAATAATAACTTTTTATAGTACTGTACAATTTGTCAAAAAGAACCACATGATATGCTTATTGAATTAGAAAAAAAAATCTCATGAAGCTTAGAGCATACAGTATAATAGATGACATTAGAGAGGTAGAATAGAATGATGAGATGAATCTAAGCAAATGGAACTCAATAGAGAAAAATACAAAAAGCCACTCAGCATCTAAAAATCAATTTTACAAATGAAGAATCAGGGTTATATGGATAAATAACAAGTGGTGTTAAGGACATCTAGATGTTTCTAGTAAAATGTTCAGCTAGTACCTTGGTGCCATATATTTTTCATGTGCTTTGTCTAAGATCAGATTTATCTCTAGTGATGATTAGGTCAATGTTATTTTTTTTACAAGTCAGTGAAAAAGCATTTATTAAGCACCTAGTATGTGCCAGGCATTCTGCCAAGTACTCAGGATACAAGGAAAGGTTAAAAAATAGTCCTTGATCTCAAGGAGTTCACAGTCTATTGGGTGAGACAAAATAAAACAACTTTGTACAAACAAGATAACGACATGACAAATTGGTCTTAAGAGGGAAGGTACTAAAATTAGGGAGGACTGGAAAGGTTTCTTATAGACTTGAACTGAGACTTGAAAGAAGTCAGAAGAATAAAACAAGAAGAGAAAACAGGGGAGTGGTAGGATGCCATATCGGGGGGCAAAGAACAGGACAGAGCTATTTTCTTTTTGTTCTTTAGAGAGAAAGAAGGTCTTCATTGGGAGCTTCTTTCATCTATGGGTCCTATTGGGGCACAATGATTTTTGGGAATGGTCTTATCTTAGCATAGCCACCAGCAAGTCTCTCTTGATACTTGGCTCATAGACTTCTGATGGAGACATGGCAATATGAGATCTTACCTTTACTTGAGACTACATGGAAGGATTATGGAAATTTTGATTTGTGAAAGTTTCTTGGTAAAAGTTCTTTTTTGGAAACTTCAATCTTGTCTTGGCTAAAGCAAAAATAAAAAGGATCCTTCAGCACTGGGTCCAGTATAATTAAGAGAAATAGTATGCTCCTAGAGTTTAAAGCAATGACTATATTAGTGCCCAAACTCTGAGACGGGAAGCTGGATTTGGGAAATGGGGACAGAGTATAGAACTAGGAATAGAGACTATAGGAAGTTGGAGGTGATACCTGTAATGATGCTAGCTATAATGATTTACATTGCATGTCGCCCATTCCCTTCAAGAGTTATGTCACTGAAACCCTTTAAGCCTTTAATTTGTTGTTTCCATTGGCCTGTAGCCAACAACATTAGGGAGTGGCAGGGTGGCATACTGGATAGACGGCCAAGTTTGGCATAAGACTATTTGGGTTCAAGTCCTTCTTCCGAGATTCATTAGTTTTATGATCCCAGTCAAGCCGCTTAACCTTTCAGTGATTCCAAGTAGTTCTCTAAGTCTTAATTATAAACTAGTTGTTTTGCATAGGTAAGGGAAATTTTCATATCAGGATTTTCTCGTACTAATGAAATTACAACTTCCTAAACAAAAAGACATACATAGGCATATGTACCTATGTACACGTGCAATATGTGTACACATATACACATCATAGATAGGTATTTGTACATGTAATTATATATGCACATACACATGTGTATACATATATGTATATATACACATGTGTATATACACACACTATATCTATATCTACATCTATCTATCTATCTATCTATCTATCTATCTATCTATCTATCTATGCTGAAAGCAAACAGTTCAATTCTCCTAGATGTTTTTAGTAGAATTTTCTGCAATGACTTCATATATTCAGTTAAAAAAAAAAAGCTGTCCTTAAAAGGTTGCTCATAGGCAGTTGGACCTGGATTGAACTCTCAGAGGGTGATAAGAGAGCTCTTCTAAGGTCCCTCATCCCTGTGATTCAAGGGACATCTTTCTGCGTTTGGGGTCAGAAAAGAATGAATCACCAACAGCTAGGGGAAGAGACACTGAAGGAGGAAGTAGCTTTGGCTCCTTTCAGGGAGATGATCTTCCATCACAAAGAACAATCTCAGGGAGCTATTAGTAAACTGGAACTGGGGCTCTTAATTCATCTCTTTCCTCTCACTTCCATATTTTGCCCCCTGTGCAAAAAATCTGCTAGGCTGACTGAGAGCACAGGCCATCTCCATGACAGAAGTTTTCTCTCTGGATGATAATTATTTTTAACAGGCCAAGGTAGCTGCATAGCCATCTGTGTCTGGGGATAACTGTTCTGGATGATTTACATTGTGCTTCTCACTTCTCTCTTTAATTTTTATTCTTTTTAATGAGGTTTTAAGCCCTCAATTGACTACCCTATGTCTTAAGGGGTTTGGAGACTGACATGTCTAGCAGAGGAACATCAAAGTCCTAAGACCAAAGAGTGAGATGCTCCAGACTCAGTCAATGACTGGTACAATGACTGTGCTACTCAAAAGCAACACATTTTTCCCCTTTAGCAAACACCTTCTTCTTTTACTCCTTTTGGTTCATATGCTGGTAAGAAAGCTCAATTGACTTTTAGAATTCCTTATTCCTTCAAAGTTCTTCTCAAGTGAATTCTACATAGTCTTTCCTGATCTTCCCCTCTCAGCTGCTATTGCTTTCCCCAGCATCTTCCCCTACTAAAACTTGCCTTTAAAAAACAATTGCGTATACTTATTTATATGCATGATGTCTCCCCTGATAAAATGTAAGCTCCTTAAGGGCAGAGATTATTATATTTTTGACTTTTTATCTTGTCACTTAATAAACATTTATTGTTTTGATTAACTGCAAGTCTGCTATGAAGCAATATATCAAAGACTTCCCATCAAGTTATTTGGTATTAGACTTGGAGAACAATTCAGCACAATGGACAGCTATTTGCAGATGACCAATTAGCATATTGCACTTCACTTCTCCAGAGGTCAAATGAGCTAATACATGTAAAGTTGTCTCCAAAACTTTAAGGACTATATAAATGCTAGCTAGCTAAGTTCCTTTTACACACACACACACACACACACACACACACACACACACACACACACACACACACAGTCATCTCTTTACCCAGGCTTATTTCATTTTAAATCTTTGTACCTTTGGGGGAAAAATGCCACTAAATTAAGAGTCAGGAAATGCATTCAGCCTGGGATCTAAGGCTGGGGAAAATTGAGCAGCAGCTAAGGGTCATTAAGCCCCATATATATTTTTTATTTATTATTAAAGAAATGTTCTGTCTTGCAAGTGCTCACTTTCTTTCTCGAGCCAACAATAACTATTATTTATTAAGCACTGAGTGGGTGCCAGATACTCTATCAAGTATTGAAGATATGGAGAAATACAAAAATACAGGCCTTGCCCTCAAGGTGCTCACATTCTAACGCAAAGAGGTAGCATTAAAAATATTGGTCATTTAAGATATGGGAAGTGGAAGTAGAAGGTAAGCTTAGAGGAAGGGCACTAGAAGGAAGGGGACCCAGAAAGGCCCTTGACAGAAGGTAGGACTTATTGATGGGCAGCTAGGTTACTCATTGGATATAATTCTGGGCTTGGAGTCAGGAAGACCTAAAATGCAAATCTGGCCTCAGAGACTTACTAGCTGTGGGACTCTGGACAAGTTGCTTAACCTTCTTTTGCCTCATTCCACCAGAGAAGGAAATGGCAAACTACTCCAGCATCTTTGCCTAGAAAATTTCATGGACAGTTTGGTCCACAGGGTCATGAAAAGTTGGAAATGACAGAGCAACAACTCTGAGGATTTTTTGAAGTTTTGAAGGAGTCTTACAGGAAACCTGGGAAGCCAGGAGGTGGAGGTGAGGAGAAAACACTCTAAGCATGGGGGCAGGCATAGAGGCTGGAGTGGGGATGAGGGGATGGGGAGAGTGGTGGGCAGCCATTGGAAAAAAAAGCATGTAGTTTGAGAGATGGAGCTCAAGTATGAAGAACAGTGAATTTGGGGAAGAAAGTAAAGAAGGCTGTTCCATTAGCAAGGGGCCAGGTAGTTTAGGGATTTAAAAAGTTCATAACCATAGGAGTTCACTCTGCTTGAGTTCTAATTTCAACTTTGTCCCTTACAATATATGAGACCTCCAAGCAATTCATTGAACTTCAGTTTGCGTGGGGATAATTCTTGCTCATCTACCTCACTAAGCTTTGATGCTTTCTATATGGATTTCATTTTAATCTTGCCCATGATAATCCTGCCCCATGATTATCTTGTGTTTTCAGCATATAACATTTCATTTCCCACTCATGCCTTTGCACACATAGTCCTCTTACTATTTGCCCTCGTTATATCTGTTTTGGGGAATCCATAGCTCCTTTGGAGGCTCAGATTGAATACTCTCTCTTAGAACACATCTTTCTTTATGACTCCAATCTTTATACTCTCCTCGATGCCTCTAGGTAACTTTTATTTACTTTGTCTATATTTTATATTTATTTTCCTTCCCTTTTCCCCTGGGGGATGTAAGATTTTTAAGGATGAGAACTGTTTTATGGTTTTTTTTAAATATCCTAGGAACCAGTATAGTGCCTGTCACATAGTAGGGACTTGCTAAATACTTACTGAATTGAATTCAGCTGAAAGTCCTTTGTAAAGTATAAAGGCTGTATAGTGACATGGTGATTTAGATTAGGTACCATTTGACTTACTTTATAAATCTTTATTAAACGTTTTCTATGTCTGAGGCCATGATGAGGGTAGTTGTTAGCAAATACTGACAAATAGTTCCTGCCTTCAAGGAGTTTACTTTTAACTAAGAAATACAACATTCAAATTGAGGAGTAAAAGATATAATCTGAAGAAAGAAGGAATACTAATAATTCAGCTCAAAAACTGAAAGAAAAAGAAGTCACTGAGAGGGATAGTCATCAGATACTGGAAGGAGTTGTTTAGTAAACTTGTGATATTTATTCAGAAAGGTTTAATGATAAGACAGGGCAGCTAGGTGGTACAGTGGATAGAGTAATGGATTTGGAGTCAGGAAAACTCATCTTTGAGAGTTCAAATCTTGCCTCAGACACTTATTAGCTGTGTGACCCTGGGCAAATCACTTAACCCTGTTTGCCTCAGTTTCTTCATCTGTAAAATGAGCTGCAGAAATGAAAAGGCAAACCACTCTAATATCTTTGGCAAGAAAATCCCACATGGAGCCATGAATAGTCAGATATGACTGAAAAACAACTCAACAACAAGACATATCCTCTTCTGTTTGTTATAGTTTAAATATGGCCATGGCCAGACAGAGGCTTGGACTAAAAGATATCTCAAGTCTCCTTCAATTCAATTAAAAATAATTATTAGACTCCTGCTATGTTCTAAGCATAATGGTAGGCATTGAGAATGCAAAGACAGTAATAAAACTGTACCTGCCTTCAAGGGACTTATGTTCTCCCAGAGGTAAGAAACCCTGGTATACAACAGGCACACTAATAAGCAAATATAAAATGAACAAACACACTAATATCAATCGAGGATATAAGAAAAGTCTTTTCGTAGGAGGTGGTATCTGAGATGCTCTTTTAAGAAATATAGGATTTCTCAAAGGTGGAGGTAAAATAAGAATGCATCTCAGACTTGGGAGAGCACTGGTACAAAGGCAGGTTCATTTGAAAAGAGAATGCAGAGAATGGAAAGGGATGGAAAAGAAGGGAATGAAGTGACCTGATTAGAAAGGTAAGTAAGAGATAAATTATGAAGGTCTTTACTTTTAAATTGAAGATTTTGTAATTTATTATAGACACAGTAAGTAACCATTGGATTTTTTTTTTTTTAGTAGAAGAGTGACATGGTCAGATCTGTGTTCTAGGAATATCAATGAGATATCTGTCTTGATAATTCAATTGGGGTGGGCAAAAAATGAAAGCAGATGGGCCACTTAGGAGGATTTTGCAAAAATAGTCTAGGCAAAAGGAGATGAAAATCTGACCTAGCATATAGGTTTTGTGAGTACAGTCAGTCTTGTTAATATACAGTTATTATTTTGCATTTCTTGAATGTTGTGATACAATAGCTTCCCTCTGGGAGCTCAATATAAGTGGCTAGAAATAGAAGATTAACATTGAGATGCCAGAAAAGTAGAGCTTATTTATTGATGATAAGGAGAAAAAGCTACTAAGCATCTTCACCATTGGTCCTCTTTATCATCCCGTGTCACCTTCTCCTTGAGGGTAATAAGTCTGTCTTGGTGAAAAGTGGAGAGCATGTAGCACATTACAGAAGCATGCTTTATATCAATAATAGTATTAATAATGGAAGAGAGAGAAAACAAACCATCCTTGTCAGCAGCTTAAGGAAAAAAAAAACCTAAGTCACTAAAGATCTACTGCCCAGTCTCCCAGGAGTGAATTCTCTAGGTCAGGGGTTGGAGATAGGAAAGGGAAATAGAAATATGGGACATCAAATTTAGAATTGGATAGGACCCTAGAAACCATCCAATCTATGGCTTCTTAACCTTTTTCATGTCATAAACACCAATGGCAATCTGGTGAAGTCTCTGGAACCTTTCTCAGTATGATAATTTTAAATGTATATAATAAAATACATAAGATTTATGAAGGAAACCAAAGGTTAGTGGTAATATATAGAAATAGATATAGATAGATAAACATGTTTTTTTTTTTATCCAGGTTTACAGATTTTATCTGTAAATATGAGGTTAAGAATTCCTGATCTGTCCCAACCCCTCTCATTTTGTAGAAGAGGGACTTGAAGATTCAGAGATTAAGTAATTTTCCCCAAAGTCACATAGGTAACAAATAGCAGAGCTGAAATTGACTCAAATTGGAAATCCAAAAGTGGAGTGGAAAGAGAAGAAGCCCTTCTGTCCCCTCCCTCTCAAATGATTCCTCACTCATTTTCTTTTTCTCTATGATTCTTGGCCTACCAGACATGCTGGATGTACTCCTGGCTATTCTCCTAGAAGCAAGGTGGACCCCCTCTGCTATTTCCAGTATGATGTGGTGGAAATGAGCATAGCACTAGAAGCCAGCAAATCTGTATTCCAGTTCTAGGTTCTGTCATTGACCTGCTGAGCTTAGATCTCTTAACCTCTGTCTCAGTTTCTTCATCTGTCAAATGGGAATAGCGACACCCATACTAATTACTTTTACCTAAGTCACATGATGTTTATGAAGATCATGTAAAAAAATGTATCTGAATTTGCTTTTCAAATATATGAGATTACTAGGAACAGGGAGGTATGATAGCAGGTCTAGAGTGAGGATCAAAGATAACCCAGAGATTGCCTGCTTGAGCTGTTTTTACCCAAAACAGAGAGGGAGAGATTCTTCTTTGTTAGCTGCATAGGGTAGATGACTTTAAGCACATAGGGAATGGAGAACAGAGGAAATTTAAACATAGATTGAAAGCTGGAAGGGATCATAGAGGCCATTTGACCCCACCCCTTCATTTTACAGTTGATCAGCTGAGGCTCAGAGAGGTTAATTGCCTTGCTCAGTGATACAGCTAATAATTGTCCAACACAGGATTCAAGCTAGGATCTTCCTTCATGTCTATCATTCTATCTCCAGTTCTATGTGAAAGAAGAGTAGAATAGCTCTTATAACTTGGGAAAATGACCTGTCTACTACCCTCTATACCTCCCTGCCCCCTTTCTCAATGACATAGCTCAGGGGCAACATCTAAGCAACTTTTACAGAAAGATTTCACTTGATATGTATTTAAAAGTAAACCCAAGCTCTCTAGTAATCATGTTGACATATGGGAAAGTTGCCAAAACCTTTACTATTCTCCTGTTGACAAGCAGCCTGCCACATTTTTGAGGCATTTGGGCTATTTGGGTGCCAGCTTATTTATAAAGCAGTAATAACAATAAGATGCTGGGCACACACTCTTTTATGGGTGAAGATAAGTACAATAATTCCAAGAAGGTAAATTTGCATAAAATGCCTTCTATGTTTCTTCTCTTACCCGGTTGCAGTGAGACTTTTTTGTTTGTTTTTTACTCATTGAGAAACATAAAAAGGGAAACAGTTTATTTCTCTCTTTTTATTACATCATATATTTAATGGGAGGATTAGAATAAGCAGTAAGGATAAGTCACTATTATCTTTGCTTTATTCCACAATGGTGTTTTCTTAGCTGCAATGCTTCTTGCTATCCTATGGCCCATTAAATGTTGGTCTCCAACTAGTCTTTTATAAACCCAAATAAATAGGAGGCAAGGAGTACTTGAACCGCCTCCTTCTAGCCCCAATCAATAATACTCTTAAGTGTTCTTCTTTTTCTTCTCTTCTCTGCCTGTGGTGTTTAAAATCTCTGGTCATCTACTCAGGATCACAATCCCAGCCAGAGAGAGGGGGCCCTAAGGACTAGGAGATATTAGTCTAGTGGCCCATGTGTGTCCTGAGCATGTATATGTAGAGAGAGACATATCTAGGGAATGGAAATTGGACTATTTGCTGAAGGGAAGAAAATGCAAAGGGTGCTGACAATCATCCCTGAGAGCACTGGACCTTAGCCCAGCTGCCACCATAGAAGTAGAGGCCCCATATAGGAAATACTTCCTTCTCCTCTAGAAGCTTAGAAACAACAGAGCTTACCATGTGGTGGGTCCTTAATACATGCTATTTGACTAACCAACTATTGTTTGAGAATGCACTTCCTTGCCTGGGGCTACAATTCAGTAAAGATTCCTTTGCCCCTGCACCCCTACCACTTGCCTCAGATATAGATATTGTTAATTATAGCTTTGTGTATGTGTGGTATATGTCTATTATGCAAGCATAAAAGTGGAAATCTAGGGGTGGCTAGGTGGTGCAGTGAGTAGAGCGCCAGTCCTGAAGTCAACAGGACTTGAGTTCAAATCTGGCCTCAGACACTTGACACACCAGCTATTTGACCTTGGGCAAGTCACTTAACCCCTATTGCAAAAGGCAAAAAAAAGTGGAAACATATATGTGTATGAATTCATACATATGTTTTCTTTTTTTTTTTAATTTTATTACAGTTTGCATCATTCATTTCCATAAGATTTTGAGTTACATATTTTCTCCCCCTCT
>CM053587.1:63176043-63195643 GCA_028646515.1 Pseudochirops corinnae
TGAACTAGGTAAATGATATGTTTGATTAAAGTAAGATTGTTAACCCATTTTGAGTTGCTTTCCTTTAGAAAAGCAGATCTAAGAACCTGTGCTAGTAGCCGCCCTAGGCATGCTAGGGTGCTTGTTGTTACAGGCCTCTGTCAGAGATGACTCATGAATGGATCAGGATGAATGAAGAGAAAGCATTTTTGGTCTCTTTGGGTCCAATGTTTTTTGGAAAATAGCTCTCCTGGTAGAAGCAGGAAAACTCTGTGAGCTTCCCCCATAACCACCTAAAATACCTATAAAATATGACTCTAAACAAATTTTAGGGCTACAGAACCCAAAAAGTGACAGAGAGAAACAAATCTCCAGCTGAGGGCAGCCCAGAAGGCAGACAGGAAGGGTCCATCACAGTGAGCTGGGAGCAGAGCCTAGTCCCATGTGAGCCCACAGTTTTAGCCCCAGGGTGGCCCCGACCATCCTCAGCTGGAGCGGACTTTGGGAGAGTGGATCACCAGTAGCTGTGGTGGTTTCCAGGATCATCAACACATAAATGTCAAAGGCAAAGTAAAAGGTCAGTGAAGAACTCTGCTGGAACTGGGGGGGTGGGGCAGAGCAGGGTTTGGCCAGAGGGAGAGTGATGGAGGCATGGTGGCCATGACATTCAAATAGAAGAAGCAAGAGAAGCATGAAAAGGTAAATAGAGAAAAGAAATCATAAAGAACTTATCAAAGTTAAACAATTTACATTCCTACGTGGAAAAATGATAATTGTAACTGTTAAGACTTTTCTCAGTGTGAGGATAGTTGAAGGGAATATATATGTATGTGTGTGTGTGTGTGTGTGTGTGTGTGTGTGTGTATAGAGAGAGCGTATATGTGTGTATCATATGTGAGTGTGTGTATATATGGGTACAGGTATACATAGACAGAGGGTACAGGCTCGATTGAATAGGAGGGATGACATTTAAAAAATAAAATTAAGAGGTAAGAGAGGAATATAATGAGAGGAGATAGGGAGAGACAGAATAGGGTAAATTATCTCATATAAAAGAAGGAAGGGAAAACTGTTACAATGGAGGGGAAGAACAGGGAGCCTAAAGGGAATGGGTCAACCTTACTCTCATGGAATTTGGCTTAAGAAGGGAATAACATACACACCAAACTGGGTATCTTACCCTACAGGAAAGTAGGGGGGAAGAGGATAAGAGCAGGGATGATAGAAGGGGGGGCAGATTGGAGGGGAGGGGAGTTAGAAGCTCACACTTTGGAAAAGAGACAGGGTCAAAGTAGAGAATAGAACAAGTCGGGGGGCGGAATAGAATGGTGGGATATATAGTCAGTCTTTCACAATATATCCACTATGGAAATGTTTTGCATAACTACACATGTGCAATGTATATTGAATTGCTTACCTTCCCAGTAAGGGTGGGTGATGAGGGAAGAAGGGAAAGAATCTGGAATTCAAAGTTTTAAAATCAGAAGTCTATAAAAACTATTATTAATTTTTTTTACATGCAACTGGGAAATAATACATGATCCGTCTTGCCCTACTAGAAGGTTAGAGGGGGAATGGGGAGGGTATAGGAGAGAGCAGATTGGGGGAGGGCGTATTCAGTGGGATTGCTGTTTTGGGGTGAGGGTAGGGGAAAGATGGGGAGAAAAGTCATAGCTCAAAACCTTGTGGAAATGAATATTGTAAACTAAAAATAAACATAAATAAATTTTTTAAAAATTAAAAAAAAAAAGAATAGCTCTCCCTTGAACTTCTAGCAAGGGGGACAGGGATTTCTGTATGCTTCTTCCGTCTTCTAAGAAGCATGTAATTACGTGGAAAAGCATGAGATAAGACTTCAAATACCTGGTTGTGTCTTCCTTTTTCTGAGTCGAGGTCACTGAAAAAAAATGATCCTGGAAAACGAACCTAATGAGTTCTAGAGGTCAGGATATGGTTGCCTAGCAGTAGATGCTTTCTACAACAACTTCTCAGAGGAGAATGTCATTACTCCCTAGAAGATTTTATAGCCAAAAGGACTAGAGTTACGTCTGATTGTCCAGAAAATCTGGACATGTGAGTTTTTCAGATAGTATACAGATGGAGTGAATATAGAACACCCAGTGTGTAGCTCCTATCAAGTTTTCTTTAGCTCTTGGGAAAGTATAATAAAAGTGAACAGTTACTGTTCCATGTCACAAGTGTTTGCCAATATCTGCTTATGGGTCTTTTATGTGTTAAACATTTCTTTCATTGGACCAAAAATAAATAGAAGTCTTATACTTGTTATCTATTTTCTATACTAAATATTTTTTTTCCTAGAGGAGATGTTGTTAATTCTTTTTAGGAGAGACTCTAGACATGAGCCATACTTAAGCTTTATTTAAGTGATTTCCCCCAGAACTCCAGCATGAGAATAATGAGCCCCTTATTTCTTTGTCAGCATCATAGTCTTTCTCTCATACTCATTCCATTGAAATTGGATTTTCTCTTGAACTCACTATACTCTATATAACCCTCTCTAATGTTTGACACTCTTCTTGTACTCTCTAAATAATGGGACCCAGAGGAAGAACTGGCATATTACTTTCTTGTCACTGTCATTTCTAGGCTCTTTATTTTCTACCATTATTCAACATCTTTTCTGATTTTAAATACTATGATATTTGATGGTAATATTCTATTATTACTGTTACCTGTCTATTTTCATTGAAATCTCCTACCTTTCTTGGTGATTTCAGCACCTGATCATATACTTCCCTCTCTTCTTCCACCACCATCTCTATTATCTTAGGGGACTTCAGTATGGACACTAAAAAATTTTCTAACATAGTTTCTCCATCAGCTTCCTTATTTTCTCATGAGTTCAATCTGTAATTTACCTCACGGGGTCTGTCACACTTCAGCCTTATACTTTACCATAACCTAAAACTTCTCTGTCTTTGAAGTCTGACATTCCCTTCTCTATCAGCCAACTGTCTTTTTACCTCTCTATTCTCCCTTTATTTTACTCCTCACGAATCTGATCATTGCCCTTCTTATAACCTCTCATCCCATGATATCCCCTTGTTTTCCCATTCCATCCCCCTTATTCTGAGATTGCTTTTTTTCTTTGGCTTTCTTGACCATATAATAAGTTTTCAACATGGTCCTTTCCTCCACACTTGAAACCCTTCCCCCTTTGTCCTTCTGGTAATTCTTTCCTAGTACCTACTAACTCAGGTCAATCCCCACCATCTGCCTTCTCTGTTTTTATTGGGCATTGTTTTTACTCTGATACTGTTGAAAGAAGTGATATTACCATAACCATTGGATCCACTACAAATTAATGCTTCCTAGTCTTAAGGTCCCTTAAATATGTTAATACAAATTATAGCCTAAAATAAAAAACAAAAGCAAATAAAATGGACTTTTGTCGACTGCTTCTGCCGTAGTAACTGCCATGAATTAATGATTCCTCCATCCCATAAACAACATCATCTATACTCACAGTCAGTTTCCCAGCTCTGCAATACTCCAATCTTCTAACACAAGGATAGATTTAAAAAAATATTAACAGGGAATTGAAATCTGATATAAATAAGGAGATGGAAAGAAAACACTATGCTTCTCCCAATGAATTCAAGTCATTAGGTCAAATTAACTACACCCCAGGATATTGAAATTATTTATGGAATCTGATCTATTGTCAATGATCTTTGAAAAACTTCAGAAAATTAGAGAAGTGCTACAGAACTAGAAACAAGAAAATACTATTCTGTTTTCTAAAATGGTAAGAAAATGGATTCGTCAAACAACATGACAAAGAGCTGGATTTATATTCTTGGAAATAATGCAGGATACATTGTTAAGGAGATGATTTGTGAGCATTTAAAAAGCAAAGAGAAGCAGTGATCATTTAGATGGCATTGCTTCCCAAAGAAGAGATTTATACCAAACTAATTACATTTCCTCTTTTAGCTGAGTCATTAGATGGGGATAGGTTGACAACATATTCCTGGATTTTAGCAAGATACTTGACATAATGTCTCATATTCTTCTTGAGAACAAGATGGAAAAATATAGGCTAAATAATCATATAGTTTTTTTAGATTCAGAACTGTCTGAATGAATGATCCCAAAGAGTTGTTGCTAATGAATTATCATGACCTTAGAAGGAGCTCTCTCTTGACATTCTTCCATTCAACATTTTTAGGAACTATATGGATATATGATTAGATACCATGCTAATCATATCTATGTATGACAGGAAGCTAACAGACAGACCTAATGCATTTGGTGACAGAATCAGGATATAAAATGTCTTGGAGGTACAAATAATCAATAGTACAAGTATAGGACAGAGACGGCAGAGTTGTGATAAAACAATGGTTTTGTTTAAAAAAATTGGGGGGGGGGAGGGATTCCTCAAGTTAAATATCAACAGAGTGCCATAAAAGCAAAATCAAACAAAACAAACAAAAACAACCTAATGCAATCTTGGGCAACCTTCACAGTAGCACTTTTTGCAGAACAGCGGATGTAACAGTAACACTCTCCTCTACTCTATCCATATCTTAATTGACAGCATCAATTTATCAAATGCTGATCAACCTCTTGATATGTCACAGTGTGTTCAAAGGAAGATAATCAGAATGGTCAGGGAGCAAGAGACCATAACTCATGAGAATTATAAATTTAGACCTGGAAGAGACCATAGAGGTCATTTAGCCAATACCTTCATTTCATAGATAAGGAAATCAAGACCTAGGGAGGTCAAGTGACTAGCATAGATTATGTAATGTCTAAGTGTCAGAGGTGGGACTGAAACCCAGATTCTTAATCTAAACCCAACTTTTCTACCATATAACGTTGTCTCACTTAAGTGAATTGGAAGTATTCACCCTAGAGGAAAGACCATATGGGTTATCATGATAACAGCAAGCATTTGAAAGTCAGCTCAAGGAAAAGGCAATGATTGGGTTTTCTTGGCCTAACCAACAAAAGTGGAGATGACAGAAAAAGAAACAACAAAACTTCAGGGAAATGTATTTTGGCTTGACACAAAGGAAAACTTACTAACAATAAGAGCAGTACAAAATGAAAAAAAAAGATGTGCCTCATAAAGTGGTGAGTTCCTCCTCAGTGGAAGTCTTTGGAGAACTCTAAATTTTGGATTTATTGTTGAGGATATTCAAACTTAAGTATAGGTTGGACTAGATAATCTTGAAGGTTCCTTTTAACTCTGAGATGGTAGTGAAGAACTATGCAATCCTATTTTCCTCATAGACCTTGCCTTGGCCTTTTTCTTTCCCTCACACATTTTCCTAATGGAAAACTGTCCTTTTTTCCTCTCCTTCAGTCTCTAAGTATTCTAAAATAGGACCAAGAGATCTAGAAGGGGTTGGGATCAAGACTGATTCCACTCCATATAACAGAGAGGAGTGAAGCCTGGATAGTTAGGCCACTGCAGCAGTAGTGACCTTTGACTGAAATAAACCAAGCTAAATTGGTTTAGGTTAGAGGGAAGGATCAGAGGCAACATTAAAAGGAACACTAAGAGAAAACAAGGTGATTTCTCCTGCTTATGTTCCCAGCATCATACTTTTATTCAGGAGCATTTCCTTCTACAACTATTACTATATGCCAGCTCTGTGCCTAGCACTGTCTTTGAAGCTGTACAGTGTGCAAAAATAAGTTGAAAACCATGTCACTCTCAGATGTCAAGGGTCTAGTAGAGAAAAAAATGCAAGAAGGAAAATATAATAAAGCTGCAACTTATGTATAGGTGTGTTTTCCAGCCATGCCTGCTCTTCCCCATCTCTCTCTCCTAATTTATTATTTCCAATCTAACTATAGTGACAATATTCTGAATAACCTATCTTTGGATGATCAGATTGCATGGATGATATATGTGTGTGCCATTTTAATAGATTATAAGTGGGCACTTGATAATTAGACAACACAAAGACCAAAGAAACCAACTGCTTCATACAGTAGTGCATACTATCAGAAAAGCCTTTGTCCAAAGATTCACCTCTCATCCACCCTGGATGTCTGCTTACCATCCATCCTAATTCTGCTCCCTCAAGAATACTAGGTCATCTGAGACAAAACCTTGGTGAATTAATTCCCTTCATTTGCAGGTCTTGCTGTCCTGGTTAGAAATTCAATCAAAGCACACATAGTCTACTACGTTTGCCCAGCCTAAGTTCTTAGCCTATGCTTCATATCCCATCTGTCTACTCAGTCACTTCCTTGCTACCTGCCTTTCTCTGCTTACAGTTTTTAATTTTTCACCTTTTGCTCCAGGAATTGTAATGAAAATTATCTTCGCTTCTTGAAAGGGTATGTTGACTGACTTCCCCTTTGCTCTACTTTCATTGCCTCTTCTATAATCTTATGTGACTTCAGTATGAACACTGAAAATTTTTTGATCTCTTTTTTCTTTTTTAAAATTATTAAAAAAAAATTTTTTCCCCAAATTTTTATTTTAGATTCAAATAGAACACAAATACAGAATAGAGAAAAGAAACACAAACAAATAATAAACTTAAATACTGGAACTTAAATACAAAGTTAGAAAGAAAAAAAAAACGTGCATTGCAGAACATAAGAGAGGATCCAAAATAATAAATTCTCATTTCAAGAAAACCTATATGATAAATAATACTCTTTGTGTTGAGAATTGTCCATCTTTGCTTCCTTATGAGTTTTCTTTTGTTCCCTCCTGTGTACTTTTTTTACTTTCTTCTTTTTTTCCCTCCCCCCCAAGGCTACAATAGTTTAGATGTATTTCTCTATAGCTATAGACATATACATAAACATATACATATATACATACATATACTTTTGCAAACCTATTCTACTCCTAATCTTTGTTTTTTTATGTATGATTATATCTCTTGTTTCCTATCTCTCCTACCTCCTCTATTTTACTTCTACCTACTATCTTGTCCTCCTATGACTTGCCTATCCCCGCTCCAAGATCGCCCCCATCCTCCCATTTCCATAAATCTAAACACCCTTCTATGCCCCTATTTTACCTATTTCCTCACCCTTCCCTCTAAAGATCCCTTCTTTGTCCTCTACCCCTTCTATATGCCCCTACTGTTTTATTTCTTCTCAATTTAGAAGACTTTTACACTCTTCTAAATATATATGTATTGTTCCCTCTTAAACCCATTCCCAATGAAAGCAGGTTACCAGAACTACCAATCCTCCTACCCCATCTAATTCCTCTGTATCAATTCTTCCTTTTGCACCTCATATAATTACACTTTTAAGGTGTTCCTAAATGGTTTTGCTTTTAAAATTCCTATCATTCTCAGGTTTATCCCAATCTTTCTTATAAACTACCCAATTATTAGTAAGAATCTTAGACAGCCGTTTTACATATATAAAAAGCAAACAGGCTATCCTTATGCATCCCTTATAATCAGTCTTTGTTATGTGTCATATTTCTCTTGGCTCTTATATGTTGCATCTTCTATTAAGTTCAGGATTTTTCTTAACAAAGTCTGGAAACTCTGAGAGTTTATTAAATGACCATTTGTTAATATCCATATGCAGGATAACATTTAATTTTGCAGGGTATGATATTTTTGGTCACAGTTCTTTTGCTCTTCAATACATTGTGTTCCAAGACTTGTGGTCCTTTAGTTTCTCTGATGCTAGGTCTTGTGTAATTCTAATTGTGGAACCATCATATTTAAATTGTTTTCATCTTGATGCTTTTAACATTTTTTTCTTAAGTTGGGGATTTTGGAATTTAAGTATAATATTCCCGTGAGTTTTCCTCATAGGATCTTTTTTAAGTGGTGATGGATGGATTTTTTTCTATTTCTATCTTCCCCCCTTATTCTAATGCTTCAAGACAATCTATGGTTGGATTCTTTCTCCTTTGTCTGTGCATTTTTTTGATGGCAATATCCTAATTATTTGTAATCACCTCTAGCCCTGGAGTGTTGGAAATGGTGCCTCTTGCCACCATCTTCAGGTCTCCCCTCTAGCCTGAAATCAAAGCCAAACTTCCAACCTCCTCTAAGTGCCCACAGGCAGGGCCTTTCTAGTCCACTGCTTCTGCACTTACCAGGTGTGTGCTGGTTCCTTCTTGCCTCTGTCTCTGTGGCTCTCCACAGTGCAGCTGGGTCTGGCGTTCCTGGTCAGCAGAGATTCCCTCAATCTTCCCACTATCTGGGGTTTTAAAAGTTCTGGTGGCTGGGGCCAAGGCAGCCTCTCAAATCAACAGAGGCTAGTTATTTGCAGTTAAAAGGGAATCTAGCCTGGTGGTGTTTATTCTTCACCAAGACTAAACGTCCTTTTGCAATTTTTTCTTCTGTTCTACTCAAATTGTCCCAGGAGGACCCAGATTATGCCCCTGTTCTTATTTATCTCCATCCCTTCTTTGTTTGTCTTAAGGTGCTATTTTAACTCGTTTGTGGGGGAAATTCTTGAGAGCTCAGAATTTTCTACTCTGCCTTCTTCCCAGAATCCTCTCCCCTGATCTCTTAAACTAAATGATCTTAAGGGGAGGTTAGGTGGCACAGTGAATAGAGCACCAGTCCTGGAGTCAGGAGGACCTGGGTTCAAATGCAACCTCAGACACTTGGCACACTTACTAGCTCTGTGACTTCAGGCAAGTCACTTAACCCCAATTGCCCTGCAAAAAAAAAAAAAAAAGATATAAAACTAAAATGATCTTAATCATCCTAAATATGTTATCTCCCCCAGTAGAAAAAATAAGCTCCTTGAGGTCAGGAACTGTCTTACTTTTGTGTTTTTATCTCTAGCATTTAGCACAGTGCTTGACCCATAGTAAGAGTTTAATAAATGTTTTTCATTCATCCATTCATTCCCATTTTGCTATAGCATGGGCAAATGGAAATTCTCAGGGCAATTTGAAAAGTAATTCACATCACTCCTGTGCTTTTCAATAATGTTGATTTACTGGTGCATTTAATCAGGTAGTGCTAAGGTCTCATTACACCATAAAGCATCTGTGATAGTGACTTACCTTTAAATATTTAAAATAATTCATCCCAAATTATGGGACAGATTCATGTTTTAATACCTAGCTGAAATTCCCTTTGGATATCTGGGTAGTCACTAATGAGCTAAACTACCTCTTTAGCAATCTGAGAGAGATAAAACTTCTAAGACTCCTATGATCTATGCCTTTAAAAGGCTGCTACAAATGCCAAGTTGGTAGAAGAAGGTGCTTTCTGAAGTCAGTTCACAGCCAAAACCAAGCTTTAGCATCTGTGCCATCGAACTCTTCGCTGAGGCAAAGTGCAAAGACGAAAGATGAAAAGGCCCCAGTTTTTGAGCTAAAACCTCAGAATCATCTTCTCCTTACATCACATGCTTTTTTGTAGGTTATTTTAAGATGGTGGACAGTGAAGAACACTAGGGGAAGGAGGGTGTGTTTAGGGGTGGGAATTGCTGTTGCTTGTTTCCATGAGAAGAAATGAGTACTGTGATCAGGATAGGGGTAGATGTATACCGAGCTGCTGATATCAATATATAGCCATCCCAAATTCTGCAAACTGGGAAATTGCTTGAATCCATAGATGGCAGAACACACTCCCCAAGAGACAGATATATATAAGACTTCCAAAGCTTAGAGGATATGGTGCTTGGGATGACCTCTAGCAACCTCTACTTGCCAGAAAAGTGATCTGGTTGAAGTGGAGGCTTGAAGCCTCAGGTTTGGGGGAAGATTAAAAACTCAATGGTGGAACTGCGGATTATACTCCATAGTTAATATTCAATGTTCTCCTAACTGAAAGATATACAAGCATGGGTCCTGCAGGCAGTTGAGAAATTACAGAAAGACCAAAGTGGCTCCTATTGGTGGTGATTCAAAGGGAGATTTGTTGCTCTTCTGTGTCGTTGCATTAAGAGGCCAGCTGTTTCTGCAGTTTGCTATTGAGTCACATCTGTCATTTTAGACGGCTCATCTTCCCTCCCACCATCTGCAGCTCTTTGGGACTGTATTGCCCTTGAGAAGTGAAAACAAGGGCCAACATGTGTCTTTGGGCAACTTTCCTTCTCAGTCAAGTCCGAGCAAATGAGCCTTCAGAGAAAGGAGAAAGATTTTTCTTTTCTTTTCTATTATATGGTTTGTATACCAATATAACTTTTTAGTTGAATGGATCTTAAGAGGTCATCCAGTGCCAGAAGTTCTCAACCTGTTTTTTTTTTAACTTAAAAAATATGTATGTTAAACAATTGTACTTTGATGGAACTGATTTCCTTTGTAATCCTGTGCATTTTATTTTATACATTTAAAAATCTTATTCTAAAAAGGTGGCTACAAGTTTTACGTGGCTGCAGAGTCCATGGCACCAAAAAGGGTCAAGAACCCCTGGATCAGTACAATCTATTCATTTTACAGATACAAGAATTTTAGTGCAGAGGAGTAAGATGACTTGTTCAAGATTACATTGCTAATGAGAGGTAGGGCTGGGACCAGCACCTGATTCTTCTAAATCCCTGTTGGATGCTCTCTTCATTACCTCTTAGACCAGCAGTTCTCAACCTGTGGGTTACATTCAATTTGTAACAATGAAAATACATCCTGCATATCAGATATTCACATTACAATTCATAACAGTAGCAAAATTACAGTTATGAAGTAGCAATGAAAATAATTGTATAGTTGGGTGTCACCACAATATGAGGAACTGTGTTAAAGGGTCATGGCATTAGGAAGGTTGAGAACCACTGTCCTAGACTAAAGAACCAAACACAAAATCTTTGGAAGAAAGGAAAAAAAAATAATTTGTTAAGTGCCAAGAACTGTATTAAACACTTTGTAAGTATTATCTCATTTGATCTTTGCAGCAACCCTGGAAAATAGGTGCTATTATTCCATTTTGCAGTTGAATAAAGTGAGTCAGGTAGTATTGAATGACTTGCTCTGAGTCACACAAGTAAGAGTGCTTTGAGGCAGGTTTTGAACTCAAGTCTTATTGGCTCCAGGCCCATCCTCCCATCCACTACACTATCTAATTGCTTCTTTGGGATGAAAGGGATGAAAGGGAATTACCAAGAAGTGGAAAAATTTTTAAAGACGATGGCAAGAGAAATCTCCTTGACTGAATCTATCTGTATCCACAAGAGACTGATAGGCCTAGTCTGCTGCAGAATGTCAAATATGGCTCTTAGAGGGGAAGGAATGGAATTTTCATGCCATTTGAACAGGGATGTATGTGGACCCACCCAAGTCATACACATTTCAGGCATATTGATTCTGCTGCACATCCAGAATGCTTATTTCTTCTGTGTTTCCAGCGGTTGAGTGAGTACATCAGAACACACTGAAATGCTAGGTATTTGCAAGATTTCATGGTCTAAAAATATTTATGTATAATAGTTAGAATTTCTAGGTAAATTGGTCCAAGTAAATTTGTAGGGAAAATCCATAAGTAGTAAATGAGAGAAGCTTTGGGTTATGGTGAGCAAAGGAAGCACTGTGTTTAGAATCAATGGGGAGAATGTTTGTAGCATCTTCCTTGTAAAGTTGTGAGTTAAGCATTTTGCAAACCTTAATGTACTTTATAGTGTGAATTATTATTATACCTGTGATCTTGTATAAGTCACTTTAACTTTGTGGTCCTTGGTTTCCATATGTCTAAAACAAGGGAATTAGATTTGGCACTCTTCTAGTTCTAAATTTTCTGTGACCCTTTTTTAAATACTTAAAATGATTCAGTCAGTTTATGGTTCTCTGAGCCGCTCAACATCTCCGCGGTATCTAAGACCTTATTAGGTCTTCAGAAGTTACGAGAGCTGAAATGATAATAATGATGATGACAGTAATAATTAATAACTATCTATAGCACTTTAAACTTTGTGAAGTGATTTAAGTGTTAGATCCCATTTGATTCCTGGACAATTTTTCAGTTTATAGATAAGGAAACTGAAGCTCAGAGAAGTTGTATGACCTGCCCCAGGTCAACACAGCTACTTAGGTGTCTGAGAAAGGAGTATAACTCACATCTTTTTCATTTCAAATACCAAGATTTATCTACATTGCTAACTGGCTACTTCTAGAAGATTCTGCATGTCCATTTGCCAAGCAGAGTATGTTTATGTGGCCTTGCTTAGTCACAGTGAGTATTTTGGGCTTTGACTTCTTCCAGATTCAGAACACTATAAAGAGCCTTTGATCCCTTTCCCCATTCTATCTCAAACTGAACATACCTATTGTAAAGGATGATAAAAATATGATTTCCCTTGAGATGGAAGTTGGTTACAAATATTTATCAATGAGGAGCCTGGGTTATTTTCCCAATACCACTCAGTGCCCAAAGAAAATAAAATGTGATATGGTTGGGATACCTTGACATGTTTTGGATTAGTAGTAGGCAGCAGAGATGCCTATCCCTAACACGGAGAACTTAGGAAGCACAGCACGGTGGGAGTGAAATTTCAGTTCTTTGCAGACTTGGTCACTGTAGCTGAGCCTCTTTAGTCTAGCGGAGAAGCTAAGCTCCAGGGGAAAGGAGGAACACCAATCCCATACCCTTTAAGTGAATCTCTGTGCTTGTAGAGAAAGTTGAGTTTTACAAATAAGAAACAGGACACGAGAACAAGAAGTTACTGGACTCTCAGTTATGGCTTGAGTTGTAGTCTCTGTTGGATGAACTGGAATCACTGATTGGAAAAAGAGAGGGAACTCTGAGATTCTATGCTAGATGCTAGGGATATAAAGACAAAATTTCTGAGGGACTACAACACATGCACAGATCACAAAATCATGGATTTAGAGCAATAGGAGAACTTAGAAGCCTTCAAGTTCAACCCTCATATTTTACAGAAAAGGAAATGGAGGCACAGAGAGATGAAATACTTTCCCAGGGTCACACAGATAATAATATCTGAGGCAGGAGCTGAACCTGGGTCTTTTTGACTCCCATTCAGTGCTCTGTCACTACATTATGTTGCCTCTCAAGAATTAAATCACAGGTATAGAGGTCATTTAGTCTAACTTTTTAATTTTTGAGTTGAGGAGAGTGACTTGGCCAGGGTGGCACAGGCTATAATGGCAGTATTAGGATTTGAAACCAACTCCTCTAGCTCCAAATCCAGTCCTTTTGCATCTGCAAAACAATTTACTAGATAGTTTAATAAGAGAGAGAAAGTCCCATCTAGGCAGGGATGGCAATGATCAACATACTCAAACTTTAGCAAAGAGTCCATTTTGCAGGTATCTTTATAAGAGTAAAAAGCCCCTTTGGGATCTTAGGATTTGCATGAGCTGTAGACATCTGGGGAAATTTTTCAGAATTTTACTGCATGTCTAATGCACTTCTGCAACTTGTCTAATCAACTCTAGAAGACTTGCCATTTCCTCAGGCAGAGAGACAAGAACAGTAAGCTTTGTTGTAACTATGCAGACACTTTATTTATGAAAGGAACAAAACCAACCATGACAGACAGGTCTGCAAAGTGATGGTTGGGAATTTGTCAGCGACATGGACATGTTATTCTCTGTTTCGTGCTTTAATAACAAGCAAAAAGCTGGCTTTACAGAAAAGGTCATCCATTATTATTGTATCAGTAACAATGAGGTTATCACAAAGAAATGGAAAAAAAGAAATGCATTTTAAGGCAGTGTTAGGGGCTATTTGAGAGATCTGACTGGAAAATGAAAATACATCCTTGCAAAAGAGAGATTGGGTCTGTTGCAAACCTGCCAAAAAAACTATTCTCTCCTTGAGAGGTTGATTTTTACTCTTGCTGAGAGATCTGACTTTAGCATGGTGATTACATTAGAATCTGCAATAAAGAAGCTTTGTTGTAATGTTATATTTAACCACCCTCTGATTCCTTCATTTTTTTTCTTTCTACATTTACAACTTTGCACACAAGCAAGTAAAACAATGTAAACTAAATATTTACTGGGAGGAAACTATAAGAACAACTACACTTGCAAATAAATTTGGGGTTGAAGGGATTTCCTTAGGCACAACTCCCCTTCCCCTCTCACTTCCCTTCAGTGTTCTTGTCTTCCCTTGGTGATAGCTTCTCCTCCATTCTCATAAGCCCAAACCTCTCATGCTTTTCCTAACAGGCAATATCCTCTCTCTTCTCCCTTCGAGCCTGCCTATTCTATCTATATATAAGAACTAGTTAACTTTGGGCCCGCTCCAAAGATAAGGCATGAACTATAGATGATTATACATTCTGGTATCAATTGCCTTCCTGGGTCACTGCCCACCATCATAGGGCAATGTTTTGCCTGTCCATTACATTTCCAGGTAGGTGTCAAAATCAGGTTGCCATCAATTATCAGAGTGATTTAGCATGGGGATCTCATGGCCATCTCTGGAGCTGGTTTTATGGTTATTTACAGATAAGAGAAATCTGAGCATGTTTGCAGGCAGATAGAAAGAAGAGAGTAAAGAAGAGAGTTAATATGATAACAGATAACAACCATAGCTAGCATTTAATAGCACTTTAAGGTTTTCAAAGCATTTTACATATACTATTTCATTGTTCCTCACAATAACCCTGGGAGGCAGGTACTATTATTATTCTAATTTTAACAGATGATGAAACTGAGACTAAGAGAGGTTAAGCTACTTTCTAATAATTGTATGAGGCAGGATTTGAATTTGGGATTTCCTGAATTCAAGTGAAGCACTCTAAGCACTGGAAGGACAGGATAATTGATTGCAAAATATCATAAAGGAGATGGAATCAAAGGTAGAAATGGAAGAGCTACCTCTGGTATAATGGTGTGCCAGCTCACTCTCTGATACCTGTGAGAAAAAAAAAAAGATGGGTGAGGACTTTGAGAAGTTTAGAGGTGTGGTGGAAGAGAGCAGAGGGAGATCACATCTTATAACCTCAGTCTTCATAGTCAAGTTACCTCATCTAGGTCATTTGCTGAAAGTGGGAGGAGCAAGTGGGGTTGGGACCTTGACAAAAGAGAGGAACATTTAGAAAAGCTGCCATGAAGTATGTGAAATAAAATCAATGAGGTATAGATAGAAGTATTGCTGTGGAAGGCCTCAGCCGGAGATAGCACAAAGTTATGGTGAACTTTGCCACTAGATTTTCTTGATTTTTATCCTCTTGCAATCAGTCACTCTTGAAAAGGTGTTGGAAAAGCAAAGCCTTTTCCCCAGATTAGAGGTTAGCAGGGTTGGGATGATGGATACACCCTTGATAGGGTGCAAGTGATTCGAGGCAGGAGGAGAAAGCATTTTTTAAATGAGTGATCATTGGTCAACACTGCATATGGAGGGAAGGGAGGACAGAAAAAGGTTGACAGGCCAGGAGAATAAGGAAGACTAAGAGACAAAAAGTCGTAGTAAAAATGAAGTTTTGGGAGTATAAAAAGGAGTAAGAGAAGGAAGACAAAAGTTCTGGTCAGAATCGGGAATTTCTAAGTTTTAGTTCATAGAAATGAACAGATTTTAAGTCATAATGAGTTCTATACTATGATTCCTCAGCTGAATGGCTAAAGTGGAAATGTATGAATGAAGAAAGCATTTATTAAACACTTATTGTGTGCAAGGCACTGTGCTAAGTATTGGCTATAGAAATAAAGAAGTAAGCCTGTCCTTGCTCTCAAGGAGCTCATAGTCTAATGAGGAGAGATAACACATGACAGATTTCAACTACAAGTCAGATGGGAAAGTCCCATGGTCCTAAAGTTGAGGCAGCAAAATAAATGGTAATAACTTTTCTTTAATGTCATTTCTATTGGTAAAATCACATCATTTTCTGATATTGAACATTTGACAATGCCACAGACTTTGGTGTCAAGAACTTTCTTTTCTTGATTTTTGGAAGCTGTGATTATGGAAACTGTAGGAACAGTTGCCAGTCTATGTCTCTATAAAGCACTGCTTTCTGGTATGATGGCTGAAGGCTCTTGACTAGAAGCACTGATATTCCCAAAGCTCTTGGATCAAGGTGCAGGGCTGTCTCTATTAGGTCATAAGGGGAGAGGGTGATCAAAGTGGTGTTGATTATGGTTCAAATTGCCTGACATAAGTCTCAAAGAGCTTTGCTGCTTCAGCTAATATGACTTTGTCTGCCCTATGTGTCAGTTATTTGATGGTTGGTGGGAAAGGCTCCTCCTTTCAGCAAAGGAGCTGCTTCCTAAAATAATGGCTATGAGAGATGGGCTGCAAGGGAATCAGTGATCAGGAGGGGATACTGCCTCTCCACTGGCTCTTGTACCCATCTATTTGTTAGTTGCCATTGTTCAGCAGTTGTAGATGGTAGTGATGAGAGAGCTAGGCCCTTTTCCACAATGATTTCTCCTTCCAGTGATGGCTATAAGACTTGGCCTAGCAGCAGGTCTGGTTATTCTTAAGGCTCTTGAGCTTGGGATTGTTGGATATCTCCATCAGGCAATGGTAGGATATGGTGGGCAAGGTGGTGATAGTATTTAGATGAGCCGGGCATATGCTACCTTCCATTTCTACCTTAAAGATGGAAGTCATAGTATTTGAAGAGGTTAAAAAAAACAAAAACAAAACCAAAACCAAAAAAAAAACAGTCAAGAAAAGAAGTTGGAAGATTTTCAAGATGCATGATGACAGGGGAAAAGTAAAGCCAGGAGTTGATATCATTGGTAAAGGTGAGAGAGTATACTGTCAATGAGTAGATGAAAGGGATAAAGATTAAGAGAAGGAAGTATTGCCTTCAAAGGAAGGGAAGTAGTTGAGTGATGGTATGGGAGCATAGATGTCTGTTTAGACATAGCAACAGGAAGCAAAAACTATGCCAACTTTTCCTCTAGTATCTATGAGGCTGAGAAGGTAGAAAAAAGAAAGACTGAAAGAACTGGCAAAAGTAATTGTTGAAGCACTCTGGAGGACACAGTGTGATGGCGTGTTAAGTCACGCAATGTCAGATCTAGAGGAACTTTAGAGGGCATGTTGTCTGACCTCCTGGTTTTATGGTAGTCAGAAATAGTATTCTGATGTTTGCTTGCCACTGCACTGCATATAGTAGCACTGTTGACTCAGAAAAGATGGTCTCAATACTCAATGATAGAAACAGAACTGGGAACCAAGTCTGACTCTCAAACCTGTTCTCTTCTCACTAGAAAATGCATACATTATAAAATTCCCAAAACCTTCTGAGAGGGGCAAATCAGAGATCACACTTTCTATTGAAGATCCTTTCTATTGAACGATCTCTTTAAAGTGAACAGAGCTTTGGCAGCCCTCTGCAGGAAGGCAATAGGATGTAGTGAAAGAAGACTGAATTAGGAGTTAGAAAAACATTAGTCCTGTCACTGACTCTGAAAAGCTGCTTCAGTTTAGGCATGTTACAGCTTCTCCAAGACTCAGCTCCTTCATTTAATGTGGTAGGGATAAGAATCTTTCTTTACTGACACTCCAGAATTCTTGTGAGGAGATAAGGAATGTGGAATATAAGGTAAAGAACATGACTCATGTTTATATAGCACTAGACAGCATAATGGATGGAAATACAGGTACACATGGCATACATACATATTAGTACACATATACACATACACATATACATACACATTCCCATTCAGGTTAATGTACCCCTGTACTAGAGGCATCTATACATGAACTCCTTGCCCCATTTCTTCATTTCCTACTCACTTGTCAGTCTCTTGCAATTTAGCTTTCAATCCCACCGCACTTTTCCAAGTGCTCTCTCTAAGGTTACAAAAGATTTCTTAACTGCTAAGTATAATGGCCATTTCTCAGTCATTCAACTTGACTACTCTGAAGCTTTTTGTATTATCAAATACATTTTCGCATTAAATACACATTTTCTTCCCTTGGCTTCCTTGGTTGCTCTGTCTTTGTTCTCTTCCCACTTCTCTGACAACTAATTCTCAGTCTTCTTTGTTGGGTCATCATCCATCATTTTCCTGTTAAGTGTGGATGTCTGCCAAGGTTCTTCTCTGGTTTCTTCTTCTTCTCTTCTTTTTTCTCTCGATAATCTCATGATCTCATAAACACCCATGGGTTTGAGTTTTGTCTCTATAATGACAAATACATACATATACACATATACATATACAATTATATATACATATGTATATATAAATGTATATATATATCAACATTATTCAGGAAAGAATTCCTCATCTCCCACTCGCCCCACCTTAAACCTACTTCTCCTTCAAACTTACACATTACTTTTTAGGACTCCACCACTCCTCCAATGATTCAGATTCACAACTCAAAAATGTCTTTGACTTTTTCCTCTCTCTCCTCAGCCCTCAAATCCAATCATTTCCTAAATCTCATTGATTTATATCTACAACATCTTTTCTAGTTATTTTCTTCTGTCTATCATACACTTATACCCATGTTCAGATCTTCATCATCTCTCATGTGGATTATGCAAAAGTATCCCAATAGGACCTCATATTTCAGGGCTCTGCTCATGATAGTCCATCCTTTTAAAATTCGTATTCCTAAAACACAAATCCAGTTATGTAATTTACTTCTTCAAAACTTTTCAGTGGTTCCATATGGCTTCTAGAATGCCTGATCCTGGAGGGGCAGAGGCAAGATGGTGGCGTAGGAGCAGCAACATATCACAGCTCTCACATAGCCACCTCAAAATACCATAAAATATGACTCTAAACAAATTCTAGAACTCCAAAACACACACAAATATACTTTCTGCTAAAGTCAGCTTGGCTATGAGGAACCATCTCAGCTCTGTGCGCTGAAACCAGCCTAGCCTGAAACCATGGCTTTGCCCCGGAGGTGGCTGGACGAGAGGAGCCAAGCCCTGGCTAGAGCTTTGGGAGAGCAGATCTGCAGCAGCTGTGGCAGTTCCCAGAATTAGGTTAGTGGAGTTTGGGGAAATTGGGGGAGAAATGCAGGTCTGGCCAAATTGCCTCCAGGGCAACGAGGCCGCAGAAGCAGAGGTCTTGTACCTGCCTCCACAATGCTGCTTCAGAGCTCCCGGCCTGCAGACTGCAGGAGGACCAAGCAATCATTCAGAGGCCAAGTGCTCTCGCGTTGAGCAGCCTGGATCTGGATTGCGGTCTTGGGCGTGGTCCTGTTTTTTTTTTTTTCAGTGAGCCTGAGTTGGGGAGGGACCCAGCAGCCTCCTAAAAGCTCTGGCAGCTGGGAAAATCCCAGCAATTTGGGACAGAGCTTTCCCCTCTGGAAGCAGAGTTCCACAGAGCTAAAAAAAAAATCACAAACTGACCAACCATGAATAAGCATAAGAAGCAAAGTAAGAACAACAACTGAACCGTAGATTCCTTCTTTGGGTAAAAGAAGGATCAAGGCAGGGAGCAGGAGGAGGACAGCACAGTCGGAGCTGCCACACAAAAAGCTTCCAAGAAACAAGAAGATTGCCTAAAAGCTAGAGATCAGCTGAAGAAGGATTTTGAAAACCAAATGAGAGAAGTGGAAGAAAAATTGGGAAGAGAAATAAGAATGATGCAAGAAAATCATGAAAAGAGAGTCAACAACCTGACTGAAGAAATTAACACCTTAAAAAATACATTAACTCAAATGACAAAAGAGGCCCAAAAAGCCAATGAGGAGAAGAATGCCTTAAAAAGTCAGCTTTGCCAGATGGAAAAAGAATCTCAAAAGCTTTCTGAAGAGAATAATTCCTTCAAAATTAGAGTGGAGCAAATGGAAGCAAATGACTTTAT
>CM053587.1:63195743-63206000 GCA_028646515.1 Pseudochirops corinnae
TTTACTTTCTCTATGCTCTAGCTTGATTGGCCTACTTTTCCTAGACATGACATTGCACACTCCTCTCCATACCATTACACAGGTTGCTTCCCTGCATGCCTATAGTGTCTTCTGTTCTCACTTCTGTACCCTCAGGATGCATCTTTCTTCAAGGTTCAGTTTGGGTATCATCTTCTTTATGCAAGTCTTTGACCCATCTCCTTCACACAACACAGTTGATGATGCTAGGTGTGTTCAATGTATGATGGCCTCTCTCCTTTTCTCTCCCCTTTTCTTTGGAAAAGAAAAGTTCCTTTTGGGATTCTTCCTTTGTTTGTTTCTCTGGGACCCTAGTCAGCTTCTGCTGACAGGAACCATTCAATCTTTATTGCCTTTGAAGGTTATTTCTTTCTCTGTCTGAGGCTTGAGGACAGAGATTAATCATCATTTGAGGTCTCCTAAGGCTGCCCTGGGAGCTGCTTGGAGATTCATTTGCTACTTGCTCCAGTTGACACTTCTTTAGAACAAGATGAGCGGAGTGGCTGAATCTCCCTGGGTGGGAGGAAGCAGGTGCAGCTGGGATACCAGCAAGCACAGTGGTTCTTTATGGTAGTGGCAACTGTAATTAGCAAGTATACTTAAACAGCAGGGGGCAAAAGATATTGCAGGGATTTGATCCTTAAACTGGCCCACCTCTTTCTATTCCTTTTTTTTTTAATCAGAGAATAAGCAAGTTTAAGGGAGAAAAAGAGGAGGAAGGCAAGGATTTCAATGTAGTGAAAGTGTGCCTAAGGGAGAGGGGCCACCTTTGTCACTGGAATATGAAGAACTGGATATAGATTCTTGGCTCTCTCCTATTTACTTGGGATATTTGGGGCACATCTTCTCAATTCTCTAGACAGAGCTTTCCTTATCTCTAAATTAATCAGGGGAGATGTCAGAGGTAAAATGAAAAAGTAACTGGCATTTGAAGCACAAGGTTCTTGGGTTCAAATCACACTTCTAATATTTACTGTTTACTAGCTGTTTGACTATGGACAAGTGACTTGACTTCTCTGAGACTCAGTTGTCTTTTTTCAACCAGTAAATCAAAGAGCATTTATTAATTGATTATGTTCTGGGTAATGAGCTCAGTATAGGGGACATAACAATCAAAATGGAACAATCCCTACCCTAAAGATTATATTGTACTGGAAAAGACATCAAGAGCACACTAAGTAAATACACAATACATAGAGAGTAAATACAAAGACATCTCTGCTGCAGGGCACTAAAACCTATTGGATTGGGATAGGAGGTTGATGTAGGAAGTTGTTCATGAGCTTCCTTCCTTTGAAGGAACCTTGAGATTCCATGAGGGGCAGCTAGGTAGTACAGTGGACAGAGCACTGGGCTTGGTGTCAAGAAGATCAGAGTTCAAATCTAGCCTCAGATACTTACTAGTAACCCTGGACAAGTCACTTAACTCCTATTCATTTCAATTCTTCCTCTATAAAATGGGGGATACATTGAAGAGGTAAATGGCAAACTGCTCTAGTATCTTTACAAGAAAACCCCATGGAAGGGCAGCTAGGTGGTGCTGCAAGTAGAACACCCACCCTGGAATCAGGAGTACCTGAGTTCAAAGCCAGCCTCAGACACTTAACACTTACTAGCCATGTGACCTTGGACAAGTCACTTAACCCCAACTGCCCTGCCTTCTCCCCTCCAAAAAGAGCAAAATAAAAAATAAAAAAAGAGAAAACCCCATGGACTTTTGTCCATGGTATAACACAGATTAAAGTTAGTTGCCCCCCACCCCACTTCTTGCAGGCCATTTTAAGAAATGTGATTAGGGAGTCAAGGTACATGTGTTCAAATCCTGGCCCTGCTACTTACTCCTATGTAAGACCTTGAGCAAATTATATCATGTCTTGGAGCCTCATTGTTTCCTCCCCTAAGAAATGGAGGGAATTAAAGTCTGGAAAGTCCTTTCCAATGCTAAAAATGATGCAAATGAATTTTAAAATTCAACCAACACTTACTAAAACCTAACTATAGGCAAGGAGTGGAATTTTTTTAAAAGTTATATCACATCTATGCATTACAATAATTAACTTTGGTGATGCTGTGAAGGATTGTTTGGGGAGGACCAGCCGTTGGAGGGGGAGAGAGAGGTTAAGAGGTGATTGCAATAGAGCAGACATGAAGTATTGAGGGAGGGCTTGAGTAATTTTATGCTTTTGTAAGATATCTTCCTATTCAGGCCAGACAGCCAGTAAGGCATATTATAGATAAGGAGGATTTTGCTATCCTTCTTAGTGTTTCTCAGAACCCATGGTCATGGGAATGTATAGTTTCTAGGTATTTGATAATAATTCCCAGAATAGCCCCAAGAATTTTAGATAGTAGTTCCCACAATCATAGTGAAAGACAGTCCTACTGAGGCTGTGCCATGAGATAAGGGATCACATAATGTAATATTTACTACACTTGTGCAAAGTGATGATATTGCTAAAGTTAACCTGTGAGCTTAATGTTGGCAAGATGCCTTCTTTGTTGCCCTATAAAAGTCCATTGGCACTGGTCAGTGAGGAATAAGAAACCACAGGGAACCCATGAGGGAATCTCTGTGTGCCTCAATTGGCCTCCATTGAGGTTTGAGGGGATTTAGGGAAGTGCACAAAGCTGCGTCTATCTTAATTGACCCCATGGAGACCTAAGGGTAGTTAGGTCTGCACCCCCTCCCTGCTTCTTGCAGGACACTGTGAGAAGGGTGATTAAGAAATGCTATAGGAGCTGGTTCTCCTAGCAACCATTTGAGAAGACTCGATTAGAATAAAGCTGATTATTGACCCCTCTGAAGCTGTCTGCCTATCTGACCAGATCTAGAGTGAATCTGTTAGAGACTGGAGACTGAGAACTCAAGTGTTTCTTGTGTATTATCTGTGAAACATATATCTTGTGCCTTGGGAACTGTTGGAGGGTATAAAGCTGCACTGACAAGCAAGGTTCTGGAACATATAAAGCCAACAGGAAACTGGTCAGAGACCACCCAGGTTTCCTTCATGACTGAGCAGACATTGTTGAGACCATGCACATTCCCTTAAGTCATGTCTGTCATTTAGACTGGAAACCCTGCAACATTTCCCAACACGGTGGATCTTATGGATGCTATTTTCTGATTTAAGGTGGCTGAGTCAGGAGAAACTTTACACCTATTCTAGGTAGGGGAAAATGAGATGCAGATTTGTAAGGACTGTCATCAAGGAGAGAGTATTGAGGATTATCCAGTTATATTTTTAAAGCACAGCCACTGCTTCAGGATCACAGGACCAACATGATGGCTGACTACTTTTCTTAGTCACCATTAACTCTCGATGTTCCCCTTACCCTTTCCCAAAGAGGAATTATATGAAATTAGTAGAACAATTACTATTCAGACCATAGGACAAAAAAAGAAAAGAAACAAGATAAAATACTTATGAATTAATACCAATATCACTGAATATAAAACCTTATGGTTTTCATTCAGTTTTCCTCCTCCAACAGCATCTATGGTCCTGGAAGGGATGAATGAACACATCTGCAGACTCATACCAGGCATTCATTTTGGGATATTCTGGTTCCATAGATTTTGCTGGCAAACCTAATCCTTGCTAGCAACAAATGGCAGACACTGATCCTACTTAGTCATATAAAGAAGAGAATTGGGACATATTACCTTCTTACTGGGATGGGTTGTAGGTTAGCAGTCCCTCAAGGCTCTAGAGAATCTGTTCAGAATATCCTCCCAGTCTACAATCAATCCTACAAAAAAACCTCCAAAACAAAAATATTAGATACTGAATCAGCCCAGTAAGAAAAGGAGGAAAATAAGGAAAGAATAATTATAGGGGTGGAGTGTGAGTCATTACATATGACTTAAAGGAAAGGGATTTAAACTCAGCAGTGGCAAATGCCATCACTCTCAGAAGTCTATTTAGGGCAGGGACACATATTGCCAAACCATAAATCACCCAGTAAAGTGGTAGACTAAGGTAGCTTTACATACCTGCTCAGGGAATGTACATATTCTAAAGAGGTAGGAGTCAGAAAGTCAATCCAACAAGCATTTATTAATCACTTATCACATGCCAGGGCTTGCTAAGTGCTAGGTATACAAAGAAAGGATATATGTACATACATACATACATGCATACATACATACACACGTGTGTATGTGTGTGTGTTTCTCTCTTCAAGGAAATCACATTCTAATGGGAGGAGGGATGTTAACAAGTATGTATTATGTTAAAATATCTTGCTCTAGTCTCCCTAATTCCCCCTCCTTCTTATACTCAGTATAGTAAGTTTACAAGTATCTAGTATAAAATAACAATAGCAGAAAATATGATTGCACAGAGGAACTTAGAAGTCACTTATAAACTTTCTTCTAGATCAAAGGAACATAATGATTATTTGCAAATTATATCATATATTATCTAAAAATCACATCATGAGACTATATGCTAAATGAAAGGAAGCCAGGTCCTACTAACTTCTGCGCTCCATAATTTTCAGATAAGTTCCAGATCTCTTCTGGTAAGACCAATAGAAAAACAAATACTTCTGATAACTTTGAGATGATGTAAATAACCCGAAATGCCACAAAAAGTTTTAGTCCTTATCCCACCAAAACCTTACAAAATGAGGCCCCCAAATTCTTGTCCCCTGCACAGCTTCTACCTCCTTAGAGTCCATGATGCTCAAGTGCTCCCAGCTCCAATTCGTGGTTACAAGAGTGATTTTATCTGGCTCTCCCTCTCTCCATTTTCTTCCCCAGGATGTCTGGCTTCCTGCACTGCTCCATCCCCATTCCAACACTATCTGCCTCTGTATCCCGGCCTTTTGTGCTGTTCTTATTTTCTGTACTATTTGTCCTTATATCCTCTATACCTTATTGAAGTATGATTAAAGCACTGTCCTCACTGTCATACCGATCTTCCCCAGAAATTGCCCAAAGAACTAGGTGTGCCTCCCTCATTTAACAATTTCATAATTATTTAGCAATCATTTTACATATAAGATAAATATAGAGTAAATTAGAGACAATTTCAGAGGGGTGATATTAGCATTAAGGGTGACTGGGAAAAACTTCTGGAAGACAGAATTTTAGCTGAGACTTGAAAAAAGCCAGGAGACAGACATAAGAGGGAGAGCATTCCAGGCACAGGGAACAGACAGTGAAAAGGCTGGACACTGGGAGATGAAGTATCATGAGTGTAGAACAGTAAAAAGCTCAATGTCACTGGATTGTAGAGTAGGAAAGTAAGGAGTAAGATGATTGCAAAGATAGGAAGAGGTCAAGCCATGAAGAGCTTTATACACCAAACATAGCAATTTGATAATATTTCATTCTGGAAGTAAGGAGATGCTGAAGTGTATGCAGTAGAAGGGTTGTCATTTTCCATGACATTCCCAAAAACATTTGGCTTCCTACAAAAGTGAATTTGACTCACTTTTTAGGTTTGGCTTTACCATTTAGTACTGGGTATCATTTTATGTTCTTTCTGTAATTTGTAGCCATTTGCAACCAACATATACAAATATGTTTATCTTGTTACCTAGACGGATAGGTTTTTCATAATTCGGGTTAGCAAGTACCAAACTTTCTAATAAGCTATGATCTCTCAGGACCCTTTCAGTGCTAACAATTTCCAATTTCTTTTTTAGATATTTTGTAATTTCAGAACTGAATGAAGTTTGATTACCTCAAGTAGTATAGAGTGAAAAGATACCCTGAAATGCAATGGAATGCTTTGATCTGCATAATATGTTAATCCCAAACTGGTCCTTTAGGGACAAATAACAAAGCAAACAGAATTTGGAGGTAGAAGGGGCCTTGGAAGTCAAAGAGTTGTAAACCCTTCATTCTACATATTGAGGTCCAAATGACTTTCTGAAGGTAATGCAAGGAGTAACTACCAGAGATGGGATCTAAATGTAGATCCTTTGTCTCCAGATCTTATCTCCTTTATACAAGACCCATATGAATCTGCTATAATCCTTATCTATATCTAACGCCTTATCATGGTGTATCAGCAAGCACCCTAGCAAACCCAGGATGGCTGCTAGCACAGGTTCTTAGATCTGCTTTTCTAAAGGAAAGTAACTCAAAATGGGTCAACAATCTTACTTTAATCAATCAAACATATATCATTTACCTAGTTCAGGGGAAAAAGTCAGCACCCTGAACTTCAAATGATACAAACAGAACTTAGAAGCAGACAAAGAAACAGATCAGAAGACGGGCTTCCAACCATCTGACCATTACATCTACACCTTGTCAGTTACCAGAGAGAAAAGCACCAACATCTGGGTTTTCAAAGCTGGGAGGCTCAATGGCTTTCCAGAGTCTCATCTGGCCAAATCACACAACTCTTCCCAAAGTGAGCCCCAAAGCAAAACCTCACATGGGGTATATATACCCTGGATTCCTGTACTGCTCCATCCCCATCCCCACTCTATCTGCCTCTGCATCCCAGATGGGAGACTGTCACAGCCCTCTTGACCCACTGTCCAATCACAAAATAAGAAGGTACGGGCATTCCTGAAGAACAAGCCTCCCGCCACAGGCTCCATGTGACCATATTCAGCCTATTAGGGGGAAGAGTATACTTTCAAATCAGGGAAGGTTCTCAGAGCCACTTAAGCCTATCAAAGTGCCTAGGGGCAGGGAAGATCTTCAGATTCCCAAAACATATGGTGTGGAGGTGACTCTCAGTTCTTTAAATAGGGCTAAGTATAGAAAAGCTTGTATCTAGAAATACAAATAATAGGTGATAAATTATTTCATAAGGATAACCTGCAAGAACAAAGATAGAAATGGAAATAATCATCTTGGTCCAAGGAAACTTTGTTTAGGGAGGCCTATAAATAGAAATTATGGCAGTTTTCATTAACACTGATACTTAAATTATCTTTGTACTCTGTTCCATCACATATAAGAAAACAAGTTCCAGAAATCTTAGTGTGGGTATAATGTACTCCTTTACTAGAAGGCAAGTTTAGGTCAATTTGTGTTTCCTTTGAATTATGTAGCTACCTCTATCATGGACACTACATATATTTTAGTATGTCAGGCAACATAAGAATTCATTTTCAAAACATTTTCATTTATGTTCATAGGATCATAGATCTAGAGCTGGAACAGAATTTAGAGGCCATCTAACCCCTTCCTCTTGTAGATGTGGAAATTGAGGCCCAGAGAGGTTAAGTGACAGATTAGCCCAAGACCACAAAGGTAGTAAATATCACGATCCAGACTCAAATCCAAATTTTCCTGCTCTGAATTAGTTCTCTCCCCTCATACTAACTTCCACAAACAACTTCATGGGATGGCTAATTATAAATAATGCCATTTCAGAAAATGAAGCAATGGTCTGCTCAAAGATCAGTCCTAGGGCTAGAATCTTATGATTTTTCCATAACACTAACTTAGCATCCAACCCAGGGCTGTCTCTCCAACCTCCTCCTGTTGGTAAGTTAGATTCCCTGACTTATACAGCTAAATTTCCATTCAAGGTTCTAAGGAAAATTCTTCTTCTTCTTCTCTTTATTTTTTTTAATTTTTTTGGAGTGTGGAAGGGAGGGCAATTGGAGTTGTGACTTGCCCAAGGTCACACGTCTAGTTTTGTGTTAAGTGTCTAAGGCCATATTTGAACTCAGGTCCTCCTGACTCTAGGACCAGTGTTGTATTCAATGGGCCACCTAGCCACCCTTCTAGCGAAAAATCTGAGCCACTAAGTTTTTCTAGTATAATCACTGACAAGTCCCCATATAGTGTATTCCGCATTATCAACCAGTAATATTCTATTAATTTTTACAAATGGGATTTAATGAGAATATTTAATGAGAATAATGAGGACAGTTGTTTACAGGCATTTCCTTCCCCTACCAAAAGTATATTCTCCCCTTGCACATACAAGTCCTTGAGAAGATCAGGCTCAAACTTGGAGATCACTTGTAACCAAGAGATAAAATCATAGCTCCTGGTGACTGAAGTCCTTTTCTTCCTTGGTGGAGTCCTCATTAAATTTCTATTAAGTTTAACTTTATTCTGGACTCAATGCCCACATAGAGTTTAGAAGCAGTCCCTAATCGGAATGTCTAATTTGTCCTTGGTGTTTCAGTTCCTAATGCAGATGGTACCATCAGTCATTGCTGTTCCAAGAAAACTGCGGCAGGCACTCAGGGACAAGATCATCTACCATCTGGTCAACCCAGTCCTCCATCCCTAATAGCAATTCTTAGGAGACTTTTACCACCAAATTTAACTACCACTGAACTGGCCTGCTGCTCTAATGTATGATTCTGAATTGGTTTGCTGTGCTATACACAGGAAGAGAAGTTTGTTTCAATCTTTTAGTCAATCACTAAATATTTCCTGTGTGTCATCATCTCCTTTTGTTGCAAAGCAGGACCACAATTATCCTTAATTACATCCCCCACATAGCACCTATTATATACTAGGCAGTCCATAAATACATCTCGACTGATTGCTATTCATATAGAAATCCCCTGGAGAAGTTCCTAACTTTATTCTTGGATGAATCATATATTTTGAATAGTGTCATAATAAATGGTACAAAGGTGGGGTTTTCTATCTCTACATCAATTAATGTATCACAGGAAGTCCAAACTTGATTGAATCACTCAACCAATCAAAAGTATAAACCAGGTTGGAATAAGCTCCTAATCAGTTTGAGAGGAATGATGTACTTTATTCACAACTATAACAATAATACTATATATTAATTCTTCATGTACTCCCCAATGAAGTCAATGCTTTGGAGACTTTAGGAAATCAGAGAAAATAGCAACCACACCAGTTATTTCCAATTAAAGTCATTCTCCAGGGAGAGCACAATGATTTCTTGCCAATAATAGGTCCACCCCAGATTTGGAGTGTACCACTTCATAGAGGGCTGCAGAAGGCTATCTGGAAATATGTGCCTCGTAGCATAAGTAATAATTTGAACTCTTACTATGATTCTTGAGTTTTATCAAGAGATCAATATAATTATTTTCAGAAAGAATGTCAAGTTGCAAGCAAGGGCAGTCAAGTTTCAGAGGGCTTTGACACACTCAGCTTCCAACTCCAGAATCTGTGTTCCAAAAGTCATTTGTAGTTCTTCAAGGAGACCAACATAATGACTAACTGGTGATGGTTAGATTTGCTTGTGGAAGGTTGCAGAGCCTTAGCATCAGCTCTAATTGTTTAAGCAACATCCTCTCTCCACACCAGGAGAGAAAAACAGTTGCAAAAAAAAGCCAGTCTACTCATCATTTTCCCACAGGGAGGCAAGCTACTTGTGCCAGATATTCACAGGATCATCTTAGTGATGGTAGGGAAAAGGGGAACAAAGAGAGAAGAAGAAGGGGCATTTAGTAACATGGTAGAAGAGGTGCATTAACACAGTCATGATGCTTCCAATGAAGTCTTGGGTTATTTTTTTAAGTTAAATTCATTTTTTAAATTAATTTATTCATTTTCTTGTTTACATCATTCATTTCCACAAGATTTTGAGTTACAAATTTTCTCCCCATCTTTCCCTTACCCAACACCTCAAAACAGCCATCCCACTGCATAACCCCTCCCCCAATCTGCTCTCTCTTATGTCCTCCCCCTTGCTCCTCTGACTTTCTGGTAGGGCAGGATGGATCTCTCTACCACAGTGATTGTGTATCCTAATTTCCAGTTGGATGTAGTTAATAATAATAATAATAATCGTATATATACATATATATATATATATATACACACACACACACACACACACACACACATGTATTTTTAACATTTGATTATAGAACTTTCAATTTTAGATTCTTTCCCTTCCTTCCTTGTCACCCCCACTGGAAAGACAAGCAATTAGATACAGACTGTACATGTGTAATTACACAGAACCTCTCCACAGTGGGCATATTGTGAGAGACTGATTATATGTCCCTCCTTCCTATCCTGCCCCCCTTTTATTCTATTCTCTACCCTGTCCCTGTCCCAGTCCCTTTACAGAAGTGTGTACTTCCATCAACCCTCCCCCCACCCCCGTCCTCCTCTCCGTCATCCCACCTCTCATTCCTATCCCCCTACTCTCCTGTGTGGCAAGATACCCAGTTTAGAGTTAATGTCATTCCTTCCCTAAGCCAAGTTCAATGAGAGTAAAGTTGACCCTTTCCCTTTTGCCTTCCTGTTCTTCCCCTCCATTGTAACAATTATCCTTTGCCTCTTCTATGAGATGATTAACCCCATTC
>CM053587.1:63206500-63227846 GCA_028646515.1 Pseudochirops corinnae
ATTTAAATGAATGCACTATCTATATTTCTTATGTAGAGAGCCTGTTCCATTTTGTGATTAATAACTATATCAGCATATTTATAGTTACTGTAGGCATTGTGAATATTGCATTGCTGATACACAAGTGTCGGAGGTCTTCAGTCTCAAGTCTTCTTTTACTTTTTAAAACCAGATCTTTTTGACTCCAGCCCAATGCTTTATTTATTGCCTGTAGGGAGTAGGGGGTGAGCTCACATAAGAAAAAGTGGATTGTTCAGGTTCACAAATACATCCACACCCACATAGACTCAACAGAAGGAAAGAAATAGAGTAAATATATATTCTAGGATATGAATTACAAGATAGTGGCCAGAATCCCTTAAAAAACATGGCATAGTAGAAAATCCAAATCAATCAACAAGCATTTATTTTGCACTTTCTGTGTGCCAGGCAGATCTGGGGAAACAAAATAATGAAATAGGTGAGCATAAAAGAGTCTTTCTGATCTAATCTGACCCAATCAATCCAACACACATTTATTCTATTCTTTTTATATTCATGGCACTTTTCTAGGCACTGGGGGCAAAAAGACAAAATGAACAACAATTTATATTGCCAAGGAGCTTGCTAAGGTAATATAATATGTACAAGGATAAAATTTACAACTCATAATTTCAAGAGCAGAAGAGATCTCTGCTCCCTAAGGAGGAGAATAGGAAAGGTCCATATGATGCAAACTAAGACCTGAAAATACGACAAAAAAGATAATTACTGGAAATACTTGTATGATTTGATTCTGTGTGGAGTGAACAGAACAAGGAAAACAATGTATACTTAATATGAAAATCATAAAAATGAACAATTTTGAAAGATTGATCAATTAAATTCTGATCATCCAGGAATCCAGAGGACAATTAAAGAACTAACAAAGATGTCTCTTCCATGATGGAGTGATGATGGATAATGTGCAAAATAAGAACTATATTTTTACACATAAACAACGTGGGTAGATGTTTTCTGTGCTTATGTGACACAGGAGTTTTGTATTTTTTTCTAACTTTTTTCCCCTCAGTAAATAGAGAGAGGTAGGAAGGGGAAAAAAATGAATGTTTTATAACTAGACACTAATACAATTTTAAAAAATAAAACAGGTTTTTAATGGGGAATGAAATCATTCCTTTATAACATAGTCTCTCTCTCTCTCAGTTTAGGACCTTATATGACACTAGCCAACTCCTAGAACTTTATAAAAAGACACAACTTTTAAGAGTAGAAAAGCCTCCCTCATAGCTTCATTTTCTAGTTAATCTAGGAGGGAGAGGCTCCTATTTTCAGCAGTCAGGGAACGTACAAGAGAATCAAAACTATACTGTCAAGAAATTTCTCCAGTTTGACTCTCCTAGTCTCTCCCCACTCCAATTTCTTCTCTCTTTGGAGCTCCCAATCCCCTCCTCCATCCAGGAGCTCTGAGCATGAGCAATAGTCCCCTCATGCTACACACTTCAGTTATAATAATAGCTCCCATGTAGGAGGGGCTTTGTCATTTACAAAGCGCTGGTTTTATTGAACTCATGAATTTGGGCTCACAATGCAAGCAGGAGGATTTTCGATGCAATGGATGTAATTAGGTGTGCATATGTGTGTATATACATACATACATACATACATACATACATACATATACATGTATACGAACACTTGGGAAGATGGATAGAGCTACATCATGAATAGAGAATTGACCCCAGAGTCAGGAAGATCAGGGTTTTAGTCCCACCTCTAATTCACATTGGCTGGGTGGTACCCCAGGTAACATTCTTAGACTTTCAGTTTCAGAGAAGGTGTTGATCTTCATAGGTAGAGGGATTTTCTCACCTTCACTACACTAATGAAATCTTAAGTCGGGTCCAAAAAAAAGACAAATGCTAGCTTTCAGCAAATTGGTAATACTGCTAGGTGCTCAAAGAGGCAATAAGCTGGAAGGGAAGAAGGTGGATTTTCCAATAGCTAGTAGTATACCTGAAGTTTTATCAGCAAGTGACCCTGCCTTCACCCTCTTACTATCAGCAAAGCTATGTAAGAAGGATTCAGTTTCCACTATATTTCTCACATCTGTCCCCCTTCACTCTATTCACAAGCCTCAGCCATAGTTAAAACCTCCATCATTTCTTGTTTTATCACAAAAGCCTCCTGACTGATGATTTCCTTAATTCCAGTATTTTCTCTTTCAAATCCATCCTCCATAGAACTGTCAACATAATCTATCAAAGATACAGGCCTGGCTATACCATAATGCTGCTATGGTTCCCTATTGCCCCCAGGATAAAATATCAATTCCCTAAACTGACATTCAAGACCTTCCATTATGTAGATTCAACTTAATGTTTCCAGCTTTAGTTCACATTATACTCCTTTACATACTTATCATTCCAGCAAGCTTTATTCTAAGTTTCAGTCATACTGTACACCATTCTAGGTAAAGCTTCTCATCAGATTTGCCACTTTGTGCCATTTTCTGTCCTTAGAGGAGACATGATCTCCTTACCTCTGTCTTTTAGCATCCTTATCTTCCTTTGAGCTTCAGCTTGCCAACTTCTACATGAAACCTCGTTTTAGTTACTAGTGCTTTTTCCCTATCTCAGATTACCTTGTGTTGTATTTACCTGGGTTTACATTATAATTCCCTTCCAGTATCAATAGAAAGTAAACTCCTTGAGAATAGGAAGTATTTAATTTTTATCATTTTATTTCCAGTGCATGGCACAGGGATGGGGAACCTGCAGCCTCAGGCTCAATGGCCCTCTAGGTCCTCAAGTGTGGCCCTTTGACTGAATCCAAACTTCCACAGAACAAAAGGACCTAGAGGCTACTTGTGCCCTCCATGCTGCAGGTTCCCCATCTCTGGTCTACCATAATTCCTGACTCAGGCACTTTAGTAATAGACATTTATTTATCAGTATATGTTTTGTTGTTGTTGTTGAATTGAATTCCCATTCGTTTTTGGCCTCCATTTCAGTGTTACTAGTATAATTTGGGAAGAAAACACTCACTTTTGTTTTTGTTTTCATACAATAAATTTAAAAGTGAAGCAAGGGAGACCAGCCTCTCACTGGAGTGGCTTATTAGACATAGTATTCCCTGACTTCAATAAAACAGCAGATTGGGTGGCTGGATTTGGTGTCACACTTGTGATATTTACTGTTTCTGTAACTAAGTCACTTCTGCACTATGGCAGTGGGCATGGAAGAGATTTCCTCATCTGTAAAATAAGGAACTTGATCTCTAAGGCCCCTTCCCACTCCAACGATCTCTTGTTCAAGGATTCTATGAATGGAAGGGTTAATTAGTAAGAGAGCCTATCTCCCGAGTGGAGTGCCTTGGTCAGCACTATGTGGGTGCATAGGGAATACTGCAACCTGCTAATAGTCCTTGCCATGATGAGGGGCTTCCTGTGTGTTAGTTTCATTTCTCAGGATTTTCTGAAGAGGCTGCAAGCAGCAGGGAGATGAGGAAGTCTGCTGTTAATCTCATCTCCTCCTGGGCTCTTTGTGAGACATGGGGCAAGTCATTTAACCTCTCAAATGCCTCCCATTTCTCACCTGTGAATGAGGACCAATAATGGTTCCCTTTCTGGCCTGCACTGGCTGCAATCTGATGGATTTGAAGGATTAACAAACTAAGGAATCTGTAGGGTTTGGGCTACAATAAATTGTGTCCATATAAAATACTTATTTGCTCAGAAGAAGGACTGTTCTTACCCAGGGCACTAGTGGTATTATTTAGGGCTGCCCAGGGAAAATTACTGACTCAAGCAATAGGGTGTAACAAAGCTGATCGCTATCCCTTGGTCATGCCGATTTACAACATTGCTCCCAGTCAGTTACCTGGAGGTCTTTCTTTGTCTAGACTTTTCATTGCTGGTCTTTGCCTAGGACCAAATTATCCTACTTTTCCCTGAACCTGAATATCTGACTAGCCCAATCCAGTTAAAAACTAGGGCAAAGCCTAGGTATTTAGGTCATTTTCCCTACTTGGATGTATTGGTGTAGCTCTTACTAGCTACACAACTTTGGGCTAATCGCAACCTCTCAGAGCCTTAGAAAATTTGCATAAAATGAAGAGACGATCTTAGATTTAGAGCTGAAAAGAATCTTAGAAAATATCACTCAATACTGTACTCACAATCCTTTTATTTTACAGATGAGGAAACAAAGACACAAACCTGAGAAGTTAGTTAAGAGATTTGCCAATGGACACACAGCTCATGAGCATCAGAGGCAGTAAATGGACCCAGGTCTTTCTGACTCTTAATCCAGTATGCTATGCACTAGGCTATGATGTCTGTTCTTGCAGAATAAGGTGGTTGTAAGGAAACACCTTAAAATACCTTGTCAACCTTAAGGAATGATAGGAATGTGAGTTATTATCTTTATGGGCTATCGTGATGATTAATGAATGAATGAGCAAAAAAAAAAAGTATTTATTAAGCATTTGGTATCTTCAATGGATTGTGCTAAGTGTTGAAGATACAATAGAAAAGTTGATGCAGTGCCTGTCTCATAGATTTCACATTCTGATATGGGAAAGAAGCATATATATGAGTTTTCAGCTGCAAGTCAAATGGATGGTCCCATAATCCTTATAGTGAGGTGGTGAATAACCTTCTTTACTGTCATTCCCATTGATAAAACCATATCATATTCTGATGTTGGATCATTTGACAGTGTCTTTGCTTTGGTGACTAGCTCTATCTTTTCCAGGTTTTTAAGTAGGCATGGGTAAATTTAAGGGCTGAGGCAGGAAGGTGTGTAGCACCATTAGCCACATCTCCCATCTCCACATTGCTTTCCTGAATGATAGTTATTTGAGTTGGTTAGAGAGTAGGAATGTTAATCTAGGGGTGGGCTATTAGGCTCAGGAGTCTAAATTGTCTCCACTTGGTAGCCCAGGTGGTGGCAGTGGTTTGACATTTGTGGTGCATGTCTCTCTGTCAAGGTGACTTGATACTTTAGCAACTCTGGCTTGCCTAGATAGTTGTTGATTGCCAGTTCGTTGGCATGAAAAGCCTCTTCTCCACAGTAGTTATTTCACTGGGTGAAGGCTGCAAAGACTGGGCTGGAAGCAGGGGTAGTGGTTAGTACAAGAATACTATTCCAAAGCATTGGGTTCAGATTCCTGAGCTGTCTCCACAGAGGTGGTAGTGATAACTTGATTTGCATGGTGGATAGTTCCTCCTGTTCCTTTCTCAGAATCTAGGGCCCCTTCAGGCTAGCTTTATGATAAATATCCCTGACACTTAATTATTGCTTTTTGTTGGGTAAGTTAATTAACCTTTCAGAGTCTCAAATCCCCCATTTGCACTGCTTACTTCCTGTGGTTATTGTGAGCCTCAAATGAAGTAATGCATGTAAAACTCTTGCCAACTTTCATGTGATATGTTTTAGTGTCATTATATTTGTTTAGCCATTTGTGTTTACAAATCTCTTTATATATGTAATTTTGTTTAAACCTCACAGTTAGTAAGGTAGATCAGGTATTAATTATCTCTTGGAGCATTTTTTTTTTTTATCCAGGAGAGGTCAAGTACATCTATTGGCAGACACTTGAACTTTACAAAAAAAAATTGTCAAAAATCACTTTTTTCAGTATATTTTGATTTTGAGGTGAAAGTCATACCTGAAGCATCTTTCAACAAGTTTAGACATGCATTTTCCTTTTCTAAACTTGTTACAAAATGACTTGAGTCCTGCCTCACCCCCAGTGTCCTTTAGTGGTGAGTTGACACAAATCAGTTTGCAGCAGGAATTTAAGATTGTAGAGACCATGCTGCATGTTTGAAATTTAATTTGATTTTACACTTAGTATTGTGTAGTCACATATTATGAGACATAAAGGGCAATGACTGCATGTATTTTGCTATTCTTGTCTCCTAACACAATCATAAAAAAGTATTTAAATGCTTGAAGTTATCAGCTTATCTTTTGAAAGCATCCTACCATTTTCATGAGAGTACTGGCAAATGTTTATTTCTAAGATTAAAAAGCACTAGTTTTGGAGAAGCAGTAGGCGTTGGGCATGACAGTCCCTAAATAACTTTACCAAAAAATTAAATTAATTATATTTTAATGAACAGGAAACAACTAACTGGTTACCAAAAAAAGGTTACCTTAACTGAAGTTGCCATCTGTGTACTCAGACCCCTGACTTGTTACAAGAAGATCAAAATCAACACCAAATTAGAGGAAAGAATAAAAATGAGAAGATATGGTGTCTGACATAGTTGGCTCCAACCTGGTCCATTTAAATAAGTTGTAGATGGTGGCAAATAGGAAAAGTATAAGAAAACAGACATTGACAAGGACCATCCTCATTTCCTATTAAAGTTTAATTTAGCTAAATCAATCCCATCAACAAGTAGGCTCCAAACACCTCAAAATGTTCTTAGCCAGCAAATATTTAATGCCCTTGGCAAATAGAAAGATGTGGCAGCCAAGGGCAAACAACACTTGAGAAGATGAACTTGGTTATAAAATATCAAGGAAGAAATGGTGGGAGATTATGAATAGCATCTTCTTATGAGAAATCAAGAAAAAGTGAAGTGAAAAGTAATTTTATGGAAAGCTTGCTTATGAAGCAAAATCATCCTCATTTATTATTTGAACATGGGAACCAGGGTAATAAACACATAAAAATAGAAAATATCTGATATTTCTATAGTAAATTCTTCTCCAGCAAGGACAGTGAAGCAAACAAATTTGGAATCAATACTAATCATAGTTTATCTACTATAGAACGAAGTGATGAAATAAACATGACACTACAGAAGAGCAAGAAGGGAAAAGCACCTGAACTAGACCAGCATACAGAGAGACGATCTGGGCTGGACATGGCACAATTTTGAAAGAAGTTAAAGGATTTAATCCAAGATATCTGAAAGAGGGCAAAATACCAAAGACTTGGAATAAAAGTCCTAGATCTCCTAAAACACTTGATGAAAATATCAATAAATATCGACTCTTTTGTTTAGTTTTTCATCTCTATAAAATGTTATGGGAATAATCTCCACACTTACTAAAGACATCCTAGATAAAATTATGAAAACATACAGGAAGTCTTAAGGAAATGCTATTCTGCAGCAGGTAGTCACAGTGTTGACTAAAAGGAGCATGGAATACCAAATCCCATTGTGCTTAATAAAGTGTTGACCAAAATAAATATGTGTTTTGGTAGGACAAAATACTACATGAAAGTGCTCCTCCAACAAAGTATTCCTAAAATTTTTCAATAGTCTTTGAAATATTCAATATAAGAAATAATTGTTCAATGACCTGATCATTATTATGAAGTGGGGGCTAAAACAGAGATATATGCTAGTCAAATATATTTGCTACAATTATGGAGAACATTTTGCATAGAGGGAACAGGGGTTACCAAAAGGTGATGAGGTCTCCCTAATGCTTGTATTTGTGAAGGACATGGTGGTGATTGCGTCAAATACTAGAACACTTATAAATGAGATCCATAATTACTCAAAAGAATTTGACCTACCCACATACAAAAAAGCAAATGGAAGACAAATGCTGCCGAGATATGCAGTTAGAGAACTCAGAAAACTGGTCCTTCAGTATATCTCTCTAATGTAGATACTACAAATGCAAATGAACTGGGCCCAGCATTGAGCAGGAAGATAAGAATAGGTTCAACAGGCCTTTAAAAGAAACTGCCCAGTGTTTTTGATGTCCTCACATTGATGCGCTAAATGCTGCCGGAACAAACAAAGGAAATAGACAATCCTTGCTCTTAAACATCTTACACTCACCTCAGACTTGTACCATTAAAGACCCAGCAAAAGACCCAGATGTTCTGAACACAGAGGCAAGACTCTTTAGTATATGCATGATAATTATTCTGGTAGCAATCTTTTCCTTGTGGTATAGTTTCAGAAAGAACCTCCTGCTGTCTTGCTGACATTAATTCAGGAAATTGACCTCTCCGATTCAATACAGCCAGCTTGAGCCTGGATCTTGAACGTGGCCTCAATATTGCTCACTCCCCCTAGTCTGGTACACACTATACCTAGGCTCAGACGCAATATAAGCGTATGACTACACAGAGACAGGAAGAAAGCCTAGGTATCTGACTCTGAAAGAAATTTTTGTATAACTCTTCCCAGTTCCCAAATGCCCTCTCATATATCCTCAGCACACATTCTGTCATGAATATACTGACCTTGGGTAAATCACTTAACCACTCTGTATCTCAGTTTCTTTCCGTGTAAAATGTAGGGTTGGACTGGATGGTCTCTTAGGTAGATCATAGCTAGATCTGTGATCCTGTGACAAAATATGGACCCACTGTTTTCTCAGTTATCTTGGCTAACTTTAGCCTACAATGGATTTGAGGATGCAATTAGACTTCAACTTGACTGAGACAGTCTTTAGTGCCTTGGCGTTTTAGAAGTGGCTCTGGGGATTATTTGGCATCATTTATAAGGTGCCACTTGTACCGTTTTCTATCAACTATACTAACCCCATGGCTAGATGGTGATCCTTAACCCACTACCTCTCCCAAGGACTGCGTCATTTGGTCAGAATGACTACACTGCCACCTTCCCATAACTTTCCTTTGCCCAATTCCATAAACAAACTCTGAATCTGTAGCTAAATGGTTTTAGCAGAGACGTAACTCCGTCCTTTGTGGGACTCTGTCACTCTCCTCTTTGACAAGATTTTTTTTTTTTTGTCACAGTTCTGATACTCTTTTATTTAGCTTGCTAATCAAGTAAATATGAATGATCACCTGAGAAATGAACTCAGGCTAGACAACTTATAGTCCCCTTTAATATCTGGGCATCAGTTTAAATAACCTTATTTTTTGAGGTAAATTTCCTATAACATATATAGGTAAAAATGCATTAACTTTGTCAATTTTTTTCATCCTCTCTCCATCCCCCACCCACTCCCAACACACACACACACACACACACACAGAGCTTGTGTGTGTGTGTGTGTGTGTGTGTTGGGTGTGTGTGTTTGTAGGCAGAGCTTCTGCCAGCTTATTTCTTCTCACCCAGCAGTCTCTGAGGTTCCTTCTACACACTGTTCCTTTTCATTGAGCGTCCTTGCAAAGATTTATGACACATTAAAGAGAAAAAGAGCAACGTCAACTGTCCTGTGATAGAAAATGAGATTCTGCTAAATTTAAGGAGACTTTAAATGAATAAAAAGATCAGCAGGTTAAATACTATGAAGTGGGATAATAGATTAATTTTAGAAAATACAGGAGTCATCCTAATTACAGGTACAATAGAGTAGAAAACTGGATGAGTCCCATACAGGTCTTTTATAGGCCATGACATAATTAAATGCCTGTACATTTTATAGATAAGACTAAGTCTTCGACTGAGTCGTTGTGTACTGGGAAATCATCCACTGGGGGCTCTTAACCTGACAGAGACTCATTCTTGTCTAAAAACAGCAAGGAATATTCAGACAAGAGCTAACTCTCTGAGGAAAAAAATAATCAGCTTTTGGAGAGGATAGGGATTACTGAAGAGGATGCAGCAGGTAGCAATTACATATAACTGTTAGGAAGTTTCTTTACCAAAGGATCTACGAGGCCCTTTAAAAATTTAAATGCATATACATATGCAAGATTAAGTACTCTTTTTCGCCTGCAAAGATGATGCTGCCAGTCTTCTGAGAATGCTAATATGTGCTTTGTTTCCACTCTCCACTCCCCAAAGGGAGGTGATAGATTTCACTGAAAAATTCACAATATCCAACGGCACATGCATGCACAAGACAGCTGCCTGAGTCTGGGGCCACAGTGTATAACTATATAGCATTAACCTTGACCTCAGCATTAATATCACATTTAATCAAAATGAACATTGGTGCATATTTACTCTTTATCTCCTTTTACCCCGTTTCTATGTGTATATCTAGACACATACAGACACTTGCATATATGTATGTGAACGTATATATGCATGCATGCATGTATGTGTCATGAATTATTTTTTGTGGTAAAATATTTTTTGTGATTTGTTTCTCCCTTTCTTTTGAGAAATCTTGTAAAATGATCCTTCCATATTTTCAAGATTATGTTGTTTCTAGCATAGATTGGGGACTGTGTATGTATATATAAAGACAGATATGCATATGTGAGTCTATAGATCAATAGATATAAATACAGTTCTACTTACATCTCTGTGTCTATACATACACATATCTATTTTATATGCACACATATTGGAAACTTCAAACTTATTTGTTACTCAATTATTATCCTGTCTGTTACTCAAATACTGTAACTAACACTGATCTCTCCTCCTGAATCCCTATGGTACCTCCATTTGGCACCACATAATTTAACATTAATTTATGACATTTGATCTTGTATTGACTCATAATTTGTACATGCATATACCTCTTGTTTGTATTTAAGATGAGGGTTTCTTGGGTAACCAAGAGACTTGGCAAAAGAAAGACCTGAGTTCAAATTCTGTCTGTCACTGTGTGACTGAGCAAATCACCTCACCTTTCTGTGCTTCAGTTTCCTCATCTGTAAAGTGAAGGAGTTAGACTCAAGGACCTATAAGGTCCCTTCAGCTCTAAATTTATTGCCTATTATTCTGTGAGATACTTTTCTTATTTCTTTTACAGAGCTTAGCACACAATAAGACAGTAATTAAGGAGAACAAAAAAAAGGCACAGATGTAGATAGAGACAAAAACAATATCCTAAATAACCAGTCAAAGAACAAATTATAGAAATAGTAATATGTAAAAGGCAATGGTAGTGACAAAACAATATAACCAGATTTCCGGATTGCAGCTAAAGCAGTGGGGTATTAAGTATTGATTGTAGGCACTTCAGTGCAGGTAAACATTTCTTAACAATATGAGTTGAGTGCTTTACACAGAACAGGTGCTTAGTAAATGTTGCTGAATTGACTCAAATAAGATATAGACCAGCGGTTCTCAACCTGTGGGTTATGTTCAGTTTGTAACAATGAAAATACATCCTGCATACCAGATAGATTCATAATAGTAGCAAAATTATAGTTATAAAGTAGCAACAAAAATCATTTTATGGTTGGGGCTCACCACAACATGAGGAACTGTATTAAAGAGTCACAGCATTAGGAAGGTTGAGAACCACTGATGTAGACTCTGTTACTGAAATACGAAAATCTGGTGTGGAATGTCAACATCGTATGACACTTTGAAACTATTAGGTCCTAACCCAGAACCCGACTATCTCATTATCATCACCTGTATTAAAAGTTTGCAGTCATTAGTGTTCTATAGACCACTTAAATCTGGCATCTTGGGAAATAATTAGATGCAAATGGAAAGCGATAGAAAACATTCATGAGTCAAGTAGAGTAAAAACTTCGTTAATTTGAAATGCAAGGGACCAGAAAAATAAGCTGTGAATTAATTGGGTTTGGATTATTTGATACTTTCATTAAGAACATTTAGTTAGATGGGCAACAGCATTTGCTTTGAGTTTTTACAATATTGGCTTGATTAGGTTTTATTGCTACACTTTAAAAATTCAGCTCCTCTAGAGGTGATGTGTCACATATGAATAGCCATCAGTCCTGTAGCTAGATTGGCAACTATACCTATCTGCCCAAATTTTGATTAGTCCATCCAAATACTCACAAGTTAAGTTCACTTAGAGCTTCCTTAGTTTTTATTTCCTCTTTATTTTCTTCAAGATCATCACCCTTCTTTTAATTACAGTCTCCTATGATCTTTTCTCATTTAGAAGCCTTCATTCATTTAGACCTTCCTATAGCATTGGGCATTGCTATACCTCCCACCCCTACGTCTGCATATTTGTCCTTGACTTTTTGTGGTACAGCTTTCTCTTGTTTCTCTTTCTACCTTTCTACATGCCCCTTCTCTCCTAATCTGCATATTCACGCCTCATATCTTTCTTGACACATACCATATCACCAGCTTTCTGATGAATAGTTCCACCTGGATGACCAATGAGCATCCAAAACTCAACATATCCATAAATCAGAGCTATTCTAGAAAATGGTTAACAATTTTCTGAAAAAAAGTCGTGCAACACACTTTTAAGTTTCATTTACATTATTATTTTCTTCAATTTAGATAGCCAACAAAATGATAGCTCACGAGGAGGCTAGATGGCACAGTGAATAAAGCACTGGCCCTAGAGTCCAGAGGGCCTGAGTTCAAATCTGGCCTCAGACACTTGACATACTTACTAGTTGTGTGACTATGGGAAAGTCACTTAATCCCAATTGCCCTGACTTTCCCCCTCCAAAAGAAGCAAAAAAGAAAAAAAAAGATAGATTCAAACCCTATTTAGAGTTTTTGCCAATTTCTGAGGTGTGAATACTCAGGCTGAAAATTTACAATCAAGTCACCAAAGCCATTTCAAGATGGATTCAGCATATCTCTTACCGAAATTCACCTTCTGTTTTCTCTATTTCTGTCAAGAGGGCTGACATGTTTGAATTGATTAGAATTATTACATTATGTTGTATAAAGGATGTGTTCACTATTTCTATCTTTTTACTTCTGTTTGCAATATCTGTTAGTAATAGTCATCTATTTCTCTCACATAGTTTCACAACTTGGAATCATCCTTGATCCTTCTCTCTCCCTCATCTCCTACATCCCTTTAGTTGGTAAGTCTTGTAGATTCTACCTACACAGCATATCTTCTGTCATTTCTCTTTTTTTCACTTATAAGGCCATTACCCTACTTCAAGGACAATTCATCTCTTGCCTACCCTAAATCCTCTCTTCTCCAGCACTGATATTTCTATAGTACAAACCTGTTCACAGCATTTACCGACTCAAAAATCTTCAATGGTTCCCTATTACAAAAATACAGACTTCTTTGGTTGACATTCATAGACTTGTACAAAAATTAACCATGTATTAGGGCACAGAGAAGGTGCAAATAGAGATAGAAATATTAAACACATTTCTTATAGACCATACACAAATAAACAGTAATTAGTCCAGGATGCTAAAACAAAAGATATTGTTTTAAATGGAGACAACAATGAAATCCAAAATAACAAATCAGTCCAAGAGTCAATCATAGAAATACTAACCACGTAAAGGGCATTGATAAGGACAAAACAATAAATCAATATTTCTGAGTTGTGGCTAAAGCAGTCCTGGGGGGTGGGGGTGGGGGAATCACATACCTAAAACACACATTAACAAAATGGAAAAGGAATTTATTAATGAAATGAATATGCATTTAAAAAATTAGAAAATCAGTCAATAAATAAAACCACTATAAGCACAAAAGAAGACATCTTGAAAATTAAAGGAGAAACTGGTTTCAGTGGTTCTTAACCTGTGGGTCGCGACCCCTTTGGGGGTCTCCTAAGACCATTGGAAAATACATATTTCCGATGGTCTTAGGAACCGAGACACCGCTCCTCTATCTGTCTCCAGGCGGGTCTGCCCACATGCAGATATGCCCACATATGAGTATTAAAGGGTTGTGGCATTAGGAAGGTTGAGAACCACTGGGTTAACTAGAAACCAAAAGTGCTCTAGAAATAATAAAACTAAAAGCTGCTCCTTTGAAAAGCCTAACAAAATTGGGAAAAAAAGAAACCCTCAGGCAATGTGACTAAAAAGAAGAGGGCAGTAAAATCAAGACAGCAAAATAACAAACCAACAATGTGAAATCACAGCAAAATAAGAAAAAAATAATTATCAGAACCCACAATACCCAACGACATTTCAACAAAAATGGGAACACAGAAGAAATAAAGCACTACTTTTAAAAATATAAAATATCCAAACTAATAGAACACTGCATGGGGGCTGAAATAATTCAGTCTCAGAGAAGAAAATAGAATTAGCCACATAGGCATTAGCAAAGATGGGGTAGTTGAGAATAACTCCTGATGGATTTACAAAGAACAATTTTTCACAATAATATACAAATTATTCTCAAAAACTGAAAAAATACTACCAAAAAAACCCCCCTTTACTACATTCCCTTTATGAGACAAATAAACCCTTAATGCATTAACCAAGGAAGGATAAATCAAAAAAGAAAATCTATTAGCCAATATCATTAGTGAATATTGATTCAAAAATTTTAAGCAAATTCCAATTAAGTTATCCTTTTAAAGAGAAGATGTGGAAAAACTGGGATACTAATTCATTGTTGCTAGAATTGTGATCTGATCCAACTAGTTCACAGAACAATCTGGAATTGTGCCCAAAGAGTTATTAAACTATCTCTAGCCTTTGACCCAGCAATACTATTTCTAGGTCTATTTCTAAAGACGATTAGGGAAAAAGGAAAGTAACCTGTATGTTCTAAAATGTTTATGGCAACTGTCTTTGTGATGGCAAAGAACTGAAATTGCAGAGATGCTCATCAATTGGGGAATGACTGAGGTTGTGGTATGATTGTGATGGAATATTACTGGAGTGTAAGAAATGATGAGCTCAAAGGTTTTGGAAAAAAGTGGAAAGACTTGCATGAAATAATGAAGAACAAAAGGAGCAGAACCAAGAGAACATTGTATACTGTAACATCAATATTGTTTTGAGTGACTTTGAGTGAAGAAGTTATTTTAACTATTATAAATACTCAATTTAACTATAAAGAACATATGAAGAAAGGTACGATCTGTATCCAAAGGAAGAACTGATAAATAGATATATAGAATAATCATTCATATCAACATCCATATCTATATATGTATATATAAAAACACACCAATTTTACACGTATACATATATGTATATACATATACATACATATTATATATATATGTAGTGGCTATCTTGAGGAGGGGAAGAAAAATTAATAAGTGCTATACATTTAAAAGGAATAGCAACTTGTACATGGTAGATTTTCAGTTTCATGTGCAATTATATTTTTTATTATACTATGCTATGGAAATGCTTGTTTTATTCCAGAAATTAAAAATAAAATAAATTTTAAAGATTTAATCTGTGAGATATTCTTCCCTTTCCCACCCCACTCCCAAATGCAATGCAAACTCTGAGATCAGGGGCATTTCTAATTTTGTCTTTGTGTATCCAAAGCACCTAGCTATTCACCAGGCTTTCTTGAACTTCAAAGAAACTAGTGAAAATCACCATCTTTATAAGACCAAGAACCATTATCCTGGTGTTTAATGATCACAGGATATGAACAGTTATCAAGAGACTTGTAAACCACTCCTACTTCATCCACTATGCTATAATGAGATGGTAATGCTTTCATCCTCCCCCACCCCCGTCAGCTCCTTTTAATAGATTAGATTAATTAGATTAGATTAGATTGCAAACTCCTTGAGAGTAGAGACTATCTTCCCCTCTCCCCCCCTCCTCCCCCACCTTTACTTTTATTCCCAGAACTTGGTGCTTAGTACATTATAAATTCTTAATAAATGGTTGCTGAAGACTTAATTTTACTTGATAACAGTTAAATTTGGTCCTAGAAAAGAGTTAAAAAAAATTATCCTCCCTTTCATCATTGGGAAGGAGGTGAGTATGGGTTGGGATTGGAGGAGAGACTTTGGGTTTGGAATAATGCATATACTGTCAGCCATGGTTGACATGTTCCTTAGTTTTCCTCAATTGCTTTTTACCTCTTCTTTTTAAATCTGTGTTTCAATGGATAGTTCTCTGGATAGTGTTGGTTTGAAAAGGGATACATTTAGAAATAAATGTGATATGAGAAAGTCTCAATGAAAATATTAAAATGGCCTTCTGGTCACCCTATGCTTTCACCTCAATTCACCTAAATGTCTATCTGTATAATTGATGTATTGCCGCAGAAGATTCTGCTGTGTTCATTGTTTATCAGTTGTGAGAAAACATCTAACTCAATGGAGTAAAGAAAATGCAGTTGTTAAGACTCTCTTCAGAAGGGGTATTTCTCACAAGTATGGAACAATCTTCTAACCCTCCATGACCCATGTGCCTACAATATTTTCTGTGTTCAATGATTCATTGCATACTGACCTCAATGAGTTAAACAAGGATATGTGTTTTCCAGATTTTTCCTGGTGTTATGGAAGGTGGTTTATTTTTACATTTGTGTAGTATATCCAAACAAAAGGACATTTTTATACTATTGGTGAGCTTCTTGAAATTCTCTTATTAACAGATTACATTAGATAATTCCATCAAGTCCCAGCCAGACAACTGACCCTTTTCAATGGAATCAATAATAACGTGAAAGAGATCAATTTAACCATTCACACAGGGAACACAAAGTAGATGAAAGATACATGTTACCAAGACCATGATATGTAGTTGTATAGCCACCTACTAAGTTGGCCCACTACCACTATACGTATTTTAAGCAAATGCTGTAAGTAGGTAGAGAGCTTGGCATACAATTGAGTGGGATGTAATCATTCAAACGATAAGCATTAATTAAGTGACAACTATATACTAGACACTGAACTAGGTGTTGTGGTTACAAATAGAAAAGTGAAATAAATAGTCCCTGTCTTCAAAGAGCTTATATTCTTTTATCTAGTCAGGATAGATTGCATTTGGGAAACCATAAGGAATTTTTAATAATTTCTAGCTGTTTGCTATTTAAAGAGTCCATCTCTTTAACATTACAGGATTGTAGAATCATAGAGTTTAGAGCTAGATTGTTCTCCTGTTTATTCTATATAGTTACAAACATGTAACACCACAATGTCAGAATAATTCAAATGACAACCCATAAGACAATGGAAAGGTGAGTGCAATATAATCGCAACATTACCAGTAACTATGAAAAGGTCATAAAACATATAATTAAGAATATTTATGACTAGAAAATGAGACTATGCCAGATATGTACCAATAATAAAAAATAACATATGGGCAGGCAAAGTAGAACAATAGTACCACCAAGATACTAGAAATATAAGAAAAAAAGGCCTCTAATGAGGTAGGTAGGTCCTGTATATAGGATGTATGGGAGAAACATGGTCTAAAACCCCTTTCAGGGAGTGAATGGCCACATTGATAATAACAAAGAGAGTTTTCATTAATTTGTTGCTTCGATATTTGTAAAGCCCTTTCACACCATATGGCATTAGAGAAAAACATAGCCCCGTCAAAGCAACAGAGTAAAATATATATATATGTATATGCTGTAGATATCTGCTTATTGAGGTATGTAAAGGGACCTTGAGGCCCTATCCAAGGCTGTTAATTCACTGAAGACCTTTCAAACTGAATTGGTGAAAACAAATTTTTGAGAAACAGTTTTTAGTCATGTAAATGTCAAGTTGTGATTTTTCTAAGGATGAATAAAAAAAAAAGATGACTGATTAGAAAGTACTTGAGGGACTTGGCTCTGAGAACTTTTTTTTTTTGAGTTTGCTATGCAAAGGAAGTAACAGAATTAGTGGGCATTTAGAGCTCCATTTAATTCTTCCTAGTTCAACCAAAAAATATTTATCAAATGTCTATTGTGTAAAGGCACTGGGCTAGGTGCCATAAAACAAGCATAAAACTAACATGTAGCTTATAATATATGAAAAGAGAGAAACTTAAGTTACTTAGGTATTTCATAAAATATGTATTGAATTGAATTGAATCTCATGACAGGCAAAGCATAAAGTAAAATAATACAAGGTTCATTAAAGATATCAGAAATACAGCATCCCAATTTATTTAAGAAACATTTATCAAGCATCTATAAGAAAGCTACTTTGGAGATATAAAATATTTGATAAGGATCTTATTCTCTAATAAGACTTACAACCCTTACAATTTAAATGAAGGAAAGATCACATTTAATTAGGACATGGGCCTAGATAGCTGGAATGTCAGCAAAAGCTGCTTGATTTCAATTTAGAGTGTCAATGCCCTTTTTAAGGCTTATTGGTGCTTCTGGATAAAATTCCGGTCAAGATTCTTGCCTTTGACTGGAAAAATGGAAATAGAACTATATTTAAAATCTTAAGACCTGAATTAGAAACCTGGTCTGCTATTTGTTATCCATGTGACCTTAGACATGTTGAATCTCTTGGAGGTTCAGTTTCTCTACAAAATGGGGCTATTGGGATTAATGTATGGCCTTCTAAATTTAAATCAATGGTCCTATGAAGGAGATTGAAAGGACAAACAAAAAGAGGTGCATGTAATTAATTAATGATATCTCTAGCCTCAGAAAAGCTTGTACCTAGAGGTAAAGAAAAAATGAAAGGAAAATCAAATTGTTTTGGAATTTCACCTTCTACCATTCTCTATGCTGACAACTTCAGATTTGTCAGAGCTCCACTAAAGCTTGATTAATTTTCACCTCGAACTTGTATTGAGAAGACAAAGCAAGCTCATCTGAAACAAAGAGAGGGTAACACAAGCAGTTGTATGGTGAAATAGTGCAGTCTGGATACCAGTCGCTGGAAGTTCACTGTTACATTATTCTCTTACTGTTGAGAGGATGTCTTTGATGATTCTCGTGTTTAAATGCAGGCTCCCAAGACCAGTATTAAAAGCCTTCCACCATCTGTTTCCAACCTACTTTTCAAGACTTACATTCTTTTGTCCATTGGATTTTTCTATCCAAATTCAAACTGTTCCCTGCATATGAATTCACACAAATCATCCCCTTGGCCTGGAATTCACTCCCAGGTTAAAATCCACACTAGGTCACTGACTGGCTTTGTAACCTTGGTTACATCACTTTTTTGGACAAACATTTCCTTACCTGTAAAATGAGGGAGTTGGATTAGATGACCTTTGAGGCCCCTTTCAGCTCTAAATCTCTGATCCTATAATCCTCACATTCATTAGCCTTTAGACTAAGATTCTTCCCCTTGGAGGGGTGAAGAAAAATGTCTTAGAGTAGCTCATTAAGATTCTTCTGCACTAATCAGGTGGAGCTGTGAATCTAACAGCTGAGCTGAGTTGAGTATGAGTTGAGTTGAGCTATGTTGTGAGTAGCCCATACACATATTGTCACAAACTGTTTCATTCTAAAAGAATGATGGCACCTTCCTGACAAAGCATTGGCATCATCAGGAAAGAGGGAAAAGGAACAAGTATCTGTTAAGTTCCCACTGTGTGCCTGGCACTGTGCCAAGTGTTTTATATTATCACTTATGATCTTCACAATGACCCTGTGAAGCAGGTACTATTATTATCTTCATTTTACAATCCAGAAAACTAAGGCAGAAGAGATTAAATGACTTAAGTCATGCTGCAAGTGAGGCTGAATTTCAATTGAGGTCTTCCTAATTCCAGACCCAGTGTTCTATCCACTGTGCTACCTAGCTGCAAGAGAGGTAAAGACGTAGCAACCTATCAGAAAAGCAATAGATGCTGCATTTAGAAACAGAGAGCTGTAGCAGAGTCCAGAGATCCTTCAGATAACAAAAGCAGGTGCAAAGAGGGAAGGGAAGGAAGGAGAGGAGATCCTTTCCACTGGACTATGCCCAAGAGCAGCAGGAAGTGTGTAGACCCCAGAAGCAGCAAGGCATATCAACTTAGTAGGAGATGAAGCCATGAAAATTCAGCCAGGAAGGTGTTTTTCAGCAATGACCTAAGGCAGATGCCCCTGAAGTAAATATGTGCCATCACTTAAGAGCTTTATTTTTAATTTTAAAATAATTTTCTCCCTTCTCTGCTGGAGTGTGAGTTTGTGGGAGATTCCATCCATTTGTGTACTGGGCCTGAGTATGATCCGACTACATAATTTTTCCTGTCGTTTGCTTGCTACTCTGCTCCAGTTAAGTACTTTGTTGTTTGATTTATGTATCCTCCCTGGTATGTTGGTATAGATGTCCCTGGGTGGGAGCTTGAATCATATTTCTCCCCTACAATGAACCCAAGTAATGGGTAATTCCACAGCTGAGTGGGATACTTATTACACATAAATAACTATTAAACAAGGGGAAATGATTTAAGTACACAGGAGAGGTCTAAAAAAAAATATAAAAAAACATTTAAGGGGAAAGAGATCATTGTCAGCTATGGAGAGAGGTGTGCTGTCAGGGAAGCTTTCAAGGAAGAATTGTCTCTGAAAAAGGGGTGTCTTTAAGGGATACAAATTGGCAATAAGCTCCTTGAGGACAGGGACTCTTTCATGTTTATTTTTAAATCTGTAGCAGATGGCACAGTGCCTTGCATATGATAGGCACCTAATGAATGTCTGCCAAATCAAACTGAATAGTAGACAGTAGCATCAAAGGTTCAATAGATAGGATTGAATAGAAAGAATGTGGGCACCCAAAACAGAAAAAGTTTTCCTGGAATGTAAATTTTGAAAAACAGTAGGATGATATAAAGTTGGGCCCAAAATTTGGTTAGCCTTGAATTCCATGGTCAGTTGCTTACACTTTCTTTTCAGGCAATGGGAAACACTAGGATTTTGAGAAAAGGAAGGACATGAGAAAAATGGTATATTGGGGAGAGCAATTAAATAGGGATGTAAAAGGTGAAGCCAAGGGCCACACATATGTCTCATTCCACTCAGTCTCAATAGCAATTATGAAGTACAAATTTCTGGCTTATATTAGACTCTCTAGTTCACCCTACTTCGTTACTCAGCCTTTGAGATCTGTGTATTTGTAACTTGGACTTTGTCTGGGCATATGCATATTGCCCAACATGGAGGCCTCTCTGTCTTCTGTGTCTGTAGCTTCCTTTGAATGGCTTCTTAACTGAACCAGACGGCTTCTTTAAAAATAATATGACTGAACCAATGACTCTTTGCTCCTGTTTCTGATCTGCTTTCTTGCTTCTGTTTTTTTCTTCTGTCCTCCTTCCTGCTATGCCCCAAAGGTATAGATCAGTTCAGCTATGGCTCAGACATAATGCACTAAACCAGTGAAAGGGAAGGACTTCCATCCTCACTATAATGAAATTTTTGATTCTTCATTTCCTTTCATTCCTCATATAACTTTTAGTTGACTAAAGATCTGTCTTCTCTTAGTACTGACCTCACCTGACCAAAACCTGAATCAGGAATCATAATGTTAAGGGAAGGTCATGGTTGTTTCTCCTGGTTGAGAGGTTGTTGAGCCTGCCAAAACTTGCCCCATGGGATGCAAAAAGTTACTTAAGGCTTTACTGTTCCTTAGGTAAGAAGCCAGAGGAAGAATTTCAACTGTCCCAGACTCCTTGGCAACATGTAAATTTTCCTCCTCAATCAGCCAATTTGCAAATGATATAAATGTAGTTTAATCTATAAGCTGACTTAGTTTGCCTAAGTTTATTTGATGAAATTTGTTTCCTTAGGGGATATGTGAGATTATAACTGTTTAAGTATATTCAACTTTTATGACATTGAAGGAAATATGCTGTTATAGATCCATCTTTTCTTTAACTTTTATGACCTAAGAGGATATACAAGATTTCAACATGCAAAATATA
>CM053587.1:63228346-63253227 GCA_028646515.1 Pseudochirops corinnae
TTGATTTTCCAATTTTTCAAATGCATATTCAGTTCATTAATCTTCTCTTTTCCTTATTAATATATGATTATAAGGATGTGATTTTTCAAGTGAAGACTGCTTTAACTATAACCCAGGAATTTCAGTATATTATTTCATCATTATCATTTTCTTATCCATTATTGGACCTGCTCATTATTTAAGATTTCATTGTTAAGTCTCTGTTTGTGGTCCCTGAACCCATTTTATTATTATTATTGCTTTATGGTCTATAAGGAATGTATTGACTATTTCTTTTGCATTTTTTTTATTCTTTGCAATATCTCTTTGCCCTTTGTAATGGTAATTAATCTAAATTTGAAGACCCTTTTTTGTTATGTCCAGTAAGCAGGTACTTAGCCCTTAGTAACTAATAAAACCTTTGTAGCTAAGAGGCAGAGGGTGTGAACTCAGTCTCCTGTTGCTGACATAACAGGAAGGATTTGGCTGAAACAGGAAGTCCATGTGTGTGTGACTCTGTGTATGTGTGTGTGTGTGTGTGTGTGTGTGGGTGGGTGGGTGTGGGGGTGTGTGTGTGTGTGTGTGTGTGTGTGTGTGTGTGTGTGTGTGTGGGTGTGTGGGTGGGTGTGGGTGTGGGTGTGTAAGAAAAGCCTCAGAGAGGCACTTGAAGAAATTTTTCCTGGTGGGCTCCTGGTGGAAGAAGCAGAATTTTCCCAGCCTCTGGAAGCTAGGCTGCTACTTGCTGAACTGAGAACTGAGTTGGAGTTTTCTTGACACCAGAATCTGTTGAAGGCTGAAGTTGCTGCTGACAAGGCTGCCTGAAAGGCTGAAGTGGCTGCTGCCAGATTTGTTCTGGGTCCTAGGGCCAGCCAAACTGCTGGAGGACTGAAGAAGCATGACCAGGATGCTAAGATTTTGTTTGTTTATGGCTTGGTTGATCCCTGAGTTCCAGGAAACAGAAGTTTTGAAGGTTTTGAGATGTGCTGGACCCTGTGAACTTCAGTGTGTTGCAGGAACTGACTGTGAGCTTCAGAGTCTAGCAGGAACTGCGGGGAGGACTGGACAAGGAGCTGGGAGCTGTCTGCCTCTGAATCCAGGTGACTGTTTGGTGGATTCAGGTAGGAGCTGGGACCATGGAAGGGGATCCAGGGAATCTTAAAGACCACTCCAAGTCAAGATGAAGAAAAAGCCTTGGATATTGAATGTGGTAATGAAATTGAAGTTTATTAGAAACCAAGGAGTGCAGGGTTTGTGTAATTTTCTAATGATTGTATTTAGTGATTAACAATACTTAGTGACTGATTGCTAGATAAATGACTGATTAAATTAACCTATCATTACCCCATGAGGCAAACCTCCTTAGGGATACCAGATGATTGTCATTTTGTTCTTTGTTCTAAATCCTGCCACCACTTTGGTGAAAAGTATGTGACCATTTTAACGTCAAGCTATTGTGAACACTATATTGTGATTTTTTGTGATAAGATGTAATGTTGTGTATATTGTATCTTGATTTGTTGTGAATGTTTTCCCTTGATTTGTTCTTGAATACTGTATCTTAATTTGCTGTGAATGTTTGCCTTGATTTGTTATGGAATAAATGGAGTGTTCACTATACTGTGTAATCAGAACCTTAAAAGCTGTTCACAGTAGCATTCTTTTGGGAAGTTGCTTGTGCATGGCATTACACCCTTATACATTGTAGATTTTTGTGAAAGTTCTAGGTGGTACAGAGAAAATGTATTTTTTTTGCTGTTTCCTTTTGAAAACACTGTAAGTCTTAACTTTAGTTTCTCCATAAATTTATTAAATTCCATTTTCCCCTCTTGTTTACACTTCTGCTAAACTTATCCAAAACTGAGAGAGGAATATTGAAGTTTCCTGTCACTATTGTATTTCTGTGTATGTGTTCTTGAAACTTATATAATGATTCATTCATGAATTTGGAGGCTAAGGAATTTAGAGTATAAAGTTTATTAACTTTTATTGGTTTGTTGTCTATGGTTCCTTTCAGCATGATGTATTTTCTTTGTCCCTTTTATTATTTTTGGAATGTTTTGTTTTGACTTTGTCTTATATAGCATGATGTCAATTTCTAATTTTTAGATTTGTTTGATGCATAGTAAATTTTTTTTCCATCCCCTCCATTTTATTTTGCATATCTTTGTTTTTTTAAATGTGTTTCTTGTAAGCAACAAATTATAAGGTTTGATTTTCTTATCCAATCTGTCACTTTTTCATTTTATTAGATTGTTTAATGCATTCACATTTAATGTTAAGAGATTTAGGTTTACATTTTCCTCCATCTATCCCCAAAGTTTTCCTCCATCCTGTAATAAATATAGTATTGTCAATTGTTTTGCTTTAATCTTTTAGTAAGGTGGCCTCATTTACACTGACTCCTTTCCTTACCCACCTGATTCTTCTTGTTTTTTACACTTTTCCATTTAGGGTGTTTAAAAAAAATTATTATTAATAATTGATTTGATTTTATCTAGTTATATACCTTTCCCCCCTTTCTTTCTCTCAATTAGTCATATAGATTCTCTTTTCCCCTCCTCTCCTTCAGCTAGTCCTATCCACTAGGTGTGTTTTTTTTTATTTCATTTTTGTGCCCCTTCCCCAAAAGGAGTTCTTTCATTCTTTTCATTATCCATCTACTTTTTCTGTTTACTGTCCCTCATTTTCTGATTCATGATTCCTATAATCATCTGTTCTCAAACTTTTCTCTATACTTTTATACTCTTAAAGCTCCCAGAGTATCCATTAGGCTCTGCTCGATAGATATTTTCTGCCACTGCCTTTGCACTTTTATTTACCCCGTGGATTTATTCTCAGAACAATGCCAATTATTGCAGGTGTCAGAGAGCACAGTGGTTCATGTTACAGCCCCTTCCCCTCCACAAAAATTTATCTATACCTTTTTTTTGTTGCATTTTTCCCCTACATTTGCCTGGAAATCTTCTCCCTGTTCATGATCTCCCACTTTTCCAGATGCCAGTTACTTCCAGGGATTAGTCTTCCCCCTCTCCTAAAATAAGTAGACTGTTTTAGGCACCAAATGTTGAAGGGCTCTTCTAGATTAAGGTCATTATCTTCCTTCACCTACAGGATCATTTATCAATGGAACCCCCTTTAACCTTCAAAGTGAGACCTCCTCCCTTTCCTCCCCTTTTTAATCTCCCTCCCACCACTCACTCCCTACAGACTCTTCTCTTTCTGAGACCACAGAGGTCACCTTCCCCCATTTCTAACCATTGATTTGACCCAAGTGCATCACTTACTCCTCTCTATCACCTTGATTCCCTCTCCCTCTTTCATAAATCCCCAATGTTGTAATGTAGTGCCATAATATAATCATTTGCTTGTAAGGCAAGGTGGTTCCAGGTTCTATTCATAATGCCCCCGTCTGCCTCTTCATTGTTACCTCTGCCTGGTTTCCATGTGTGCCTTTAGAAAGAAGTCTCTTATTGGTCTTTCTGCTCTTACTCTGTTCTTGTTGCCTGTGTTTGCTTGCTCTTTTTGTAATTCTGTTGTTTATGGTGTTTGAGAAACAAATAATTTCTCCAATTCTGGTTTTCCTTTAAAAATATTTCAAATTCTTTTTTATTATTGAATATCCATCTTTTGTTTTGTATAGTTAAGTTCAGATTTGCCAAATAGGACATCCTGAGCTGCATCCTGAATTCTAAAGCTCTTAGGAACATATCATTCCATTCCTTCCTCCTTTTTCTAGTGTATAAAGAATGACCTTCATTACTGGAATAGCCTTTCCTTTGTATTTGATGGTCTTTTTCTTGATGGTCTGCAGAACTTGTTGTGCCTAAATTGAATTATTAAATTTAACTGCTATGTGTCTTTGAGTTTTCAGTCTTGTTTTCTGTAGGAGATCAGTGAATTATTTCAAATGGGATTTCTTTTTTATATGTTCAGAAGTTCTGGGCAGTTCTCTTCTATTATTTCTTTCATTATGGCATTAAGGTTTGTTGTCCTGTAATATTCTTTTGGGAGACCTATGATCTTTGGATTATCTCAATGTATTCTTTCTTCAAGATCCATATATTTTGCTTGAATTTTAACATTGTTTTTCATTTCTCCTTCTAGGTTGTCTTTTGCCTCTGTGTATTTGCATTCCTAGTCTATTGTTCTCTTTTGTTTCTTTAATGAGGCTTGCCATTATAGATTCAGGTTTTTCTATTCTTTCTGTTCATGATTGTTCTATGCAAGACATAAACACTATTTTCATAGTTTTCATTTCTTTTTTAAACCATTCAAAAAAAGCATACTGAGGTACCATATTTTCCTCAAATTCCACAGGCTCCCCTGTCTCATCAAGTGTTAGATCATTTTCCTTCATTTTGCTATATTTATTAATAAATGCCTGAACTTGTTCACTAGATCTGGGACTACACTTCCTTCTGTTATTATTTTTCCTGTTGATTTATCTGTTTATGTTCTAGGTCTTTGAAGTGTCTTCTTCCTGAAATCTTTGGTACTTTTAATCTTCCCCTCCCTCCCTTATTTTTCCTTTTTACTCACTTCTTGACTCCAACCCTTATAATTGTAATTTCTTTGGGAGTTAGATCTCAGAGTATTTCAATCTTTTCTCAAACTGAGCAATTTATAGTTTCCTACTCTAGGTCTTTGTACCAATTGATTTTGGGGTGGTCAGAAGTGGCTCCAACTGTATAATATTCTTTTTCCTTATTTTTAGTAGAAAACTGCACAGTTTCCCATATGCACAATGTCCTGCTCTGTTGACCTATCACACTCCTTCTGTTCCTTGTTTCTTTGACCTAGTACCTAGAGTTCAGAGTCTGCCTTCTCCAACACTGGTAATTCAGAGCTTGCTTTCCCTAGCACTGGAAGTTTAAAGCTTTGTAGTACTGGCAGACTTTGAGAGCCTTTTGCTCCTGAAAGGCTGTGACCAAGCTGGCTATTGGGGCTTGAGGAAACTTCTGTAGCCTAAAAGTGTAATCTCTATAGCACTGAAAAGAGGGAGGTGAGATGGCATGGGTTTTGATCTAAGTCTATGTTGTGTCCTTGGATATGTTGGTGTAGCCTCATTGCCAGTAGTGTGCGAAGTAGATTAGGAGTCCTGAGTGAGCTCAGGGTCAGTGAGCATCAGTTGTTGGGTTTGATTTGGTTTTACTCTCTTTTGGATGCTGGGTGTCCTAGACCATAGAAACAACTGAAATAGCTTTATCTTTGGTGCATAATTTCTGTTTTGGAGAGGCTTGGGGGATTGTGAGGATTGAAGAAAATGTCTATTCTACTATCTTGCCCCAGAACCTCCCAGTGATCTCTTAAATGTCAAATCCATTGGCTTTTTCTCAGTCTTCATTCTCCTTGATGTCTCTGCAGCCTTTGATACTGTTGATCACTGTCTCCTCTTTGATATTTTCTTCTCTCTAGGTTTTTAGGACACTCTCCCCTGATTCTCCTCTCACCTATATGATGGCTCCTTTTAAGTCTCTTTCAGATCATGCCATATAACAATAGATGTTCAAAAAGGTTCTTTACTGGACCCTCATTTCTTACCCATCTATACTACTTTACCTGATGATGTCATTAGTTCACATGAATTTACTTCCTACTTCTATACTGATGATTCTAAAATCTACCTAACCTGACCTGGCCTCTTTGCTCACCTCTAATCTCCTATCTCCAACTTTGTTTCAGAAATTTTGAACTAGATATTTAGTAGGTATCTTAAACTCAATATGTCCCAAATTGAACTCTTTATTTTTCCCCTTATGCTCCCCCTCCTAACTTCCTTATTACTGTTGAGGGCAACAATGTCTTCCTGTTTCTTAAGCTGGCAATGTTGGTGTCATCCTCAACTTCTCACTTTGTCTCACTCCTCTATATCCAGACTGTTGTCAATTCTTGTTGATTTCACATTTGCAACATGGCTCCAGGCATTTTCTCTGGTTATCCCCCATGGAATGTTCTCACTCTTCATCTTTATCCATTGACTTCCCTGGCTTCCTTCAAGTTGCAACTAAAGTCCCATCTTTCACAAGAAGCCTTTCCTAACCCCTCTTAATTCTAGTGCCTTAATTATTTCCCATTTATCCTGTATATGGCTTGTTTGTATATACTTATTGGCTTGTTGTTTTCCCCATTTGACTGTCAGCTGCTTAAGAGCAGGGATTGTCTTGTTTCTTTTTGTATCTCTAGTGTTTAGCACAGTGCTTGGCACATGGTAAGCCCTTAAAAAATTTTTAGTAACTGACTGAAGTCTGGTTTCATATTATTCAATATCATCTGTCTGATATTGATCACTTAATTGACAAATTTTTATGTCCTTCTCTAAATCTTCATTATTCTTCACCATTCTGTAGTATTTAAACTATTGGCCACCTTCTTATCTGTCTCCTATTCCTTCTCTGTCTCCTTTGTCATATCATCATCCATGACATGTCTACTACTGTTGGTTATACCCAAACTTCTATTCTGAATTCTCTTTTCTTGTCTCTCTATATGCTCTCATTTATTGATTACATCAGCTCTTATGGGTTCAGTTATCTCTTCATATGACTCCCAGATCTATGTTTACAGCCCTAGACTGTCTCCTAAGTTCTAGTTTCACATCACCAATTATCTACTAGGTATTTCAAACTATATATTCCAGAGACATACAAAACTCAATATATCTAAAATAAAACTCTTTATCTTTACCCTTAAACTTACCCCCATTCTGATCTTCAGTATTTCTATTGAGTTTACTATCATCTTTCTAGGTATCTAGATTTGACCTTTCAGAAGTATTCTTGAATCCACACTCTCCTTCATACAACATATTTGATTATTTCCCAAAATCTATTCTTTCTTTCTCTATATATTCTTGATGTCAACTCTAGTTATACACAATACTGACTCTCAGTCATAGAAATATTACAGCTTTACAGGCACAATAACCCTTTGAGATAATCTAGTCTACTATTCTTATTTTCTAGAGAAACAGCCCCAGAGAGGTAAAGTTATATCCAAACATTTGCTAAGTAATTAGAAGCACAGCCAGGATATGAACCCATCTCTTCAAAATGTGGTCCTTTTTATGTAATACTAGAGTCAATCATTCTTTCTACTATGTCATGCTACTAAATCTTGATTTGGCATGACTACAAATGTGCCTGAAAAGAGTACCAGTTTGATCATTGAACATGAAAAGGAAAACATTATTTAAACTAATTTCTGGTTCAAAAAGTCATATTTTTGTGGGTGAAAAAATAATAAAAGAATTCTAATTCAATTCTTTCCCAAGCCTGTCAGATCTTGAGGGGGAAAAAAAAAGTAAGGAAAGTTCCATATTTAAGACACTTTGAGATACAATCTGGCTTTTATTTAACACCATTTTCAAGAATCTCAAAGTACTCTTCTTTAAGTGAACCATAGGAATTTTCGTAATATTCTGTCTTTCTCAAATTTTGAAATGTTTAGCCCTAAGTGGGCAGATACTCTGAATAGTGCTTTTTACTTTTCAAAACACTTTTATATCATTATGTCTCATTTTACCCTCCTAGCAATTGTTCAAAGAAGGCAGAGCAAGTTTTATTGCCCACATTTTTCATATGAGGAAACAGGCACAGAGGGTCAAAGGAAATACCAGGAATCACACAGCTAATTTCTGGTCAGGATATCACCCCAGTCTCCTGCCTTCTTACCTTATATAAAGATACTTTCCTTTCTACAGGAAAAGTCTATCTGTGAAAGGCACAAAAGGTTGAGAATTCTAAAACCTGGTAGTGTGAGCTCCCAAATCCAATGACCTGCCAGCATCTAAGCTCACATTACATCTCTCATGAGGACAGAATGTAAGGCAAGTACCTGGTTCTTCATGTATATGCAAACCCAATAATGAATGTGGATGCTACTATAGGCAGCTAGGTAATACAGTGGATAGAGAACTGTCTTTTAAGTCAGGAAGACCCAAGTTCAAATCCAACTTTAGATACTCATTAGTTGTGTGACTTGGAACAAATCAATTTCCAGCCTCAGTTTCTTTATATGTAAAAGTGGGATAATAATAGCTCCTACCTCACAGGGAGCAAAAATAATATATTTAGAGAGCTTTGAAAACCTAAAAGCACTATATAAATGCCAGCTATTATTATTATAAAGCCGCCCTTGGTTGCATACAGTTGACTCAACCCTGGCAGATATTGCTAGATGAAGTAGCATTTCATTTAGAAATCTGTTGTCAAAGAGACACCAAGCTGACTACAGCAAATGTGTCACAATACAGAAAATCAACCACAAAAGTCATAATAATAGTAATAATGATCTTTAAGAAAGCTATGCTTAAACTACATACCCCTATAAAAGCTAAGAAACAGCATGAACTATTCTAAGTGACCCATCAATATTTTTCATTGCCATGTGTAAATGCACATTTTCCCCTGTGCTTAAAACATATTTGAGTATTAACGCCAGTGGCTGCATCTTAAATTTAGTACCTCCATTTAATTTTAGGTAGAGGCATTAGCTAAGGATTCAAATGTCCCTATCTCCAGTGAATTACAAAAAAGGAGCTCCCCGCTAGGGCTTTGTGTTCACAGCAATTAGTTTTAACTGTCTGAGAGCTGCTTTTAAATAATTTTATAGCTCACGCTGGATCTCTCGAATTTGCCATGTGTGCCCTTCCTATTTTTATGGAAACCAGGATCTTCTCCACAGGGTCCTACATGACTGAAGGCGGCAGGTGAATGCCAGCTGGGACCAAAGCCACTTTGTTTCACTATTAGCATCTGAAGAAGTCCTTTGCTTGGCCTCAGATCTCTAGGGACAGAGGATTCTAGCCACACGAACACAAACTAGTTATTTTCCTTCATGACTATTCCAGCTCTCCAGCAAATGAGTCAGGACCTAGATTCATGACATGAGTACTCAGACATGCAATGGTCATGAACCAAATGTCCTGTGAGAAAATGTGATCAGAGAACATGAGGAGGGGGGGAAATAGGGGTACTGTGGTGTGTGCAACTGTGACAAAAATCGTAAGTCATTAATGATTATTTTTAATTCCCAGAGGATGGGAGTACAGAGAATCCATGCTGCCCTTGATTAATGGGTGTGACTACATCAAATGTCCCTTTTTCCCAATGGTAGATGCTGAGATATAGGAAATGATGGAAAAAATAATATGAATATTTGCAATATCCTCTCCCCATGTCAAATATCCATGTTAACCGCAGACAGTGCAGTCTAAGACTAATTAATTTTCTGAATTGAAGAAGAAGGAGGGCTAATTCAGTTTCTAGGATCCTAAGGCCTATAATCCTTATGTAGGCAGATCTTCCATGAAGAATTTTATTAGAAAACGTGTCCATGGGGTTGAGGAGGAGGGAACCTTCAGAGATTGGCTTAGCTTTTATAGGAAAAAATAGAGCACAGTTCCTATCACCCATCTGTTACTCATCCATCTACTATTCTGGCCTAAAGTGGGTAGGTACTGACCTGCACTCATACAGGGTGTTTTGTCACCTGAGATTTTCATTTATAAATGAAATTCCTATACCTAACAATCTTGTGAGCTGGATATTATCAGTAGTAATGTACCCATTTAATAGATAAGGCAATTACAACTAAGAGAAATTAAATCAGCAAGCATATAATAATAATAATAATAATAATAATAATAATAATAACTAACATGTATATAGCACTTAGAATGTGTCAGGCACTGTGCAAAGTGCCTTACAACTATTATTTCATTTTATCCTCATACAATCCTGGATTGTAGTATCCATTATTATGCTCATTTTATCCATAAGGCAACTGAGTCTCAGAAAAGTTGGCAACCAGTATTTATTTATTAAGAATTTACCAAATGCCAAATTCTGTCCTTTGTGCTAGGGATATAAGTTAAAAAAAATAATCACAGGTTCAATGAGCATACATTCTTATGAGTAAACCTAAGACATAGAAAGGAACTGAAAAGAAGACAGGGGGCAGGAAAGGATGTACACACACAAGACATAGGGTCTATGTCTGGAGAGTCAGGAGCAGAATGAGGAGAAGAATGAAGGATGGCAGGCCTGGATCCTTTTTAAAAATGAAATTTATAGTAAAAATTCACCTATTTTAGAAGCAGGCCAAAGATGGTGGATGGGGAGGGAGGGTGGGGCAGGCTGTAGTACTGTTCCACTATGAGACCACAGGAACTGAAGGAACTTCCAGAGTGAGAAGGCAGCTCAAACATGGTAAGAAAGTGTGACAAATGAAAAAGCAGAGTTGGGAGAAGCATATGGTTCAGGGACTGTTCATAGTCACATAATTACTAAGCATCAAAGAGGAGATTAGAACCGAGATCTTCCTTACTCCTTCCAACACTCTAGCCTTTGAAAGCTTTTACAAAATTATATAATAGAAAGAGTACAAGACTTAGACACTGAAGACCTAGACTCAAGGCCTCAATCTGCCACATGCTAACTATAAGAAGGGAAACAAGTACTTAATAACCACCTGCTATGTACTAGGCATTTTACAAATATTTTCTCTTGATCTTCACAACGATGCTAGGAAGGTACAAAACAGAGTCAGACAGTGGATAAATGACTTGCCCAGAATCACACAACTAGTAAGTGTTTGAGGCCAAATTTAACTACAGATCTTCTGGACTCTGGGCCTAGCTGCCTAGCCAATAAATCTTTATAAATAAATAGAAGGTAGCAGCTAGGTGGCTCAGTAAATAGAGCACCAGCCCTGGAGTCAGGAGGACCTAAGTTCAAATCTGGCCTCAGACACTTAACACTTACTAGCTGTGTGACCTTGGGCAAGTCACTTAATCCCAATTGCTCTGCCCTCCAAAAAGCAAAAATAAATGAATAAATAGAGGTATGTATAGAATGATTATACAGACATACGCACACATATATGCATATACGTGTGTGTGTGTGTGTGTGTATATATATATATATATATATATGCCTATTTGTGTCTAATGGTAGTCTACCCTAGGTAGGGGGGAAGGGGAAAGAAGAAAAAAAGCAAAAAAGAAATTTACATAACTTTATTACATATTTAAAAAGAATAGCAAGTTGCACACAATAGATCTGTAGTTTCATGTGTAATCACCTTTTTATTATACTATGGTATAGAAATACTTGTTTTATTCCATAAATTAAAAAATAAAATGAAGTTAATAATACATTCATTATGTATCTCATAGGTCTTCTATGTGTAAAATGCTTTGTACTATGCCTAGTACATAGCAGGTGGTTATTAAGTGCTTGTTTCCTTTCTTATAGTTAGCATGTGGCAGATTGAGGCCTTGAGTCTAGGTTTTCAGTCTCTAAGTTAGTAATACATTCATTCCGTATCTCATAGGTCTACTATGTGTAAAATTCTTTGTAAAGAATAAATCACCCTATAAATGTGAGCTATTATAGACAAGGACACTTGAGGCACAACAAGCTGACATGACTTGAAGGAGCTTTGTTTTACTGCTGTAAGTGAGGAAGGTAGGCCAGAAGCTATGTTGAGATGATAGATCAAAGGTGAGGGTTGAAAAATGACAGTTTTTTTTTTTTTTCTGGGAGCATTTCTAAAAAGCACATAAATTATTTTCCTCCTTCTGGGTCCTAGAGCAGTGCAGTCCCTTAATTTATAAGAAGTGCACAATTTTGGTCCCATTTCCCAGCAGAATAACCACAGCTTACTGTCAAGTTACTTTCCTTGGACATTTCATGACCATTCAGCACTAGAACCTAGGTTCCTTTGAGTCCCCAGAATTGTGAGTTAAGCTTCAATTATTGCTACATGGATTTCATTAAGATTCGTTATTGGAGTTTTCTTGGAGGGTGGGGAGAGGGGACAGAGCCAGGGGAAAGGGAAGAAAGAAGGTGGGAGACTACCAAGTACTTTGTGCCAGGAAGAATTAGCAGTATCAATAGGGTATTATCTCAGAGTTGTCTGAAAGGTTGTCCTCAATTCCCTCCACCCTTTCTTCTTCCCCCAAAACTGTCATCAGCTAATGCCTGAAAGTCTACCATTAGAAATCTGTCTTTTACCTGACGGCTTTGACCCTGTCAAAATACACCAATGTAGATGAGTTTATCAGCTCCTTCTCTGAATGTTATTTGAGAAAAAGAACCTGACAATACTCAACACTGTGAAGGAAGGAGAAGAGAAGGGAAGGACAAAGAAAAGGGAGACAGAAGAAAACACAGATAAAACTCTGCTTTACAGTTTTTCAAAGGGGTGGCCTTGCTTGCTAGACTCATGAAGAAAAGGAAAAAAGAAATCAAGGAACAAAATTATTGGAAAAGTATGTATATGTATACTTATTGTTGCTGTTGAGTCATTATGTCCATCACTTTGATACCCCATTTGAGGTTTTCTTCGCAAAGATACTGAAATGGTTTGCTACTTCCTTTTCTAGATTCTTTTACAGATGAAGAAATTGAGGCAAACAGAGTTAAGTGACTTGTCGAGGGTTGCATAGCAAATAAGTTTCTGTAACAGTAATTAGTTTAGCCCTTAATCACTAAGGGCTAAGTACTTCTGTGAAAGAAACAGGTGTGAACTCTGTCTCCTGCTGCTGACATAACAGGAAGGGGTTGGCTGAGACAGGAAGCCAATGCCTGGAGGGGGGCGGGGTGTGTGTGTGTGTGTGTGTGTGTGTGTGTGTGTGTGTGTGTGTGTGGGTGTGGGGGGGGTGTGGGTGTGGGTGTGTGGGTGTGTGCACGCCCCTGTATGTATAAGAAGAGTTCCAGAGACAGAGAATCAGAATCAAGAATTTTTACTCCTGGTGGAGGAAGCAGGATTGTCCCAGCATCTGGGAGCTGGGCTGCTGGACTGAGAACTGAGTTGGAATTTTCTATGAGACCAGAATCTGGTGAAGGCTGAAGTTGCCTGGAAGGCCGAAGTGGCTGTTGCAGCCTGGAAGGCTACCTGAAAGACTGAGGCCTGGAAGGCCAAGATTTCTTCTGAGTTCTATGGCCAGCTGAACTGTTGGAGGACTGAAGAAGCATGACCAGGATAAGGCTTTGTTTGTTTGTGGCTTGAATGATCTTTGAGTTCACGGCAACAGAAGTGGTGAAGGTTTTTAGATGTGCTGGACCCTGTGAACTTCAGTGTGTACCAAGAACTGCCCAGACGACTGGATGAGAACCTGGGAGCTGTCTGCCTTTGAATCCAGCTGACTGTTTGGTGGATTCATGTAGGAACAGGGACCATGGAAGGGGATTCAGGGAATCTGAGAGATCACCCTGAGTCAAGATGAAGAAAAAGCCTCTCCTTGGATTTCGAAAGTGTGATGAAATTGAAGTTTATTAGAGACCGAGGGTTGGAGGGTTTGTGTAATTTTCTAATGATTGTATTTAGTGATTAATGATAGTTAGTAATTGTGAATCTGGATAAGTGATTAAGTTAACTTATGATTGCCCCATGAGTGGAAGACTTTGACTATTGTATTGTGAGATGACTGAATGATTAAGTAAGGAAGGTTTCCCCCTTAGGGAAACCAGATGATTATTCTTTCGTTCTTTGTTCTCTAAATACTGTGGCCACTTTGGTGGAAACTATGTAGCCATTCTAATGTTAAGTTGATGTGCACACTATATTGTGATTTTCTGTGATAAGATGTAATATTGTGAATATTATACTGTACCTTGATTTTCTGAGAAAGTTTGCCTTGATTTGTTATGGAATTAACAGAGTGTTCACTATACTGTGTAATCCGAACCTTAAAAGCTGTTCACAGAAGCATTCTTTTGGGAAGCTGCTCATGCATGGCGTTACAGTGACTGATATTTGAACTCCTAGAGATGAGTCTTCCTAACTCCAGGTCTGGCACTCTGTGCACCATGCCACCTAACTACCCAATACAATTTATTACATTCATTTATTTGTTCAATGTCTGTTTAGTTGTCAGAAATATTTTTGCTTGTCTCAAGCAAGGTTACCTTTCTTGGACTGTGAGTTCGTAGAAGGCAGGCACTATATTCTTAACTTATTTTAAAACATTTAGAGTTGGCCCTTCCTTTCTTTGGACCCCCACCACTTAACACAGAGTTTGACACATATCAAGGGTTTAATAAATGCTTGGCAAATGGTCAACTTACTGACCTTCAGCAAAACTCAGTTGCCTAAAGTTTGTTTGAGGGGAACCACTGCCAAGGACCACCTAACCAAAAGCTGCCCCCTATTGAGATTTCCTTCCACACTTCTCATCTCAACTCTGAGACAGACCACACTCCTGGCATCCTTTTAGGCAATATCCCATACTCGAAGTCTTTTCTGTGAATCCCTCCCCCAAAAATTGTCTGTAGACCATCCTTATGTTGGACCACTGTGGATCTTGCTCCACTTGAGAAGATTCTGACTCCTTTTTTCTCACATTACTTAAGAGGTGATAAGGATCACCCTCAGCAGCAAAATAAAGATTTAGTAGAATCTACTATTTCTCCAATGTTTGCAGAGCAACAGCAACACTTGGCTCTGAGGACAGAGCCTTACTATTACTGAGGACTTCACTTAAAGGTATTTTGATTTTTTTTTATTTTGTTTTAGAAAATAGACAGGTTCTTTCATCAAAGTGAAGTCATTCATGTACCTTTTTGAACACAAATCAAATGTATAAATAGAACCCCAGACTTTGTCATGGTTAGAGCTGTGCTAGAGCCTCAATGGAGAGCCAGCTGTTAAATTTTCTTTGGAAATATTCAAATATTGCAAATCAGGACTTTATTATTATCTTGCTTTCTAAATGTAAAAAAGTATTAATAATGCAGATTTCGTCTAAAAATGTGTCCCTAATACATTTTGTTTTCAAATAGATGGTCAATAAACATCTACCAACACATCTTTGTTCATAGGTTTCCTCAGGAATAAAAGGAGATCCCATCATGTTCATTATCAAATTCCCAAGTTTTCTTGGAACATATTTCTCTTTATTTATAATTAATTTTCTTCCTTTTCTTTTTATTTATTTTTTATATTTCATTCACTTCCAAGTATTTCCTTCCTCATCCCTACTCAGAGAACCATGCCTTATAACAATTTAGGAATGACAGAGATACAGAGACAAACAGAAAGACGCAAGAGTTCCTCAAAGCTAACAAGCACATTGACTGGGCCTGACAGTATATGTAACATTACAGAACTTTGGTCCCCCATTTCTCTAATGGTGGGAGGAAAATAAAATTTATCCTTGCACCCAAGTTTTGACCTTCTTAGACTGAATAAGTATTGGAGGTCAGGAAAACATACCTAGCATCTTCCTGTGTTCCTCTGTCCTCTGTCACTAGACACTGACCAGACTATTAGTATTATTGCAGTCTATAACTGCTCAATTATCAGTAGCTCTGTGTGTCTCCTAACTATTTCTGGGGCTTCATGTATAAAAAATTCCTTCATATAGACCTATTGAATCCCTATTCTTTGGAAGCCTATGTCTGTTTTTAATAGGGTTAGCTGGTCTAATATATCTCAACATGTTAAAATGCCCTAATGCATTGGTGGGTCTTACCTTCCCTTCACAATGTCACATTTTGTTTTCATATTGACTTTCCAGAGAAAGCACCATAACCCAATGGAATGATTCTAATGAGAGGAATTTCAGGAATGGTGACCTCTACAAGGGGAGATACTTTCAGGTAGGAAATACTCTTATTCTTCAAGCTGTGAAATTATGGAATTGTAGGCTCCAAACCAGAAGTAATCTCAGAGGTTAATCTAAAATTCAATAACAGAGACCTCACTGTCTCAAAAGGTAGCTTATTCCTGTGTGTATATATTTTTCATTATTAAAAGTTCTATCCTTTTGTCATACAAATTTCTGCTCTTTGAAATTTCTACTCTCCACCTTTTCCAAATTGCTTCTAATCCTTTCCTACAGAATCATATGGGAGGAGTCTAGTCTCCCTATCTCACATGGCAGCCTTCCCAAAGTCCAAAGAGAACAATTCATTTTCCCCTCCAAAGTCTTATCTTTTCTAAAATGATCATAACCTCTACTTTCAACCGTTCCTCCTGTGTCAGGGTTTTAATTCCCTCCAGTGACCTCATCACTGTTCCTGGCATGAGCTCCATCCTCTCTGTAATGCTCTTAGCAGACTCCATTTGCAATAAGAATGTGTATGTATGTTTCTGTGTGGACTTCAGTATGTTTTCCGCTACAATAATAATGGTTCTTTCTCTCTTCCCCCTGTATTCAAGTGACTGATAAAAAGCCTGAGCCAAGTGAAATTTCCTGAAAAGGATGCTGCCTCCCCTGTCTACTACCTGTTGCCTGATCCCCTTTAAACTGTTCCACCTACACACACACACACACACACACACACACACACACACACACACACATACACACACACACACACACACACACACACACACACACAGAGTCTGGCAGGAATGCCCTGAAAACAGAAAGAGTCGAGTTCATACTGGGGATTCTAGTTAAATACAGTATTTATACTGAAATCATTTGAGATAAACCAAGTACAAAGGAGAGCTCAGTATCACCATCCTGTTAACTTACCTGGGAATGGGAAAAGGGGGTGGAGAGGGAGAAAGTCAATTTAATCCTCCACATTCTGTCATTTAGCTATTTTTCCAATAGTGACACTTGGGTAGTGTTAATCTCACTCCAGAGGAGTTTTTAGACTTATAATCATTGTTCAAAAAAGAACAATTATTACTCAGTAATTTGGATTAATTCAGGTTCTTTTTTGTTCCTTTCAACCCTGAGTTTCAGGGGCTTTGTGAAAGGCTCTCAAAACAGTGTTCCAGCTTTAATAACAGTTCCAACTCTAGTTCCCCAGGTACTTACAGGTATTCTAGAAGCCAGTGTGTAAAAACCATTTGGCTTCTTACTACCTGGAATCTAACTTTTCACTTCATAGATGAGGAAAAGTATGGTCGCAGGAAGGCACAACGTTAATGGGAGTTGAAAATTTTCTCCGCCCATCAATAGGCCTCACTTGGAGCCCAACAAGAGAAATTTGATTAGGATAGACTTATTTTTCAGGAAAGTCCACACCTTTTGTTACTTTGTGCTTAGGCAGGAGATCACAAGAGTTGTAATGCCCTCTGAGATCAGGGTATATATACTCTGAGGTTAGCATTTTGCTTAGGAGCTTACTCATAAGAAGAATATTAGAGTGATGTAGCCAGAGAGACTCTGCGTAGTCTTTAAGGAGCCCCCTGGCTTTGAAAACCCAGATTTTGGTGTTTCTCACTCTGGTAATTATATGTATAGCTTTGTTCAGACAACTAGAAGCCCTGTCTATTGATTTGTGTCATTTTCTCCGTCTGTATTTTTTCTGCTTGTGATTTGTATTTTCTCTAAAGTTCAGTGTGCTGACTTTTTCCCCTGAACTAAGTTAATGATTATATATGTGTGTATATATGTGTGTGTGTATGCATGTACGAATATAATAAATAAAATTGTTGACCTCTTTAAAGTTGATTTCCTTTAGAAAAGCAGATGAAAGAATCTATGCTAGTAGTCATCCTGGATCTTGGGTATGTTAGGATGCTTGCTGTTAAGAAGGGAGTTAGAAGCTGGCAGCTACGAGAGTGAATGAGTGGCTTGGCAGAAAGATGTCCAGTGTGCTGGGAATATCTTGCTTATATTTGACCACATCTTCTGTTTTTGATTTCTGTGGAGTATATATGACCAATAGTGGATCAAAGGCTTTAAATAGCTTTATAGTTACTTTTGGTGCATGAGGCCAAAATTAGGCCATTTTATAACCCCATTAGCAGTGCATCTTCAGGCCTGTCTTCCCACAATCCCTATAATATTACTTGTTCCCATCTTTTTTTCTACCATTGTCAAGTTACATAGTTTGAGGTTAAACCTCAGAACTGTTTAAATTTGCATTTTTTAGTGATTTGGAATATGTTTCCATCTGTTTTTATAGTTTTAAATTCTTTTGAAAGATATTAATGTCCTTTGACTATCTATCTATCAGAGAATGAATGTTGGTATTCTAGATTTATGTCAATCTCACATGGATTTTGAATATCAGAATTTTATCCATATTTCTCAAAAACTCAGATGAATCTGTGATCGCAGTAATTTGAATTTTTCCTCCTATAATATCACTCACAACTCATCTCTAAAGCTTCTTAAACTTTTTCCACTTGTAACCCCTTCAGCATTTCTCAAACCCCATGGGGTTGTGACCCACTGCTTAAGAAGCACCAAATGCCTGCCCATAGTGTATGTCTCTTATCTTGTCCTCCTAAAATTTCAAAGCAGGGAACCCACCCAACATGCTAGAGCCTTTCCTGCTTTTCTCATGAAACAGTGCAGAGAGCACAGAAGCATTCTGACTTTTCATGTGAGCCATCATGTAATATCATCACTTGGCATGTGAACAGGCCATCTTCTCTTCCTATCATACATATACTTGATGACATAGTTTACTTTTACACCTCAATGAATGCACAGTTGAATTAATGAAAAACATATTAAGCACTTGATAATTGCCAGATCAGGGCAGCTAGGTGGCCTAATGGAGAGAGTGCCAGGCATGGAGTAAGGAAGATTTGAGTTCAAATCTGATCTCAGACACTTTTAGCTGTGTGACCCTGAGCAAGTCACTTAACCCTGTTTGCCTCATTTTCCTCATCTGTAAAAAAGAGCTGGAGAAGAAAATGGCAAACCGCTCTAGTATCTCTGCCATAAAAACCCCTAAAAGGGGTCACAAAGATTCAGATATAACTGGAAATGCTAAGGAACAACATATTGACAGGTCTTGGACAAAGCCCTGGAAATACAAAGTTAAAAAGAACAGTCTCTACCTTGAAGAAACTTAAGAGAAGAGAAAGTGTGTATAGTGGGACAAGGGAGCTCTACACTGAGTATTCGAAGTGGTGAGGTGATTCATTGAATAATCAATTGGAATGGATTTTTTATTTAATTAGTGTGCCCAGAAGAGGGTGGAGAATGGCTGGGAGTCAGGGGTTAGGCATGTGGTGGTAGACAGATGACAAGATGGCTTGGATGAATAGCTGAATGGAATGTAAAGCAACATGATTTGGCCTGTAGTTTTGAGGCAGGTACATATGGTAGTCTAGGTAGGTCTGCACTCATTCAGTAATCAATTAAGTTGGTTTGGCCCTAGGGTAGAAGTCCTAAGGAGAAGTAGATGAAATTTTCCAAGGACTAGGCAAGGGTAAGGAACCTGTGAGTCTCAAGGTCACGCGTGGCCTTCTAGGTCCAAAATTTTGTCCCATTTGACTGAATCCAAAGTTCACATGCATGTGTGGCCTCTAGGTCCAGGTTACTCACCTCTGGACTAGGGGCATGGATGCTAGAGGTCTAAGTCAGAGGTTCTATTTAGAAGGTGATAATCCAGATGGAGAGAAACAGTGAAGTGACAGCAGAAGACAGATGGTCAAGATGAGTCTGGGCGGGTAACTGGGGAGTGATGTGATAAAGAATGGAAACAAATGGAAGCTGTGGGGGAGGAAGGGTAAGAGTAAGGCTTGATATAAAACCATAGGAGCTATCCAAAGGGGAAATAGCCTCCTCAGGTAGTAGTTTCACTCTCAGAGAAAGTATTTAAGGAAAAACTGCATCACAATAATACCTCTAACAAATAGAAGAGAATTTTGGTCAGGCATAGTTTCAGTCAGATTGCCCCTGGAAAAACTTTCTAATGGTGAACATTCTAATGCTAAATAAAACTGGTTGTGGCTGAAAGCCTTCTAACACTCATTACAAAAGATTTTTCTGAAGGATCAACTTTATGGTGTCAAGTAAGGCAAATCACTGCTGAACATTTCCTACATTAATTATATTTAAAGGGTGTGGTAGGTGGAACAAATCAATCAAAGTTCCAGTTCAAATCAAGTACTGCATTAAGGAATTACACCAAAGAAATGATGGATATAGCAAGGACCATTACAGCCATAAATAGGCTCAGGTGACAACCAGCATTCCCAAATGCAGTGAGTATAGTTCAAATCCAGCTTCAGACGCTCATTAGTTGTGTGACCCTGTCATTTAGCCCTGTTGGCCTCAGTTTCCTTATCTATAAAAATAAGCTAGTGAAGAAAATGACAAACTACTCCAATATCTTTGCCAAGAAAACCCCCAAATGTGATCTCAAAGAGCCAGACATGACTGAAAAATGACTGAACAACAGCAACACAGTTCCCTAGTTCTACATATATAATAGTCTTGATACTCAAGCATTTGTGCCTCACCACATACTCCTCCAGCTCCTGATTACTTGGGTCATGGAAGGCCATATTCTCAAAAATCAACCAGTAATTTGACAGGTGAAGCTGAGACTGCCATTCCAAGTAGACTGTCAATGGAAGATTGGTTTTAATCCTTGTGGGATTAGTTGAAAAGAATTACAGTGACAGCATTTGTTGCTGTTGTTTTATTTCATTTTGTTCTTTTCTCCACTCAGGGCAGTTTATATTGGGTGGAAAAATACAGCTGAGATAGAGAGAAATCTGGAACTTGGACCTTTATAATAGTGACAAAATGGAAAATGCCCTAAATGGATTCACATAAAGAACAATTAAGAGAGTTTCAAAAGCTCAATGTCTAAACTCTTCATAATCCTCCACTAGATAGTGATATACACTTTATACTTACAATGCACTTCTCCATTGTCGTCTGTATGACGCTCATTTTCATTTCTTTACACTATGAGGTTCTACATTTTACAGCTATACTATAACGTGAGCAGAATATTGGAATTAAAGAGATGGGAATTTATTGCTGGGAAAAAGAATAAAAGTCATTAGAGTAATTTTGCAATTTCATAAAGGCAGTCTGTCCCAACTTCTTCCTTTTGTTTAATTTCTGGTCCAACTTATTGATTTCAGGTATTGTCTGTCTCAGAAATATATAATCTGTAACAAAATCTACAGATTTTCTGTTCAACAATATGCCATAATCTAAGTAAGGAACACTCTTCACCTACTTGGTCTTTCGCATATACATAGATGACCAGGCCAAATTCTTTTAAATGGTAATGGATATCTTTTAAAAAGCCCTATAATGTGCCAGAATTGGATGAAATCAAAATATATCATCCATAAAAAAAAAGATCTGGAGGAGTTAGCCATTCATGATGTTTGTGGCTAATTATTTTTTTTCCTATTCTGCTATTTCTCTTTTCATTCTGTCATCATTGATTTATGTGTGCAAAGCCTTTTTATACTTTATTTATATATCATTATCTGTTTTATCTTTTATGATCTCTGTCTCTTATTTATATGAGAATTCTCCCTTTAGTCATAGTTATAAAAGTAATTGATCCTATTCTGTTTTGTTTATTAGCATGACCTTTGTATATTCAGATTACATATCCATTTTAAACTTATTGTAATATGTCTTAGTTTAAAACTCATTTCTGCAAGATGGCTTTTCTGATTTCTTAGCAATTTTCACTTAAAAAAAAGAATCATCTAATAATTTATTTTCTTGGTTATATCAAACACTAGCTACTGTTCTGATCACTTATAATTCTTAGCTAGTTACTCTGTTCTACTTATCTGTTTTTTTTACTTAAAAAAAAAATAAAGCATCTCTTTCCTTTTTCCCAAAAAGCCCCCAAAGTAACCAAAGGAAAAAAAGGTTAGAAAGAAATAAAGGAGAATAAAAAGGAAGATGTGGCTGAAAAGATGATGAAAAAAACCTCGAAAGCACTGCAATTAAAATCCAGTCTTGGGCCAAGGGATCTATGATACTCCAGGTCTGCAATGTATTCCTAGAGAACTATGTATAAGCAGAAACATGCTGCACCAAAAACCAGGATTGAAAGGAAAAAGAAAGCGGTGCCTGTTACTATTGCAAAGCCAGCTAGTGGTGATAAGAATAAGAGAACTCTTGTGGTAAAGGTCAACAAAATCCTAGGTATTATTGCTCTACTGAGGATGTGCCTAGAAAGTCACTAAGTTGTGGCAAAAAGTCCTTCAGACAGTTTATGAGAAGACTGAGCTAGCATCACCCCCAAGAATGTTTCTGATCATGCTAGCTGACCACCACAGGGGCAAGCCAGTGGTTTTCCTGAAGCAGCTGGCTACTGGCTTGCTGCTGATGACTAGACCTCTGACCACCAACCATGTCCCTCTGAGAAGGACCCATCAGAAATTTGTCATCGCCCCCTCTGCCAGGGTTAACCTTTTGGGTGTAAAAATTCCAAATCATCTTACTGATGCTTATTTCATAAAGAAGGGACTCTGTAAAACTAGACACCAAAAAGGAGAGATTTTTGACACAGAAAAAGAAAAATGCAAGAGGACAGAACAGAAAGGTTGATCAAAAATCAGTGGACTCTCAGATCCTGACCCAAATTAAGAAAATTCCTCAAATCAAGGTCCTTGCATTCTGTATTTTCTCTCTCTCCAACAGTTTGTCCTCAAAAAGTGGTGTTTTAAAAGTCTTGCAGAGAACTCTTATTAAAATATTTGTAATTTTTAAAAACACAATAAAATACTTTTGATGACTGCTTTTATAATATAATTTACACAATATTTTATAATGCAATTGTTTTATAATATAATTTTAACCCAGTAATGCTTTCATCCTCCACATTTTTTTCCTTATTATTTCTCTTAAGATGCTAGACCTTTTGTGTTTCCAAATGAGTTTTGTCATTATTTTGCCTAAAACTATAAAATATGTCCTCAGTAATTTGACTGATATGGCATAAACATGTAAATTACTTGTTATAATAATCATTTTTATCAATCTTTTACAGTATATCTCCAATTATTTTTCAACCTTTATTCCCTAATAAAGAGTCTTTTATAGTAATAGCTTTACTCCACTGGAATTTCAACAAAGTTGAAAGTTATAAGTGTCAAAAATAGAGAAAATGAAATGTAAAAAGGAAATTTCTTTCACGTATCAGTCAACAATCATTTCTGCAGACACCTACCATATCTCAGGCAAGGTGCTAAGCACTGATAATAGAAATAGGAGGAAAAAAGAAATTCAGCCCCTGCCCTCAAGGATCTTACATTTTAAAGTAGGAATATAATACCTAACATGAATCTGAAAAGTGTGGGCCGGGAGGGAGATATCAGGCAGTGTGGATTGCTGCCTGATGAGAAATGAGAAATGGCTGGCCTGAGTACCCTCCTTAAGTAGAGGTTCTAGGAGGACTCATCCAATTAGAGGGACAAAGGGATTGCAGGAGTGGAAGGAACTTAGGAAGTAAGATCTTCCAGGATGAAGGGATTTCTGTGGCAAGATGGACAAAGTTTGAACTGCAGTCTGATAAGAAATGTAGAGATAATTGTACTGGGAGACCAACTTAAAGGGGTATTCTAGGAGGAGTCAGACAACCAGAAGGAGGAGCTAAATGGGAGTAAAATAAAGCATTCTACATTTTAGAAGGGATCCTGAGGCTGTGAGTAATTCAATAACAAATAAAAAGGTCAACAGAGATGATGGACTTGTCCCAGGATACAGATTGCCTCAGTACAGTTAGATCCCAGAGACTCATTTGCATAAGACCCTCTAGGTACTAGGGTGGTAAACATAAAATCTGGGTGAGGCTACCACTCTGAACCGGGAAGAATAAGCAAGTATATACCTATCCTATTCCTGCCTAAGGCACTTTTTTATGATTATTATAATATCTGCTTTGGTGATCTGTGCTCAGCAATCTTTGATGTAACTACTATAATTGTTTTGTGGTGCCATGAATTGTACCCATATAAGATGGAGAACTTAATCAACGAGTGTTTGGTGTGTTCTGACTCCTCCACTGATTGGCTGTTCCCAGTCTTTCTCTCCCTCTCCTCTGGCCTCCCTATTCCCTGAGATACAGCAATATTGAAATTAGGCTAATTTATAACTCTACAATGGCTTCTAAGTGTTCAAGTAAAAGGACCAGTCCATAGATGGAGCAAACTTCATTGTTGTCTTATTTTTAAGAAATTGCCACAGCCATTCTAACCTTCAGCAACCACTACCTGGATCAGTCAGTTGCCCTCAAAATCAAGGCAACACCCTCCACCAGCAAAAAGATTATGACTTTCTGAAGGCCCAGGTGATGGTTATCATTTTTTAGCAACAAAGGATTTTTTTAAATTAAAGAATAGGCATTATTTTAGTTATAATACTGTTACACACTTAATAGACTACAGCATAGGGCAAATACACTTTTATACACACTGGTAAACCAAAAAAATTGCGTAACTCACTTTATTCCAGCGATCTAGAACCTAACCTGAAATTTTTCCCAGATAATTTCAGTAGTGGCAATTCATGAGCTAACTCATGAGTATTAAAAGAAATCAATTACAAGATTATCCCTAGAGTCCAAGGCAGCACCATCCCACTGTGGACTCAATTCACCAGTGTCAGGGTAAGCTGGATAGATTGAACACCAAGTAGGTGCTTATAAAGCCAAGCACAAGCAATTATCCAGACGACTGCTGCTATGTGAACAGCTTCAAGGTTGTGATTACATAGTATAGCGAACTCTATTTATTCAGTAATAAACGAAGACAAAACATTGACAGAAACCAAAGTACAGCATTCACAATGTTATAACACAACAACTTATCACTAAAGGGAATCACATAGTTTTCACCAAAGTGGCCACATAGTTTTAAGCAAAAGATATCATTCAGTATCATCCTTAAGGAGCAAGCCTCCTTAAGGGACACAAAGTACAAAGGTCAAAGTTCTCCACCCCTAGGTCACATTGTCGTAGTCTCTCAATCAGCACTAAGCACCCAAGGAGAGGTCTTTTTGTCTTGACTTGAGTCTGGCTCTCAGATTCCATGGTTCCTCTTCCATGGTCCTAGCTCCTGACTGAATCTACCCAACTGTCACCTGGATTCAAAGGCAGGCAGCTCTCAGCTCCTCATCCAGCTCCTCATCCAGTTCCTTGTTGTAACAGCAAGCACCCTAGCATACCTAGGGCAGCTACTAGCACAGGTTCTTAGATCTGCTTTTC
>CM053587.1:63253727-63269584 GCA_028646515.1 Pseudochirops corinnae
ACCACATTCAGCCTATTAAGGAACAGAGTATACTTTCAAATATCCAAGGGTCCTCAGAGTCACATAGCCACTTTAGCAAAGGGCCTAGGGGCAGGGAAGATCTTCAGATTCCCATAACACTTGTCCAGTTCCTTGTCCAGTTCCTCATCCATATTGAAGCTCACGGTGTCCAGTCCACCTCAAGTTCTTCACAGTTTCTATTTCTGGGAAGACAAAGCCTAACAGAACCAAAACAACATTCATACACATTTTAAAAAATTGACACCATCATCAATTCACTATCTGCCTGTGAAATCAACACAGACCCACAAACAAGGTCCAAGAGGTCAACACAAATCTTCAGTAAAGTCCCAAGACCTCTGAATCCCTCCTCCAAGACATTTGTAAACAGAAAAAAAGAAAATCCTCTTTCAGATCTTTCAGTAAGGTCCCAGGGCTTCTGTACAAAGTGTCACAAACAAAAATCAACACAAACAGAACAAACAGAGTGCCAGGATACCACAAATTTTCTCCTTCTTAACTCTGCCACCACAAGAGTTCTCTTCTCAGTTCTGCTTTCTTGTAGCTTGGGCTTCTTCTTATATATGGTCTTTAGCTCCTCCCCTTCCTGATGCAACAGGAGTTCACAAGTTGTGGGGTTCACAAGTTCTGTTTCTTAACATAGACTTGATATAATCATGGGCAAGGCTTAAAAGAAGCTTGAACTGAAATAAGGTGCTAAATAATTAAATAGCTGAAACAAGGCATTAAGTACTTCTTTGCTTGCCATTACATTGCTAAATATAAATATGAATATATGTTTGAATGTTATATGTAACATATAAATATGTATTAAATATGAATGTAAATCTTAAAAGTCTTGTTAATTTTGAGATGCATTTTTCGGGTGTTTTGAAACAAATTTCTCTTACTACTTGCTTCTTCCTGAGCTTCAGTGTTAAATAAAGCTAGCAATTTTGTGGATTTATTTTGTATCCTGCAACCTTGCTGAAATTATTATCTCAATTATTTTCTTCAATTATGTTCTTGGGTTTTTTAAGGACACCATCAACTCACCTGAAAATTTAAATCATCTCATTATCTCTTTGCCCATGCTTATAGTTGTGTAACTTCTTTTTAAAATCTGTTATTATTTCTCTAGGTAGCTTTTCTAGAACAATGACAAATAATAATCTTTGGCTGGCAGGGCTCTTGCTTTACTCCATTTGTGCTAGGAAAGCTTCTAATGTTTCTCATTTGAAAATACTATTAGCTCTTAGTTGTGTGTGTGTGTGTGTGTGTGTGTGTGTGTGTGTGTGTGTGTGTGTGTGTGTAAAATCCAAGGCAGCAACAAACACTAACTCAGACTACCATCTTGCTTTTATTATATATGTGCATATATATTATATGTATATGTATATATATATTCTATTGATCATATCAAAGAGAGGTCTTTAAATATTTTCTCCGTACAAATTTGTTAATATAAATGAAAGCTATATTCTGCCAAGGTTTTTTCTGAATGTAATCAATTATTTTGTTATGGGGCAACACATCTTTATTGTTTACAATTGATTTTACTACTTATTTTATTAATGTTAAACCATCTCAGGAATGCAGTCATTGTAAATAATTTTCTAGATATATTGATGTTCTCTGCAAAGGATTTTGTTGATAATGTGTCACAAAGTAAACATCCAGAAACTGGGAAATGGTTAAATGTACTTGAATATAATGGAATATTACTGTGCTATAACAAATGATGAAATGTGATGAATAAAGAGAAGCATGATAAGACTTATAAGAACTGGTTCAAAATGAAGTAAACAGAACCAGGAAGACAATATCCAAAACGACAGCAATGTAAATGGAAAGAGCAATCCCAAGCGTTTCAAAATTACAAAATTAAGCATGACCCCAAAGAAAAGATATGAAAAGATACCTTCCCCCACTCTTTTGCAGGGGGAGGAGGTTCACAGGTATGGAATATTGCTTGTATTTGTCTAACAATATTGTATTCAAGTTTTCATTTTCAGGATCCACAGCCCCCTTCCCAAACAAATTCTTAAATTTACCATACTCCAGTTCAATATTATTCTATTTGGAGGTCTCTTGTATACTTCCAATATTTTTTTAAATTCTATTATTTTTCCTCTGCCTCTGTTTTTCTGTGATCTGATCCTAAATTTTCTTTTTCAGAGAATCTACTGTTAACAAGCACATGTCTGTCTTTCCTTTATTCTCAGTTATAGCTGCCAGTTTCTTCCTTAAAAGCTCTAATTTCTACTTTTATCTATTTTTATTAGTGATTCTGCTAATTTTTCTAAAGAACCTTTGAGAAAAATGTGTTTCTTGCAAGCAATGTGATCAACCAAATCCTGATGTGTCCTTTCATCCAATTACTGTTGCTTGTTAGCTATTCTCTCAGATTTGAATGAAGTCTATGCCATCAGGATGTGATATAGTAACAGAAACAAAGAGAAAGAGAGAAACACAGTTAAAATTATACAAAAAATAGTAAAGAAAATGCCAAGATATCAGAAATCAGAAGCCAGCATGAGTTTTGTCAGGATTTGCAACATTAAACATGAGGTGGTTTCAAAAGAATGGAAGTTTGGAAAGAATTACATTGGCAACACATGCATTTGTCAGTCATGGAAAGTATGCTAAAGAGGGGGCATAGTGGGGACAACTATAGTAAGGAAAATAGGGATAGCCACATGGGTAAGTTTGTATTGATATATCTGATTACAGGAATTCTGGTGAAATCCTGATTACTCTGGACCCAGCAAAGTAAAGCCCAGCACCCAAGAGGCATCTATATATCTTGATGCTGACTACTACAAGCAAGTTAAAAAGAGATTAAAGAGTAATTGACTTCTTTTACTCTGTTTTTCCATACATCACCCTCCCCATCTCTATATGAGCTCCCCTGGGAGTTTTTTCTTTATTCAACACCACGGTATAATTTCTGCAGATTAAATCATTTTGTTTATAATTATTAGATTGTAACCTCCTTTAGGGGCAAGGATTTTTTGCCTCTTTTTGTATTCCCAGTGTTTAAGAGAGTGGTATTTTTCAGGGGGGTTTCCTACAAACTAGGAAAGTAACCATTCATGTTCTTGTTTGCAGAGGTTTCTAAATTTATTTGGCCTACTGCCCTGTTTTCAAAAAAAAAAAAAAATGTTCAATACCACCCTGGAAATCTACTTTCTTTAAATCTTTAACTTTTTTAAAAATTTGGATCATTAAAAAAAATATCACACCATCTCCCCAGTCGTTCCAGCACCCTCACGGGGTGATATTGTCCACTTTGGGAACCTATGTTAGGGCAGCCCTTGAAGGTGAAACAGAAATATTAAGAGTCTAATGGGAAGAAATAAAGGAAACTAATGGAGAGCCCTAGAGAACCTGCCATTAACCTCGTCTATTACTGAATGATGCAACACTCCAATGTCATACAACTGAAATCTCTAATTCACTGATAGTGACCCTCATTATCCTGCTCAAAAATTGGAATTATTAGATTTGAAGTGTGCTGTCACTGATCAGTTCTATGTCTTTGTGTACAGAATTTGATCTAAAGTTTGGATGAATGATAATGCACTGACATATTATTCTGAGAGGTGCTCTTTTGGATATCAGCAGCACAGAGATGAGGATCAACACTGGCCAGCTATGAATTCAGTGTTTATCACCAGCCAAGGAAGAAGAATGCAGATGCAGTTGCCCCATCCACAATCCATAAGGCAATGAAAATCTTAATAATTCCCAAAGAAATGGTGGAGCTTATAAATGCCATGGAGATGACTGGACAAATCCAAGCAAATGCAACTGGGGGGTTAGGATACCTCCATGACCTTTAGAGGAAGTAAATATAGCATTGGACTGACCCTTCTTTCTCTACTTATTCTTGGATAATTTTGGTGACAGAAGCAGCAGGATGAAGGTCTATGAGAAGGGTGAATAGCCCAGAAAAGGGGGACTCAATTACCAATTTTCATGCCCCAGAGAGAAAGAAAAAAGGGAACAATCATGTATTAAGCACCTGAGGTGCACTAGCCACTGTGCTAATAGCCTTATAAATATGATATCCTATGATTCTCACAATGATCCTGTGAGGAAATACTATTATCATCTCCATTTTATGTTTAGGCAACTGAGGCGGACAAAGGTCAAGGATTTGCCCAAAGTCACACAATTAGCAAATAACTGAGACTGGATTTAAATTTAAGTCTTGCTGACTCCAGGCACAGTATTTTATCCATTGGGAAAATTAGCTGCCATTAGAGGGTTCACTCAATGACAAGACATATAATGGTTTTGTAATAATGTGTTTCTTCTAGACTATAACTGATCCAAAACAAGATACAAGAAAGCCAATGTATATTTCCTAAGGTCTGTCACACCATAACCATGAAAGCACTTCATGGTGGTTTTGGGCAGTTGGACCAAGAGACAATCATGGAGTTGGTATTGAACCAATTCTACTTGTCCAAGATTTCTGTGGATACGTTTAGTGAGAATGAGACACATGACTGACATTCAAAGGAAAATACTGATAATTCATGTTGCTTAATTAGAAAGTAGCATCAAGAGCAAGTCTCTGGAGCTACTATGGATAGACCTTTTTATCACTAGAAGGGGCTGGGAAGGGTTTAAACAACATCCTAGTGGTGACAGAACATTTCACCGGGTATGTACAGGCCTATACAATAAGAACCCAAAAGACTTTTATAATAGTCAAGGAGTTGTGGAAGACCACATGTTGGGTATATTAAAATAGATATTCTTTTTTAAGTTATAGTCATTCAGTTCCCTTCCAACTCTGAAATCCTAGTGTAATATCACTAGGAACAATCTCAAAAGCTTTTACTCCACATTCTTTTGTTTCAGCAAGAGTTATGTTTGCCCATTGATTTATGTGATGAACTTTTAGATGACAGAGACACATCTCTCATCTAAGGGGTCAGTTGAAGGCCCCCTAGGTATGAGATTAGTTCAGAGGAACAATACTAGAATGTTTGAGTATGCCATAAGGACCCCCTCTGAATGACAAGTCCTACAACTAAATCTTGGTATCCAGGAGAAAAAAGCTGGCAAAGCAGTAGAGCCACCATATACTAGAAAGATGGGACAGGCTGTCAGGTTACAAAATATATCGGTCTACAAAAACTAACCTTGGTGGAGTCACAATCCCTTTCCAATCCAGGTTTTTGTTTTGTTTTGTTTTCCCACCTTAAAAAAGGGACACATAATAACAGCTTTGCGGGAGAATCAAATGAGATGAGATATGTACAGTACTTTGCATTTAGTACTTTACAATACTTAAACTGCTATTATGATTGTTAATACTATTAAAATGGTTCCAGAGAACTATTTTTAATCCTAAAAAGATAATTCATATATTACAATCACCTACTGACTATAAAAGAGAACCTGGAGAGACCTGGAGAGCAGGCCCAATAGAAAATCAGGGCAACAGAGAGACTCCAAGTAGGGTTTGTCTACTATCTGCAGCTGAATAATCCATGCAGAAAAGTTCAGAATTATAGCTCAAATTAAATAGAGACTTCATGTTGTACTCTTTTGAGGCCAATAGGCGGTGCTATGGATAGAGCACTGGGAATGGAGTCAGGAAGAGTTCAGATCTGGCCTCAGACAGTCCCTAGCCTTGTGACACTCACTGGACAAGTCATTTAACATCTGTCTATCTCAATTACCTCTACTCTGCTCCACTCTGCTCTCCTCCCCTCCCCTCCTCTCCATTGTCTGCACAAAGGAAGGTAAATGTTGATGGCCAAAAGTTTCCTACTTAATTTGGGTTTATTGACTAGATTTCTTTCTCAAAGACCAAGTCTTAAATCCAATTCACTCTGGATCTCATGGATTGGAGAATAATAGGCCCCTGCCCAAGCCCCACTTAATGGTTATTTGTTGGGCTCTTCTGCTTCAGAGTGAATGTAAATAGTAATTGTTTCTCTTGGCCAGCAACCCTGTGGGTCTTCCCTTCCCAGTTTGATTTATTATTATTATTAAAAGGGTCATTCCTTGACTCACTTCTTAAAGAGGCTTATTCACTGAATGGGCACTGTGGAAGAGTACCTTCCTGACTCCATGCCCAGTGCTTATTCACTGAATGGACATCAGTGTCTTCCATAAACAGTAAAGACTCAAAGTGAGAACCTGAAAAGAACTTAGCTTAAAAGGGCTAGGGTCTTCCATTGCATCCTGGGATGAATATCTAGTCACTGAACCCAGGTGACTCTGGAGGAGAAAAGGAGGCTGGTAACTTTGTACACCCCTCCCTCACTTAAATCAAAGTTAACTGCAAGTCATGGTATCATCTACCCCTAGTCATGGTCCTCTTCAAGCACAAAGGACAAACCACAAAAAAAGTCTAAATTACCTGAACTGTAAAATGACCTATGATAATATATAAACTACAATAACACTACCTCCTTTCTCAAGGTTCTCGTGAGGATCAAAATAAGATATAATCTTTGTAAAGTGGTTAACACAGTGCCTGGAACATAAAAAGCACTTAATAAATACTTGTTCCCTCCTCCTTCTATTAGGTGTTCAGGGAAGGCTAATGTCACTACCACAGCTTGAAATCAATATCTCTGCTGGGACAGGGTGAGGACGTGAAGCCAGAAATTTTCCCTTTCTTGTCTTAGGTCCCCAAAAAAGCACCCAACCATTTCTTGACTCATTTGAGACTACAAACAAAAATGATATGTGAGTTAGGAATTTGGAATGAGAGTCAGTCCTGAAGGGGTTTAGACTATGCAGTCAGTTACTAACCTGACATATAAGACCTAAGGTAATATGTGAGTTAGATCACATGTGTACCTAGATTTGTACATTAGTGAAATACATGGATATATGTTTGCATGAAACTCTGATGATTGCTTCTACTATCTGTGCTATACATTTGTATTAGGAAGTAAGGTTTAAAAGGAATATGAAAATAGCTTTGGACAAAGGAGAAGGCTAACCATACACCATGTGGTCCATTGGAATGAAAAATGTGGGACAATTTAAAGGAGGCTTTCATATGTATGTCCTCACTGTATGGTGGCAGCAGTCAAATCTCAAGCCATGCTTCCATCTATCATTGGTTATAAAGCAGTAGTATACCAGTCCTATAGGTCACCTAGCATAACTCATCATTTTAGGTAACTAGGTGGTATGAGGAATAGAGAGCTGATCTTAAGAGTCAGAAAAATCTGAATGCAAATCCTGTTTCAGAAACTTACTAGCTTGATGACCATGAACAAGTAATTTAACTTCTCTCATCATCAGTTTCTACATTTGTGAAATGGGTACAGCATTTACCTCACAAGGCTCTTATAAGGATCAAATGAGATGATGTATCTCATCCACACTCCTTAAAACTCTATGCAATTGCTATTATTATTACTGGTGTCCTGCTGCTGTTACTATGACAACAGTGACTATGATGACAGCTACTACTACTCCAAAGGTAACAGCTAAGTAACAGAGAGGTAAAGTAATTTCCTTAGTAATCTATCAGGGTCTTGATCCCAGGTTGCCTGACCTCTAGTTAATGTTATCTCCATTCCACCATTCTGCCTCTTACAGATTAAGTCTGGTATCTGAAAAAGAGGACCCATACAGCATGAAATCTGAGTCAGGAGGAGAAAGTGGCTATTCCAAGCAACAACACTACTTTCAAGGAAATCAAGAACAACCTAATATCTTCAGTAACCATATGCTGGCAATGGAATATACTCAAACTGGAATGAGGGTGTTTGCTTTAGGTGCTTATGTGTATATGTATGTGTGTGTGTGTATGTGTGCCCATGCAAACATAAAAGATCATCAGCGCTTTCTATAAACAGAAAAAAAATATGGTAGTAGCTGGAGGAAAAGGAGGAATACTTCTAAATATAGAAGTTGAAGAAAGAACTCAGTCTCCTGGTTGATTGGAACTGGAGAACCAACAGAGGTAGAATTGGACCCAGTGAAGTCAGAGAATAGCAAGTGACAATCTGAACCAGACCCCATGGTCAGTCTTGGAAGAGTCAATAACCAGAATTCCATGAGGTTTGCAAGAGTGGTAAGTTTCTTGATCATCAAAGAGGTTGAAGGTGAGAACAGTCAGGCATTTATTAAACATTTATCAAGTACCAATTATGTACCAGGCACTGTGCTAAGCACTGGAGATACAAAAAGATGCAAAAGAAAGTCACTTCCCTCAAAGAGCATACAATCTAATAGGAAAGAAAAACGAGCAAAGAAGTATGTACTGTTGTACCCAAACCCAAACCCCAGGTCACTACATACCACCTGATTTGTGGCCCACCATTAAGCCCCTTTTATATTTCTGTCTTTGTCTCTATCCTATACCCTATAATAGCTTGAAACTGCTTAAAGGCATGCTTGGGCATTGCTCAAGGTATAGTCCTCTCACTCCCTCCTTCCTCTAATCAGCCTTCTAGATAATCTCCTTGAATTAGCATAAGTGTATAAGTTTCAACTCAGGGTGGAGACCACCCTGTCCTGTTCTGCTGACCAAGCAGGGTCCCCATACCCTTTGCCCAGAACATGACCTCGGCCTGTTCTGGGGAATTGCAGTCCCCCTTACCCCATGACCCTCCACCCTGTTCTGGAAAGCACAGACTATGATTCTCCACCCTGTGCCCTCCACCCTGTTCTAGGAGGGACCCCCATGTCACAGAAAGGTCACACCCTTGTACCCTTGCACCACATTCCCAAATTAGCCCTGAGCTATAGATCTAACCAATGGTGTTCTTTGCTTCTGTACGTCATGGCTTCTGCTAGCTCCTCTCCCTGATTGTGGTTTTTGTGGTTTTAGCCTTTATAACTAAAGCCTGTACCCCCAATGAATGACTACCGGTTTGAGTTTACACTCCAGTCAATAAATCCACACCTAAATTTACCTTGAACCCAGGTCTCAGCTCGCTCTTATTCTCTGCACAACAGTAGAAGCAAGTTATATACAGGATGAATTGGAAATAAAACAAGGAAGACACTAGAATTAAAACTTGGGAAAGGTGGGAAAGACTTCTAGGAGAAGATAAGACTTTATTTCGGACTTAAAGAAAGCCAATAGACAAGGATAAGGAGGGAGAGAATTCCAGGCATGGGGTACAGTCAGAGAAAATGGAAGCAAGAGGTGGAGTTTTCCACTATTTGTGGAATAGAACCAAGAGATGGAAACAGGGCAGAGTTGGTCTAAAGAGTTGATAGGTAGAAGCTCTGAATGAAGGGTTTTAATCTAGATATGAAAATATAAAGGAGTGGGCAATTACTGCCAAAAGACACCTGACTTAGGGAAACAAGGAGGCACCAAGCCCATGAGTGGTAAATGGTCAAACTCTGTCAAAGGAAACCCACTAAACTCTTTCCAAAAGAATTCTCTGCTTGTATAAAAGAAGAGTCTCCTGGTGTGCTGTCTCATGGGGCAATACCCAACCCAACTGGGCATGATAGTAGCCTCTCACTGCTACTTTGAACAAATGGCAAAATGATAGAACATTCCCCCGTAGAAATGCATGTAGTTTTGCCAAGCAGGATGTCAGGGGAATCAGCTGAGGTCAGAGATCTCCTATTAGAGAGAGAAAGGCAGCATATTTAGACTTCAAAGGGACAGTTTATTCTATAAAATTAAGTTTGTGGATGAGCAGACTTGCATTGCCTTTGGGACAAAGTACAGAGAATGGATAACCAAGCAGTTTAGAAAAGCCAAAACAGATACCATGGAAAAGACAATTGACCTAATACTACTAGACCACACATTTATCCACTTCCTCTGGGAAATCAAACAATTGGTCAAGGGTCAAGATCCCCAGACTGTATGTTGCCCAAGAAGTAAAATTGATACACATGTTGGCAGCCTGCTGGGAGGGATTGAAAGCTACTTCTTTTCTTAGAAGAGAGGAGGAAAGAGCATTTCCATCAGTATTAGAAAAGAAAGCCTACCTTTAAACAATAACCCCGAGCCACACTAGAAAAAGCTGCAATAATAATAATAACAATAATGCTGATAACTAATTTTCACATAAGATGTTAATTTAGACCTAGTTTCTAGTAAACTACTCTCTGGTTTCCCCAGATATTCTTGTCAAAGCAATTTTTTTTTTTCAGGCAGCTAGGTGGTACAAAGGATAGAAGAGTACTGGTCTGAAGTGAAGAAGATTTGAGTTCAAGCTGGTCTCAGACACTTACTAGGTTTGTTTGGACAAGTCATTTAACATCTGTTTATACCAGTTTCCTTAACTATGAAATAAGATTGATAACAACATGTACCTTTCAGGGGTGTTGTGAGGATCAAATGAGATTATTTTTGTAAAGTGCTTAGCACAATACCCACCATGTAACAAATGCTATATAAGATGCTTATTCTTATTCAAATAAAAGTGTTCTTCCCCAAGTAATTTATCGTCTTAGGTTTATTGAACACTGTTGTTTAGTTTTTAAGTTTAGCTCTTTCTGGTTCTTCCTTATCTAATCTATTTCTCCCATCTACTTTTCTATTTTTTTAACCAACACCAATCAGTTTTGATAATTCCTGCTTTATAGTATAATTCAAGGCCTGGAACTATTTGAAATATTATCTAACTGCCTGCTTGAAGCATTCTTCATTAGGATTCCCTAGCTGTAACCATGATTTTTCTGCTTTGTGCCTACAGCTGGTTTTCTTAGCCTTATTTTTGTATGTTATGGACCCCTTTGACTATCTGGTGAAGCCTAGGGACCTCTTCTCAGAATAATGGTTTTTATTAATCAAAGGAAATACTAAATTGCAGTTCAAGATTGGTGAAAAAAATGTATTTTTTTTTCCACCCAAGGTCATGTGCCCCCTAAAATCTCTTCATAAACCCCTTGTGCATCCATGGGACATAAGTTAAGAATCCTTGATATAGAATACTTTATGGGCAAATCATATACCTTCCATTTGATGATTCACAATGAAGGAAAGTGTTGTAAATATTGGGGACATGAAAGATATTTTGTACAGTTTGGCATAGAACTGCAGACCCGCTCCTGAAAGTTTCAGTGGCAGAAATTTAATGATGGAAACTATGAAATTCTAAGCATATTCATCCCTAAAGATTTGTGACAGGAAGGACAACAAGGTAAGATTTACCAATCAGAGAGATTCCAGAAGGAAGACAGAGAAAAACTTGGAGTCAAAGAGTCAGACACTGAAAAACAAATAAGGAGAACAGGATGTAGAGTTTTCAGAGAGAGAACTACATGTTGAATTTATACCCCCAGAGTTCTGTGGCTTGTGCCTCTGTTAATTTTCTCCACTAGTGTTAGTGATGGGGTCCAAAAGGCTTCTCATTTTTTGTAGCCCACTATGGAAATCAGTCACTAAGGTTTAGTTCTGTTTGTTTGGTTCTGGGAGGGTGTTGAACTTAAGGGAACTTCATTGGTCTATGCATATTCATTTGATTATTCAAGTAAGATAGAAACTTGTATGGTTGGAATGACCCCATAAAGCTAATGAAACACAGGTTCTGTTAAATGAGAGCTTCTCCTAGGCAGTGTTTCTCAACCTTCCTAATGCCATGACCCTTTAATACAGTTCCTCATGTTGTGGTGACCCCCAACCATAAAGTTATTTTCGTTGCTACTTCATAACTGTAATTTTGCTACTGTTATGAATCGTAATGTAAATATCTGATATGCAGGATGTATTTTCATTGTTACAAATTGAACATAATCCATAGGTTGAGAACCACTGTGGACCCAAAGCATTTCTTTCCCCTTAGCTAGTGAACAGCCATTTATGGACAGGTTACGCTAAGAAAGGCTCTGAACTTTAATATTGTTTCTCAGAATAGAGACGTTAAAGCTTGGAAAATTATAAAACCTTCCAAAAGTCTTACTGTAGTTTTTTTTTAAGCTTTAAAACTCATTTAATACTGAACTAAGACTTTCGGCACATTCTGATTTCATGCTGATTTGCTCAACCTTACCATCAAAGAAAGGGATTGAATATAATTGTGCTTAGCACACTGCTCTGTACATTATGGATAATAAAATTAATAAGATGAAAAAATTGTTAAGAAAATGTAATATATTCTGAAAATATTATTGATGATCCATTTTGATCATCTGGATATTTTCCTAGCGTGTACCCTGGATTTTATGAAAACAGATCTCAAAGAACTGAGATAAAAATGGGATCTTGTGGACTATATGCTCATTCTCAGAGGGATGAGAGATGCTCAAGAATATAATTCTAAAGACACAAAGAAAAAACATCCAGTAAAGAAAAAAAAATAACATTTCTCTTAAAATTCAAATGTGGATACTAAGGAAATCACCAACTGCTTGAAAGATTTTGTTAAATATATTTTTTAATCTTAAAAGTCTCTTTTTCCCTCCCATTTTCTCCCACCTCCACTGGAAAAAAAAAGGGGAAAAAACAAATACTCTTTTAGAAGAAAAGTGTATAGTAAAGCAAAATAAATCATTGCATGGCCCATGACAAAAAAATGTGGCAAACCCTGAGACTATCACCTCTCTATCAAGAGGTAGGTAGCATGCTTATCATTGGTCCTCTGGAACTGTGACTAACCATGTCAGACTTAAGGAAGAATTGCACAGAAGATGGAAGGAGGCAAGGCCAGGTAACAGAGTGTGAATACAAAAGCATGCCATAGTACTGTATCATACTGAAATAGTATCATGAGTGCTGAAGTACAGAATGAACTGAGGCTGGTAAAAACAGCTGAAGACAAGAAAGAAGGTTTGTTTGCTTTGTACTTCTTTTTGTTATTTTTTGGTGGTGATTTGTGCTGTATTAGGAGAAAAGAGAGGATCAAACAAGAGATAAGACCTTTGCTCAGGGTGGATGAAACTATGATACTCAATAACAGAGAGAAGACAGCGTTTCTCAATTCTAACTCTGCTTCTGTTTTCTTTGTCAATAAAAATTATCTTTCTAGTGGAATTCACAGAATAAAAATGACTAATGGGGCAAATATTGTACCAATTTTCAAAAAAAAAAGAAAGAAAGAAAACAGATTCTGCAAATTATAGGCCAATGAGTTGAATTTTCATTCCTGGGAAAATTCTAAAATATCTTTCAAGATATGGCTAGTAAATATCTAGAAAGGGAAACAGTGATTACAGAAAGCCAGCATGGTTTCAAGAGTGGGTTATACAAGAATATTCTCATCTCTTGTTTTGACTAGATTGCTAAATTAGTAGATGAAGAAAATGCTATGTATATAGTTTACCTAGAGTTCAGCAAAACCATTCATAAAATATCTCATACTATTATTGTAGAGAAGATGGAGAGGCATGAACTAGATGACAGTACAATTAGGTGGGTTAAGAACTAGTTGGCTAGCTGACTCCAAAGTTCAATGTAAACATGGAAGGAAGTCTTCAATGTAATGACCCAAACATGGCAGCTTGGCCCTCCACTGTTTAACATTTTTTTTAATGACTTGTTTGAAGACATAGATGACATGTTAATCTAATTTACAGATAACATAAAGCTGAGGAGGATATCTAATTATCCTGAACAATAGAGTCAGGACCCAACAAGATCCTGACAAGCTAGGGCATTGCTTTGAACCTAATTAGATGAATTTTAATAAGGATAAATGTAAAGCCACATACTTGGGTACAAAAAAATTAACTTACCAAGCATAAGATGGGGGAGGCACAATTACAGAACAATGGTTCTTTTTATTAAAAAAAAATAATGTTATTTATTTATTTTAGCACTCATTTTTTGAATTCTGAATTCTGAATTCCTCTTCTGAATCACAGTATTTGAAAGTCAGAAAGAACTTCAGTCACCATTTAGTCCAGAAAGAATTCCCTTGCAATACACACCACAGCTATCTAGACTCTACTTGAAGACATCCAAGGAAGAAGAGCCCATCAACTCTTGTGGCATCCTAGTAGATTTGAATTCTCCACTCATTAAGGAAGCAAGCAATATGATATCAATTATATATGTGAAATAATGCAAAACATATTTCCATATTAGCCATGTTGCAAAAAAGCAAGAAAAAAATAAAGTGAAAAATTATGTTTTAATCTGCTCTAGACTTCATCAGTTCTCTCTTTGGAGGTATATAGCATTTTTTATTATGGGTTCTTTGGAATTGTCTTTGGTCATTATTTTGATCAGTAGCTAAATTTTTCAGTTGATCATTGTGATGATATTAGTAACTATGCACAATGTTTTCCTGGTTCTGTTCACTTCACTTTACATCATTTCATGTAAGACTTTCTGGGTTTTTCTGAAAGTATCCTGCTGATTATTAATTATAGCACAATAGTATTCCATCACAATCATATACTACAACTTCTTCAACCATTCCCCAATTTATGGACATCCCTTCATTTCTCAATTGTTTGCCACCACACAAAGAGCTATTAAAAATATTTTTGTACATATGGATCCTTTTTCTTTGATTGAGTTGGGATACAGACCTAGTAGTAGTAATATTACTGTGTCAAAGAGTATGCACAGTTTTATAGCCCTTTGGACAGAGTACCAAATTATAGAGCTATACTTTAAAAAAAAAGTCTGAGATTAAAAAAATAAGTAAGTCTGAATTTTAGTGGACTACAAACTCAATAGGAGTGAACAACGTGATGTGGCAGTCAAAAAAACAAATTCAATCTTAGGCTGCATTAATAAAAACCAACACTTCTAGGAATAGGAAAGTGATAGTCTGACTGTATGCTGTATGCTTTTTTAGGGCCCATCTGGAGTGCTGGGCTTCTGAATGCTACAATTTAAGCTGAATATTAACAAGTGGGAGAGCTTTCAGAGGAGGGCAGCCAAGATATTGAAGGACTTCTAGTCCATGTCCCATCAAAACAAGTTAAAGGAAGGGGGTGCGCTAAGCCTGGAGAAGAGAAGACATGTGAGGGATGTGATATTTGTCTTCAAGTATATTAAAGTCTGTCATCTGGAGGAGGAATTAAACTAGCTTTGTTTGACCCCAGAGGTAAGACACAGTAGCGGCAAGAGAAGATTTCAAAAAGTCAGTGTTAGACAGGATAACAGGAAAGGAAAACTTCTTAACATTTAGCTCTATCTGAAAGTAGACTAGGATGCCACAAGAGTTGATGGGCTCTTCTTCCTTGGATGTCTTCAAGTAGAGTCTAGATAGCTGTGGTGTGTATTGCAAGGGAATTCTTTCTGGACTAAATGGTGACTGAAGTTCTTTCTGACTTTCAAATACTGTGATTCAGAAGAGGAATAATTCTCACTTTATAGCACACTAGCAAAATGAAAATGAGTGAAACGTGATTTTAGAGTCCTTGAACTAGATCACGTGGCCCCTGCAGAGAAAGAAAAGAGGAGGTCTCTTCTAGCCCATTTCCAAAACATTTGTCAGAGAAAGTCAAATAACACATACCTGGTCGCCCACAGGATAAACATGGGGGAGGGGCCCTTCCCCCATATCAAGCAACTCCATTTCAGATGAATGATGATAACCTAGAAAATAATAAAAGAGGTTACTGACATGTTGAATCGTGTGTTTTCTAACCTGTAAGCACTGGGACTTCACATGCTATTCCTGGTCACAACATAGGCAGTATGGATACAAGAAGGGAGAAAGTAAATTCCCTTTAGATTTTTCTTAATAACTAATTACTACCTGCAGCATAGCAGTTATCCACAGTGGGAACAGAATGCTCTGCTATTGTCCAGGAACTTGTGAGTGCTCAAACGAACAGGTTTATGTTCCTGGTTGACAGCAAAGACCAAATATCTTTGAATTGTATGGAGAGCTCCAGCTTCAGTCTCCAAGCTACAGAGGCACTGTGGCCCAAAGGGTAGACAATAAATATTAAGTACATCCATATGCAGATAACCTAGTCCATGGAATATTAAA
>CM053587.1:63270084-63321616 GCA_028646515.1 Pseudochirops corinnae
GGTGGTGCAGTGAATACAGCACTGGCCCTGGAGTCAGGAGGACCTGAATTCAAATCCAGCCTCAGACACTTAACACAAAAACTAGCTGTGTGACCTTGGGCAAGTCACTTAACCCCAATTGCCCTCCAAAAAAAAAGCAAGAGAGATAGAGAGCCAGAGAGAGAGAGAGAGAGAGAGAGAGAGAGAATAAAGTAGTAAAACATAAAGTTATTATAGAGTGAAGGCATTCATAGTTGGGATGGATCAAGAAAAGTTTCATGTAGAAGATGTTTCTTGAATGGCATCTTGAAGTAGAGATTATGAGGTGGAAGTGAGAATATAGTTCATTTCATGATGTGGGATGGCTGGCACAAAGAAACAGAAGATACGCATGAAGAACAGAGAGAGAGCCAGTCTGGCTGGATTGCATATTTTGGGAAGGAGAGTAATGTCCACTGAAGCTGGACAGATTGTTTGGAGCAAAATTGTGAAAGGCTTTAAAAAAATCAAGAGTTTATATATGTATTGCAAAATGGAGTCCCTGGGGTTTTTTGAATAGAGAACTGACATGGTCATAGCTGTGCCATTTTGGCAGCTTTGTGGAAGATGCACTGGAGTGGGGAAAGACCTGAGATGGGAAGGAGACAAATTAGGAGACCTTTACTATCATCAAAGTAAGAAATTATGGGGGTCTGTACTAAGCTGATGATCCTTTCATAGTTTCCTTCGCCTAAACCATCTGCCTCCAGAGGCTGCCTCCATTTCATCTCTGTCCTCTGGTTCCTCATGCCATGATTTATTGCCTCATTATTTGTGGAGAATTTTGGAGAAACAGCAGGGTATGGTGGAAATGGCTCTGATTTTGGTGTCAGAACACCTGGGTTTAAATCCTGGTTTCTGCCTGTGTGACTTTGGACAAGTCACTTAACCATTCTGGTCCTCCTCTACTTCATCTGTAAACTAAAGAGTGGTGGAGATGATCTTGAAGGCCATTGCAAGTTCTAATTCTGTGATCTAATTCTTCACTCACACAGTTTATTGATTCAAACAATTCCAGAAGAAATGCATGGATCTGCAAAAACTAGAGGGTCTTATTTAGTACTAACAATTCTAATACTGGTACAACTAGGTGGTACAGTGGATAGAGTGCTAGGCCTGGAGTAGGCAGAATCATCTTCCTGAGTTCAAATCTGGCCTCAGACACTTACTAGCTGGGTGACCCTGGGCAAGTGACTTTGCTTTGTTTACCTCAGTTTCCTCATCTGTAAAATGAGCTGCAGAAGGAAATGACAAACAACTCCAGTATCTTTAACAAGAAAACCCCAAATATTGTCACAAAGAATTGGACACCACTGAAACGAATGAACAACTATAAGAATTCTAATACTGGACTTTTTATAAAATATACTGCAACATTCTTTCTACTATTTGAACTCAATTGTTCTGACTCAGAAATAGCCTGAGGTAGTGTAGTGCTGAGCTGAAGTGAGGAAGTACTAGGTTCAAATTTTACCTCTGACACTTAACAGCTGTGGACTCCTGGGTCAGGAGTATGTTGGACCCATCTCTAACTGTTGTGTGAGCATTTACATCTTAGATATCCAGAGATGCTGTAAATCAGAAACTGATTTATTGTTTTATTGATTGTCTAGGTGGTACAGTGGATAGAGTACTAGGCCTGAAGTCAGAAAGACTTATCTTCCTGAGTTCAAATCTGGTCTCAGACACTTACTAGCTATATGATCCTGGGCAAGTCACTTAACCCTGTTGGCCTCAGTTTTCTCATCTATAAAATTAACTGGAGGAGGGAATGTAGAACCACTCTCATATCTATGCCAAGAAAACCTCAAATGGGGTCATGAAGAATTGAACATGACAAAAAAAACCTACTAAACAAAAAGATAATGTCAGCAATATAGATTAAAATTAAAAATGTCTGTGTGCACACATTTTTTTTCTAGGGAGCCCCATTGTTAAACAATTACCAGTTCACTTCTGAATTTCTCTATAAACTTTGTTGAGCTCAGCAAGAGTACAGCAGAAGGCTCAAGGAATGAAATCATCACAAGTGTGTCTGGTGACCATAGGTTGGTGATGATGATTGTAACTGGTAGTTATATAGGGCTTTGGAGATGAAGATTTGGAAAGTGCTCATAGTATCTCATTTTAACCTCACAACAGCCATGCCCTAGGCAAGTCATTTGGTCTCTTCAAAGCATCACTGTCATGATCTGTAAAATGATGGTATTAGATTAAGTTCCTGCCAGCTTTAAAACTCTGATTTATGAAATTATTTTTTTATGAATTTGGAACATATGATTTAAATCTGGAAGGGGATTAGAGATCATCTAACTTCCTCATTTTGCATGTTGTACTTGGAACACTTTGGGCTTCCCCAAAAAATTTCCCCAAGCTCAAGGAATTTTGTATATCCATATCCACTCAAATTATTTTTGCAACAGGTGGTAAAGGTATCATCTGCTAGGGGTAGGAGAAACCCAGACCACAGAATACTAGCATGATATGGGAGGAGGGTGGAAGGGCTCAGTCCTATGGATGCTCTGCTAGTTTCTAATATAATTCAGTAAATATTTTTATGTGTATGCCTTGAGCAAAGCACTGGGCTGAGCAGTGGTGATAAAAAAGACAAAATAAAAAAGTCTCTGACCTCAAGGAGCTTACATTCTCTTAGCATGATAGAATATGAATGCAAGTAGATATATGCAAGATGATTGGAAGAAAAAAAGGATTACCAACACTTGGCTCAAGAAGATTAAGGAAGGATACTGGTAGGAGGCAGGGCATGAGCTGAGACTTGTAGGACACAAGGGATTCTAAGAAGTAGAGATGAAGAGGAAGTACAAAAGCCTGTGCAAAATCACTGATGTGGGGAAGAGATGGCCAAGTTTGAGGAATAATAAGCAGGTTAGTTTAGTTGGAATATAGAGGATCTGAAGTGTATCATTGTGGGGGAAAAAAGTCCATGAAGGTAAGCTGGGGCCTGCCTGTAAAGGACTTTAATGCCTGTCTGAAGAGTTTGCATTTTTCCTATAGTAAATAAAGTGTTACTGATGATTCTTGAGCAGTTGAATGATATGGAACATACTGATCCTTTAGGAAGATTATTTTGGCTGTTTTGTGGAGGATGGATGAGAAAGGAGAGAGGTGAGAGTCCAGGAGTCTTATGAAGAAGCTGATACAGTAGTCTAGGAAAGAGATAGTGAGGGCTTGACTAAACTGGAGTATGTGGAGAGACGGGGACATGTGAATAGAATCAATGACAATTGATAGCTGATTGTATACAAGTAGGAGGCAATCAGCAGTGAAAGAAGGGAGAATTAAGGATGACTGAGATTGTGAACCTAGGGAACTAGAACACTGGGAACACTCTCAACAGAAATAAGGAATTATGGGAAAGGGGTGGGTTGAGGGAGGAAAATAAAGAGCTCTGTTTTATAAAGTTGACTTTAAGGTGCTTAGGGGATATTCAGTTAGAGATTCCCTACAGTGAGTTGGCAATTTAAAACTAGAGTTGAGGAGATGTATTAGGACTGGGGATACAGATGCAGAAGTTATCTGCATAGGGATGATCATTGATTCTATGGGAATTATTTGATTCTCACAACAGTCCTATGATGGGCTATGAAGCAGCCCCATGAAACACGATAGTTTTTATAACCATTTTACACATGAGGAAACTGAGACTTGGAGAAATGAAATTATTTGACCAAGACCACACAGCTAGTAAATGGGAGAGTCAGGATTTGAACGTAGCTAGTCTGATTCTAAGTGCAGGACTTAGATATCTTGTCTCTATCAAGTAGACTGCAAATCTCTTGAGGGCAGGGAATGTGCTCTACTTCATACTTGTTCTGTTCTGCTCCCCAACATAAAACAGTGCCGACAACAGAATGGAAATGGGTTCTTGATGACAATTAGTTGATTGACTCACTGATTCTGTTGACTCATCTTTCTTCTACCTCAAGAAGATGGGGACCCAGTCTAACTACATTTCTCTACATGACTGCCTTCTTCTGTACCCATGAACATCTATGAGAGGAACATGAAAATGTTAAATTTTTTTACTGTGATTCATTCTCCTGATTTCTAGGTGGATTACTTTCCCCTCCCTTGACTATTGTTTCTTGTCAAAAAAGGCCCCAGTGACTATGACACATATTGATTGTCCTTGTTGTATCTCTATCTGTGGATGATGCAGAGGTCAGCCTTGTCTGAATAAACTTCATGTTATTGTTTATTCCTGAAAAGAGGTGCCAATTAAAGAATGCCATGAGATAGTCATTATTCTTTAAAATTGGGAGAAAAATGATCATAAACAATTATATTTATCAGGCAGTAGCATTTACAGACAAGTAAAGCTAGAAGATGCTACCATTTGGGAACAGGCAAAGGCTTGAGGCTGGACCTTTGATTTCATTAATATAGGCAGTTTGATGGTGAGGAAACTCCATTTACTAAGGCAGAGGAGCATCAATGTACTTTGGTAATTCATTGCCCTGGATTTGGGGCAGGAAAAATGAAAAGCTTGGGAAATATGTACACATATATGTATGTGTATGTATATATATATATACATACAAATATACACACATTCACATGTATATTTGTATTTATACCTAAATATACATGTGTATATATGTGTGTGTATCTATATAGATCTCTCTCTGTATACATATATATTGATTGATTGCCTCCTACTTGTATACAATAAGGTGTTGATTGTCATTGATTCTACCCAAATGTCCACATCTTTCCACACACTCCAGTTCAATCCAAGCTTTCATTATCTCTTTCCTAAGACTACCGTATCAGCCTCTTCATCAGATTCCTGGACTCCACCTTTTTTTCTGATTCATCCTTCACACAACTGCCAAAATAATCTTCCTAAAGGATCAGTATGTTCTGTGTTATTTAACTACTCTCTCTCTTGCTCTCTCTCTCTCTCTCTCTCTCTGTCTGTATATATACATATGTATGTATATATGTATGTATGTATGTATGTATGTATGTATGTATGTATGTATGAACAATCCTTGAATCTGAGACATAAGGAAAGGGAGACATGATATGGAGCATAGTAAAGGTATACCAAAGAACTTTGGTGGGAAGTCTACTCAGCTTTAAGGGAATAAGTTTCACATTAAGCTTTTGGACAGCTCTGAACCAGTACCTAACTTCTTGATTTCTTTTGATGATGTTACCAGCCTATCAAGCACTCAGGGTTGAAAAGTCTACAGCATCTTCGACTGGCTTGGGTCTCTTGCTGGCACTGTGATAAGAGACATCTGGGATGGGAAAGAAACCCTGCTTCAGAGTTCTTGTAGCCACTAGAATAAGAAGAGGACACTGCTTCTGTTATACCCACCACACAATCAAGTTTGGTTCATAAACTTTAAGCTCCTGTTTTGATCAGCTAGTTCCCTGACCTTCCTGATACAAAATCCTTATCTTCCCTCTCCTTTTGTATATACCCTTATTTTCTTCTCCTGTTTTCTGTAAAATTCCATTATTCTATCCTGCTTATGTATTCACATTCTACATAATGTTGCTGAAATTGATGCTCTGGGCTCTCTGACTTTTCATCCAGATGAATCTGAACTCTGAGAATAGGAAAAATCTGCAGATAACTCCATGGTCTGCATCATTGATTTAGTGACTAGCAACAGTACCTAATCAATGGACTTCTCAGATAATTTTTATCTTCCCTCTCTCTTACTTTCTACCTCCAATCAGTTCCTAAGTGTTGTCAGTTCTACCTATAAAACATTTCTTGTGCTTGTCTCCTCTTTTCCATTCTTATTAATCTAATTCAGTCCCTCATCATTGTACCTGGACTATTTACAATAACTTCCCAACACTTGTCTTCCTGTATCTATTCTCTCTCCTCTCCAATTCAATCTTCATGCTAACCTTAGAATTACCTTTCTTACACACCACTCTGATCATCTCATTATTTTACAAAGAAAATGGGGCTCTTAGTCCCTATTGAATAAAATCTAAACTTTTAAAAAAATTATGGCGTTCAAGACTTTTTCACAATCTGGCTCCTACCTTCTTTTTCAGTTATTTCTCATCTACTACTCTTCTTCATGTTCTCTGTATTCTAGTCAGCTGGGCTACTCAGCATCCACTATTCTTGTCCTCTTCTCTCCAATTTCTGTATCACTAGTCACAGTGCTCCCCATGGCTAGAACGGGTTTATCCCAATCTCATTTCTGCCTGTGGAGAGAAATCATCCCTCCTTCAAGTTCCTCTTCCTCCATGAAGCCGTTCTTCCTTGTTCCACCAGATATATAAGACTTCTCCAAATTGCTCAGAGTATTTTGTCAAGACCTCTCCCTTGTATTTAAAATGTTTTTATATGTACATTGTTCCATCCTTAGCACCAATTAAGCTTTATGCTTCTTGTATGTAAATGTAAATTCCTCCATTAGATTTGGTTCCCTGAGGGGAGAGACTTTTTTCTTTTTGCATTCCCAACTCTTAACATAGTGCCTGGCACATAGTAGGTCTTTAGTAAATGTTTATTGATTACATCTCTACAGACTAAGTACCTAGCATAGTGCCTGGAATCAAAGTAATTGCTTAGTAAATACTGGTTGAATCAAAAGGATTCGAATTAATCATTCCTTGAGCCTCTTCATCTGGAAAAATCTCACACTAAGGAGATCTTTGAGTCTAATTTGTAAGATTTTAAAGATGTGGGCAGACAAAAAAAAAAAAAGCCTGTCTGACATGGTTATAAGCCTGCTTGGCAACAAGAGAGATAAATGATAGGTCAATTCTTAAATATTCTTGGGCCCCACTGTGCCCTCTACCATCTGCCCAATCTCCCCCTGGACTATGTAGGTTGTAATTAAATTACTCAGACTTCCCATTTTGAGACTTAACAACTTGTTTTTCTTTCCTTATAGATCTATTTGGCCCAAGTCAGGTCAATTCACAGACAATGGGTAACTCTGGGAGAAAAAAAAAAATGGTTCCTCAGAATAGGAAAAGTCACAGGAGATAGACGTTAGAAGAGTGCAGCAGTTATTAGGAGTTAATCAGGTGGGCTATCAGCCCTTGGTTGGGTCAGAGTCAGGATCATCACAAGCAAAAAGGACAGGGTGAGAAATGGTTATGAACAAGGTAGACAAAGGTCAAATGAAGGATCTGAGAATCACTGGTTGTGAAATACAGGATCTCGATAGACATGGTATCACTTAACGTCTGAGTGACTTTGTGTTACTCACTTAACATCTGGTCCTCAAATTTGGCATTCAAAATATGAAGGGCCTGGATTCAAGGGTCTTTGAGGTCCTTTCCATTTCTCAATCTATTATCACATTATTTTTTGAATTAAGTCCTTACATAGAATATGAAAGGTGTTCAGTATGTATTTGATAAGAGATTATGTCCAGATCAAGGTTTGTTAATCTGGTGTGTGTATGTGTGTGTGTGTGTGTGTGTGTATGTAAATCTGAGCTTACAAAGAAATAATAACTGAATTTCCATATCATTAGCTTCTTTGGTAATTCAATGTATTTTGTTTTATGTATTCAGAAACATTATCCCGAGGAAGAATCTATAGGCTTCTCCAGACTGCCAAAAGGATTCATTACACAGAAAAGGTAAAAATCCCCTTCTCCATATGATCTAACTTTCTGATTCTGTCTGAAGCACTTTACACAATTGGTTAGAGAACAGAAATTCTATAAGAACAGATTGGTATAAAGAACTCTGCTGCTGAAGCATTTGAGTGTCCTGTAGGAAATAGAACTATAAGAACAAGACTCTCCCAGGGACTGTAGAGTAAATCAAGGGGTCTAAACCCAAGAACAACATGCATACAGTCTGTTTATTTAACCTGACCCTCCATGGAGCATTTGCCCTAAGTTTCGATTCAAAGTATTCTTATAGTATGACACAAATGGGTATACTCACATTTGGTTTGGTGATAAAGGATGTATTCAAACAATCAATCAACTAACCAAAACTAGCATTTAAAAAAAATACGCGCTACATGACAGGTGCTGTACTAGATACTGGGAAGGCAAAGACATTAGAAACAGTCCCTTTCCTTGAGATGCTTATAGTTTAGTCATGAAACAGCATGTATATGTATATATGTGTGTGTGTATTCAAAATATTTATATGGTAAATAAAAGTCAGTTTTTGAGGACTGAAGACATAAGAGCCAGGGAAAGGGGAAGAAAGGAACAGGAAAGATTCAGTGCAGAAGATGGCATTTGAACTGACATTGACAGAGACTGGGGTATCTAAGCAATAATGGTGAGGGGAGACAAGACAATCAATGTAGAGATATAGAGGCACAAAATAGAATGTTTTCCAAGAGAAATAAGAAGACTTACGTGATTAGACCATGAGTACATGAAAGTGAGTATAGAGAGGTTTCACTTTACTTAAGTGGACCACTTCACAGACCCCTGCGTAAAGTGATTCCCTGCCCCCCCCGTACCCCCCCACCCAGTGGAGAAGGAATGAAGGGTGGGAGGCAAGAAGGGGGCCACCAGCCTATAGGAGCTGAGGGTAGGGAAGGGAGGGCAGGAGGAGGAACACTTTCAGGATACATGTGGCAGCCAGACACAGACAAAGAAAGGAGAAGATGATTGACATGAGGGTGGTAGTAGCAGGGACAGACACACCTGAGTTCTGACAGATAGAAGACAGACACATAAGCTGGAAAAACAGAGTTGGAGGAGGGATGGACAGAACAAGCAAGAATCTCCTCTCTCAATGCTGGAGGTCTCAAGACAAGGTCCCATCCAGCAGGGGAGGTCTGTTTTGCTTTCACTTGGAGTGTTTTTTTTAAGTTTTTTTTTTGGGGGGTGGGTGGATGGAGAGTGGACTTAGCTCACTTGGGTGCTGACACACCTGATACAATCAATGGAAAGATCTAGTAGAGAGGATTGCTGCACTCAGGCCTGTCTCAGAGAGGAATTTGAGTATTCCTCTATTTCTGTGGAGGGAGGTATTATATAAAAAGAGATAAGAAGCCAATGAAGTCCAGTCCTAAATGGTCTAAATCAAATAGGCTGCTGAGGTATTAATCATGAGGTCTTTATCTATATAAGGGGAATTAACCACTAGGGTCAAAATTATGGCTTACCAGAAAGCAAGAAGACTGCTCTTCCCCTGACCAGAAGCCATTGTATGTCCCAATGGAGCAAATCTTTGGACAAATCTTAGAAGAGGAATAACTTCCAACACACAGGCTACTGCTTTGAAAAGTGCCACTTCTGTTCTTTGACCCTGATGGTATTTTGGGTTCATTTACAGACAAGTATCCCAGGAACATGCCATCTGTCCTCCTTATACAGAGTGAGAACAAAGTGTCCTGTTTCCCAAATTGACTCTACTTCAGAGATGGGGAGAAACAACTAGGGACTGGGGACCCTTGACGTTAATGTCACCAGTCTAATGGAAAGAAGATAAGATTAAACACACACACACACACACACACACACACCCTGTGTATGTATGTATGTATTTTTGTATGTATGTATGTATGTATGTATGTATGTATATATGTAGGGATGGATACATATATATGTCTGAGACAGCTAGGTGTCACAATAGATAGAACAGCAGGCCTGAGGTCAGGAAGACTCCTTTTCCTGAGTTCAAATCTGGCCTCAGACACTTAGTGTGTGACCCTGGACAAGTCATTTAACCCTGTTTGCCTCAGTTTCCTCATCTATAAAATAAGTAAGAGAAGGAAATGGTAAACTGCTTCAGTATCTTTGCCAAGAAAGCCTCAGTGGAGTCCCAAAGAGTCAGACACAACTGAAACAACTGAACAACAGCAATATGTGTGTATATGTGTATATCCATGATATATCCAGAGATATATCTATGTATACATACACATATATGCATATATATCATGCCATACATAAGTATATCTCTAAATCTATCTATCTACCTACCTACCTACCTATCTACCTACCTATCTGTCTATCTATCTATCTATCTAACTATCTATCTGTCTATCTATCAGATTTTCCATTTAATCTCACGTCTATTCAGACAGGAGCCATTTAGAGAGTTTGGACTAACGAAATCACAATGACACTGCTGTATGGAATTATTGTAGATGCTTGAGTTCTTCTAAATAGCTTCTATAGATAGCATTTATGTTTCCTGGTTTTATAATATTTAGCCTATTTTAATGGGTAAAGTCAATTTCCTTTTCCTGGAGGCCTCTTGGAAGAGGCAAGTATGGAGTCACTCTGGTGTGAGGAGTCCTAAGCAATTACCCCAACCCTATCAAGATCCACCTCATAAAGAATTGTTATTTTGTTTTGTTTTGTTCTCAATTGGACTTTCTCCAGATTCTCCACATTTCACATGGATTACTGAGAGGATGGTGGGAGGCTATCCTAATAGTTGACATATGTTGGGTTTGAGTTTCTGTATCCCTCACTGGCACTTGCTTATACATCTAGTGAGCAGTCTGTGCATCTTCTAATAAAAGAGAAGGGGAAAAATGACATTTGGAAGTTTGAAGACCTATTATTCTATGGCTTATTATCTGTTAAATTCATTTTCAAAACTTGACAAAAGTAAAAATAATTGGAAAAAGGGTGATTCTCCGTTAGCCTTCCTCTCACCTTCTATGTTTGCAAGGGGTTTCTCAGTGAAGTACGAGAGTTGTTTGTTATTGTCACCAAACTCAAGAGAAGTCTGTTGCAGCAGGAGCTTCCTATAGAGATGATTTCAGTATCTTTGGATTCTATTTAGAGGACGTTATAGAGTTCCTTATGTCCTAACAACATCTCATTATATGGCAGTGGGGCTAATAAAGTGATCTCACATTGTGGACTCTGAGGACAACACTAATAAATTCTAGTTAGAAGATTAAAAGATAAATAAACAAACATTTATTAAGGATTCACCATGTGCCAGTTACTGCACTCAGCTCTGGGGACACACAAAAAAGCAAACAAGCAAGACAATCCCTGTCCAGCAACATAGAGTGCTGGTCTCCTCATTTTGTAGATTCAATAATAATTACTCCAACAATTGAACTCAGATTAATTGTGCTCTGTCTTGCTCCTGGGAGAAGACATTGTGAAACACACTTTTTTCCTCCTGTACAAGTTCACATATCCTGTCAAATGAGATTACTTTATAAGGTGGAGTGGGACTGATTAATGCAAAAGAAAAACAAAAGTATCCACAATCTTTTTTTTTTCCTAATAAGAAATATAAAAGAAATGAGAACAAACAGCTGAAACCACTGTATGAAGTTACCTATAGTGTCAGTCAGATTAGAACTCAGATTTCACACTGCAGTTCTATTCCTTAATGCCAATAGGTAGTTTGCTTGGCAAATCCCTCTTATTGATACTACTGGTGGCTACTGAGGTCAGGGGAAACATAGGGAGAGTCTGGCTCTACAACAAACGGCAGTAGGGAGCCATAGGCTGCATGTGCTTTGGACGCAGATTCTCCCTGATTAAGGAAATCAAACAACCATTGGGTGGCAGGACCAATCTATCTTGCCTATTATAGGCAGATTAATTTTCCTAAATACCGCTTTCATCCTGACACTTATTTTTTCAAAAAATCTACTTCACACAATCTAAGCACCTTAGCCTACCATTTGAGATTTTCTGTAGTCAAGCCCACACTTGTCTTTCCAGTCTTGATTTCCATGAATGTCTCTCTTACAACTACTATGATGATGATGATGATGACAATTTCTTTACATAGCACTTTAAGGTTTGCAAAATGCTTCACATGTATTGCCTCATTTGAATCTCACAACATCCCTGTGAGGTGAGTGCTAGTATTATCCTCGTTTTACAGATGAGTAAACTGATTCTGAGAGAGGTTAAGTGACTTGCCTCGAATTCTCTGCTTCAGAGAGAAGTCTATCTACTATCACATGTTTGCTTATATTTTTATATCTTAATCCACATTGCCCTCCCAACTCAAGCAAATGGAATGTCTTTCAAACTCCTTCACATTTGATGAAATTCTCCCATCCTTCCAGGTCCATCTAAGGCCATCCATTCTCAGTGAAGCTTTCTCTGATAATCTAAGCCGCATTACACTCTCTAGATTCCTGTCTGGCCTCTTGTACTACTCCTTCTCTGTCTACTTTATTGGCTTCTCATCCTCTTCCCAAAGTCTTAAAGTGGGTTTTTTCCAAGGTTTTTTCCTTGGCTATTTTCTTCCATATTAATAATATTTATTTCTTTAGCTACATATATCACCTTTATGCAGATGACTTCCAAACCTATATTTCTATTCTAGATGTTTCTTCTGAGCTCCAAAGCCACATATCCAGATGCCTACAATGTATCTTCACCAATATGCTCACTGATAACTTAAACTTGAAATATTAACTTTTACCCAAACTAGTATCTCATTTTGATCTCAATGATTCTGTCAATGCTATCGGCATTTATCCCATCTCCTGTGTTCTAAACCTTAGTTTTTTAATTGACTTTTTCTTTTTCTTCAGGTCTCCTCCTCAATTATTCAGCAACTCTGTACAGGAATTCTTTATCACCTGCATGGACTATTGAAATACCTTTTAAATAGGTCTTTCTGCTTCTGATCGATCTTCCTTCAATTTGTTCTTCAGACAAGCTAATCTTTATGAACAGATATGGTCACTCAACATCTCAGAAGCCATTAATGACTCTCAGCTATTTACTAAGTAGAGTTCTATTGTACCTAACAGGAACTTTCACAGGCTAGTGCTTAATCTAATTTTATACTACTTCTTGCCATATGCTTTACGCTCTAACCCAGTGGTTCTCAACCTTCCTAATGCTGTGACGCTTTAATACTAGTATGTGGGCATATCTGGGCATATCTGCTTGTGGGTGGATCCGCCTGCAGATGGATAGAGGAGTGGTGTCTCAGTTCCTAAGACTATCAGAAAATGTGTTTTCTGATGGTCTTAGGCGACTCCTGTGAAAGGGTCATTCAACCCCCAAAGGGGTCACAACCCACAGTTTGAGAACTGCTGCTCTAACCAGAAGGACATATATAAGTTGTCTTCCTGTTTTGATTAACTATGTATATTTGTTATAAGTGGCTGATTTTTCCTTTTTCCTTTTTTCCCTGCAGAGGGTAGTAATAATTGTGATGGGAGAGTGGACAATATGCTTATTAATTCATTAAAAAAATGTGTATCTATAGTTACTGGTCCAAGCCTTTAATCTTTAAACACAGTCTCTAATTCTTGGAGAAAACAGGGCAGGTTGTGTGTTTGTCCTTCATTTTCAAAGAGGATGATGGCATCAGGGAAATAATGACACAACTTGCAGTTGACTTTGATTTTAGTGAAGGAGGCCTGTGCAAGGTCACCAGCCTTACTTTCTCCTCCAGAGTCATCTGGATCCAGTGATCAGATGTCATCAGTATGACTGGAGATGACTCAGAATACAATGGGAGACCATGAACCTTTTAGGCTAAGGTCTTTTAACATACTTGCTTAGAGTGAGGTAACTTTGACTTTGCATTTTATGTTAGAGATAGGATCTGTTCATCTCTGAAGGTAGTTGTAGGGGGGGAGGGATTGTTTGGCTCAAACTTCTGTCTTTTGTGTACTCTTACTGCTTTCATAGTTTAATCAGGGGACCTATAAATTTTGAGTACTTTCAACATGGTGTCATCTGACCTCTTGGTTTGTACTCTCATTCCTACATAGATAGGGCCCCTGCTCTCTCAAGACAGTGACTATTTCTTTCTGCCCTGGAACTATGACCCAAAACTGGGTACTAGGTGATAGAGCTGCCAGATGGTACTCAGTTCTTTGTCCAGTGCTAGTATAAGGATTTCCTAGGATATCTTTCTTACAGGTATTCACCCCTTTTACTATCCCTGGCTGTTGTTGTCTCCCTATAACACACAGGTAGTGCCACTTATGTCATTCATTCTAATTCTAAAGTACTCTGTTGTTTGGGTAGTAGAACGTATAAAGGTCTTCCACCCCTAGGTCACAAGTAAGTTACAGATCTCATCAGTTAGCTCTAAGTACCCAAGTAAAGGTCCTTTCTTCTTGACTCAAGGCTGACTTCCAAACTCCACAGCTCCTCTTTCATGGGATGGTGCTCCCAGCTCTTGTCTGGATTCACCCCACTGTTGCCTCTATTCAAAAATAGGCAGGTCTCTGCTCCTGTTCTATATGGAAGGTAATGGTCAATAGTCCACTCTAAGCCCTTCAAGTTTCTGTTTCTGGGAAGACAAAGCTTAACAGAGCCATGACAATATTTACACACATTAAACTTAGCAGAGTGACAGCAATATTCACACACATTTCCAGCACTATCATCTCAATTCACTTTCTGTCTGTGACATCAACACAGAGCAGCAGACAGGGCCTCTGTCTGAGAAACCAAACACAAATCAGCAATAAAGTCCCAGGACTTCTTAAAATAGCAGTAAAGCCCTCTTTCAGGACTTCTGTAAACAGACGGCAGTAAAGGTCTCTTTTAGGACTTCTGAACTAGCAGTAAAGTCCCAGGATTTCTGTAATAGCAGCAATGCCCTCTGTTAGCACACAAGATGCTTTGTTTTGACAAAGTAACAGCAACACAAACAGGATAGGCAGACAGAGTGCTGACACCAAAAGCATCCTTTCTCCCAGTTCTGCTTAACCCCAGCTTGTGCTCAAGCTTTTATCTCCTTTTTTTTTTTTTTGGCAAGTTCCTCCCACTGCGGGCTCCATGTGATGATGTTAGGCCTATTAAGGGCAACACAATTTGTACTGTTTCCAACTTTAGACTTCTAACTTCCAACAAAGACTTGACACAATCAAAGGTGAGGCTCAAAGGCACTTGAATAGCTGAAACAAGAAGCTAAGTACTTGAATAACTGAAACAAGGAGCAAAGTACTTCTTTGCTTTTCCTGACAGAGATACAAATTATCTCTGTTAAAAATAACATGGAAAACAGATCAAGGAGAGAGAATTTAAAAACTAGTGGATTGGCAGTGATCACAGTACCTGGAAAAAATGTTTAAAGAAATCATGGAATAAAACTATCCATATCTCTTAGAACTAGATAGAGAGCAATGGGAAAATAGTTCCTTAACATATAATATTTTATAGCATGAGTTCCAAGATATATTTTTATTCAGTTTTGAATTTGTTCTGTTAAACTAAATTATCTCAACAAGGTAATCAGTCTATTGAACTCTGCCTATTATTTAAACAGTCATTAATTGAAATATAAAGTATCATGCTCCACTATAATTGTATAGAAAACTATAAATACACTTGAAGTAGTATAATTTCCCTCCACTGACTTTACCTTTCAAAATTGGTTATTTGTCACAAAAACATGAATAGCAAATGCTATACTTAGAAATTAGTCTGACTGATACAAGCAAGTATTCCATAGAAAAGATTCACTATGATTTCATTAGCCCAAACTTATAATTCTCCAATTTATAAAATGTGAATATGAAGTGCTCAAAGAATATAAATATTACAATTTCATGTCAACTTCACGCAACAGCCTGTCAGGTTCACGGCTTCTTTTCAATTTAAGTATTTCCAATTTAAGTATTTCTATCTGGAAAGATCAAATATTGTATAACATAAGTCTTTTGTTCTGTATGTATGTAGTCATTACTGTCCCTTCATTGCAAATGGAATGTCCTTCAGAGTTTCCTCTGCAGGTCAGAAGACATAGTACTACCTGTGGTACAGCTCTAGTGATGTAATAAGAAACATAGTAGGAACCAAAATGATAACCAGGAAAGGGTTATTAGCTAATTGGCACAGGGCACTAAGATTTATAGAATGTTTGCAGCAATTGTTTTCTTTCTTTTTTTTTTTTTGTAGCATAATAGAAACAATTGAACTGAACTTCTCAAATCCCAGGTGGTTTCTTTCCTTTCCTCCTCCCACCTGACCCTTGCCAAAAAAAGTTATAGGTCACATTCTGGGCCTGCTTCCCTCAGACAATAAGACAAACCCATCTATTATAGGTCTTCTGGGGGTCTATCTATTATAGGTCTTCTAGGGGTCTACTCTCACTGAAGCTATTCTCTTTTATCCCTACCATTTCAGCAGACCTCAAGCATAGCATTGAAGGTATCAGGACCATTCCATCCAATATTTTCGAGAAAGTCTAAGTCACCAACTCCGGGTTTGGATATAAGGACTAAAAAATCTTGATTTCCTTCTTTCCCCCCATTCCAGAGAAGTTCTCCTCACCTGTTTAGGAGCTTAAACACAAAAGCAGTCCAATGCCTCTCTACCTACTAATTTAAATCCCAAAGGAACTCTCAAATTAAAATTCTTAAGATTATTCAAATCATCTTAAATCATTAACAGTTGTTTCCCTGGTGGTGGTGATGGGTAGGTGGGAGAAGTTGTACTTTACTAGGCTTCATGTGCACGTTGTTGTTATTGCTTTTCTTTTTTTTTCCATTTTTTTCCATTATTTTCCTTATAATAAAAAGGTGGAGAATGCTAAGAGTGGTGTAGGGAACAAGACTGTTTAAAATAGTTTCAGAAGGAGGCTTGATTCTAGTCATCATTTTATTGACTCACTGTATACTGAAGAAGCTGGAATGATTAAATTGTGTCACAATGAATATATTTGTGAAAATATCAGATTCTTTTCTTGAGAATCACATTTCATAATCTCAGAATGTGACACTAATGGTAAAGAAATGGAAGTAGACAATTGTATAGCTGAAGAAGAAGAACCAGAGACTCCCAGATTCTCAACAATTTTAATGTCTTTTTTTCTTTCTTCATAGGTACAACCCTGGTGACCTCTAAGCATCTTGTTCTCCATTTGAAATATTGCCCTTAGGATTCCAGGGACTGCCTTCATCTTAAAAGGAGAAACTGAGTTCCACTGAAACTCAAGGTAGAAATTTCAGTTAAAGCTAATAATCAAACCCAGATTGCCCCCCTAATTCTAAGTTCAGGGTTTTATCCATTAGATACTGATCACCTCAAACAGAAGACTAACTTGGAGTTGGTTTGGCATTTCACAGTCCTCCATGATCCAGACTCTGACTTTCTCATTGGAGGAAAGATAGATTGTGCCTTTGGGAGTGACCTTCATTTATATATATATACTAGAGATTTTCTCTTGCTCGCTCTCTCTCTTTTCAATTGCTGTGTCCTTTTGAATTTTGGAATTGAATATGCAGGGCCAGTGTCAGAATTCAAAATTAGTGTCATACAGAAAGATAAAGATAGCCAGCATAATCATAAAAGGAGGAAACGGGTGATCCCATTATTGATGCAAGAGGAAGAAAGTCATATTGCTGAGAAGGGAAAGATTAGTAAGCTCCAGTGAGCCATCATTTACAGCAAAGTAATCTCTCTCCGGATAGTGGGATTTATTTATTTCATTTGAATAAAGAGGCACTGTGACAAGGGGAATGAAGAACACGTCTAAAAATTAACTAATTTGTCCTATATTGTTAGTTTCAAACATATATGCATAAATTACATATATGCCTATACCAAAATGATATATTTTTATATATGCATTTTGGTTAGTGGGGAGATGGGATTCCTTTTTTTCTTGCTCAAATATAGTCTGCATTCTCTCAGTGCTATAGGGATTGACATGGACTACTTCAAAGAAATAAGGGTCTCAAGGATAGCTCCCATTTAGAATAGCAAACTAGAATTTGTACATTTTGGCAGTGCTACCGAGTACTGACACCTTCAGGCAAAGCATGGTTGCCCTATTATAGTTAAAACTCTAATCTCCAACTCTGGGATTCTTTTGGAGAGGTAGATATCATGTTGTGCTCCTAAATCTGGTGCTGAAACTATCTGTGTTTTGGCTCAAATGGGTTTTTTGTCTAAGATCATTCAATTCTCTGTGCATTCCTATATATTCCAAACTCTAGGTTCTTAGAAGTTCCAGTGTGTGTGTGTGTGTGTGTGTGTGTGTGTGTGTGTGTGTGTGTGTGCTTAATGCCCTTCTGATAGGCTGAGGACAACCCGACCTGATAGTCATGATTGCTCCAGTGTTCTCTCTCCCCATCTCCCCACTTTAATCTCATACTTCACTGGGGCACTGGGTCACTTAATGCTTGCAAAATGATATTGAAGTCCCTTGTATAGATGAAGCCAGTAACTTGAATAAATCAGTTTGGAAACTAGTTTTTAGAAACTTTTAGGTTTACCTAATGTGTTTATTTGTGTTTGAAAATAATATTGCTGACTGATCCTTGTCAGTTGAATATATGCCTTTAGTTTTTTAAAATTTATTTTATTCTGCACTTAAGAAATAAAACAAACATTTCTACAACATAATAGAACAGAAAAAAGATGATGACACATGAAACTGTGAATCTATTATGAACAACTTGCTATTCCTTTTAAATATAAAATTTTATACATACATATATATATATATATATATGTATATATATATATATATATATAAAACCATTCTATATATTCTTCTATTTATCAATTCCTTTTCTGGATACAGATAGCATTTTCCTTTATATGTCCTTTGTAGTTAATTTGGGTATTTATAATAGTCAAAACCACTTCTTCACTCAGTTACTCTTTTTTGTTTTTTAAGGAGAGAAGGCAAGGCAATTGGGGTTAATTGACTTGCCCAAGGTCACACAGCTAGTAAGTGTTATGTGTCTGAGGTCGGATTTGAACTCAGGTCCTCCTGACTTCAAGGCCAGTGCTCCATTCACTGTACTACCTAGCTGTCCCCAGAGTTATTCTTAAAACAATGTTGCTATTACTGTATATAACGTTCTCTTTGTTCTGCACATTTCACTTTTCATCATTTTATTCAAGTTTATCCATGTTTTTCTAAAAAAAAATATTGTTTGGATTTGCTAAAATTTAATTAAGTAATAAATACTTAACAAGAGCATACTATGTACAAGCACTGAGCACTGAACATTCTGGGAGTTTAAACTCTATGGATTTTAGACTTGGTTCTGTCAGAAGCTAATGGGGTGACCTTAGACGAGTCCCTAAGCATGGTGTGCTGGTCATTGCTTGACAACTGGCTCTTTGGAAAAAAATGTGTGCTATATATACTTAATCTGCATTAATAACAATTTTCCCATCATTTTCTTAAGTCTATATAACCAATAAAATAATGCATCAAGCCATGATCGGTAATATTTACTGATCTTTGACGTGTAAATGTTCACACTGAAAATTTAATAATTGGCTCCTGAAAGCCCATTCAAGCTGGCCCCAGTGCACTCTTATTCCTAAACTTCTTTGGGTCTTAGTTTCCTCATGTAATAGAATGAGACACTTGGACTAGATGAATTTTAGAGTCACTTTGAGCTTCAAAAATTGTTAGTTTATGGTCTCTTATCAAACCTTCCTTATAATTAAGGACATACATTGGTATCTAGTCAACTGAAAAGAAGTAGGGCAACATTCTAGATCTGTGAAAAAGAATGAAGTTAACAGCCTCTATAGGAAATACTCTCCCTTTCAGGACCTCATTAGCACTAGGCTCTAACCAAGTGAACTAACAAGCTGGAATTTGCTCAGCCCATAAAACTTTCATTGGCCCCTTCACCATTTTTAACGTGTCTTCTTATCCTCTTGATCTTTCTTCCTTTTACTTCTGCAGTGACAATGGATAAGATAAGAGGACCATCTTTTTATTATTATTATACCATGTTATGGAAATGCTTGTTTTATTCCATAGTTAAAAATAAAATAAATAAAAAATTAATTTTTAGAGTTGGAAGGCATAAAAAAATTGCTGAATTTTTTAAAAATTTGCTCATATTTTCTTCCTTAAATCAGATTATTAATAAAAATACTTGAAATTTTAAAAATGAGAATAAAACCATGAGCAAAGATACCCATTTTTCTCTCCTCAGCACATTCATTTGACAAAGGAATCAAAGAGCAATAGAAACATAGGTATATTTATTTGCTACCTAATTTTCTCTGTTTTTCTTTTGGGCCCATCCTGCTTTCTCTCAAGACTGGAAGACAAGACTATGTGCTCTGTGTGTATGTGTGTGTCACCTTTAAGTAAATTATTAGTTTATGGTGAAGGTGTCATTGAAATGTTAGTTATTAAGGAGTTATCAGATACAATTTTAATGAATCAGAGGGTCTTCCTAGCGTTTTCATAAATGTTCACTGGGAAGACAAATGAAAATAAATTTCTATAGCTGAGGGCAACAGCTGCTGCTTATGATTCCTAACATAGTTAACTCTGCATAATTGGGCATTGTCAGAGAATGGGATGTTCTTGTTAATAGAGGGTTACTATTTATAACAATATCTCATATTTGTTTAGTGCTGTATGGCTACAGAAAGCATTACATACACTCTCTCCCTGCCATTCAATTTAATAAACATTTAGTAACTGCCTATTATGTGCAAGGCACTAAGCTAGGCAGTGGGAATATACAAATTAAAAAAAAATAGTTTCTGCCCCCAAGGAGTCTACTCTTTATTATGGGGAAGGGAGATCGGATATGTACAAAGATCAGCAAATATGTGGTAGAACAAGATGAGAGAAAAGTAAAAGTAGAAACATTGAGAAGTTCATAGATGAAATTAAACAAGAGTTATGGTAATACTACTCATGACCTCAGGTTTTTACATTAAAAATGCAAATTATGGACTATAAACAAGAGGAACAAGAGATTCTAGCTCAAGGAAGTGAGCTTGACCTTATAGGGTCCACTAGGACTTGGTGTATTGAGAGTAATAACCAAAATATTGTTTCAAAAGGAAAATACATAATTCAAAAGAAACTGTATAAGAAAAAAAATGTGCGTCTATTTATGTTGGAGGGAAAGAGCATTACATATTAAGAAGATAAAATGATAGAAAACCCAAGAACCAGAAAAGAGATGTGTGGTGGAGATCATTAGAGTGAATATCACTGTAGTCAGAAAGAGATATTGATAATAGGATATACTGTAGACCATCTAGAGAAAAAAGGAAACAGAGTAGGAGTTTACAAGAACAGAGCATAAGAGTGACAGTAACAGGAGACTTCAATTATCTGGACATCTGGAGTCTCTCTCTGCCAAAAGAAAAGCAGCTAATATTTTTTTTTTTGACTCATCTTAATGATTATTTCATCCTTCACAGGCGGAAGAACCAGTGATGGAAATTTCTCTGATTGTCACTAACCAGGAAGTACCAGTTGTTGCGGGGGGAAATGATGGGAACCCTAGGGGAAAGGGTGTGTGTGTGTGTGTGTGTGTGTGTATGTGTGTGTAAAGGTGATTAATTTCATGTTAGATTTTGTGAAGAATGCCAGGAATAATTTGACATGCACCTTTGAATTAGGAAGAGTAAATTTCAAAACAATTAGAGAAAGGATAGGTAAGATCAGCCAAAATCCTCTAGGAGAAATCACTCTAAGAGGCACTAATAATCTGGTGAAGAGAAAACATTCTGATTTAGAAAGAAAAAAGGGGAAGATATCTAGAAACCAGTGCTGATGCCCAGGTGACACAGCAAGCACCTCAGATTTAAAAAGCTTGGCTGGTTGTTGTCCTTTGTTCTCCAAGAGAACCAAAATGACATCACTATATTAGCGTCAAATTACAGTATCTGCCTATGGCTGATCAGATCAACGGAAGAACCTCTGAATGCTCTATAACAGGTCAGGTAAAAATAGTCCATGTGAACATTTGGGGTGGATGCTCTAGATGTGCACATCTTGTGTTTCTTTTGAGCTATTTCAATTCTGCTTTGTTTATAGAGCACAGCACCTTCTCTGATGTGGATACACCATGCTGGACTGTCCTGTGCCAGTGTCTCCCATATCATGCAATCAATCCCAAAGTTCTGAAGAGAGACCTTGAGAGTCTCCTTGTAGCTTTTTCTGACAGTGATGTGAATGTTTGCCTTGCATGAGTTCTCTGTAAAATAGTCTTTTTAGGCAAGCATACACTTGGCAATAGAGTTTGAATGCTTAGCTGTTTACTTGGAGAAAAGGTCTCAGTGTCTGGTGATGCCAGATGATATTCAGAATCTTCCTAAGATAATTCATATGGAAGCAATTCAGTTTCCTGGCATGGCACTGTCCCAGTTTCACAGGTATATAAAAATGAGGTTAGCACAATGGCTCTGTAGACCTTAAGTTTGGTAGTCAATCTAATATCTCTTCTTTCCCACACATTTCTTTGGCGTCTCGCAAACACTGATCTAGTTCTGGCAATGTGTGTGTGTGTGTGTGTGTGTGTGTGTGTGTGTGTGTGTGTTCATCTCATTGTCAATGTATACATCCATGGAAAATTTATTGGCAAGGTAAATGAGCTTATCTACTGTATTAAAAACTTCTCCACTGCTGGAACCAATGATTCCATGGATCGATGGTATGGTATTGGCTGTGTTTTCTTGGTGTTAATTATTAGGCTAAAATTAGCACAAGCAGCAGAGAATCCATCCATACTTATTGTATCTCTATTTCAGAGACTGCATTAAGTGCACAATCATCTGCAAACAAAAAATCATGAACCAATACTCCCTCCACTTTAGTCTTGGCTTGTAGCATTTCAAGTTGAATAATTTACCATCAACTGACTTTGATGCCTCATTGAAAGAGTTTGACAACATGGCTGAAAATATCATGCTAAAAAGCATGTGAGCAAGCACACAACCTTGTTCCACTCCATTGATGACTTCTAGTCATGGGCAAGCATGCTGTCATAATTGACATATTAGAATAATGAACTTCTCTGGGTAACCAAATTTTGACATGGTTTTACATAAGTCCTTGCAATAATAAAGGCCTTGACCAGATCTACAAACATTGTGTACAGACTTCTGTTCTTCTTCTGGCATTTTTCCTGGAGTTGTCAGACAGTAAACACAATATAGACTATTCCTCAGTCCTTTCTGAAGTCACATTGGCTCTCAGGTAGGTGACCATCTTCCAAGTCAAGAACCAGCCTATTAAAGAGGACTCCGACAAGAATCTTGCCAGCAATGACTAAGAAAAAGATGCCATCTCCCCATGTGATTGTCACAGGACAACCCATGTCCTTTACCTTTATAAAGATGAACAATGGAGTCGTCCTTGAACTCCTGGGGGATGACCTCCTTTTGCCTTATAACCTGGAAAATTTCAGTGAGCTTTTGTATAAACAATGGACCTCCCACTTTGTAAATATCATCTGGAATAGAATCAGCTCCAGGAGCTTTGTCATAGGAGAGGAACCTGATGGCTTTCAAAACCTCTTCTTCAGTTGGAAATTTGTCTAAAGAGGGATTGACTTCAACCTGAGATAAACAGTCAATGGTGTTAGCATTGGTTGATGATAATCTGTTGAGAATACTATGGAAGGGTTCAGCCCATCCCTCTAGGATCATGTCCTTATCACTAATCAACATGGCTCCATCAGCACTGAATAGTTGGGATGTATTATATTTCTTTGGCCTATAAATAACCTTCAGGGCATCATAAAAATGTTTTAGATTGTTACTATCAGCATAAAACTTAATTTCATCTGCCTTCTTACTGAGCCAGGAATCCTGCTTCTCTCTAAACTTCACTTGTATTTTACTTTTGATGGAATTAAATGCTGTTTTCTTAGAAATGGATGAACTATTTTGCTAGTAAACCCTGTGGAGTTCTCATTTTTTCATTTAGCAGCTTCTGAATTTACTCATCATTTTTGTCAAACCAGTCTTGATGTGAGTATCCTGACCCAGATAAATACCATACTGTACACGAAATCTCTGAAAGCTATCCACTCTTTTTCTGCGCAGTTGTTGCCAACTTGTTCCCAAGTTGTTGGCTCAACTTTTCGTTGAAGTTAGCAATGAACTGTTCTTCTTCAGAGAAGTGCTCTAATCTCATGACATTAATTCTGGTAGTCATTTTGTCTTTGGGCAGCCACTTTTGTTGAATGTAAATATTTAGATTGGAGGGGATAAGTCTATAGTCAGTCTACACTCTGTGCCACACATTGCCTTGCCACTCTCACATTCTGTCTCTTCTCCTTACATCGACAAAGTCTCTTAAATGCCAATGTTTGCTGTGAGTCTTCATCCACAAATTTTTATTTCATTTAGATAAATGGAAGAGAGTGTTGGTGATTAAAAGGTCAGGAGATGCACAAAACTTCAGCAGTAAGTGACCATTGCTTTTGTTGTTTCCAATTTCATTTCACCCAGGGACTTTCTGCTATGTCTGGTAGTCTGAGCCTACTCTATCATTAAAGTCACCTACACTTATAAGCTTTTCCTCTTTTGGCACATTGGTGATATGAGTCTCCATGTATTCATAACATTTTTCTTTTACTTCATCAGGATTCATCACGGTGGTAGCATAGACACTGATGGTAGTGGTATGGCTTTTTCCTGCAAGTGGAAATTGCATTGTCATAAACCTGTAATTTACTCCTTTTGGTAGACTTACAAGTTTTCTGACTAGATTAGTTTTGATTGCAAAACCTACACCAGTTTCACGGAGCTCCCTTTCATTGTTGCCACTCCAGAAAAATGTGTATTCAGCTCCAACTTCATTTAGCTGGCCTTCATTTGCCAGCCTTGTTGCACTCAGGGCTGCTATTTGGATGAGATACCTGCTGAGTTCTCTGCCAAAAAGAGATGTTTGTCTTTTGTGTCTACTGGATTTTGTGTTGTATATAAGGGTATGCACATTCTATATACTAATAGTAGGTGGAATTGTCTTGGCAGAAATTTTTGTACTGTGTGTATGTGTATTTTGACTGCACAGTGGGGTCCCTACCTGCTCTGATAAACAGGCCAGGGTTGGATAAGCAGATGATTTTTAGGGCACCTTTTCTAGCCCATTTCTCATACCAGGAAGTGAGCAGTACAATCCTCAAAAGGCTGCTCAAACATCCAGGGGCTGCTGAATTTCACTACTGCTTCCAGTGAGAAGATAATCTTCTAGGCAGGGTTGTCCCTACAGATCCCAGTGCAAATGCATCTGTTGTTTAGTCACTTGCTTGTCACTATGGGACTTTGAGATATGTAAATATCACAAAATGGTATGAGTGATATCTTTTGATTCATGCACAAATTGGATTTAAGTGAGGCAGAGTTGCATGAAATCATTGGCCTCACTCTTTCTTCCAGAGCTGTCACAGCCTAGTGGCAGGACGGAGTCAAATTGCCCAGAGATGGCTTGAGATGCAGTGGATAACCTTGGTGTCTTTGATGTCTAGCCAAGCTCTAAATGTACCAGAGCACCTGCTTAAACTGCTTTCAGGGCCATTGGAAAAAATTGTTCTCATCCACTCATTTTACCAGGAGAAGTCTTTATATGCTTGGGGTCAATATCCCTCTAACTCACCGACGGGTTTAAGACCCTCTGTTATGCTCAACATGATTAGCCCATCTGCCAATATGGTTTACTGGGGCATGGCCTCTGCACATGCTACAGATTCTTGGAGCCACAGGTGAGAGTTACCTGTGCATCAGATGGACACCAAAGGTAAAAAACAGTTAAAAAAAGGGCTTGGCAGTTTCACCTCAGAGGTACTAGTCTTCTCTGAACACACCTTATGTAACAGATTTTAAAAGGCACATATAGATCACAGAGTGCTTGCGAAGTCTTATAAAAAAGAAAACCCCCAAAATTTTTGTTTAAAAATTTTTATGGCAGTATTATTTGTAATTGCAAAGATATTTAATAATAGGGCTTGACTAGATAAACGATGGCATATTAGTGTAGAGGAATAGTGTATTGTTATAACAACTTTAACCTATGAATGAGTGCAACCATTTTGGAAGTCGATTTGGAATTGGACATAAAAAAAAATTTACTAAACAGTGCATGCCCTTTGACCTATGTATTTTACTATACCCAAATGAGACAAAAATGTTTATAGCAGGTCTTTTTGCAATGTCAAAAAACTGGAAAGCATGGAGATGCTTATCATTTGAGGAATGGTTGAATAAGTTGTGGTGTATGAATATGATGGAATAGTATTGTGTGGTAAGAAATGAGTAAATAGATGATTTCAAAGACATGGAAAGATTATATGAACTGATTCAGAGTGAAGTATGTGGATCCATGAGAACTATTTATACTAAAATATGAATATTTAAAAGATGAATGGTTTGGAGGATTGTATAAACTAATGAAGAAGGAAAGAACAGAACCAGGAAAATAATTTCTACAGCAACCACACTGCATAAACAAATGACTTTGAAAGCTGCAAGTACTATGATCAATGACCATCCAGTATTCTAAAAGACCAGTTATGAAACATACCTTTCATTACTAAGAAGTGATAGATCTGGGATATGGAACGAGATATATATTCTTTTTTATTCAGCTAGTGAGGGGCTTTCTTTTGCTCGCCTATGCATATTTGTTAAAATGATTTTTTTCTAAATGGTGTGTGATGTGAAAGGGACATAAAACAGATTTATGTTAATTACAAAAGTATTGAGGTAATACCAATGTAGAATGCTATATGCACTTATAGAGAAGGTCATTACTATTGGTTTTACTTAATTGTTTAACTTTTTTATGAAAGACTTCTCATAAAGTGAAAATAATCAGTAAATGCAACATAGAAGCAAACCACATCAATAAAACTTGAACAATTAAAAAAAAACCCATAATTTAGGCCAGCAAAATGAAGACTATAAAAGTATTTGGAAAGACTTTTTTATGAAATCATGCATAATAAAATAACAGAATGCATGTTAATTAAGCATATACAAGAATATAGGAACATTAATGGACAAATAAAAATGGTAAAGACTAAGAGGAAGAAGTTAAAAAGTTATAGCAGTATATGGTGATTAAAATAAAAGTATAGAACTGTGATTTTATTTGTCTAGGGAAGTTCTAGTGAAGAAACTTCCTCTACTAGTGTAGATCAGAATCTGTTCTTATATGTAAAACTTAGAAAGTCACCTGGTGAAATGATTTAAATTAATTTATTTAAATAAAGCTTTATGTATGTGTATATATGTATGTGTGTGTATCTATATCTAGCCATTCCCTAGTGCAGCAAGCTGATTGGTCTATTTTTGCTGAATCATAATATTTACAGTGTATGAATTTTTTATTTTCCACTTACTCTTTGGGTAATTTCAGCTAAGATTATGAACCCATGTGGTGCTTATGCATTTCCCAGTAGGTGAAATCTTGGATGGTATCCATGCTCTTGTGTACCCTAGAGTTCAATGTTTAATTGGATTGATATTTAATATTTTATTTATAATACATGACTTTTTTTTAAAAAGAGGAAGATGACAGAAAGGCTATGTAATGGCGCATAAATAAAAAAATTTGAGGCATGGTCCAATAAGAATAGTATTCAAGGGTTCTCAGTCAAAGAATGGACTGATATTGGTAAAGAAAGCTAAAGACAAGAAAAAGAAATTTCTGTTTTTGCTGGGCGGGGATAGGAGGAGAGGGCGAAGAGTGTAGGAACCCTGTTTGGGATGGATGGGATGATGATAACCAAAGAGAATAAAATGACAGAAATGCTATGCTTTTATTTTGCTTCTGGTTTCGCAGACAAGGAAAATCATCTCTGGGCTGAAAAGGATAAATGAAAGCTAACTAATGGGAAGTGATGATGAATAGGAAAAAATTAAGAGAGAACTTAGCCTTGTGTAATGAGGTCAACTCACCAGGTACAAAAGAACTACAGGTACTGAAAGAAATGATTGACTAGTGTCCAGTCCCTCAGCTGGCATTGTTAGAGTGGAACTTTGAGCCAAATTCTTCCTTCTTTTTATGCAAAATAAAAAACCATCAGTGTTTACATGGAACACTCCAGGAAGCAGCATCCAAGCACAAACAAAGTTGATTTGAATCCCAAAGCTAGATGTGAGTATTTTTATTCAGAAAACAACAAAAAGAGCTCAAGTCTGGGTCTTCCTGGAGCTCTGCCTCAAAGAGATCATTGCCTACTCTGACAGCAATGCTCAGGCCTGACACCTCTAAACATCCCCCAAAGCAAAAAAGCAACCAAAAGTGAGGTGATTTTTGTTTTATCTAAACTGGATTAATAGATTTGTTAGGGGAGACTGTCCCCACCTTACTCTCTTTCTGGAACATTTGTACAACATTTGGAAATTGCCATATCTAAATTATGAATATTGATCATTGACAAAATTAATAACTACTTCTCAGTTTATTACTCAAAATGCCTGTCCTACTGCAGACATAATCCTTAGAAAATTGTAAAGACTGTAGTTGGTGCTCTTCCCCATCCCACCCCATTTTTTTGCTCTTTTTTCCTCTGGATCAAGTGAGATAATATTTGTAAAAGCCTCTAGCACAGTGCCTAGCACATTTAATAAATCTTTATTCCCTTTTCTTTTCCTCCACCTTTCCCAGTTTCTAATAGCATCCTCTCTTCCAATACCTAATGGCCTCCATCAGAAGGGAAAAATGCCCCAGGTATCCCCCTGCTCTTATTTATGATCTTCTAAGACTTGCTAGAAAAGTCCAGAGAACCCATCAAAGTTTGGGGAAACTTACAAAATCTGTTTATGATGTACCACCATTGTTTCTTTGCTTTGGATTTTTTATGTTTCTTTTGTGCTATATCCTGTGTATGTCTGAAAAGTGGAAGTGCTAGTACTCCTCTTTCCTGATTGGTAATACTATCATCCTTGATTCTTATTGGGCCATTCCCTGTTGCAGCAAGCTGATTGGTCTATTTTTGCTGACTCATAATATTTACTGTATATGAAGCTCTTCCTTTCCAAATACTTTTTGGGTAATTTCAGTCAAGATCATGAACCCATATGGTCTTTATGCATCCTTCAGTCAGTGAAAGCTCAGATGGTATCTGTGCTCTTGTGAACCCCAGAGTTCAGAGACCTTGGGATATGGGGATAATTCTACTACACATGTAACACATATTTTAGCATATTCCCTGTACCCACATAGTCTAATGTCATCTCTTAGTAACATGAGTTGCTGTTTATTCCTTGGATCAGCAACAACATCAAAGAAACCTATCAGCTTATCTGTATTCTTGACCTCAACAGATTATATCTCAAATCTAGACTTCTCCCTATATTTTTCCCTGTTATCAGATTTAACTTGCCTTGTATTTAATTCATTTTTATTCCCCATTAAAAAAAAATCCTACTTGCTGTTCTCTTATAAATTGATAAATTAATTGATGTGATATTAATGACTAATAAGGTCCTAATGTGTTGTCATGAAAATGAACCTTTGTGAACTTAATATAGGATAATCTTCAGACAGCTGACACAGTCCATTGCTGGGCTCATAGTTGAAGCCCTTCCAGTATGATAGGGCATTCTAGAGGTGGTGTTGTGCTGGCAGAGCCTTTGAGCACTAAGGATCACCTACCCTCCAACATGTGGCATTGAAGTTGGGCTTTTTCCTTGGTGAATCAATCACATCTTCTTGGAAATCATTAGTGCCTTAACTTAAAGGACTGAATGTTTTAGGAAACCTGCTATTTTTGGCAAAATGAATATGTGTGTGTGTGTGTGTGTGTGTGTGTGTGTGTGTGTGCATATGTGTATGTGTGTCCCCTGAGGGAAATTAGGTAGTTCTGATTCTTCCCCCTGTCCCCACTCCCAATGCAAAACATAAGCAACAAGCATTTATGGAAAGAATTTTTACTTGCACAGAATTTGCCTACCTTCTCCCTTTTTATTCTTCACTCTCCTGCCATCATTATCCAAAAAGTTTCAGTGTTAGGATTAAAAGCCAGAATTTTGCCTGGAGTATTGCTATGTAACCCTGGGAAAGTTACTTAATCTCTATGATACTCAGTAGCTTTAAAATGAAGGATTTGGACTGCAATGATCTCTCAGTCTCTTCTAATTCTGATAGTTCTTTCATTCTCTGGCTTATGGTAAGAGGGAACAAAATTTTCTAGTTTTGAGATGAATGCATTTCATCTGTGAAAGCCAAGAGCTCAAACGCCCATGTCTTCATCTTCTTGGACCTTGGTTTGCAGTCAGGTTTGCCAGGGGGAGGCAGTGGAAAGTTGCTTTGCAGCAGTTAGAGTTCATGATAGAATATACTAGAGTGGTGTTTGCATACATGGACATTGCCACACCATAAAAAAGCACTTATTATAATTAAAAAACCAGACCTGTGGTACCTAGGATTTTCAAGATAATCAGGAGCAAGCCCCATGGAAAACTCTATGCCCTATTTTATTCCAACCTTTCTCCCCCTTCTCCAGTCAGGTAGCTGATTTCCTCTGCAGAAGCTTTCTTGTGTGGTGACAGTATCAGTAGGCATTCTGGTTCCTCTGACTAGGAGAATGACTACTGCTATGAAGAGGGGTGGAGGCTAGTGATTTCATTGTAGTGGTCAGAATACTGACATCTTTAATTTTGTGGTTAGTGTGGAAGACCTCTGCTTTGGTTGTCTACAATCCTCAAGTGTCAAGGGATAACAAAGTCCCAGCTACAGATCTCAGACCAGAAGTACTAGTCCTAGGCCAGGAGGGCACAAGGAGCTTCATTATCTTTTCTAGGGCCTGGCTGTTATTGAACTTGGCCCCATTGAACCTTGAAACCATTATAGCCACCACAGCTCAGAACTGTTCATTATGAATGGTGCCAGAAATATGTGAGGCCTCATGATAAAGAGCTATTTGAGTAGAAGCTCCCATTCAGCATCCTGGGTTTGGGGATGCAAAGCTTTTTCTCATCAAGCTAGAATTTTGTTAGGTGAGGTATAGCATTCAATTAACTGCAAGCAAAAAGCTAAATGGATGGTTGTATGTTACTTGCAAGCTAAGGAAAGAATAAAATGCAGCATTAAGCTATGACAGAAACAAATTAGAATCCAGGAGTTGTTCCAACTTATTGACTTAGTTCTACTAGACATGAAATTTAACACCTTATGATTCTTACAAGAAGAGGTTTATCCTATTGACCATGAACCTTTATTCATTCAACTACTACATATTTTTGAGTATGTACTCTGAACAAGGCGAAATGAATGCCAGGTGTTGCCATGAATATAAAGATGAGTGAGACAGCGTCTCTTTCCTCAGAATGTTTTCGTCTAGTAAGGGAAACGAAGAAATGTATGACACCAAAAGACAAGACTGATCAATTTTGATTCTAGGAGCATTTATTAAGCACTTGCAAAACAGAGCACTTGTGCTAAGTACTAGACATACATGGACAAAACAAAATAGCATCTGCCCTCAAGGACCTTTTATTCTCCTGAAGGGAAACAGGTACACCCTTCCAGCTAGAAGGGATCTAAGAAATCATTTGACCCAACCTCTTTATTTTACAGTCAAGAAAACCCTGACCCAGCAAAATGACTTGCCTAAGGTCAAAATAGGTCATGTGAATAACAGAACTGGGATTCCTTTCCAGTTCCTCTGACAAATAAAAAAAAATAATTTGGGGTTGAGGAGAAGACACTAACAAATTGGTGCATCAGGAAAGACCTCCCATAGGAGATAACACTTGAGTTGAACCTTGAAAGAGATAAAGAGTCCAAATAGTAGAGATGAGGAAAGAAAGCTTTTCAAGGTATAAAACATAACTGATACAAAAGAATGTAACCTACAAGGATCAGCAAAAACAGCCTGTTTGACTGGAACATAGATTGATCAATGTTATATGACTCTTAAAAGGCTACAAGAGTTTCAGGGCAGGTAAAGCACTGCCAGTGAGCTAATCGGGAAAGATTACCTGGGACAAATGACATCTGAGCTTTTTGAAGGATGAGTCGAATTTCAACAGGCAGAGATGAAGGGATTAGGGAAGAGATGGGGAGCACATTTAGAGTAACTAGAATATAATAAGCAATGGAATAAAGATGGTGAATTACACAGCACATTTTAGAAGTGGTGAATGCCCAGTTTGGTTTGAATATCGGCCACAAGAAGGCAAACAGTGGAAAGTAAAAATGGAAAGTTAGAATAGGAATTTGGGGTTTGGAGTTGGCAGAAAGCATAGAAATCATTTAGTCCAAGTGACCTCCCAACCTAACCAGTGCTTTCTCCCCTAATGACTCTCAGGCTAGATCACAGAAAGACCCTGAAAATAGCAAGGGTTCTCTTTTGTTTCCTTCTCTCCATAGACAATGGGAAGCCTTTGAAGATTTATTGACAAGGGCAGTGACTTAAATAGGAAGATGTATTGAAGGGAAAAAAAATGGAGATAAGCTTAATGGCTATTGAAATAGAACAGATGAGAAAGTAATAATGGCCTGAACTAAGGTGGTAAGAATAAAAAATGGAAATATATGATATATGTATGTATATGTATATACACATAGAATTCATATACATAATACATGAATATTATGTATATGCATTGTTTATATATCAAATATATGTATATATGATACTCTTTTCCCAAACATACTGCCTCCTTTGTGCAGAAAATATGATTATTTTAATCCAAAAATTTCCCTCACTGCTACTTCACTATTCTGTATGTATCCTACCTAGAGATCTGGGAAAAAAAGTACATAAAATTTCAGTGATACAAAGAAGGAAAAAGAGTCAGGACAATTTCATCCAGTATTGGAACCTTGGGACATCAGATAAGAATTGGTTCCAGAATATTTAAATACTATGACAACTTTGCTCATATACTTTGCTTCCCTAGGACCTCTAGCATCAAATATTAATTTCTCTGATGGGAAATTAAAATTTTTCCCATCTTACTTCTTCCACAAGTTTCTTATACATGCACTCTGTGCTTCTGCATACTGGTCTTCTTGCTCATTCTCATACATCTCCACCTCCCATCTCTGTTCTATTCTTACTGATACCTCTTTTCTTCTCTTCAGACTCTAAGAATCCTTGGATTCCTTTGCAACTCATTTTAAGAACTTACTATATGAGGGACACAGTACTAGAAACTGGTAATACAAAGGCAAAATTGAAACTACTGCAGCTTAAATGTGATTCAGTATGTTAAAAACACTAGATTTGTACTCGTCTTTTCCCCCTCTAAGTAGTAATAAAAAGTAGAAGTAGTTGTCAAAAGCCTTTCCTGGTCTCTTCAGTCACTGATGACTGCTACTCTAAGGTTTCCAAATATCTGCTTTAATGGTTTTGAATATACCTATTTTAAGTATTTTGAATATACATACATGTTTATATGCATACATGTATACACACACTATACATATACATATACACATGCACATACAATACATATATACATACATATACATATACATATGCATATATAATACATGTTGCTTCAGCTATTTGAATGTAAGCTCCTTGATGACAGGGACTGTTTCACTTTTGTCTTTATATACCTAGTGCCTAGGATTGTGCTGGGAGCAACAAGTATTTAAGAAATGCTTCACTGGTTTGTGTTATATAATAGGTGTGTTTTTGAAAAAAAAAATTTATAAATTGAGTATTTTTCTTTAATTGAGTAACATCTTAAAAGGAAGTATAGGAACCTTGTTGGTGGGCTATTTTGTAAAGTAAATAATTACTCTGCAATGGAAAGGAATGATCAAAGGAATACAATGCAAAGGAATGATCATCCCCTTAAGTTATTTCTTTTAAAAATTCAGATTTTTTTTAAATATTGGATTTTCTTTTAATGGTGACAAAACTTTGCTTTGAATATGCTGCTTGTAAACAAAAAATTCTTGGGTTCTCCCTACTTTATAGCTGATGTTGTCACAGGGTTGGATATTGAATCTAACATATTCTTTTTCTATCCCTAACATCTTTCTCAATAACATGATTTTATCCTCTTTTATTGCACGGTACAGTGTGAAAAACTCTGAATATGGAGTCAGATGACCTAGCCTGGAATCCCCACTCCACCATTTGATCACTATAGGTTACAGTGATCTTACCATTTTACTTCCCTTGGTCTCAGTTCATTTATCTGTAACTCAAGGGTGTTAGAGAAGTCTGTTATACTCTAGAACCCTGTGACCCCTTTCGTCCCTCCAATCAGTGCTAGGCCCCTGTCGAAATAGCCAAAGGAAAATCCAGAAAGTCAACATTAGTGAAAGTAACTGAGGACACTAGTACAGTCCATGTGTTCGGTGGGCTGTAATTTAGGAAGGCTTAACCTACCTACTCTTATCAGCAAAACTGGAAGGCTTAGATTAATGGGATGCCATGGAAGATATGGAGGCTTGCTGTAGACCTGGCCTAAAGTGTTATGTGTTTTTTAGTTTCACAAGGTGAAATGTGCTTTCTAATCTGATGTGAATTGTAAATGGGCTTGACTGAATGCCACACTTCCTTTCCCATTCCTAAGTAATGTATCATCTGTCTAGAACACCCAGACATCAACTGTGCAGTAACTAAACTTTTTTTCCCCTTACATCCTCATTGTCTCTAGCCCTCTAGGAGAGAGGATACAGATGTTTAAGAGCCCTCTGGAATAAAGCTGGGTGCTGTTATTTCCAACACTTAGGTTTATTGATCATTGCAAAGATATTCAGCCTCTGTTCGTATCCATTTACTGTAGGTAAACACTTGGGATTATGCTTCTGAGGACTTTAATAGGATGGGAAATCATGAAGTTTCTAGAGGGATGAGATATCAGAGATGGATTAGTCTGATCTCTTCATTTTGTAAATGGGGAAACTTGACACTGAGGAGGCAGGTGACTGGCCTAAGATTGGAAAGCTTGTGAGCAAGCTGAACTAGAAACAACATTCAGGTTCTTCAAATCCCAATATCCCATGCTATTTCTGACATGTCAATATTGACCAGTGTTTCCTGAAAGATAGCATTAGACTATGAGACAGAGCTAGGGTTTGAAAACAGGTCTTCTGATTTCCAAAGCCTATATACTTTGTCCAATGACCACACTGATTCTCCATCTTCCTAAACCCCACAGATTCTTGAAAATGTCATAATCTCATCAATGGAAGATTTATGGCCAAAAATTATGTGGGATGGGTTGCTATCGATAATGAAGGGCTACTCACACTGATCATGCATTCATTGAATTACTGAGTTATTATTAATGAAGGATAAAGAATTGACACTATTTTAAGTGGTTTAATTCTTCACATAAACCAGTTATCAGAAAGGGTGATGTAACAGTAATCAGTTTAGCAGATACTTAGCCCTTAGTAACTTAGGGCTAAATATGGAAGGTGTGAACTCTTTCCCCTGTTGAGAGGGTGTGAACTCCCCTGTTGATGTGGAAGAAGGGGATTGGCTGAGATAGGAGGCCAGTGTATATATAAGAAGAGTTCTAGAGACAGAGAGACAGAATTGGAATGTTCTTCCTTTTGGCTCCTGTTGGAGGAAGCAGGATTGTCTCAGCATCTGGGAGCTGGGATGCTGGACTGAGGAAGTGAATTAGAGTCTTCTTGGGGGAGAGAGAGAGAGAAAGAGAGAGAGAAAGAGAGAGAGAAAGAGAGAGAGAAAGAGAGAGAGAAAGAGACAGAGAGAGAGACAGACAGACAGAGACAGACAGACAGAGACAGACAGACAGAGACAGACAGACAGAGAGAGACAGACAGAGACAGACAGACAGACAGAGACAGACAGACAGAGACAGACAGAGACAGACAGACAGAGACAGACAGAGACAGAGACAGAGACAGAGAGAGACAGACAGAGAGAGAGAAAAAGAGAGAGAGTTTCTCTCCCATCATCTGGAAGCTGACTGAGAACTGAGTTGTTTTCCTGAGATCAGAAGATCAGAATCTGGTGAAGGCCACCTGGAAGGCTGGGAGGGTTTGCCTGGAATGCCTCCTGCAAGGCTGAGAGGGTTTGCTCTCTGGGTCCTAGGGCCAGCTGAACTGCTGGAGGATTGAAGAAGCATGACCAGGATAAGACTTTGTTTGTGGCCTGGCTGATCCTTAAATTCCTGGCAACAGAAGTGGTGAAGGGTCTGAGATGTGCTGGACCTTGTGAACTTCAGTGTGTACCAGGGACTGCCTGGAGGATTGGACAGGGACCAGGAAGCTGTCTGCCTCTGAATCCAGGTGATTGGTGGATTCAGGAGGGAGCTGGGACCATAGCAGGGAATCCAGGGAATCAGAGAGACCACCCTGAGTCAAGATGAAGAAAAGGCCTCCTCTTGGATGAAATTGAGATTTGCTGAACACCAAGGGGTGGAGGGTTTGTGTGTGTGTTTTTTTTTAATGATTGTATTTAGTGACTGATTTTATTTAATGATTGATTGAGTTGATGTATGATTGCCCCATGAGTGGAAGATTGATTATTGTATTGTGAATTGATCGAATGATTGAGTATTTATTACTGTATTGTGAATTGATTGAGTGCTTTGTTCTAAATATTGTGGCTACTATAGTGAAAACTGTCTGGCCATTCTAATGTTAAGCTGTTATGAACACTATATTGTGATTTTCTGTGATAAGATGTAATATGTTGTGAATATTATATTGTGATATTTTGTGAATGTTTGCCTTGATTTGTAATGGAATAAACAGAGTGTTCACTATACTGTATAATCTGAACTTTAAAAGCTGTTCACAGTAGCATTCTTTTGGGAATCTGCTGGTGCATGGCATTACAGGTGAATGCTTATACTTTTTCAGACCCTTTTCAATCTGCTTCTCCTTCTTTATAATAACATCTTGTGACCTATCTTGTAGCTAGTTTTCTAGGTTGTTGGCACCACAATCAGAGGGTAGGCAGGCAAAGGGAGAAGAGAAGAAAGACAAGTTCATCCACCTCAAAAGTAGAAATTATAGGGCCTTTGTTTGTTGTGCTTACCTGGCACATAGTGGGCAGTTCTCTTGTACTCCTGCCAGTTGTCTCTACTTGACTGTTGCCCTAGGGCTGAGAACAGGTCCTCCTCTTGGTAGGAAGTATACATAGGACTCCTACTTTTGGTACAGTTTCAAGCACCTGTTCTCGATACTTTATCTCTATCTTTGTCTCGATTCCTTGCCTCAGTTCTGAGCCCATTTGGACTTTGATATTTCTGACTAACTATTTCTCTAGACTTATAACTCACTGTATAGTTCTCTCTGTGAATCTTATATTCCCACTTTACTGGCCTAGTTATTGAACTCTTGAACTGACTCTGACTTTCAGCAATGGTGTAAACCTTAATGGCCGACTTCCCATTCCATAACCCTAGCTCCTCCATAACCTGTAGGTTACAGGACTATAGTCTGTAGTTCCCCATTTAGAGCTTTTTGCTATCCATGAGCTCTTCTAGTTTCAACTCCATGCATCATGGCCATGTTGTGTTTGCTGTTAGTGATGACTAGTTTCACAAAGAAGTGTCTGAAACTGTTAAAGTAGAGATGACTGACAACATTCAAAGCAGCACATCTTGCAGGAGTATGTACTTTTTAAAAAAGACTCAGGTTAAAGGAATGAAGTGAAATGGTAGAATTTCAGGCATGGGTAGAAACTTGGGAGAATAAAAAAAGTCCTTGTAAGAATCACATTGCAAGAGCAATAATCTATTTTGCTTCTTTAAGGACTGATCAATCCTATTTCTTTGGGTGACTCAGCAGCATTAGTCACTGAGTGCTATGTACTTTCCTAAATCAAAATCCTTTACATAGCTCTGCAGGTTTCATAATACTCCTCAACATAATGTTTAAAAGTTGACGGATACAATGAATTGGTGACAGATTTACATAGGGTGCTTACTGTTTAGCAAGTTGGATTGCCTTGGGGAAATCAGACAATCCTTTTAATGACCCCAAGATTCTTCCTCAAGAAAAATGATGGATCTTAAAAAAATTCTTGCAACGATATTGTATGACAGCGAGTTATAAAATACTACAGTTTCAAAGGTACTGAAGTTGAGCATTCACCTAAAGGACAATATAAGGGTATATCTTGGCTACGAGAATGCTGTAACACATCACAAATTAGGTATTACAAAGGAGATGAGGTGCAAATAATGTCATCAAAGAAATAGAATCATGAAATCGTGGATTTAGAGCTGAAATGAACTTAGAAGCCATTGAATCCATCTTCTTCATTATAAAAGTGTCCCCAAAAGTCTTTTTTAAATAGATTGAAATTGCACTAAGTTTTTAGGAAATGCTATATAGAAGGATAAACTAAAGTCTATGGAAATTAACTGGCTTGTCTATGGTGAAACAGCTAGCATGTTTCTGAGGCAAGGTTTGAAAAGAGTTTCCTGATTCAAAGTCCAGGGTATCATTTGCCATACTATGTTGCTTCTAAAATTTAATGGAAATTCACAGCCGCATTGCCTTGGTAACAATCATCTATGAACTTTTCCTCCAGTGTATTAGTAAATTCAGGAGACGAAGGGCCATTACAAATGTAAGAGGCTGAAGGGATTACAGGTGGTGCCATGTGCAACACTAAAGAAATTTCCCTTGAATGGTCTCTCTCCTGTGGGGAGCAGCTGGCACAAGTGAATGCAGATGGCACAGGTGTTTTTACTGGATCATGCAAAGGTACTTAATAGTATTTTAGGTGAAAAATGGCCTGTAGTTGGTGGTGAACAGAGCACCACCTGGTGAGAATTATAGGACTAGAGTACAATAGTACAGGAATGGAATCCATTAACTAGTGGGACATCTTATATTTTGGTAGCCACTGTTGTCTGCCTTGGGTATCCTCCGTTCGTATTATCTTTGGTTATGATTTATGCTATTCTAGAGCATGCATCAGAATTGAGAAAGTAAGAAATGACATACAATGAGAATGATATTAACAAATATATGAACAAGTTGGATTCTAACTCTAATGATTGACGATGAAACATATTTTCCTCCTCTTGGGAGAGAGGTGACAGGCTATGATGATATAATATTGCATATGCTGTTAGTTGACTTTACTTATTTGTCTATCTTTGTTGTAGGGGGAGTTTAATGAAAGAAGAATGTATATCAGCAAAAGATTGTGATATAAAAACAAAAGGCATCAGGTCAAGCTTATTGCCACCTGAGATTGCTTCCAATTTCCTATTTCTAAGAAATGTGCTTAGTGGACAGCAAGTAATATAAAGGTTATAACAGTCATAATATATATTAGGTTTCCACATCCTAAAGGTCACATTGGATAACTTAGTGGAAATGATGCTTTGTCTAGGAGTGAAATTAGTATAGTTGCAGGCACTGACCATCAGAAACCTCAAAGTGCAGCAAGAATGCACTGAACATGATACATTGATAGCCTCTCATGTAGAAACCAGATATTATGCTCACCCCTTCCCCATCCATTTTTCAGGACAGTAGGAAAAATCTTGTCCTTCTTATTCAATGCCACCTAGTCTTCAAGACCCAGTTTTGCACCTTTCCAACTGATGAAGTATGAGAAGTAATTATTATTAGGAAACTGGGAAAGACTGTTCTTGGTTGGGTGGTGTCTATGATGCAATATAACATTGTTCTGAGGCTGAGTTCTGGACAGTGTTTTGAGAACTGTATTAGACAAAGAGATCATGTTTTGGTGGTTGGAATCGTGGAATTCTAGTCCCTTGCTTATATACATTAATAATTTTAAAAATTTTAAAAGATTTTGCACAAAAAAAATCCAATAAAACTCAGATTAGTAGGTAAACATTTGGTTAAAAATACTCTCAGCAGATGTCATTTATAAAGATCTCATTTCCAAGATATATAAGAAATGGATTCAAATTTATATGATTAAGATTCACTTCTTAATTGATAAGTAGCCTATTGCTATATACAAATATGAAACAAAACTATATATGTTGTTACTCAGTTGTTTCTGACTTTTCATGACTCTATTTTGGGTTTTCTTGGCAAAAATACTGAAGTGCTTTGCATTTCCTTCTTTGGCTCATTTTACAGATGAGGAAACTGAGGCAAACAGGGTTAATTGACTTGTATACACAGCTCGTAAGTTTCTGAGGTCAGATTCTTACTTATGTCCTCCTATTTTAGGCTTCAGACTATATTTAGTCATATAAAAAAATGCTCCAAATCATTACTAATTAAAGACATGTAAACTGAAACAATTCTGAGATCCCTCCTCTTGTTCAACGAATTGGCAAAGATGATAAAGGAAAATGGTAAATGTTGGAGGGACTGTTGTTAAATAGGCATATTGATGTAATGTTGGTGAAGCTGTGATTAGGCACACTCATTCCAGAAAGCCATTTGGAATTGTACACAAAAATTTACCCAACAGTACATGTCCTTAGACCCAGTTCTACCATTGCTAGGCCCATACCTAAAAGAGATAAATGAAATAGGAAAAACAAGTACTATATGAATAATAATATTTTTAAAAGCTATTTTTATGGTGGCAAAAACTGGAAACTAAGGAGATTCCCATCAATTGTGGAATGACTGAATAAATTGTGATATATAAATTTGATGAAATACTATTATTTGGCAAGAAATAAGGAAATAAAGTATTTACAAAAGACATGAAAAGACTTATGTGAACCAGTACAGAGCAAAGCAGAACCAGAAAAACATCTCATATAACATAAAAAATGAACAGTTTTTAATTTTCGCTTCCAGGACCCAAGTAAGTTACTATTACCCTCCTTTATTGACCTCTGAAAGCCTAGACAATATTGCTCCAGGAAAAACCCTAGCACAGCTGAGGTGGCAGAAAAATGAGGTGCAACAATCTTGTAGCCCAGAAAGCTTGGGGAATTAATGGAAAAGACCTCTCTTGCTCTGGGGGAGAGGGAGCAGTACAGGATAAGAGGTATCCCAGAAAGCCAGTGGCAAGCCCCACTTCAGCAAACCAGAGGGAGGTCTGGAGGCCCCGGGCAAGCGTCAACACCAGGACCCCCACATACCTCAACATAGGCAGAGGAACTGATAGACACCAGCTTGGAAAACCACAATATGCACTATATGCTTCTCTAGAAGACAAATATCTTGGTGCCTCAGTGTGACTCCAGGAAGCAAACCTCCAAGCTGGCAAACATCCTCTAGTAGCCAAACATTCCAGTGCAAGGCCCAGGTGAGCAGGTGTCCTCCAGGGGCCATACTCCCCACCCCAAGAGCTCCAGTGTTGCTGACCTTAGCTCAGCACCAGGTAAGGTGCCAGAACCCAATAGTCTCTAGCTGCCAGCACCCGAGGCCCCAGCACACAAAACCAGTGACCAGGTCCCAGGCTCCTAGAACAAGAAGTTTGGATCAGTGCCCTATACAATCCAGCAGAAGAGTTCAACTCTAAAAGCCAGGAATTAGGTAAATACCATGAGCAAAAAGCAGAAATGGATAATGATTATGGATTCTTATTATGGGAACAGGGAAGATCCAGGCACAAATTCAGAAGAGGACAATATTGTCAATACCCACATGTGAAACCTCAAAAGGGAATGTGAATTGATCTCAAGTCCAAAAAGCATTCTTAGAAGAGCTCAAGAAGGATTTTAAAAGTCAAATAAGAGAGGAAGAAGAACTGGGAAAAGAAATGAGAGGTATGCAAGAGAGTCAATAACTTGGAAAAGAAGGGAAAAAATTGACTTTAGAAAACAAGTCCTTAAAAAGTAAAATGGGACAAATGGAAAAGGAGGTACAAAATCTAGTAGAAGAAAGCAATTTGTTAAAAATTGTAATTGGTGAAGTGGAAGCTAATGATTCCATGAGAAATCAAGAATCAGTCAAACATAAATAAAGAAATGAAAAAATAGAAGAAAATATAAAATACCTCATTGGTAAAACAACTGACCTGGAAAATAGATCGAGTGGAGACAATTTAAAAATTATTGGTCTACCTGAAAATCATAATGAAAAAAAGAGCCTTGACAGCATCTTTCAGGAAATTATCAAGGAAAATTGCCCTGAGGTCCTAGAACCATAAGGTAAAATTATTATTAAAAGAATCCACTGACCACTTCCTGAAAGATATCCCAAATTGAAAAAGCCAAGGAATCTTGTAGCCAAATTCCAAAGTTACCAGGTCAAAGAGAAAATACTGCAACTAGTCAGAAAGAAACAATTTAAATATCATGGAACCATAATCAGGATTATGTAGGACCTTGTAACTTCTACATCAAAAGATCAGAGGACATGGAATATGATGTGTAAGACAAAGGAGTTTGGATGGCAACCATGCATCAACTACCCAGTGAAATTAAGCATAATCTTCCAGAGGAGGAGATGGATATTCAATGAACTGGGGCCTTTGAAATCTTCCTGATGAAAAGACCAGAGCTCAACAGAAAGCTTGATCTTCAAATACAAGACTCAAGAGAAGTATAACAACAGAAACAGGAGAGAAAAAACAACAAAGTGCTATTAATAAAGGCAAACTGTTTGCATCCCTACAAGGGAAGATGATACTTGTAACTCTTGAGAACTCTGTTGTTATTATGCCATTTAAAAAGGGATATACATAGACAGAGGGTGTGGGCATAAATTAACTGATGATAAAAACATCTAATTACGTGGTGAAAAGGGATTGTACTGGGAGAAGAGGAAAGGAGGAGGCAGACAAGGGTAAATTACTTCACATGAAAATGTACAAAAACCTATTACAGTAGAGGGAAAGAAGGGAGGGAAATTAGCATTACTGTCATCAGATTTAGCTCAAAGAGGGAATAACATAATTAGGTATAGAAATCTAACTTATCCTCTAGGATGTAGGAGGGGAAAGGGGAATGAAAATGGAAGGGTCAAATAGAAGGGAGGAAAGAAGTAGTCAGGGTAAAGGGGAAGAAAAGGGAGGAGGCTGATAGAAGGGAGGGCAGACTGAGGAAGATGGTTATTGAAAGCAAAACTCTAGTGAAAAGGGAGAAAGGAGAAAGAAAAGCACAAATAAGGAAGAAAATAGAATGGAGAGAAAGAAACACATTAATCACTGTGAGTATGAATGGGATGAACTCTCCCATAAAACAGAAGTGAATAGCAGAGTGGGTTAAGAAGGATATTCCTACAATATGTTGTTTACAAGAAACACATATGAAGCAGAGGGATACACAGAGAGTAAAGGTAAAATGCTGGAGCAGAATATATTATGCTTTAGCTGAAGTAAAAAAAACAAAAAAAGCAGGGGTTGCAATCCTAACATTAAATTGAAAAGTTTTTGCAGAAATAAAACCAATGCAGCCAAGATTAGAAGGGAAACAGAAAGCTGGAAAATAATTTTTACAACTAGTGTCTTCTGATAAAGGCTTCATTTTAAAAATATATAGAGAACAGTGGTGAATTTATAAGAATAAAAGTCATTCTCCATTTGATAAATGGTCAAAGGACATGAACAGGAAGTTTTCAGAGGAAGAAATTAAAATTATCTATAGTCATATAAAAATACTCTAAGTGACTATTGATTAGAGAAATGCAAATTAAAACAATTTTGAAGTGCCACCTCATACCTATCAGATTAACAAACATGACAAAACAGGAAAATGATAAATGTTGGAGACAAAGTGGAAAAATTGGAACACTAATTCATTGTTGAAGTTGTGAACTGATCCAACCATTCTGGAAAGTAATTTGGAACTATGACCAAAGACCTATAAAAATGTGCATACCTAGCACACGCAGCAATACCACTTCCAGGTCTTTATCCCAAAGAGATCATAAAAATAGGAAAAGGACCCACAGGTACAAAAAATATTTATAGCAACTCTTTTTGTTTTGGTAAAGTATTGGAAATTGAGGGGATGTCCATCAATTGACAAATGGCTGAACAAGTTGTAGTACTGAATGTAATGGAATACTCTTGTGCGATAAAAAATGATGAGCAGGCTGACTTCAGAAAAACCTAGAAAGACTTTTACAAACTGATACTGGGTGAAATGAGCAGAACCAGGAGAACACCATACACAGTAACAGTCACATTGTGTGATGATTGACATTGATAGACTTAGCTCTTCTCAGCAATGCAAGGATATGAGAGAACTCCAAAAGACTCATGATAGAAAATGTTATCCACATCCACAGAAAGAACTGGGGAGTCTGAATGTAGATAGAAGTATACTATTCACTCTCCTTTCCTTTTATTGTTTTGTTTTGTTTCTTCTTTCTAGTTTCTTCTTTCTGTGCTCCGATTAGCATAAGTAGTGCCTATATCAGATTGCAAGCTGTCTTGGGGAGGGGGAAGAATGGGGTGGGCAAGGAAATTCAAAACAAAATCTTATGAAAATGAATGTTGAAAACCAAAACTAAAAATAAGTAAATTAATTATGTATTTTTAAAATTAACAATTTTTAAGATTTTTATAAACTGATAAAGAATGAAATAAATAGAATTAGGATAATTAATAAAATAAACATGTGATAAATATGCCATAAAGACTGATTGAAAGCTGTAAGAACCGTGCTGAATGCAATGACCATCCAAGATTCCAGAGACATGATGATGAAACATACTATTCACCTCTTGATAGAGAGGTGACGGTTTTAGGATGTAAGAGAGAGCACAGAGGGAGAGAAAATAGATTTCTGTTCATTAAAATCAACACTTTAAAGATAGAGAGCTTATGGGGTGTGGGGAACTGCCAGGAATGAGACTATTAATCTTGATTACTTTATTTTATTATTTTTTTGGCATATCATCTCACAACAAATAATCCCCATCCTACCCCCACCTTCTAGCACCTTCACATTAAGTAAAACTTTATTAACAGAATAACTGACAGCACATGCCAGTTAGTACTGACCCTTGTTTGGTGCCAGAAAGAGGGGGTAGGGTGTTTAATATGAATAATTTAGAACCAGTATCAGCAATGGTATCTGACCTGAGTTTTATTTCCTTTTGGTGTTAATTTCATTTACATTATTGCATTAAATATATGCATCATTCTTTTAATTCTACTATCTTAATTCTGCATCATTTCCTGTAAGTTGCTGCATTCCTTGAAATGCCTTCTTTTCTAACAGAATGTGTTCTCAATTATCTGCTCTATGTCTTTTTATCCTTCAATTTCTCTCTATCTACTGGTTCCTCCCCTGCTTCCCCCAACATATCTAAGTCTATTCCAGCTTAAAAATATCTTTACCATGTCCTGTCATCCCATTGAGTGGGATAGTAAAGACCCTTGTCCAAATTAAACTCAGAGCCTTCTCAAGGTAGAAAGTAGGAAGGAGTTTTTATGATCTTGAGAGAAAAGGTGTCCCAAATCTGACAGAGGGCCAGAAGGGAGAAGCACCGTACAGAAGGCAAAAGCATGATTATAAAGCCCTAACGTGAGAATTCCACTCCCTCTCAACTGTCCCACTTTGCCATTGGTTGGTAAGGCAAGCTCATAATCTCATTAATGCCAACCAATTGGTGCAAAGCAATCATAATTCATTACCATAATTATTACTAATGAGGTTCTAATTTTGTTAGATAACATACATAATACATGAGGTCACCTAAGCAAGCACAATAACAATCCTAGAATACCGAGCCTCCTTCAGTCCAAGCTAGATGTGTCCTTATCTGGGCCTGAGTGTCCCAAGGCCACTGTCTGCTTTGTGATTGGTCAAATCCACCTTCTGCTGCCAGCTCCTTTTATTCTACATTATTTCATTTTTAGTATTATCTAGGAGTTCTCTGGGAACTGGGAACCTAACTTCTTTCCAAAGCTTCTGCCTCAACTCTTCCCAAGGCTAGTACTTTTTATCACTAGTCTTGTTTCATAAATTCTTGCAGTTCTGTAGAAACTTAACCCTTTGCTACCTCTCACACAACCATTCTTTTCCCCAAACTAAAAATGCCTTTAATTTGGTCTTAATAGTTAATCCACTCAATTGTATTCATACCCAATAGCTCTTATATTACCTTGAAATACACAATGACCCCATATATATGGGGAAATGATACTGAACTTAGTTACAAAGTATAAAGAAGAAATAGGAATGTAATAGGATGTTCAGAATGGGAAAACTTCACTGTAAGTCATCTCTCACACCATTAAGGTACTATCTTATATCTATCCTCCCTTTCTTAGTCAAACACAAAAAAGCTGTCTAAATTTGCTTCCTCCATTACCTCTCCTCTCAACTTCAAACCTGTAACCCAAGTTCTGACCTTATCACACAACAGAAACTGCTCTCTTCAAATTGTCAAGTCTGACAGTATTTTCTGTCTTCTTTCTTCTCAACCTGTCTCTGACATTTAATGTTGCTGAGCACATTTTCCTCCTGAATACTCTCTCCTCTCTGGGTTTTTGTGACATTGCTTTTTCCTCTCTATTCACCTAAGCATCTGATCTCTTGCTTTCAGTGTTCTTTGCTGGGTCATCATCTATATTAAACCTCCTACCTGTGAGTTTTATCCAAAGTTTGGACCTAGTTTTCTTCTCTTCTTCTTCTTCTTCTTCTTCTTCTTCTTCTTCTTCTTCTTCCTCCTCCTCCTTCTCCTCCTCCTCCTTCTTTCTTCTTCATCTTCTTTCTTCTTCTTCTCTCCATTTATATGTGTGTGTACATATACATACATATACATGTGTGTATATACCTGTATGTATGTATGTGTATATATACATATAAAATTTCTTTGTAACCCCTCAAATTCCCATATGGTTTAACTCTTGTCTCTCTCCCCCACTTTGCCATCCAGACAAACTGCCCTTTTCTCTGTTAGTTGTACACAATACTCCATCTTCTATTTCCATGCCTTTGTACTGGCTGTCCTACATTCCAGAAATGAACTCTCCATTTCCTCAACTGATAGGGTCTCTCTTTTCCTTTAAGGTAAAGCTCAAGTGTTATCTTCAACATGAAGCTTTCATGATCCCCCAGCTGCTAGCAAACAGCAACTCCCTCCCAAACAGCCTTATATTTAACCACTGTGAATTTTTTCACTTTTTTATTTTGCATATATTTATATATGTGGTTATTGACACCCCATTAAAATATAAGATCCTTGTGAGGTGGGGTTGTTCCATTTTTTATATTTTTATCTCCAGCATAGTGGCTAGCATATGATAGATGATTAATAAATACTTGCTGATTGATTGATATTCTACTATATTCATATAACACAATTGTTCAACCATTCTCTAACCATTGGATAGATTTTACAGTTACTAATTGTGCATTTGTGTGTTCATAGTAGCACTAATTTTATATGTGTTTGTATATATGTACATACACACATAAACTGCATAGTGCATGTATATGTGTATAGACATATAAATAACATGCTCTTTTTTCCTTTTATTGACCTCTTTGGAGTTTAAATTCAATAGTAAGGTGGTTGATGCAAAGGATATAGACAATTTAAGAAGATTTCCCACATAATTTTCCAGAAGTGTTATAGTAATTCACAGTTTTTCTGGGAGAAAATTAGCAAGCCTCTCTTCTCACATCCTCTCCAACATTACATATTTCTGTTGTTTAAAATCTTTGCCAAGTTAATACCCTTGTTCATTTTACAAGATTGATCCAGCATCCTTTTTCTCCTAGCCTATGTTTCATTATGTTACAACTTTGAAAATGTGACTTTTTCTAACAAAGAATGAGCATGGTTAGCCACAGGCCAAATTTGTCTTTGACTCCAACCTTGTGCTTTGTCTTTCTCTTGTATATCTTTCTTCTCACTCATGAATCCCCTGTCAGGTGCTTCTCCCAATTTTCATTTTTGTAAGACTTATATGCCCAGTAAAATCTCAGGTGAAATGTTTAAAGTGTTTCTCTTTCCACAGAAAAATCGTTTTTCATAATGAATACTCCTTCAAACCCAGAGTCATTAAAACCTATGGAAATGTATCTCTAACATTGGATTATAATGGTAGATACTTATAATTTCTGAGACCGAGGGACTTTTATTATTTTTTCCTCAAGTTACACTAACTATATCACTGATCAATAAAGTTATCCATTGGAATTTTGGAGAATTTTGACTTTAAACTAAAAGGTTTTATTTTATTTGACTGTGATATTTACTGGTTGCCTGGGTTAAATCAGTTGAACTAATGGAAAGACTGCAGGAGGAGATGAATCTCTCCTCTCTATAGCATGCTTGCATGGGCCCACCTCCTAAATCTATAACTTCTGTCAAAGAGGATGGACTTTCCCAGTAGAAATGTACTATTTTTCTTCTGTCAAGGCTAACTTAGAAGGCAAACTTACATCTTAGACTTTTAAAAAGTGGCTCCAAATTTTCTTGGGGATATTCCTTTTTCTAAACTTGCGAGAAAATACTTTGCTTCACATTAAGAAAAAGGAGCCCTGTCTTTCCCCAATTCCATTGGCATTCCCTCAGACTCTGGGTATAAATGCTTCTTGGAATGGTTCAGAGTGCCAGTTTTGTCAAAACTCTTTGAAGTAAAGATAGAGAAAGAAAGAGGTAGATGAAAAGACACACAGATAGATTAGATAGATAGATAGATAGATAGATAGATAGATAGATAGATAGATAGATAGAAGAGCTTTAATTTTGGCAAAGAATTTTCCATCTAAAGTAAACTTTCATTTCAAGGGAAATTTAATTAAACCTCTGTTTTTAGGATTATCAAGGGAATAATGTAAACAGCCATGCAGTAGTTCAGAATGCTGCCTTGACAAATCCAGCAAGGGTGGGAATTGAGTCTCAAAGTTTCAGGATTCTTTTTCTAATTCAGTATCCATCCTTCACAATTGGTCTCTAAAGAGGACCAAATGAGATTCTCTGTAGTGAGAGCTCATGGCCCTACCAAACATAAGGAACTTCAGGGAATTACTATCTAAAATCTTAACCCCCAGAATTTTCAATAACAAGTATTGTCCTGCTGTAATGTCACAAAGACAGGAAGAAAACAAAGTATAATTACAGAATCTTAAAATTGGAAATGGATCTTAGTATTTTTTTTTTTTTTAATACATAGTGTAGTAGAAAATACAACAGAACTGCAGTCAAAAGATATGGAATCTAATCACAGTTCTGCTACTAACTAGCTATGTGACATGGAGGATATAATTTAATTATTCTGGGCCTTAGAAATGAGGGGGATAGACTAAAGAATTTCTATACTTTTTTTTCCACCTCATACTACTACTCTTACTTCCCAACCAATACAACAATCTCTTCTACAACATTTCTGACCAATGGTTATGAAGTCTCTGCTTGAATACCTTTAGGGGTGGAAAGCTCATTATTATTAAGTAATACTTTTTTCATTTTGAACAACATTTATCATTTGGAATCTTTTTGTTATATTGAATCTTGACATTATTTGGTAATGAAGAGTTGAATCTATTATAGTTTTCAATACTTAGCACAGCAATATTGGTTTTATTATATAAAAAATGACATGGTTGAACTTGGTATGTCTAATAGGATTTTGTCTCCAGTTGTCTTCTTACAATCTCTAGATTACCTCTTTGTAACTTCCACTGATTGGTTTAGCTCTGCTTTTTAGGGAAATATCAACCAAATCTCTTCCACGTGATAGACCTTGCAGTATTTGAAGAAAACTATCATATAAACATTTAAGTCTTCCCCATGCTAAACATTCTTATTTCCTAGGATACATTGGCAGAGGACCATTCAGTAAGGTCTGCTGACATTAATGAAGGCACTGTACTCTATGAGCAAAGCAGAATTGCAGTCACTCAAAATAAATACAAGATTAGCAAATTTAGAGACATTTCCACTCCAGTTGTTCACATGACCTATTTGTGTCTCCCAAACTCATACTGGTCTGATCAGCCATAGTCAGACACCCTGAACATTGAACCCAAAATAGTGGTGTCATTTTTGTCTTCTTTGAGAATGAAGGACAACTAATATTGTAGGATTTTGCGACTCTTTGCCTTCTGATTACAATCCTATAAGCATGAGTGTATAACCTGATATCAAAATCTTATTCCATAAAGCAAATTCCATAATATGTTACAGTGTCCATGCAGCCTTAGACCAGCTGCCTATACTTCCTAAATCTATGGTCATATACAATGATCAATGTAGTATAACACAATCCAAGAGAGACCTCGGAGCACATCTATTCAAATCTTCATTTTCTATAAAGGTTATTGGTTATCCAGTCTTTGCTTGAACATCTCTTGTGACTGGAATCTCATTACTTTATGCAGCAGCCCATTATATTTTTGGTTGTTAACATCTCAGATTGTTAACATAGTCTTGCTTCTATTGAACTAAAAAGTTGTCTTCCTATAACTTCTACCCACACACCTCTCCTGGCTTAACCATCTAGAACTACTGAGAATAAATTTGTCCATGAGTAGGTAGGTGATACAATAGATAGAAAGCTGGACATGGAGCCAGGAGCAAATGAATTCACATCTGGTCTCAGACACTGGCCAGAAGTGTAATTCATTTAACTTTTCTTCTTCTCAGTTTTCTTATCTGTAAATCTGTAAAATAGGGCACCCCTCCCCCCTCCCTTCCCAGGTTTGTTATGAAGATAAAATGAGGGAAAATTTATAAAGCATTTTTCAAATGTTAATGTGTTATACAAATGTTAGGTAATATCATCATATTATTTCCCTTCAGATATGAGTGATTAGAAAAATGAAAAAAATTATTAAGCACCTATTGTGTGTATAAGTACACAGAAGGAACTATGCTGAGAACTGAGGATACAAATATAAATGTGAAACAGTTCCTGCCTACAAGGAACTTCCATTCCAATGGGGAGACAACAAGTACAGAGGGATAGTGGCCAAGGAGGGAAGTTTTATTTTGAGGATTCAAAGGGATAGTGAAAGAAGGGATGTTCGTTCTGGTGGCAGTATTTATTGATAAATGTTTCTGGAGCAAGAGGTAGAAAGCAAAGTAGGAGGCAGAGAAGTATCCATGTATCAGGAAGAAAGATGACAAATGGTGGCTAGAAGTGAAGCATGATCTGGGACTAGTTAGCTATAAAGGATCTGTGAGTTTATTCTCCCTTACAAATCGGGGCAGCTAAGCCTTAAGACTAGTTCCAAAGCTTTAGCGAGTCAACTCACATTTTCTTTAGAGATCTGATCCCAAGAGTGCTGTTCCAGGAGGGGAGAGAGAGAGTGACAGAACAGACGACAGAAGGTATAGGGTGAACGCGCAGGGAAGATAGCTATCATATCCTAAATCTCGTTTTCCATGGAAAACATCCTTAGGAAAGCATTTCTCATAAGATTATTTCATGTGCCCTGGTTCTCTTTCCTTTAGATGTATTTCAATTTATCATGATAAGTCACATATAGAATATAGCTTATGAGATTTACACTGGCAAAGAACCTTAACAATCTTCTGTTCTGGTCCTTCTTAACTTTTTAAAAAATTAATTAATTAATTTTCTTGTTTACATCATTCATTTACACGAGATTTTGAGTTACAAATTTTGTTCCCATCTTTCCCCTACCCAACACCTCAAAACAGCCATCCCACTGTATAACCCCTCCACCAATCTGTTCTCTCCTATGTCCCTCCCCCTCGCCCCTCTGACTTTCCAGTAGGGCAGGATGGATCTCCCAACCACAGAGCCTGTATATCTTAATTCCCACTTGGATGTAGTTAATAATAATAATAATAATAATAATAATAATAATAATAATAATATATATATATTTATATATACAATATATATTTTTAACATTTGATTATAGAACTTTAAATTCTAGATTCTTTCCTTTCCTCCCTTGTCACCCATCCCGACTGGAAGGACAAACAATTAAATACAGACTGTACATGTGTAGTTACACAGAACCTCTCCACAGTGGGCATATTGTGAGAGACTGATTATATGTCCCTCCTTCTTATCCCTCCCCCCTGTTCTATTCTCTACCCTGTCCCTGTCCCTTTACAGAAGTGTGTACTTCCATCAACCCTCCCCCCCACTCAGCCCTCCTCTCCATCATCCCGCCTCTCATCCCCATCCTCC
>CM053587.1:63322116-63337267 GCA_028646515.1 Pseudochirops corinnae
CCTATACATGATTGCACGCCACCATGGGGGGGGGGAAGGGAGGGAAGAAAATCTGAAACCCAAGTGATTGTGGAACTGAATCTTGTAAATTAAAAGTAAATGAGTAAATAAAAAATAAATTAAAAAAAAATAAAATCTTTGCATCAATACCCATTACAGAAATTGGTCTATAATTTTCTTTCTCTGTTCTACCTCTTCCCAGTTTAGGTATCAGCACCATACTTGTATCATAGAAAGAATTTGGTAGGATTCCTTCTTCACCTATTTTTTTTTTTCCAACTAGTTTATATAGTATTGGGAATAATTGTACTTTAAATCTTCAGTAGAATTCACTTGTAAATTCATTTGGCCCTGGGTATTTTTTTCTTATGGAGTTCATTGAGGGCTAGTTTGATTTCTTTTTATGAAATGGGATTATTTAAGTATCTTATTTCCTCTTCTGTTAATACGGGCAATTTATATTTTCGCAAATATTCCTCCATTTCACTGATTGTCAGATTTATTGGCACATGGTTAGGCAATATAGCTCCTAATTGTTGTTTTAATTTCCTCTTCATTGGTGATGAATTCATGCTTTTCATTTTTGTACTTGAAATGTGGTTTTCTTCTTTTTTAAAAAATTGAATTATTCAAAAGTTTATATATTTTACTGTTTTTCCCCATAAAACCAACCCTTAATTTTAATTATTAGCTCAATAGTTTTCCTAATTTCAGCTTTATTATTTTCTTCCTTGACTTTCAGAATTTCTGATTTGGTCTTTAATTGGGGATTTTTAATTTGTTTTTTTTTCTGATTTTTTTTTTTTTTAGTTTCATGCTCAATTCATTGATCTTCTCTTTTTTATTTTATTCCTGTAAGCATTTAGAGACATAAAATTTTCCCCAAGAACTACTTGGGTTGCATCCTCTAACTTTTGGTATGTTGTCTCATTATTGTAATTCTCTTTGATAAAATTATTGAATATTTCTAATTAATTTTTAGTCTCTCTTTCCGTGGCACTTTATTACATGCAATTTTTATCACATTGTTATCTGAAAAAGGATGTATTGAGTATTTCTTCCTATCTGCATTAGATTGTAAGGTTCTTATGCCCTAGTAAATGCTCAGTTTTTGTGTAGGTGCCATGTACTACTGATAAAAAGGTATATTTCTTTCTATCTCCGTTCACTTTTCTGCAGAGATCTAACATAACTAACTTTTTAAAAATTATATTTAACCCCTTAACTTCTTTCTTTTTTATTTTATGGTTAGATTTATTTAATTTTGAGAGGGTGAGGTTAAGGACCCCCACTAGTATAGTTTTATTGTCTATTTCTTCCTGTTATTCACTTAACTTTTCCTCTAAGAATTCTGATCCTATTACCACTTGGTGAATATATGTTTAGTATTGATATTAATTCATTGTGTATGGTATCTTTTAGCAAGAGGTAGTTTTCCTTCCTCATCTCTTTTAGTAAGATCTATTTTTTCTCTTGCTTTGTCTGAGATCAGAATTTGCTACCCCTGTTTTTTTTTTTACTTCATTTGAAGCATAATATATTCTGCTACAGCCCTTTACCTTAACTCTGTGTATATCTCTCTGCTTCAAATGCATTTATTATAAACAACATATTATAAGATTATGTTTTTTAATCCACTCTGCTATCCACTTCTCTTTTATGGGAGAGTTCATCCCATTCACGTTCACAGTCATGATAATTAACTGTCTTTCTTTCCATTCTTTCCTGCCCCTGCCCTGTTTATACTTTTCTCTCTGCTTTCACGCAATCCCTCCTCACCAGTATTTTGCTTCTGACCACCACCTCCCTCAGTCTGCTGTCCCTTCTATTAGCTCTTCTCCCTTTTATTTCTCCTTTCTGGCCTCCCATCTATCCTGCTTTCTATCCACCTCCCTCTCTTTTTTCCCCCTTTCTCCTCCTATTTTCCTATGGGGTAAAATAGATTTCTACACCCAAGTGAATCTGTATGTTATATCCTCTTTGAACCAAATCTGATGAGAGTGAGCTTCAAACAATGCTCACTTTCCTCTCTTCTTTCCCTCTACTGTAACAGGTATTTTGTGTCTTTCCATGTGGGGTAATTTAGTCTATTCTGTCTCCCCTTTTCCTCTTCTCCCAGGGCAATCATTTTTCACTCCTTATTTAATTTTTTTTTATATCATCACATCAAAGTCAACTTACACCCATACCATTTGCTATGTATACACCTTCTAACTAGCTTAATGAAGATACAGTTTTCAAGAGTTACAAGTATCATCTTCCCATGTAGGGATGTAAACAGTTTAATCTTATTGAATAACATATATATATATATATATATTTTTTTCTTTTCTGTTTACCTTTTTATGCTTCTCTTGTGTCTTATATTTGAAGACCAAATTTTCTGTTCAGCTCTGATCTTTTCATAAGAAAATCTTGAAAATCCCCTATTTCATTGAATACCAATCTTTTGCCCTGAGAGATTATGCTCAATTTTGATGAGTAGTTGATTCTTGGTTATAATCCAAGTTCCTTTGCCTTCCAGACTGTCATATTCTAAGACCTCTGATCCTTTAATGTGGCTTTCTGGCTGCTTGTAGCATTTTCTCTTTAACATTTTCTCTTTAACCTGATAATTCTGGAATTTAGCAACAATATTTCTTGGATTTTTCATTTTGGGTTCTCTTTCAGGAGGTTATTGGTGGATTCTTTCAATGACTATTTTACCTTCTGGTTCTAGGATATTAGAGTAGTTTTCCTTGACAATTTCTTGAAATATGCTGTCTAGGCTTTTTTTTTTTAATTTTAATTTTTTTTTTATTTTTGCATCATGGCTTTCAGGTAACCCAATAATTTTTAGATGATTTCTTCTGGATCCATTTACCAAGTTGGTTGTTTTTCTCATGAGGTATTTTACATTTTCTTCGATCTTTTTTTTTTTTTAATTCTTGTGATTTTGTTCAACTGATTCTTGATGTCTCATAGGGTCATCAACTTCTGCTCACCCAATTCTATTTTTTAAGTAATTATTTTCTTCTGTTAGCTTTTATACCTCTTTTTCCATTTGACCAATTATACTTTTTAAGGAGTTGTTTTCTTCAGTGGATTTTTTTTCTCTCTGGCCAATTGCATTTTTAAAGGAACTGCCCCCTCAGTTAATTTTTGTCCTTCCTTTTCCAAGCTGTTGACTCTCTCTTGCATATGTTTCACTTTTTTTTTCCCTCAAATGTTTCTCCTATCTCTTTTAGTTGACTTTTAAAATTCTTTTTGAGCTCTTCCAAGAAGGCTTTTTGGACTTGAGATCAATTCATATTCCATGTTTAGGTTTTGGATCATTGACAATGTTGCCCTATTCTGAGTTTGTGATTTTATTCTTCCTGTCACCATACCAATTTTCTATGGTCAAGGTTCTTTTTTGCATCTTGCTCACTTTTTTTTTCATGCCTTTTTTGTGGTTTTTAAAGTTGAGCTTTCTTCCTGGGGTAGAGGAGGCACTGTCCCAAGCTTCTTGTGCTAGGAGTCAGGGGTCTGGTTAATGATTTTGTGTGCTGGAGACTCAGGTGGTGGTGGCTTGTTCACTATGCTTGAGTGACCTGTCTTAGTCATATCTTTTGTTGCCTGGTTTCTGGGGCTGGCAACTTGTCTTCTGTGCTGGGCTGTGCTCTCCTTTTATCCAAGTGAGGCAGACTTTTCCTGAAGTCCTTCTAAGTTATCTTTAGCTAGAAAAATTGTTTCAGTCCATTTTGTTGTATGTTCTGTTGCTCCAGGATCCATTTAGAGATTTTATTTAATGCTATTTCTGAGGGAAACTTGGGAGAGCTCAGGTAATTTCCTGGTTTCTCTCCACCATCTTGCTTCTGCCTCTGGTATGAACTTTATGAAATTCTCTTTTGTAGTTCTCTTCAGTATGAATAGGACAGAGAAGAGATAAGGTAGGATGATCAATTAGGAGGCTATTTCAATAATCTAGATGACACATGAGGAGGGCTTGTATTAAGGCAATGGCTATGCAAGTGAATCGGAATAGAAATGGATGTTGTAGAGGGAGAAATAATATGATTTGTCAAAATGAATTTTTTTCCTATGTGGGGCTAGTGAGAATGACAGGTCAAGAATGAAACAGGTTGCTTAACTGGGTAGTTACAAAAAAAAAAAAAAAGTAATGTTGACCTAGAGAGAAATCATGAAGTGGGGAAGATGAGTTCTTTTTTGGATATAGAGTCTAAGATGCTTGGGAGACATCAAGTGCTAAATATCTAATAGGCAATGGGTGATTAAAGATTGAAACTCAGGAAAGAGACTACAGCTAGCTTTATAGATCTGGTAGTAATCAGAGAGAATATAGAGAACATAGGAAACTTTTCCTAGGCATTTAATTGTGAAAGTAAGGAAAGATATGTCAATATCTTGAGAGGATGATAGGGTCTATTAAAAACTTTTTTTTTTAACATCAGGAAAGCTTAGGTTTTGTTTGTAAACATTAGGGAAGGACCTAATACATAGGAAGTAGATGAATATTGGAGAGGAGGTAATAGTGGGAGCAATCTGCCCAAGATTACATAAGGGGATAAGTTCGCAGGGACATTTACAGGTGTTAACCTTGATGAGAAAGGTCACCTCATTATCAGAGATAGCAGTCTTCTGCTTGGAACCATTACAAGTGAACTGTGTATTCAGCCTCAAGTCTTTTAATACTTTTCACCACTTTCTAAGCCTTTACTTGACACTAAAATGCAACTTGAAAAACTGAGGCTTTCTCAGACCTTGAGATAGCTTGACTTTCTGACTTGAGATAGCTGCTACCCTTACCTTTTAGTACCTGTCTATCATCTACAATTGCTAATGCTGCCATGTGCTGAGAACCACATCTAGCATCCATTTTATTCCTACTGTTCAAGCCTCTGTCTCCATATATCTCAACTTATAAAAGAGAGCTTTCTAGGGATAATTTATAAGCAACATGAATCTATATAGATTCAGAAATAATATATTTATATAAGGTAATTAAAGATTCAAATAAAAAATTCTTAGGCCAAGATTAAAAGCAACTTAACTTCTAAGTTTCTATAGCTGGGTTACTGTTCCCCAGACATTGCATGCTCCATATTAATTCCATCTGGTCTGGAATCATCATTCCTTTTAAATTTCAGATAAGAATAGTGTCTGTCTTCTGTCCTAGAATTGTCTTATCTCCCCTCCCCATTCTCCAGTATTGGGACTGAATCATCTGGGTCCAATGAACTCCAGAATTCATTCATTTATTTCTAATCTCAGTCTCATTCTACATAAATCAAGAAACTTTTGGATAACACAAGAAATTCTGGAGGCACTGCTTATGTATCTGTGCAATTTCTTTCATCTAAGTTTCCTTCCTTCATCTAATGGAAAATGAAGGAAATAAAAATCATGTACAGAGTTTATATTGACTCCCAAAACTAGAAAGTTTCAATCCAAGAAACAAGTTACATACAGAGGTAGTATGTCTGTCTGTCTGTCTGTCTGTCTGTCTATCTGTCTATCTAAATGTCTATCTATCTACCTGTCATCTATCCATACATATATATCTATACATACACATCTAAATACATGCAGGTATATACATATACATACATAGACACATGTATACATACACTTGCGTGTATGCATACACATGTTTAATCTATTGGTTTTAGCATAAGGAGTGAAATGTCTCTTCCTGCCTCGTTGGTTGGCTTATTTTGCCATAACCCTGTCCTTGTATACAACTTTAGCTTCAAAGTCCCCCAAAATATGGGTGTGGAGACAAAAAGAAAACACATTTATTTATTTAAATTTCAGAGACATGCTGGCCAGCTTCCATGAGTCTCTGTTCTGACATTTCCTGTATATGTTTTTTTGGATTATAATGTGCTGGAGTTAGGTCATTACTGAAATACATAGAAGTATTTTCTCAACTTAAAAGGGACAAACGGGGTGGGGTGATCTATGGAAAAGATGAGAGAAAAGTAAATGTAATGTTCCATTTGAACTCCAGAGGGCTTCATGCTCATAAGAACCTACATGTGAAAGGGACTAGACTTCCTCTGTCAAATGGGAGGATTAGAAGATGACTAAATTCTTTCCTAGCTCTAAACTCTATGGCACTTATTAAAACATGATTAATATTAGTAAGGACAATAAGGCAAAGGCAATAATTTGAGGGAGGAAGGGCATACTATGGCTTCCACACTAGGAAATGTTGGCCAAACTTCCTCCCCAAGTGATGACTGAGATTAACAAAATCAATAAGGAGAAAGGGGAGAAAGAAAAATGTTGATGTTTTTAGCCCAGGCCTCATTATTCCATAGGTACAGAAAGCCAAATGTGAGTAGAAGCAGGGAAGCATCCAGGTAGGAATTTTGCTATGAGGAGGTAGTCCACATTCGATGGCTTTGTGCCCCCAAGGTGTTTTTTCCTCAGTGTATGTCATTATGGCCTGATGGTGCACTTACACAACTGGGAAGGCTGCCAGTAAAACATTTCTGATTTTTGTCTCCCTCAGGACATCTTGTGTGTCTCTGCCTGCTTTGACAATGTGCTCCAAGGGCCAAGCATGTCCCAGAAGCCACTAGGGAGTTGGTTGGTGATAATTTTGTGTCTCAGGCTCAATAAGTGCTGAGTGTCTAATATTATTTTCTGAGACGAATTCCTTTCCCACAAGGCATGCTTACATAGCAGAGGGAAGGTACACTGCTACTTAGTTTGAATAATTGTTTCATTCAGTTGCTACAAAAATTTTATGTATTGAAGGACAGAGATATTGCCAATAAGTGTAAAAAAAGCAAAAGAAATAGTAATTGCATCATTTATAAGCCATCGCTCAATAAAAGAGTAATCATTTAATGGAGCACAAACAAAAGGTATGGGTTTAAATGGAGACTTTAAATTTCAAATAATGAGTGGGTCAAAAATAAGTCATAGAAACAATTAATATATGAAATGCAATTATAATTATGAAATAACATACCAAAAATTCAGAAACACATTCAATGAAGTCCTCCAGAGGAATATATAGCATATATACATATATGTATGCACATACACAGATTTGCTTTTATGTCTACATATCACACACAATGTAATGTATCTAGAATAAAAAGGGAAGTAGCTGAATGGGGAAAAGAAATGTATTAAATTTCTCAGTTGAAAGATTTAACATACAAAATATGTAGACAAATATAAGACTAAAAGTCATTCTCTAGTAGATAAGTCATCAAACCATATGAATAAACAGTTCTCAACAGAACTGTTATAGTTCTCAACAAAACAGATGCAATAATATCCATTAATAACATATGAAACAATTCTCCAAATCACTAATAATAAGAAAGATGCAAATCAACTTTCTCTACCCCAGGTTTACTTTAGACCTAGTTTATTAGCAAAGATGACAAAAGATATAATGTTGCAAGGTTTATGGAAAAACAGAAATGCTAATGCATTATAGGTGGAACTGTGAATTACTACAACCATTCTGGAAAGCAAATTGGAATTATGCAAATAAAGTGGCTAAATGATTCAGAAGCTACTCTGTTAGGCATATAAACCCATGGAGGTCACTGTCAAAAAGAAAGGCCTCGTTTACCTCAAAATACTCATAGTAGCACTTTTTTGTGGAAGAAAAGATTGGAAACAGATATCCATCAATTGAAAAGGCCAAGCAAATTGTACATAAGTATAACTGAATTCTATGACTCTGTAATAAATTGCAAACATGATTAATATGGGGAACAATGGAATGGCTTACATGAACTATGAACATCATGAATTACATCTGCTATTGTAGGCAAAGCTCTAAAGCCAGCACCCTGGTTCAGGATCATTGTCAGAACAAAATGAAACATTCTCAAGTCACTAAATACTTAACAAAGGAGGAGACTTACTTTGCCCTAACATGGCAAAAATATGCAAGAAGGATATGGTGACACAGCTTTTCTAGACATAGTTCCTCTTGCATCTCTCTGGAAACATCTGGTTAGTCAGTTATCAAGTTAAAGCAATCATCTTGGGCACCCATTAAGAGATGGAGACTACAAGAAGTTGGGAATTTGTACTCCCAGACCAAGAAGCTAAATCAAGAAAGCTGTAGCCAATCAGGATTCTTTAGAAAAGAAAACTGTGACAGGGTCAAGGAAGCTTCATCAGGAAAACCACTACTACCCCTTGATGGCAACTTCCTAATGATTTTCTAGTAAAGGTGTCAAACTTGTGGGCTGTGGGCCATAAATAGCTTGAAAAATTTCTGAGTATTATCCAAATCAAAGTTAAATGTAATTGGGAAATGTTTTACAAAATAAAAATACAATACAACATAGATAATGTTAATTTGCCATTTTTGAAAGCAATATCAATACCAGAGGGATTTATGTCTATTTGACATTGACTCTGCTATTCTGGAGGACTTTCCTTTCATGTTAAATAACTAGACAGACCTTCTGTAATGGGTATTACAAAGAGATAGAATAGGAGAAAATTAAGAAACCAAAAACAAACCAAAAGCAAAATCAAAGGTGGAAGAATAAAAAAGCTAAAAGTCATGTCTTTTCTTTCTCCTTCAGAAATATTAAGTCTCAAAATTTCACAATGTGCTCCACGTGATGGGTGATGCCATATTATTGAGGTTCATAATGGGTCTCCTAATGCTAAATGGTGAGGATGAATTAGAGCAGCACCAAGAATGTAAGTCACAGGGCAGATGATGGCACCACAGTTAGCATCTGATTTATTTTCCTGATGTGAGGTGGTGATGAGTAGGAACAGCACCAGGAAATTCAGGATTTCTGTAATATACTTCTAACATAGTTAAAATTCTTCATCCTATATCAAGGTCTTCTTTAGTAAATTGGCTAATGGGTCATAAGCCTCTGAGATACAACCTGTTCCAGGATCTAAGTTAATACAAATGCCCTTCTAGCACCCCTACTCAGTCAGTATTCGTGACCCACCTGCTGAAACCTACTCTTCTCTGAGAGTCATGTCAAGGGATGTATACAATCATTGTTTCCTTAGAGGCCTCTGTGGAAGGGCTGCCCTCTTCTTCCACAACAGCTAAATAAGGACTGTCTTTCAGTGATACAGAATTACCATCAAGTTCATTATGAGATCTCCTTTCTTTAAGGTAAATATATATCCACCAAGATTATATAGCAAAAATTTCACCTCCCCCATGCTATTAAAAAAGTAAGATAATTCCCCAAGTCTTTTCTGGGAATGACTTCCCTGAAACATCCAAAAGGAAAGGAAGTCTGTCAATTAAAGGAGAGATGAGCTACTTCTTCAGGGTGTATGAAGCTCTTTGACAAGTCAGCAACTCTTAAGTGACTTTTTTTCCTTTTTGGAGGGGGGAAGGTAGGGCAATTGAGGTTAAGTGACTTGCCCAAAGTCACACGGCTAGTGTGTGTGTGTGTGTGTGTGTGTGTGTGTGTGTGTGCGTGTGTGTGTGTGTGTGTGTGTGTGTGTGTGTGTGTGTGAACTGTTGGATTTAAACTCAGGTCCTGCTGATGCCAGGGCCAGTGCTCTATTCACTGCGCCACCTAGCCACCCTCCTCAGTGACTCTTAAGCAAATTGGTGCCAAAAATGAAAAAGAAAGAGGAGGAGAGGATCAGTCAGAACTATGTTAAACAAACAAATGGTGCTACACTCAAAAATGAAAACAAAACAAAGCAAAAAACCAAACACCATCCTTATCAGGTAAGACTTCCTAGAGACTGAATAAAAAACAAAACAAAACAAAACAAAACACTGGAGCTCTTCTCCTCTCCAGAGAAGCATCCATTTTTCACAGACATGGTTTCTTGGAGGACATCTGACATGGCAGTGAGATGGATATTGATAAAAGCATTTATCATTCTTAATCTGAAAGGAAGAGTTCTATTTTGCTAGTTGAGGGCAAGTTGAGGGGCACTTGGGTTAAGAATAGAATCTTTCCTTAGTGTGGGGGATCATATGGCCCTGTGCCCAGCCCAGCATGATATTACCACCCGTATGTCCAAATTAACCCTATATCACTCCCTAATCTCTGCTATTCTTATAATTTATGAGTGTCAACCTGATTGTTTGGCAAATGTCTCTAATGGGTTTTGACATGCCCATAAACAACTCTATACAATAAGAGGCATCAGCAAAATTCCTCCACTAGTCCTGACACCAAAGGGGAGAGACTTTGTTCAATTCTGTGCACTCCAGGATGCAGATCACTTGTTCAGACCCATGGCTATTGCTCAACATTTTGTATAGATCAAAATCTTCTCTGTCCCACCCATCAAGGCTCTCTCATGTGCCAGTCACTAAATGTGAGAGCTGACATCTACGTAGATTGGATCCTTTTATGGCCGCAGATCAGGAAGCTACATCAGGGAAGCTGAGACTAATCAGGTTGCATGGGGGAAGGAAACTTTGTCAAGGTCAGAAAAAGTGACTCAGAAAACCATTGATCCTACCACAAATACAAAATGAAGTTAACACAATCAAAAAGACAATAAAATGACTACAAGAAAAAGATAAAAGGACCATCACAAAATAGCAAAATATGAATGTCACAAAATTGCAAAAAAAAACCTTGTTGCACAATAAAAAACATGAGAAAATAATTCCCCACACTGTTTTGCAAATGTGAAGGGTTCACAGGTGTTAGAACAGTGTATATATTGGCAGTTTTAAAAATGTATCAATCAATTTAAAAATTATTTCCCCTTCTCTCTCTTTAAAAAAATGATATATGGGATAGATTTTCATGATAAGAGATATAGGAATAAAGGAAGGAATTTAGGCGATATAAAAACGAAATGTATTAAAATTTGTTTTGAAAATACCATACTTTGATATTCTAGTTGCAATCTTCACTATAATAAGAAGGTGGTTTCATAGAGAATTCCATAGAAGAGTGAATCAAAGTTGTCGATGTTCATCCACATCATCTTTCCATTATTCATAAACAGCATTTTCTATCTGCCCCTAAAATGCTCAATAGTACCTGTAAGAAGACAAAAAAGGGGAAAAAATGAATGGAGTCAACAGTTTTGAATCTGAAAAAAAGTGTCATTTGATCCTTGGAAGGGGGGAGGTTCTTAGAGCTCATAAAAGTTAGCAATACACTTTGGGTAAAATGTAAAATTGAACTAAATTTTAAATAAGCAATATATACTGTAATATCTAATTTTCCTTGACTATTGAATTGAACTTGCCAATCACTGAAGAGCCATAGTGGCGGGAGTGACATGAGAGAGAACAAGGTTAAGGAAAGAAGAACACACATCTGAGTTCAAGGAGACATGCATTACTTTTTCTTCATGTTCAGTTTTCCTCTCAAGCGTAACACATGTGTAGCCATCCTTCCAGTATGTAAAGTGTGGGGTGTGTCTATGCCCACATTTTAGAGCTGCAGAGACTCCCATTTCTAATCTGGCATGTAGATAGTTACTCAGATTCTGGGAGGACTGAATCTATACAACCTGTAAAGTTGTTTTTCTTTTTTTTTTCAGTAAACTTGATTAAGTTACTTTTACAGAAAATATTTTCAATAGATATGCTGGTGTAGAAACAAAACATGGACTCATAAGTTCTTGAATTAAAAAAACTTTTAATATGATGATGATGATATATGATGGTGATGGTGATGATGACGATGATGATGATGATGATGATGATGATGATGATAATGATGGATGTAAGCTTTCGTTGATGGAATCACTTCCATCTCCACAACTGATTCACTTGGAAACATTCTGGATTTCTTTTCAATCATGCCATGTGAAAAGCCAGCTCTTCACTCAATGGGATGCTGAATTATCACTCTGGCAGGTCTAGATTTCTAGAGAAAGTCCAACATCATCTGGTTACATTGGCATTCTCTCAGGGTCCCATAGGTAACTCTGTTGAGGGCAAATACATTACATACTCATCACTTAAGCCCTTTAACCCACATCGATGTACTTCCAATTATACAAATCTGACAGTCACAATGATGACACTTTTAGATCTTAAACAGAGCCATTTACTTAGCAAAAAGGCAAGAGAAATAATGTCACAGATACTCACATTAATTCAAATTCATGAATAATGAAATACATCACAACCCACACATAAACCTTGGTTAAACTCCTCCACCAAAGCATTCAGTATCTAGGAGAAAAGGGAAAGAGTGGGCAGACCCAGAAATCTGTCAGGTAAATTTATATGAAGGAAAAAATCCCATGTGCATAGGGTTAATCACAACTCTGGACTTCAGTCTTTAATGTCATTGGTATGTTCAGGACACACAGTAGCTTCCCTACTAAAGGCTGGTTTTTGGTGGTCCTTACTACTTTTCAACTGAGTTTTTTACTTTTACTTTTATACTGAAATAAAAAAAAATATTTACAATTTCTTTCAACTTATAATCACTCTTAAAAGGGGTATCACAATAGAATTCCATTATTCATTTGGATAATCAGAGAATTTTGAATGTTATCAGAATGTCTATCTCTGGCCACTACAGACCTTGAGTCAGTTTTTTACTCACTGGGATGCCTGCTTGTCCAATCAGAGCAGAGGTCACGGCAAAAAACCTCAAGTTGACTCTGAGCAAAAAACACAAACCTAGCCAACCACCTCTTCATTGACTAAGACTCTATCATCCAATTAATTCTATATATCAACAAATCAACTAGAAAACTTTTATTATCACTTTTTTACTTTCTCAAACTGGAGGGAAACAGCAAATAAGATAGGCACTTTTTTGAGAGGCTTTTTTTCTTTGAAGTTCTAGGATATCTTCAAAGGTCATATCTGGAGCTAAAGCTCTGGTCCAATGAGGCTGAACTTCTCTCTAAACAACTGGAAATCACATAGCCTTCTGGGAGCTGTTGCTCTTGCATCTGATCTCTCTAAATAACTCCAGCAAAGTTGCTTTTCACACCCATGCTGAGTTTTCTGCTATGTTCTTCAATTTCTTCAGCCTCAATTTCCTATATCCTTTCTCTATGTTGTTCAGTGGCTTAAATCAAAGCCTCCTGGTACTGTGACTCATTTTTCACTTAAAAGATAACAATTCAAGAAAACTGAGCTAAGAAATCAATACACCTTATTTAATAGTAGCTATTAAAATAGTTCTCTCTGTGTGTCTCTCTGTCTCTGTTTGTCTCTGTCTGTCTGTCTTTCTTATTTTAACCTCTTTGCTCTTAAAACAGTCATAAGTAAATGAAATCAGATATTATATTGCCTGACTAAATTTCCACCATGGTACTTTATCTCATTTTGTGTTTATGAAATTGTATCACTATATCTTTATACTCACATTTTCTCCAGTTTTTAATAAAGTTTCTTTCTCTGTTCCTTTAAATCACCAAAGAATTTACATACAAAAAAGGCATCATCCTATAGCTTTTATGTGGTGATTAAAATTTTTGTTTACACGGCAGTTTTTCTGTCTAAAACTACTAAAATTTCATCTGAAAATTGTTTCTTTATACACATTACACATATTTTAATTATTTATAGGTTCTATTCTTATTATTTAGTACATATTTTATTTCCCTTCAATTACATGTTAGAACAATTTTTTAACTTTTTTTTTAAGTTTTGAGTTCCAAATTCTACCGCTCCTCTCACCCAATGGTAAGTAATCAGATATAGATTATAAAGTTGCAATCATGAAAAATATTTCCATATTAGTAATTTTACGCAAGAAGTCTCAAATAAAAGAAAAAAAGAATGAAAGGAAGAAAGTGAAAAATAGCTTTCTTCATTCTGTATTCAAATAATATCAGCTCTTTAACTGGAGGTAAATAGTATACTTCATCAGTAGTTCTTTTGGATTGTCTTGGATCATTGTATTGCTGAGAAGGGCTAAGTCATTCACAATTCTTCATCAAACACTGTTGCTATTGCTGTGTACAATATTCTGGTTCTGTTCACTTCAGTTTGTATCAGTTCATGCAAGTCTTCGTGGATTTTTCTGAAATCATCTTTAATAATTTTTAAAGCCTATTTTTTCCACATTCCTTTTAGGTGTCAAAATGTTCACCTAGAACAAAGATCAGCAAATTTCAAGCTATGATTTGCTGTTTCCTTATCTAGAATAACTGATATCTTATGTCTTTTACAAGTTAATTTAAATACTTTCCTTCACGTAAAAGTGATTTTTTCTTGCCTTTTCAACACTAAACTCTTGCATATTAATTGATGACACTTAAAAAAAATAGTGCCTTACACATGTAATGCAGTGGAAAATGTATTTTGAAGTTATTGTGGTAAAAGCTACAAGATGCCAGTCTAAACTCAATGCCACTAAAATTTTATACAATTTTCCTTGTAATTTTTGATTAATGAGTTTTTTTTTCCAAAGTAATTTGTGTTTTCGGGTTTATTGAATTGTAAGATTTTTATGTGCATTAGGATTTAAATTTAGGTTATCAAATCTGTTCTATTACTCTACTTTTTCTATTTTTATACAGCATTGGATAATTTTAAAATTACCATTTTATAATATAATTTGACCAAGTGATGAGAAGCATCATGGCTAATGGTAAGAATGCTAAAATTGGGTATGAATCCACCCTGTGACACTATTGATGTGGGTATGGGCAAGTCAGTTAACCTCTCTGACTCTGTTTCCTAAACTATTAAATGAGACTAAGGATCTATATAGTACTTGCCTCAAATGGTAATTGTGATACTAAAAGGACAAAATATATGCAAAAATATTTTATGAACCTTAAAGCCATGTATGCTAGTTATCATTTCCTCTATTTTTAGATATTCTTTAATGATTTTCCTATTTTTGTTCATCTATATTAATTTTATTATAATATTATCTAATTCTAGAATGAATCTAATTGGTATTTTTTTTGGAATTTTTTATTCTTTTATTTATTTTCTTGTTTACATCATTCATTTCCATGAGATTTTGAGTTACAAATTTTCTCCCCATCTTTCCCCCACCCACCACCCCAAAACAGCCATCCCACTGTATAACCCCTCCCCCAATCTGTTCTCTCCTATGTCCTCCTCCATCATCCCTCTGACTTTCTGGCAGGGCAAGATGGATCTCCCTACCCCAATGCTTGTATATCTTAATTCCCAGTTGCATGTAGTTCATAATAATAATAATAGTAACATATATTTTAATTGATACCTAATTACCTAATTGATATTTTGATTAGCATAATATTATAT
>CM053587.1:63337767-63360627 GCA_028646515.1 Pseudochirops corinnae
TATTTAGATCCGAGTTTATTTGTATAAAAAGTATATTATGGTTATATTCATAGAGTTCCTGTGTCTATTTTTGCAGGTATATACTCAAGTATTTATGGTGTCTAGGTACTTCAAATCATCTAAAAACAATATTGAATAATATTGCTGACACATAGTGTAGCTTGTTTATTTTTCACTTTGATTAAATCTATTTCAACTTTAACTCTGAGATCTTTATTATTTTCTCCCCCTTTTTTGTACATACTAAATTCTACTCCTGCCTTTACTTCTAACTTTGTGTGTACCACTCACATTTTTTAATGTTTTCTGAAAGCAACATATTGTTGCATTCAGTTTTTTAACCTGCTGTTTCCATTCTATAGACAAATTTGTCCCTTTTACATTTTAAGCTACAAATACTTGTGTATTTTCCTTCTTCCTATTTTTCCTCACTATCCTTCTCACCTTATTTACTCTACCCCTCCTCATTCCTCTTCTACCTTGCTTCTACCTGCTACCTTTTTTTGGAAGAAGCAAAGAGATTGTTCTCTGACTCATTTCTTATTAAGCCATAATCACTGAATGGGCTTTGCCTCAGTCTAACTGAGAGCTATTGAAGACTTTACCTTAGAAAGGCCAAAGTCCCCCAATGTATCCCAGTCCATCTCCAGTCATCCTGATCTTTATCTCACCACCAGACTCAGATAACTCTGGAGTAGAAAGTAAGGCTGGTGATTTTGTACAGCTCTCTCTCACTTAAATCCAATACACTTGCATATCATGACATCACCTCCCTGATATGATGGTCCTCTTCCAGAATGGACAGCAACCCATTACCTTGTGGTTTCTAAGGCTGAGGCTGCCTCTCAAAACAGTTGCCACTAGGGCTTGTTGTTTGTTGATTCTGTAGAGTCAGCCTGGAGGTGTTTGCAAATCACTTAAGTCAAACTTCCTCCCCTAGAGTTGGGGTCTTTGGGGGAGAGGGGTCTTCTCAAATTGTCTAAGTATGATATCTGCTTTATCCCAGTCTTATCTCTGCTGCTCTGAGGAGATGCTCCTTTTTTTTTTTTTTATGGTTATGGAGGAAATTTGGAGAGCTAAAAGTTTTCTGACCTACTCTTCCATCTTCCCAGAATCCTCCTTTACATCTATGAGCAAATGGTTAAATGCATAGCCTATGGACAATTGTGAGAGTAAAAAAAGAACAAACAAAACAAAAAACAAAAACCTTATACTTTATAAGTTCTTTGAGACTTACATGACTCACCACCATCAAGAAGTGACTACTCTTGAAAATGCTTTGCCCACTCTTCATTCCTACCTTTCTTACATTTTCTATGCTTGTACTATCCATGTGATTACACTGCTCCCTACCCGTCCTTTACATAGTATCTCTCTAACTTTTAAATTGGAAATTGAAAAGCAATATACCTGAATGAGAACCTAGCACCTATTTAAAACAAAACAAAAACAATGAAAATGATGATCCTCAACTTCTTCTGCTTGCTTCTGTGTGGTGTGGGTACTTACAAACCATACATTTCACACAGTGAAGAGAAGGAATGACAGAGCTTCATGTAATCAGGTGCTTCAAATCCAAGTGCAGCATTACATAATTATCTGACTAGAGTAGGAATTATTACCTACTTCCCCTTTTTCTTCCTACCATGTCCTGAAAACCCTTATATTAGAGGCTCTGGCAACTGACTCCTCTAATGACTGAAACTCTGTTATATTCACTCCCTTGAATCTCTAGCAAATAAGACCCTATTCAGACTTTGCTCTCCCTTATAGCACCTATTCCTCCATGCTCCTAACGTAAGTTGCTTCATTTTAGGCAATGAGCTTCAATTTCTATGAATTAAAGGGGCCTGTCTTTAGATACAGCTTGCTTCGGGTCAATTTGGTTTTACAGCTAAGATATATATATAGGTCAGCAATCTTTTCATCCCATAACTCATAGTCCACCACTTACATAAGTCTTTTTATGAGATTAGAGAACATATTTTAATGCAAAATATAGTTAACAAAAATAAATTTTAAGAGAATGTATGTTCATATTAAGAGAATCTATGTACACAAAAAGGTGGGAGGGGACACACAGAACATACACAACTAGAAAACACCCACATAGGTATCATGTGTGGCCAGGGAACATATGCAAAAAGGATGCATGTTATTGTTTAGTCATATCCAACTCGTTGTGACCCCATTTGGAATTTTCTTGGCAAAGATGCTAGAATGCTTTGCCATTTCCTTCTCCAGTTCGTTTTATAGATGAAGAAACTGAGGTAAACAGATTTAAATGACTTGCCTAAGGTCATACAACTGAAATCATGAAGACTTATGTTCCTGACTCTGGGCCTGGCAATTTATCCACTGCAACACCTCACTGTCCCAGTGGCTAAGGCAAGTCATACCTCTTGAAGACACAGAACTACTAATGTTTTCTGGGGAGGCCACCACATTGCTCTGTCCTGGGCATCAAATCTTTGAGATTATCTATGATAAGCAATATATTTCTGATCATCAGTCTAATATTGTTTCCCTTTGCATTAGATCTCTATTATTCAGTAGGCATTTAAGCTGGAATCATTGTCACTAAACTGCTCCTCTTCAGCTGTTCAATTCTGTAGGCCATCTGTTGCTCCCTGCTACTATTTGCTGATGTACCATGACTAGTAAGTCTGTCCCTGGAAGAGAAGGCTTAATGTTCTTTTAGTGCCGTTTTCAACCTTCCTAATGCCATGACCCTTTAATACTCGTATGTGGGCGTATCTGCATGTGGGTGGACCCGCCTGGAGATGGATAGAGGAGCGGTGTCTCAGTTCCTAAGACCATCGGAAATATGTGTTTTCCAATGGTCTTAGGCGACCCCTGTGACCCCTGTGAAAGGGTCGTTTGACCTCCAAAGGGGTCGCAACCCACTGGTTGAGAACTGCTGTTTTAGTGAGAAGCTACCACACATTCTTTCAGTGAGAAGTCAGAAAGAGCTATAGAAAACCCTAGGTAAAGGCTAAGCTTCATTTGCTTTTTAAAATTTTATTTAGTATTTTATTTTTCACCAGTTACATGTGAAAATAATTTTTAACATTTCTTTTTAAAACTTTGACTTCCAAATTCTCTCCCTTCCTCTCTCTCCACCCTGCCTCACTGAGAAGGTAAGCATTATGGCTATGTATGTGTAGTCATGTAAATATTTCCATATTAGTCATGTTGTAGAAGAAAACATAGACCCCCCCACAAAAAAAAATTCCTAGGAAGAAATAATTTTAAAAGTATACTTCAGTCTGTATTCAAACAAAACTTTTTGGGGGATGAAGAGCATTTTTCATCATAAATCCTTCAGAGTTATCTTGGATCATTGTATTGCTGAGAATAGTTAAGTCATTCAGAGCTGATCATCTTATTGCTGTTACTTTGTATATAGTATGTTTTACTTAGCACCAACTCATGTAAATCTTTCCAGGATTTTCTGAGAGCATCCTAGTCATCATTTCTTATAGCACAATAGTATTGTGCATAATCACATACCATAATTTTTTCAGCCATTCCGCATTTGATGGGTATCCCCTCAGTTTCCAATGTTTTGCCACTAGAAAAGAGCTACTATAAATATTTTTGTACATATAGGTCCTTTGCCTTTTTGTTTTATCTCTTTTGAGATACAGACATAGGGGTGGTAATGCTAGCTCAAAGCAATTTGTATTTCATGGTTTTATGGCCCTTTGGGCATAGTTCCAAATTGCTCTACAGAATGGTTGCATCAGTTCACAACTCCACCAATAGTGCACTAAAGTCTAATTTTTCCCATATCCTCTCCAAAATTTGTCATTTTCCTTTTCTGTCACATTATCCAATCTAATAGCTAGTACTGCAGAATTGTATTAATTTGTATTTCTCCAGACAATAGTGAGAGTGTTTTTTATATGACTATAGATAACTTTGATGACTTCATCTGAAAGCTATTCATATCTTTTGATTATTTATAAATTAGGGAATGGATATTACTTTTATAAATTTGATTCAGTTTTCTATGTTTGAGAAATGAAGCCTTTATAAGATAGATGATTCAAAATTTTCAGTTAATATTGCTAACTGTATCTCCCCCCATACCATCCTCCCATTTATTCTATTCTCTCTTTCCTTTAACCTTATCCTTCCTCAAAAGTATTTTGCTTCTGACTACCCCAATCTACTCTCCCTTCTATCAACCCCCTTCTTTTATCCCCTCTTCCCCTCCTACTTTTGGTAAGGTAAGAGAGATTTCTATACCCAGATGAGTTTGTATGCCATTCCCTCTTTGAGCCAATTCTAAAAAGAGTAAGGTTTACTCACTTCCTGCATCTCCCCTTATTCCTTTCCACTGTAAAAAAAACTTTTTCTAGCCTCTTTTATGTCAGATAATTTACCCCATTGTACCTCTCCCTTTCCCTTTCTCCTACTACTTTCCTCTCTTAACCCTTTAATTACCTGTGCCTTCTGTTTAAATATATACTTCTAACTGCCCTAAGAATGAGAAAGTTCTTATGAATTACAAGTATAATCTTCCCATGTAGAAATGTCAACAGTTTACCCTTATTAAATCCCTTATGATTTCCTTTTCCTGTTTACTTTTTTATGGTTCTCTTGAGTCTTGTATTTGAAAGTCAAATTTTTTACTCAGCTCTGCTGTGTTCAGCAAGAATGCTTGAAAGTTCTCTATTTCCTCAAATATTCATTTTTTCCACTGACGGATTACACTCAGTTTTGCTGAATAGGTGATTCTTGGTTGTAAAAGTAGTTCCTTTGCTCTCTGGAATATCACTGTACTAGCCCTCCAATTTTTAATGTAGAAGCTACAAAATATTGTGTGTTGTTCTGACTGTGGCTCCATGATACTTGGATTGTTCCTTTCTGTCTCATTGCAATATTTTCTCCTTGACCTGAGAGCTCTGGAATTTGGTTATGATATTCCTAGAAGTTTTTATTTGAGTATCTCTTTCAAGAGGTGATCAGTAGATTCTTTCCATTTCAATTTTACCCTCAGGTTCTGGAATATCAGGGCTGTTATCCTTGATAATTCCTTGAAAGATGATGTCTAGGCTCTTTTATTGATCATGACTTTCTGGTCATCCAATAATTTTTAAATTTTTTCTCCTGTATCTATTTTTTCAGGTTAATTGTTTTTCCATTGAGATATTTCATATTGTCATCTATTTTCTCATTCTTTTGGTTTTTTATTGTTTCTTGATTTTTCATAAAGTCATTAACTTTCATTTGTTGAATTCTAATTTTTAAGGAATTTTCTTCAGTGAGTTTTTGTACTTTCTTTTCCATTTGTCCAATTTTATTTTTAAGGAGTCTTTTTCCTTCAGTAAATTTTTGTGCCTCTTTTTTCACCTGGCTAATTTTTCTTCTTAAGGTGTCCTTCTCCTTATTGGATAATTTGTATCTCTTTTTACCATTTGGTCTAGTCCTTTTTCTTAAGGTACTATTTTCTTCAGCATTTTTGTGTGTGTCTCCTTTACCAAGATGTTGACTCATTTTCCCTGATTTTCTTGCAACACTATCATTTATCTTAGGATTTTCTTTCTTTTTTCTTTTCTCTTCTCAATTTTTTGTCTGCCTCTCTTACTTGTTTTTAAAAATCCTTTTGGAGATCTTCCATGGCCTGAAACCAACTCATATTTTTCTTGGAGGCTTTGGATGTAGAAACTTTGACTTTGTTTTCTTCTTCTGGGTATGTGTTTTGATCTTCCCTGTCACCATCATAATTGTATGTGGTCAGAATTTTTTCTGTTGTTTGTTTATTTGCCAAGCTTATTTCTTGAATTTTAACACTTTATTAAAGTAGAGTTCTATTTCCAGTGTAGAGCATTCCAAGCTTCAGGGGTTCTGTGCAGCTGTTTTCAGAGATATTTCTAGGGAACTGTAAATTTTCAGTTCTTCCAAAGTGATATAATCTGAGGAAAAGTATGTCTACTATTCTTCTGGTCTGTTCTCTGGCCTGTGCTTGACCATAAACATTCTTGTCTGCCTTGGAACTATGACAAAAGTCTCTGCTCCACTGCGGCTGCAATCTGGGATGTGGTAGTACTCTTTCTTACCCTGGAACCACCAACCAGTATTGTGATCAGGCTCCAAATATGGGCAAAGTAATATAGTCCTCCCTCAGTACTAGCAAAGAGACCTCTATAATCTCCTTTTGAACAATTGTTTGACCCCCTTACTATCTGTAGGCTGATAGCTCCAGAATGAGCTGGCATCACTACTAATTCAGTGGCTCCCAAGGTCTATTCCTGTTTTATTGGGTATGAGTCTGTGTTGGCATGATCTACAGTGGACCATGCTCCACTCTCACCCAGCTGTGTATCAACAATGCAGTATTCACAATGCCTATGGCAATTATAAGTATGCTGATGTGGTTATTAATCACAAAATATAACAGGATCTCTATATGGGAAATAAAGCTAGAGCATTTATTCAAATACCAGAAAACTGAGTCCCAAAACCAGAAAGTCAAAGTCAACACAGTAGTTATGAAGTTGGCACATGTAGTTAATGTAGTAAACACCCACATTCTCAAGCCTTCAAAACAGGACAGGCTACCTCAGGCAAAGATCATCCTTTCCTCACTTACGCAACTGCTCAGTGTCCAGGCAGCTTGCTCCCAGCAGCTCCAGTTCCTGTCCCTGGCAGTCTTCAGCTGGAGGCCTTAGCAGAGATTCTGGCAGGCTCAAAGAAAAAGTAGTTCATGCCATAGCCACAGCCACTGCTGCTACTTCCAGGCACCACAGCACAGATGCTAGCTAGGTTCTGGCTTTCTCTTGCTCCACCCTTTCTTGCTACATCAGCAAGTTCAAGGGGAATGGAAGATTTTCAGATCCCAGTATCATTACAAGGTGCAACAGACCTTTTTTTTTTTTTTTTGCCAATCTTCTAAGTTGTATTTGGCTAGAAAATTATTCTACCCCACCCTTTTGCATGTTCTGCTATTATTGGAATAGTTTTGTGATATTATTTAAAGGTGTTCAGAGGGCTTTTGGGGAGAGCTCACTTGAGTTACTGTCTTTTCTCTGCTATCTTGATGCTGCCCCCAAGATTCTTGTACTTTTAACCACTTTTCTTTTGCTGCCAACTCAAAGTCTCTTGCTTAAGTCAACAATCTTCCTGAGGGTTGCAAAATTTCTCTCCACTCCTATTAAGTCCCTGATTGTAACTCTGCATCCCCGACAGGAATTTTAGGGAGGGAACACACACACACACACACACACACACACACACACACACACCTCCAGAGGAATTATGGTGGGTGGCCCAGCTTGATACAACTCTCCCCAATTCCAATGATGCTCCCCAATTGGCATTAAAATCAATTGAAGATCAAAAACAAAGACTGGCTATCTAGGTCAGAGTTGTCAAACTCATAGCCCAAGGGCTTCAAGTAGCAGTTCAAACTCTCAACTCTCAAGTATAACCATAATCATAACTCATATTAAAGATAATTGGAAAATGTTTAGCAAAAAAATAAAAATACTGTACAATATAGATACTGTTAATTTGTAGTTTTCTAGTTTCTATTTGAGTTTAACCACTACTGGTGTATCTACAAGTTTGTTTTATATCCCTGGCTTACCTGTCATCAACAAAATCAGAGTTTGTATAATATTTTGACCAGCTCAAAAGCTCTAGTCTCTGCAGAATATCCTTATCAGGACAATGTTATTCAGACAAGTCAACTTTCTGTGCTAGGTCCTTGACAATGAAACCAGAGAAAAGGGAAAAATTCCTGGGTATAAGTCTTCCATATGAATGAATGAAGGTAACAAGGATTATGAAATAGAATAAATTTGCTAATTTGGGCAAATCACAGTCTCATTTAGTGTAACGAACCAACACAATTCTACCTCCATAACTGCTACATTATTAGTTTTCTTCTTACCACCACTATAACTCAAACACTCATCATTTCTTGCCTGCTCTCTTACAACTGCTTCACAACTTTCCTCTCTGCCTCTAGTATAATTCTATTTCCAATCTATCCTTTGACCACTTGCCAAAATTATCTTTGAAAGGCAAGGCTCATTGTATCAACTACCTTTTAAAAATAATTATTTTATTATATCACAATTGTATTAAAAAAAAAAAAAACTTCTTAGCTTGGCATATAAGCCCCTACAAAATCTGCTTGAAATCTATCTTTCTAGTCTTATTTAGCATTAATCTTGTCCCTTGAACTTGACATTCCATCTTCATACATTATGCATTTGCATACCACAAATGCATTCCCTTCTCATCTCTGCCTTTAAGGACATGGAGTTAGAGGGAGAAAGTGACTTTGAGGCCCTCTATTCCAGTGCCTTCTTTTTACACATGAAGAAACTGAAGCTGAGAGAAATTAGGATGATTTGGGTAGTTCATGCAGCTAATAAGTAGCAGATATGGGATTTTAGCTCAAATCTTCTGTTTCTAAAATCTACTTCCCTATGGGACCCTTTCTCAGAATCCTTTTTTTAGGCTTATCTCTGGTTATTTTTCTTCCATAAAGAATTCTATCAACTCTGCCCTCCCTGGCCTAAAATTTTTATTTGCCTCCTCAGTTTGCTCTAGAATATTTGTCTGAATCTTTTCTTTCCTCACATCACACATTATCAGTCAATTGCCAATAAAGAATTTTAAAGTATCTAATTGGTGCCAAGCACTGTACTGGGTACTGCCCAAAAAGAAAGGGAAAAGAGTCCCTGTCCTTAAGGAGGTTACAATCTGATAGAGGGAATACTATGCAAATAATTATGTACTAACAAGATAAATACTGTATAAATAGGAAATAAGCCACAAAAGGAAGACACAAGAATTAAAGAGACTCCAGAAAGGTTCCTATAGAAGGTGGGATTTTAGAGTCATATTTTATAGATATTTGAGGTAGTTATGGGTGAAGCCATGGAGTTTTCCTGCTTCTGCGCTGCCATCTTGACTCCCTTAGAAGGTGGGATTTTAACTGGTACTTGAAGGAAGCTAGGAAAGTCAGGAAGTGTTTATTTATTTACTTTTATATAAGTATGAGTACATGGGGGACAGCCAGTGTGAATGCCTGAAGTACAGACTTGGAGTGTTTTGTTCAAGGAAGAGCTAGGAGGCCAGGGTCACTGTATAGAAAAGTATGAGAATCTCTTTTGTATTATGGTCATTAGTGTATATATCCTTTGCTTGTAAAATGGCAGCTCTTTCAAGGCAGAAACTGGGCCATTAAAAAAAAAAAAACAAAGAAAAAACAAAATAAGCAAAACTTTGTATTCTTAGGCACTAGTACATTGTCTTGTATATGTTGTTGTTCAATGTTTCAGTCTTCTCTTTTTGACTTCTTTTGGGGTATTCTGGGCAGAGATATTGGAGTGGTTTCCTTCTTCCACTACGCCACCTAGCTGCCCAAATAAGTACGTAGAAGATGAATATATAGTTTTCCCTATTACATCAAAACTTTACCCACAGTGGTTTCAATATATTGCTGGTGGGCATAAAAATTAAATGGAAGTTTTTAGGAGTTTTGCAGAAATCATAGAGGACATGTGGAGTTCAGCAGATGAGACAGAGATTATGACCAATAAATACTTAATCCAAATTTTACAATAATATTCTGTAAACACCCCAAAAAAGAAAAAGAAAAAAAAATAGACTTCTTTTCTGGTAGGAAGTGAGGGTCAAAAAATTTTATGTGGATTTTACAGAGGCCAGGGGCATCATGACCCTACCCTTTGTGATGTGGAAGGGATAACTATAGAATTGTCTAGTTTTTTCAGTCATGTCAGACTCCTTTTGTGTTTTGTTTTTCTCCATTTGTGGTTTTCTTGCCAAAGATATTGAAGTGGTTTGCCATTTCCTTCTCCAGCTCATTTTATAGATTAGGAACTGAGGCAAAAGGGTTAAGGGATTTGCTTAGGGTCTGAGGCCCAGCTGAACTCCATCCATTGTGTCCCTCAGCTACCCCTGTCATTCATAGAAAGATAGATAAATAGATATAGATATAGACATCAGATGCTTAATAAATGCTTGATGGGTTGAACTTGAATAATCTAAAGCAGCAGAACATGTAAAATAAAACACCAAAAATGTGTGTTTGAAGCAAAACAAATACCTTTTTTGTTGTGAGTTGACTATTTGGTTAGATGAAAAATATATCTTGCATTTCTAAAGCATTCTGTACTTTTAAAGCACTTTCATATGCACTACCCCTATTTGACAGACAAGGAAATTGGGATTTAGAGAAACGAAGCTAGCTTAAGCTCACAAAGTTAGTTAATGACTACAGTAGAATCTGACCCTTGCAGGTTAGTACTCTTCCCTTCCTAAAACTGTTCTTGCTCAGAGTTAAGCAGAATTGTTTGTTTCTTCATATAGGCTTTACCCAGAGGGAAAATATATTCAATGGTCCCAGACTATACCCCTAACCTCACCCAGCCATCTTAGAAATGTGTGTTGTTGGTCACAAGGCGAGAAGTAGGATCAAGAGCGTTGGGGATGACTCACTGAACTCTTTCCATCACAATTACTAGAAACACATCTCAAACTGTATTCCCTGCTGACAGTAGGTCAGCAGTGTTATCTTCTTCTGTGAAAGACTGAACATCCATTTATGGAAATAGGTTTGTATTCCCTGAACACATGCCAGCTGTCAGCAGGGAAAGGTAGACTGGAGACAAAATGTGGAGCATGGGAAAATCAGACTGAGTATATTGATTTGCTTGAATGATACATACCCAGAGAATTAAAATCACCAATCAACCCAGTGCTGCTCAGCTCTTTCAATCACCAACCAAATCATTTCTTGCCCTTCCCCCTCTTCTCCAACTTGTTAAAACCTCCATAAGCATCCTTAAAGGTCCATGCATTCATTTAATAATTCAAATTCTATTTCCACATTGAAAATTTTCCTGACCAAATGTTCAACAATCAGCTCTCTGGAAAAAAAAAATGTGTGCTTGCACACTTTAAAATTTAATCTAAATTATTAACATCTTATCCATTATTTTCTTAAGTCTAGATAATCAACAAAACAATAAATCAAGCTCTATTTTGCAGAGTCTTACTTCTGAGGTATAAATGCTTATGTTGACAATTTAATAATTGGTGCTGGTATGAGGCAGCTCCAGCACATACCTGACTTTGGCCCATAGATGGGGGAAGAGCAAGAGAATCTCCTAAGGTCAGAAGAACTGGTTCTACCATTTATTCATTGTGTGTCATTGGACCAATCTTTTCATCTAGAGAATCCTTGATAAATTTGCTGAGCTCCCCGAAATCGATAAACTTAGAGGACACAAGCTTTTGTCTGCAATCTAGAAGACAATGTCCCATAAAGAGTTTGACATTTGCATTGACACCTTGTTAAGATGACATTGACTTTTTATTCTTCTGAATATTCTATATATTCATTTATCAGGAAATACCAAACTATTTAATCAATAACAACCCTAGACAATGTAAAAAGGGCAAAATATGAGAGAAAAATATCTATACATACATATGTATATATATATATATATATAAAACATGTAAAATTTAGCATATTAAAATGGCTAGCATTTATGTAAGATTTTAGGATTTACAAAGTATTGTACATATGTTATTTTAATTGATCTTCACAACAGCCTTGTGAAGTAAACACAATTTACTTTTGATTGGTTTCCAGTTTCTAAGATCTTGATTGGTTTGGAGTGCTTGGGATTGCCTTCAAATAATCAGCTGACTGGGAATAAGAAAGATATACTCAGCATGAGGAGCTGCCCCACTTCATCCTCTATAAAATGAGCTTGTTCAGGTCTTTCTTATATTTCTCTATTGTGAGATAACATCTCTCTATCTAAAAGACAAACAAGATTGTGGCAGAGCAAATCTGGGTCTTTTTGGTCCTCTCCTACTCTCCCTGACTCAAGTCTCTCCTCTGTCTATTTCATCCTCCGTACTGCTGCCAAAGTGATTTGCCTACAGCAAGGTCTGGCTATGTCAGGCCCATATTAATTAAATTTCAGTGGTCCCCTATCAGGTCTATAATAAAATATAAACTCCTACTTGACATTTAAATACCATCACAACCTGGCCCCAAGGTCAGGCCTTATTATACATTACTCCCCCTTTCCACCCTCTAAGGTACAATCAAACTGGTCTTTTAGCTAAACCCCAGGATGCACTTCTCATCTCCTTTCTCTCTGCCTTTGCAGAGAGAAAGCTGGCTCCTCTGTTTGGAAGGCACTCACTCCTCATCACTGTCTTTTCAAATTCCTTCCTTCCTTGAAAAAGCAGCTCAAAATCATTTTATATGATGGTTTACATGAATGTCCTAATGTTAGTGCCACCTTCAAATTCTCTTGTATGTATTTTTCATGTCTATATACAAATGCATGTATTTAGTATATGTTTATATACCTATATGTAAATATGTGTACATATGTGATATGCAGACTAAATATCAATTAATCAATTAACATTTCTTAAGGCACTACTATGTGCCAGGTACTGACCTAAGCATTGGGGATACCAGAAGAATGTTCTTGCCCTCAAAAGCTTACAATCTAATGGATTTACTTATCTTTACCAATAGAATACAAGCTCCTTGAGAACAGGATTGTGCATTTTATCTTTGTATCCACAGAATTTCACCAGCACGAAGTGCCTAGCACATATTAGAGCTTAAAGAATACTTATTGATTGCCTGGGGAAGAGAAGTCTGTGATGGGTTCAATCTACACTTTCCTTTTCCCCTGCCTCACTCTAGGAAATGGTAATAGATACCTTGAGGGAAAAGTAGAAAGGATTTCACATGTACTCATTCACAGCTTTCTGAACAAAGGTCAGAGAATGGGGGCTAGAGAGTGTACTTAATCCATGAGATGGAAACAGATTGATAAATCTGTTTTAAAACTTATAATAAAACTTGTAAAACACACAAGTGCATGCCCTGCTTAGCCTATGAAGGGAACTCATGTTCCTATACTCCAATTTCGTGTGTGTGTGTGTGTCTATGTGTGTGTGTGTGTGTGTGTGTGTAAGTCTGTGTATAGGGGATAAGGTCCATCTCTGAGGCAGCATGATGATCCTGGAGTCTAGCCTTCTAAGTAGAGATGGGAGATTTCCTGGATGGAACCCACTTTGAGAGTTGCCTCATGTGTGACTCCTAAACTCAAGAATTCTTAAGCTTAAGATTTCAGAGACCTGTCTTCCTGAAGAGAGATTTCCGGAGCAATATACTTATCTAGGGAAGAAAAAAAAAATCATCTACATGACTTCAGAGTCTATCAGACCAAAGGTGTAGCACAGGTGGGCACAAGATTAGGACCTTGCCATCCCTAGCTGTTATGTGAATGATTCAAACAGGGCAATTTCAGTGGAAAATTGTGTTTATTCAGCATCACCCAAATATCATTGTCTTCCTGGGGAAGTTGTAGCCCTGGGAGTGTGCTTTGCATCCTCTGAATTTTTAACAGGTTAAATAAAAACTGTCCTTGACCCATAAGCATGTTACCTTGAGTGCCTGTTCAGGATCTAGAGATCCTATTAACCACTTTTGGGGAAACCTAGACACAAGATTATAAGCAATTTATGCTTTACAGATTTTCCTGTTCTAACTTCAGTTGAGGTAAACAAATAACAAGAGAAATGATGATTAGACCTGACCTTTGTGAGTCCAGAGACCAAGGGGAAAGCCCTGAGCCCTGAGGTTACCCAAGCATGATGATATTTGTGGTACATATGTCATATCATAGATTTTTGTGATTATCACTATCAACAAACATTTATTAAGTGCCTGGTATGTGCCAGACATTATGATCAAGTGAAATAATTTGTAGTAAATTATTTTATAACTATAACAAGTCAGAGTGGATAGAGAGCCATCTTCAAAGTCAAGCTCTTGGGTTCAAGAGCTACAATGTGATTGACACTGGGCAAGTGACAACCTCATAGTATCCTGGAGTGATACCATGGCATTATAAATTGCAGTACATATTGGTAGGAGATTCCTCCTTGAAATATTCTTATTCCAATGAAATCGCAAGTCTAGTTTCTTTTTAAAACAGTATTAAAAAGAGATCACATGATATGATAGTCAAATTACTAAACTAGAGTTCTATGTCTTACTCTTCATTCTTATGTTACTAACTAGCTTTGTGATTTTGGAAAATTTCCTTCTCTTAGTACTCAACCTCGGTTTTGTCATCTCTGAAACAGTCAGGTTAGAACATATAACCTGACCCCTTACTGTCTATCCAGTCTTCTTAGGTCTTTCCATCTTCTGCCTCCTCTGTAACCCAGTGACACTAGCCTTCTTGCTGTGCCTTGCCCAAAATATTCCATTTCCTATCTCTGGGTATTGCTAGTTGTGTCCCGTGCCTTGAATTCTCTTATTTTTATTTTGCTTTGTTTTGCTCAGAGGCAGTGGGGATTAAATGACTTGCCTGAGGTTACACAGCTAATAAATGTCTGAGGCTGAATTTGAACTCAGGTTCCCCTGACTCCAGGGCCAATGCTTTATCCATTGTGCCACCTAGCTACTCCATGGAATACTTTTCCTTCTTAATTCCAGTTTCTAGCTTCCCCGCCATCCTTCAAATCTTTGCTCATATCTTAGCTTCTACATGAAGTCTTTCTCAATCTCCCTAATTTTAGAGTTCTCCTCTTGATTGTCTCTAATTTATCCTGTTTATATCTTGTTTGTACATTGTTTGCATGTCGTCTCCCCCGGAAGATTGTGAGCTCCTTGAGAAGAGGGACTGTTTTCTTGTTTTTGTATCCTCAGCGCTTAGTATATAGCAAACACTTTAAAAACGCTTATTGCTTTGACTTGATTTGACCTCTGAAGTTCTTTCCAGTCTTTTATAGCCACTACCTTCCCTGAACAATAGCAACACTCAGGCTGCATTACTCAACTCGAGATTTACCATGTACTGTCACCTACTATTTACTGCTTCATGTGTATATATGCTCTGCCTCTCCAACTAGACTGTGAGCTCCCATAGGGAAGGGTCCATGCCTTATTTTCCTTGTGGATTTCCTCAGTGCATAACACATATACATAGACAAGACGCTCAACCAGTGGTTATTAAATGAATTAATGGTATCTAACTCCTGCAAAAGGAAGCTACAGTGGCAATTTTTTCTTCTATTGCAAGAGGCAACATTCTATTCAATATATTCTATTGTCTTCTTCACATAGATCTCACTGTAAAAGGTTCACTATTGCCTACTTCGTGGAGTTCACCCATTCAAAGGCCTCCTGAGTCTTGGGTTTATGATTCTGCAGAATATATGTTGTTTTATATGCCGGGAGTTCATCAGGGCCATTCCCCAGACAATTCAGGAGCTTACAGGATGGTGAGACTTTGTTTGGGATTTTGATTGCATCTCCCTGTGAAATGCTGTGAATGTGCTCATTTCAGCAATTTCTGACTAAGTGTAGATTGATTGTGGATTGCAATGGCTCAGATGTTAGTGAGTTATCCCTTTATGCTGAACATATAGAAGGAAGTCTTGATTGCCAGCTTGATTTTTTTTCCCTTTCCCTCCCTCTTTTTTAGAGGACAGACAATAAAACAGCAATGATAAAATTAGGTCTGTGTCTGGGGGCAGGGAGCCTGTACATACTTTCAGCCTATTCCTATCTTCCCTTAGCCAACCTAACTCTAAGAGTCACTGATGCCTGCCTTGGGACAGAAAAATGCAGATGAGTGATATGTGTTCTAGTTCAGATTGTTGTGATTTCGTGGTGTGTTGTGGCAGCACCATCTCAAAGAATTCAGACTAAGACCACCTCTAATCCAATTACAGACATTTATTGAGGATTGATGCCTCTCAAAAGTGGACTAGGTTCCAAGAGGAACCAGCAACTTAGTAAGACTACACAGGCAAATTTATAGTGTAATGATGCTTATTATACAACAGAAATTCTGAACATTAAAGAGGTAGGAGGGATTTGTTAAGGGATTAGATAATGGGAAGAAGTTATTTCAAACATTCTGACTGTGCTTCCCTCCAATTGGCTAAATATTGTGGTCCTATCTGGTCAAGATGGATAGTTAGGTATCATGGTCCTGTCTTGGGCTAAATGCATGATGTGATTGTGGTTGAGTACAAGAACACACTTGTTTAAATACATGAATTGAATCTGTGGGCAGTCGCTAGTTAGGGGCAGTAACTGTATTGAGTCCAGAGACCTATGGTATAGTTAAAGCCAGATTGTGTGGTTAAGTAAGAACATGCCTTCTATTCAGTGGGGCCCATAAAGAAGTTAGAATATTGGGGCTGGGGGCAGCTTTATTAGAATTCTTTCAATATGACCCAAAAGGAGAGTTACTAGACCCTATGTTTTCTAGATCCATCTTTGAAGTGGCTGTAGCATAACCCTTTAGTGTTAATGATGGTAGGTATAGTCAAGGAAATCAAGTCTTTTGAATTTTTCCTCTCTAGTCTCTTGGAAAAAGGAGTATGTGGGTGGGGTGGGGGTGGGGACTTCTTGGGCAATTCTAGTGAAATGGAGAAAGAAAAGAATCCTGTAATCCAGTTTTCTAATGAGATGGGAGGAGATTTCCTATACATTGCCATTCTCTTGGGGAAAAGAGGATTTTACATGTGACTCCTGGAGCTGGAAGTAAGGAACTAAAAGCCATGTTAAGGGGTACAGGTGGGATAGGGAACAAAATACCTTGACTTTGCTTTCAATTATCTCCAAGGGTAATTCAAATGATATAGGTACAATGGAAAGATGAGTTATTCTCTAAAAATGCTAACTTTCCCTTACTTTTGTGGGGTACCAAGATTTTCAGAATAATTTTCTAGATAGAGCTAGATGGCTATTTATCTTCCTGGGATAAAAATAAAATTCCTAGTATTCTGAAGAGCTACTTTTCTAGTAACCATAACTTTATTTCCCTTTTTTTTTTTTAATAGAGTCCAAATCAGAGGGTGGTATCATGAGTATAGGGAATTTGCTAGGCCTTAGCATAAAAATGTCAGGTAGGCACCTAGGTGGCTCAATGAACAGAGGTTGGGCCTGGAGTTAAGAAGACCTAAATTCAAATGTGATCTCAGACATTTACTAGCTGTATGATCCTAGGCAAGCCACTCAACCACTGGAGAAGGAAATGACAAGCTACTCCAGTATTGTTGCTAAGAAAACTCCATGGACAGTATTGGTACGCTTTGGTCCACAGGGGCATGAAGAGTAGAACACAAGTGATGACTGAACACCAGCCCAGGGAAATGTAAAACCATAAGAGAGAAAGAGAAATTGTTTATGGGCTACTGTGAATCCTTTATGTTCTCTCTGTATTTTTTGTTAGATTAAATGAAGGCTGTCTTGAACATGAAGTATATTGTTATCTTTTGTGCTTATATAAAAGCTAGGGCTTCTTTCAATCCAATGCTGGGGAAAAATTACGTGAGCTATATTTGTACTGTATTTTTGCGCTCTTCCAGAGGGAACTTCGGGTGGTGGCAAAACTAGTCAAAGATAAATTATTAAGGGAGTGATGGTGGTATCACTATTGAACCCATTTTGTAAAATTTGCAACCTGGTGCCTTGGGCAACAGGTTCCACGTATATTTCTGCATTATGCTTTTTAAACAGAAGGAAACTGGTAGGGAGAATACATCATTGGGCTTGAAGTCAAAAAGACTTGAGCTTGAATTCTACCTATGACATTCACTAACTCTGTGACCTTTGACAAATTACTTGGATACTATGTACTTCAGCCAATTCCCTAGGACTTATTTACTGTGAGAGACAGAAGGCATCATTGTTTCAGTGAAGGAAGCTGATGAAATCATTTCTGTGTTGTAACAGCAATCAGTTTAGCAGATACTTAGCTCTAAATAACTTGGGGCTAAGTATGGAAGGTGTGAACCCTGTCGCACTGTTGAGAAGGTGTGAACTCCCCTGTTGACTTGGAAGAAGGGGATTGGCTGAGACAGGAGGCCAGTGTGTGTATATAAGCAAGAATTCCAGAGACAGAGAGACAGAATTGGAATGTTGCTCCTGGTGAAGCAAGAATCGTGGGGGGGGGGAGAGAGAGTTTTTCTCCCAGCATCTGGACACTGACTGAGAACTGAGATAGAATTTTCCTGAGACCAGAATCTTGTGAAGACCACCTGGAAGGCTGAGAGGGCTTTCCTGGAAAGCTGCCGGGAAGGCTGATATTCCTTCTGGGTCCTAGGGCCAGCTGAACTGCTAAAGGACTGAAGAAGCATGACCGGGATCCTGGCCTGGATGATCCTTGAGTTCCAGGCAAGAGAAGTGGCAAAGGGTTTAAGATGTGCTGGACCCTGTGAACTTCAGTGTGTGCCAGGGACTGCCCTGAAGACTGGACAAGGACCTGGGAGCTGTCTACTTCTGAGCACTGGATGAGGACCTGGGAGCTGTCTGCTTCTGAATCCATGTGACTGTTTGGTAGATTCAGGAGGGAGCTGGGATCATGGAAGGGAATCCAGGGAATCAGGGAGACTACCCAGAGTCAAGATGTAGAAAAGGCCTCCCCTTGGATGAAACTGAGGTTTGCTGGACACCAAGGGGTGGAGGGTGTGTGTGGTTTTCTAATGTCTGTACTAGTGATTAATCATAGTTAGTAATCGGGAATCTAGATTAGTAACTGATTAAGTTAATGGTTGCCCCATGAGTGGATGTTTGATTATTGTATTGTAATTGATTGAATAATTAAGTAAGGAGGGTTTCCCCCTTAGGGAAACCAGATGATTATTCTTTTGTTCCTTATTCTAAATATCGTGGCTACTGTAGTGAAAACTGTGCGGCCATTCTAATGGTAAGCTGTTATGAATACCATATTGTGATTTTCTGTGATAAGATGTAATGTTGTGAATATTATATTGTGATATATTGTGAATGTTTGCCTTGATTTGTAATGGAATAAACAGAGTGTTCACTATACTGTTTAATCCAAACCTTAAAAGCTATTTACAGTAGCATTCTTTTGGGAATCTGCTTGTGCATGGCATTACATATGTTTGGATGTGCTTTTTAGATATGGAAAAGTAATTCTGCAATGAATTCTGTTGAATTTTTACATTTGTGAAAATAGTGACAAAATGGTTTGGAGTCTGCTGAAACTTTGATTTTTACAAGACAGGATATAGGGTAGTAAAAAGATCTCTGGATTAAAGAACCAATTGTCCTAAAATCTGACTCTGTCATTATCTAGCTATATGACCTTCAGCAAGTCATTTTCCTTTCTCTGAATCTCAATTGCTTCTTCTGCAAAATGAGGGGTGAGAGCATGAGCTGATCCCCAAGATCTCATCTAACTCTGATGTTCTATTAATTGGTTAAGGTAATTCAAACTAAAGTGTAAGAGAATGTATATGTATATGAGTGCAAGCTTAACTTGGAGAATTTACTTAAAGTAACATCTTTAACCCGTTTGGATTCTCCAGTTCCTGGGGAACTACCATAATTATATTCCCTCCCTGAAATCCCACAGATCTGTCCAACTAATGATAAACAAAGCTCAAAAATTGCCAGGCGAGAGGGCAGAACATGGATGATGTTATCTTTCCTACATCATAAGTGATCATGATCATTATGCTTTTAAGGATAAAGTGGAATAAAGCAGAATTGAGACTTAAGGATGGGAAGTGGTACCCAGGGTTCTGCTCCGGGTCTTCTTGACTCCTTTACATTATTCCACTTGGGAACCTCATCAGGTTCCATGGATTTAATTACCATCTCTGTGCTGATATTTCTCAAATTTACCTCTCCTGCCTCAGCCTCTCTGGTGAACTCTAATCTCTCCTGTCCTGCTGACTTTCAGGCATCTAAAGCTGGATGTCTAGTAGATATCTTAAACTAAACATGTCCAAATCAGAACTCATACTTTTCTCTCCTAAACCCTCCCACGTGACCTGCTACATTACCTATATAGGAAACATCATCCTCCTTGCCCCTCAGTCTCAAAACTTAAATCTTATCCTAGATTCCTCACTATCTCTCACCATCCATATTGAAGCTGTTGCTAAAGCCTGTTGATTTCACCTTTGCCAAATATGCCTCTGACACTGTCGTCACTCCAGTGCAGGTCCTCATCACCTCATGCCTGGACTATTGTAATAGCCTGTTGGTAGGTCTACTTGCCTCAGGTCTCTCTCCATTCCTATCTATCCTCCATTCAGCTATCAAAATGATTATCTAAAATAGCAGATTAAAACCTGTCACTCCTCTACTCAATATATTCCAGTGACTTCCTATTGCCCCCAGGATAAAATACAATTATGTTTGGCATTCAGAGTCCTTCATAACTTGGCCCTCTCCTATGTCTTCAGTCTTCTTATAGCTGCCTATTTAGCATATAAGACACTCTATTGCTTGCCTCCAAGCATTTTCTCTGTCCCTTCCCCCCAGCCCCAATACCCTCTCTCCTCAATTCTACATACTAACTTCCCTTGACTTCCTTTTCAGTCCCAGCTAAAATCCTTTAAAATCCCAGAGAGCCTTTCTCAAATCCTCTTATTTTTAGTGCCTTCTTTAGTCAATTATTTACTATTTTATCTTGTATACAGCTTGCTTTGTATAGATTTGTTTGCATGTTATCTCTTCCATTAGATTGTAACTTCTTTGAAGACAGGGATTGCCTCTTTTTGTACTCTTAGCACTGTGCCTGGCACATAGTAGGCACTTATCAAATGTTTGTTGATTGACTAAGATAAGGAGATGAGAGGTTTAAACAAAATCTGCATCTTTCAAAGACCAGTATAATTTCTACTACAATCCTTATATCCACTCACACAGTGATCACCTTAGTTGAGATGCTGATCATCTCTCACCTAATTATTCCGACTATCCCCCAATTAGTCCTCCTACCTCAAGTTATCACTCCAGGTCATTCTATTTACTCTTTCCAAATAATTTTCCTTAATTGCAGACCTGGCCATGTGACTCCCTAAGTCAATCAACTCCAATGACTCCCAGCTGCCTGAGGATAAACTCCTCTGTTTAGCTTTACAAGTGCTGCACAATCCAGTCCCAATCCCTCACTGGGCCTTAGTCTACCTGAAATCCAGTGGAATTGACTTACTCTGTTCATTGTAGATGGCACTACATCTCCAGTCTCCATGCCTTTGCATTGGCAATCCCACAGGTCTCGAATATACTTCTTCCTTAACTCTGCCTCAGTGATTTTCTCTTCTCTTCTTTTCTTTTCTTTAAAAAATTATTTATTTTATGATGAACTTAAAAAATAAAACAAGTGTTTCTATAACATAGTAGAATAGAAAAAAAATATGATTGCACACAAAACTTCTAATCTATTATGTACCACTTGCTATTCCTTTTAAATATATAATTGTTATCAGTAGCAGCTATTTTGTTCATGAAATCTTTCCTGATCTCAATTTGTGTCCTTCTCAAATAAGCTAGCATTCTATTATTTTATATATTTTTAATTTATTGATTTTCTATTGATTCTGTATACATATATATAAATGAATATGTTTATGCGTATGTCTCCCCATTAGAATATAAGTTAATTACAGGTAGGAATGGTTTTATTCTTTATACTTATATTCCCAGTATCTAGCCTGGAATTTAATAAGTATTTGTTGATTGGTTGATATGTGAAAATATCTTTGATTTTTCCACCCACAATAATACTCTCTCATTTCTCTTATAGCACTTAGAGTTTATTACCTTTTTACTTCCACCTCCAATTTAGTCTTTTCTTATATTGCTGAATATGTGAATTTATTATGTGACAGTGATTTGTCCAGCATTGTAAAAGACAGTATATGTCAAAGGCAGCATCTGAATCCTGGACTGCCCTGCTGAGTCTAGGGGAAATCACCCAGCTTCTATTATATAATGTTCTCTAATTATCTTATAAATTATATTTCTCTCTCTAACTAGCCTGTGTTCCTTGAGGAAAGAAGCCATATTTCATTTTTCACTAATACTGTTTCCAACTCCTTGGCCAGCATAAAGCTGAGTACTTATTAGGTGACTAATAAATACTTGTCGATAGATGGATTGCTCCCTGAAATGAATAGTTTGCTCTCTCTGACAATAAAATAGTCACAGAAAAGAAAAACAAAATATTGCTCCTTACCATGTAAGAAGAGAAAATTTCTGTCTAGCTTGACCTCAAGGTATTGTCCTCTTAACCTCCAAGATTTTCTTTATTTTAAGTAGAGCAAGAATATCACTTTTGCTTCCATGAAATATTGTACTAGGTCCTTTCTCTCTGTCTCAGCTCAGTTGTAATGGGGTAAATAACCCTGAATGTTCCAATAATTTCAGATCTTTCAGAGAATCAATATCACCAATGGTTGCTTTCTTCCAGCTAACCAGTTTGCTATACTGCACATTAATGAGAGCAGGGAGTATTCATTTCAAAATACTAGGCTGAAAGAGTGAATCAGCAGAACCTAACAAGTCCTAACTGAAAATAGTAAGTGCTGTGCTTACAGATGGGTCCTCCTTGTACCTTTCCTCTTCCATATAGCTTTGGTTTGTGGTCAATAGTCAATGAACATTTATTAAGGGATTACTATTGTGTCAGGCACTGTGCTAAGCAATGGGGATACAAAAAGAGACAAAAAGATAGCTTGCAATCTAATGAGAAAAACAATAAACAACCATATGCAAACAAGCTATATACACAACAAGAAATAAGAATAAGGAATAAGAAATAGGAAATAAGAAAAAGAAAATGAAAATATTAAAATTCAGAGGGGAAGGCAAAAGCTTTCTGTAGAAGACTGAATTTTAGTTGGTACTTAGGGGAGCCAGGGAATCTAGTAGGTAGAAATGAAAGTGAAAAGCATTCAGGTAAGGGGAACAGCCAGAAAAAAATGCTCTGAACCAAGAAATGGTGTATACTGGTCATGGGACAACAAGGAGGCCAGCATTAC
>CM053587.1:63361127-63374302 GCA_028646515.1 Pseudochirops corinnae
TGTGTGTGTGTGTGTGTGTGTGAGAGAGAGAGAGAGAGAGAGAGACAGAGAGAGAGAGAGATTCTGTACCCTAAAGCCATCAGATCTCTGTAATGGATTGTGTGTTTCATCATCAGTACTCTGAAATCATGAATGGCAACTGTATTGATTATAGTTCTTTCAGAAATGTTTTTACAACTTTACAAATTGTTTTCCTGGTTCTTCACATTTCATTCTTCATCAGTTTATAAAAGTCCTCAGAACTGATCCTTTTATAATATTGATATTATAGCAAAAATTATTCTTTTGTTCTACTTCATTCTGTGTCTTTTATGTACAAAACTATTTATAGCAGCTTTTTGAGGTGGCAGAATAACAATAGTGATAAATTGGAAACTAATGCAATATCTATCAATTGAGAAATGGCTGAATACATTGCGGCATATGAATGTGCTTAAATACTATTTTTCTCTAAGGAATGAGGGAATAGATGATTTCAAAAAGACATAAGAAGACACGCTGTAATAGAAACAAAAATATCTTCATGTAACTATGAAAACAGTTTTGATTTTGTGGATCCTTTGAAAGCGTTTTGGGAATTCCCAAGGATCCTCAGACCATGCTTTGCCAATCATTGCTCTAGATGTATTCCTTCATTTTACAGATAAAGGAAGGGAAAGGGAAAATAACAAATATGCAGGGTGCCTACTACGTGTTAGATACTGTGCCAAGTGCTTTTTAGTATCATCTCTTTTGATCCTAAGAACAGCATTGTGAGTTAGGCACTATTATTATCCCCCTTTTACAGTTGAGGATGCTAAGGTAAATAGAGATTTAGTGACTTACCCAGGGTCATGGAGTTAGAAACTATTGGAGATTAGACTTGAATTCAGGTCTTCCTAACTCTACTCAGTGCACTCTTTCCACTGTGCATCTCATCGCCTCATGAGAACGCTGACACAGATTAACATTTTGGCCTATTTAGTGGCCAAGCAGGGATTAGATAACCCAACCACAAAGTCTGTAAATTCATCTTCCTGAAATTTTAAATTTATTTTGCATTTAATGTAGGTAGGCTAGTCTATGAAGGACTACCCTTGAAGGTTTGTCAATATCCCCAGCCTGCTTCCAGACTAAGTCACCATTTGGAAACATACAATGATAACATTTTTATACATTAATGGCTCAGAAGTTGCAACTGTGTGATGGCAATTGCAGTGTAACTGACTACAGAGCTGTAAGAACCAGTGACTGGGGTATTGTTGAACTGGTACTAAGTGAACACACAAAAAAGGGCTAACACAGCCAGCTGTCATTTTCTTTCCTTTTCAGTTCTAGGAGTCAGGATTCTAAGCTTGTGAAGGTTTGGGTAGGAGGATGTTTTTCCCTCACCCTACCCCATGGGGGTAGATACATACCACCTTCTTCTTCTTCTTCTTCTTCTTCTTCTTCTTCTTCTTCTTCTTCTTCTTTCTTTCTTTCTTTCTTTCTTTCTTTCTTTCTTTCTTCTTCTTCTTCTTCTTCTTCTTCTTCTTCTTCTTCTTCTTCTTCTTCTCTCTGTCTCTCTCTGTCTCTCTCTGTCTCTCTCTCTCTGTCTGTCTCTCTGTCTGTCTGTCTCTCTCTCCCTCTCCTCTCAAATCTATATTCCAAGATAGACATATCCAGGAAGAACATCATGAGTTCAGATGATCCAGGAGTCACACCCACAACTGTAGATAGCAGCAGTAGCCACTGGAACAGAAGCTACATATGACTGATGCCTGTGGAAACTTCTGCAGACAGATGAGAAAAGAGTCACTCAAGGAAATTGGTAGCTTCAGTGTGCATGAGCCTTGAAGAATAAAGTGCTGGCTATGACTCGAGAAATGCATTAACTCGAGGATCTCAGCTCAGTAATCCAGCCAGCACAAAGCTATATCTAAGGAGCACTTCAAGAGGCCTCCTCAAAAGGAGGGAAAGGATTTTTAGGGCCAGGAATGGAAGGTATTCCTTTGCCACATGTATTCTCTACATGCCTATCACATTAAGTTTAAGCCCACAATCCTCAGGAACCTTATTAATGCAAGGTGGAAGAGGATATGCCCCAAGCATGAAGAGGAACTTTTTTTGTTAAATCTCAGTAAATTTCTTTTTTAAGTGTTAATTGATAACTATTTACTAACTGTTAAGGGAGAATACCCATGGACTCATTTATGACAGAATCAGAAATTCTTAGTTGCTCAGAGTTATCCTTAGAACCCCAAGGGGCAAAATACTAAGCTACCTTATGGAGACCCTAGACTGTGAATGTGAGTGTTCATCTGAAGGGAGTGGTCCCAGAAAGAGTGCTACATATGAAAATGGGAAGGATTATTTTTTGTCTCCTCAGACTTAGGGATCACAAGATTCAAACAGGCAATCAATAACCATGTGTTAGGGACTTACTATCATGAAATCAATGACACAGAAAAGTCTCAGGGAGCATGTATTTTAATTGTTGAGTAAGACAAACTTGAAAGAAAATGAAAGATATACCTGTTTCAAATGAAGTCTTAATTTTTAGAAGTCCCATATCTATCTCCCTTAGGACTAATGTTAATTTCCTTGTGTCCAAAATAAATATATGTATAACCATTTCCCATATATCCCTTGCTGCCTTATTTGAACATAGATGATCATTCTTTGACAAGTTAGGGCTGAAATGATCTGGCCCTACAGGAGACACAGGTAAAGACTTGCTGTTATTTGGTCAGTTTGTCAGGGAGATGGAGAGGCATAAAGCAATAGGGAGACAGAGAGGGGGAAAGGAAGGGAGAGAGAGAAGGGGGGAGAAAAGAGAGAGAGAGAGAGAGAGAGAGAGAGAGAGAGAGAGAGAGAGAGAGAGAGAGCAAGAGAGAGAGAGAGAGAAAGAGAGAGAGAGAGAATTGGTTAGATACAATGTGAATGATGGTAGAGAGGAGTCGTTAGATGGAATATTGGATGGCTATACTCTTCATAGAAGAAGTTAAAACTAAATTATACAGTTTAGCTTCATCAGTTTGGATTGATGGGTGAAAAGGTGCCTAATACTTGCTTTAATGAATAGGAAAAAGTACCATGTTTTATCAGCATTGATAAGTAGCCTATATAGGAAAGATACAGACTCTTTCCAAATGATTGAAAACCTCTGGCTTTTCAAGTATTTTAACTGACTCCTTTTAGTATGGTTTATGCTATGACTTTGCTAAATAAAGATCAAGTTTAGACTAGCCAGTGTTGGGATCATCATGGATTCTGATTTAGTGAAGTTTGAATGAATGAAGTTGACTCTCTGTGCTTGGTTATATGGTCATGCCACATTTAACTAAAACTTGTGGGGAATACGGTATTCCACATGGATTTTCCAGATAGCTGAAGGTTATGCCTCCAAGCACCTAAATTTGGTTTGCTTCTATCATTTTGATGGATACTTTCTAAAACATATTATATACATCAATGTTTTCTACAATAGAGGCTATAGGAGCAAATAGAATGCTATTTTTCTTCATGCCTCAGGGTCATCAACATGACCACTCATCCTTGTATGCTGTTGTAATATACAATATAGGGCAGCAATGGGTTTAGAGTTTTTTTAGTTCTTTTCATCACCAACAGGCTGTCATTTTGAAACCCTATCCCTGTGGCTCTGCCTGCCCATTGTAGAATGCTCCTTCTAGTCTTCTGTGGGATGGGAGACCAGATAAGATTCTTCACAAATTTGGTTACAATAAATAAGACTCAATAAGGTTCTGAGTGAAAGTGCAAGGGCCTGGGTTTGCTCCACGTACTTTGCAACAGCTACTTGGAAGGCCTCAGGGGTATGTTCTGGAGGGCTGACATTGCCAGAAATCTGACATGAATCTAAGTGGGGCATTATCCTATTATTTCATTCTTTTAGGGTAGAAAATTGGAGTTTGGAGAACAAGATAAAGACTGGGTTGCCCTCAGGGACTTTATTTTCCTTCAAAAGGACTTTTCTATGATTACAAGTTGGCACTGAGCTAGGATGATTGCAATTTTCAATTATCAACACAGCCTAATCTCCAGGTGACAAACACACAGCAGAGTTCTCTGTGTAATTGTATATACTCATCTAAAAGCAAGAAGCAAAGAGCAGTGAGAAAAGCAGTATTTTGGAATCAGAAGACATGAGTTTGAATCCCAGGTCTATCATTTACCAGTTGTATAACTTTGAACAACATATCATTTTAGTGTGGCATAGTAGACAGAGCCCTGAATTAGAAGTTAAGAGAGGCCTGGGTTCAAATCTCATTTCTGACTCTTAAGTAAGCCCTTCACAATCTGACTTCAACATCTCTCTGGGAAGATTGCACATTACTTCACTTCACAGCCCCTGGGCTCCAGCTAAATTGACTCACTTGCTGTTCACCTTCCATGAACTTGCATGTTCACTTTCATCTCTCATCTTTCACCATTGAAGACCTGATCCCTGGACTTTTCTCTCTCCTCATTTTCACCTTTTCAAACCTATAGTTCCTATCAAGGCTTAACTCAGCTGGCACCTCTAATGCAACAGAACTTTTGTAATCCACCCTAGTTGTTAATCTCTCTCTCGGCACCATTTCCTTATTCTATACAATCCTACATTTCTTTATCTAAATATGCAACATCTCTCATAGAATGTTAAGGTTCTTGAGAGTAGGAACTATCTTATTATTGTCTTTATATTCCCCAAACCTGGTCCAGTACCTGGGACATAATCAGCACTTGTTGATCAACTGGCTGCATCATCCAAGGCAAATCATTTGATCTTTCTGATGCTCAGTTTCCTCATCTGGAAAACAGAAATAATAATGCTGGTAATACTTCCTTTATAGGGTTGTTGTTTAGGATCAAATGTTTTATGATGATTTATAAAGAGTGCTTTGACAATCTTTAAGTGCTGATATAAATGTCAGCAATGATTGTTACCTTATAGCTCTCAGTTTCCTCAACTGTACAATGGGGAGAGTAAAATTTTGACAACCTAACTCACAAAGTTATTGAGGAAAAAGTACTTTGTGAAGCATTATACAAAGGAGAATTATCAATATGCTGATACAGGAATTCTTCTTTGGGAATATATCTCTTGATCCATATTTAAAAGACTGAGAGGAGAACAGAATAAATCTCAGTTTTATTCACTGCTCTGGGTATTTTGAGCCCATTAATTTCAATCACATCCGTGATCTATAAAAGAAAAAGGCAAAGATTTAGAATAATAGTCTCAAGTCAAAATTAAGCAAAAGACCATTTATTAATTTTTCGAAAAGACATGCACTTTTAAACCTATGAAATGAATATAGAGAACTCAGATGAACAAAAAATAGTTCTAAATATGTTTGTCAATATTACCGCTTGGTAAGATAGAAAGAAGTGGTGCACGTGTGTATGTGTACACACACACACACACACACACACACACGTATATTTTTGGACCATATTTAGAAAGCCCTATTTTTCCCTTCCAAGTCAATGGGGGAAAATAGTCATGATATTTCAATTAAAGAATATTCCTTCATTGTCTGTCTTCCTGTAAGATGCAGCTGTTTCTTAAGTCCTTCCCTAGAAACAACTCAATGCTGCTGACTTGAATAATATTTTGCTTTCATTTAGAAGGAACTACAGAACTATTTGGAGCAGCACTTGAATTCTCCTCTTTTCTGATGTAAATTTCTATCCTTATTCTAACTAGATTAGCTTTAATGGAAAGACAAAAATAATGAACATTTTGATTAAGACAAGTTGGGAAATGGCCAAAACCTAATAAAAGTGGGAGGGAGATAAAACCTGGTCTTTTCAAATTAAATGAATTGTCTATATAATGAGGGAAAAAAAAGTTTAAATTAGTTATTCAGTGGTCCCTAAATGAAGCATTAGTAATCCCTATCACTGAAAATCTGTAGAATCTTAAATCAAATTGATCTATTATTTTTCTTTTATGCTTAATTAAGTAGTCAAAATGCATAAAGTTGCAGGAAACCTTTCAAGAAGGAAGTTTTTTTGTTTGTTTTTGGTTGGTTTTTGTTTTGTTTTGGTTTTCTTTTTGAGACAGGTGGAGTTTGTCCTTAAGAACTTGGATACCTTTAATATAATTGAACACACATTCTCTGCTTTTATACTTTTGTAGGCACACAAACTTCAGTGAATTTGCTTTATAGATGAAAGAGAAACAGAATTTCAGTGAGACAGGACCTCAGGGATAATCTACTTCAGGGGTCCCTAACCTGGGGACTTAAGGGTTTCTAATTGATGAATTTACTGTTTTCCCCATATATTCATAACAGTATGGCAATACAATTGGTTTCCTTTGTAATTCTATGATTTTTTTTTCTTATGCATTTAAAAACACTATTCTGAGAAGGGATTCACAGGCTGCTCAGAAGGGGTACTATGACGCACAAAAAGGATAAAGCTCTTTAGTCTAGGCCTACTGGCACCTACAGAGGAATCTACATTCTCAACAAGTGATATCCCAGTAAGAGGGGGCCCACTATGGGCCCCAGGAAGTCCATGGCATTTAGCCATTATTCTAATTGTTGTGAAACTGTTTTGTTTATCTTCAGCCCCTACAACTTTCCCTCAGTGTATTCTGGGATCAGACAGAGCAAGTCAAGTAAGTCCCTCTTCCATGTGACAATTCTTTAGATATTTCATTTTGAATAAGTAAATTCTGAGAAGTTATTTAGCAGGAGATGGGCTGACTGTATATTTCATCCCTCATACTACTCAGTATGTACTATACATGGTACTTACTTGTGTATGAGGCACCAAGACAAGACAGAGAAAGCTAAATTGTCCATTTGCCTTAGAGAATTCAATCTAGGGGCTGGCTAGGTTGCACAGTGAACAGAGCACTGGTCCTGGAGTCAGGAGGACCTCAGTTCCAATCTGGCCTCAGACACAACACTTACTTGCCTTGTGAACTTGGGCAAGTCACTTAACCCTAATTGCTTACCTCCCCCCCTCCAAAAAGCAAAAACAGACCAGAAAGGCTGAGAGGGGATGGGAATGGTACAGTGTTCACCAATGCAATGTGAAACCTGATGATAAATTTGAATTAGGGTCTCAGCTCAGATTTTATGTATAATAGCACTTATGATTCCTCACACTGACTCTCTTTCTAGTGGAGAAACAGCAGTGGAACTCATGTACTGGTGATGTCTCTGCAGTTGAATAAAAGCATTTTGAGGGCAAGAGCTGTCATTGGTTTTGTTTGTTTGTCTATCTCTTGTATGTGTGTGTGTGTGTGTGTGTGTATTATATATATGTACTATATATATATATATATATATACTTAACATATGTATTTTCAGGGCTCAGCACACTGCTTGGTACAAGTAATTCTTAATAGATTTGGTATATAGACTTGTCATAGGAAGTACTTAATAGATTTTTCATTCATCCGTACTATCTGGTTTCAGCTCCATGGAACAAGATTCTCCTCCCAGGATAAGTTCATCACTTCCAAATTCACTACCATGCAGTTAACTCAAGCCTTGATTGACACTACCTCCCTCAGCCTTCTTTCCACTCTGATTGGAGGGCTGGAGAGCACAGTACCAAACTCTTCCCACTGCTTCCTTTTATAGAGGACAGAAACTAAACTCTCACTGGCCTCTGCTGACCTGCCCAGTTTTAAATCCATGAAACAAAATGCCCCATGCCAGATACCCCCTGATATCCTGAGATCCTTCTTTCCTGCCTCCTTTTCTGTGTCATCTTCACCTTTAGTTTTAAGTTCCTTGAGGGAAGGGATTGTTTTTCTTCTTATTAATTATATCCCCAGAACTTAGTGCAGTACTTGACACATTTGTTGTTGAGTCTTTTTTTGGTTGTGTCTGACTTTTTGTGAACCCATTTGGGGTTTTCTTGGCAAAGATACTGGAATGGTTTACCATTTCCTTCTCAAGTTCATTTTACAGATGAAGAAATTGAGGCAGACAAGGTCAAGTGATTTGCCCAGGGTCACATAGTAAGTGTCTGAGGACAGATTTGAACTCAGGAAGATGAGTCTTCCTGACTCCAGGCCTGGGGCTATATACATTTTGTGACCTACCCCTTCCCCCCTTACATTATAGCACATAGGTCCTTAATAAAGATTTATTGGATTGGATTGGACTCATTCCTTGCCAGTAAACTTCAGGTCGTCCAGATAATTTAGATCAAACCTGTCTTCATCTGCTGCTATCTGGATTCAACATTTTTCTCCCCAAGTACTTTAAAACTACAGGGCTTTGAAGCTAGCTACTATCCATCAGCAAAGGTATTCACCTCTTCTCCCAAACTTACCACAAACACACCTTGTTCAAGTAATTGAGCTATGTTGGACCATGCAATCACTCATAAAGTAGCCTTTCCTGATCCCTTCCATCTTCACAACTCTTCTATGAATGCATAAAGTTGCACGAAACTTTTCAGGGAGGAAGAGCTTTTGTTTGTTTGTTTTTGAGACAGGTATAATTTGTCCTTACGAATCTGGATACCTTTAACATAACAGAACATACATTCTCTGTTTTTATTGAATTCTCTGCTTTAATTGAATTCAATTAAAACAGCAGATACTTATTAAGAGCCTCCCATGTACAAGGCACATTTCCAAGAAAAAAAAAATAAGTGTAATAGAGTAGACTGATAATTAGTGTTGCTAATATGAGTCTTTGCCAAAAACCACACAATTGTTAGCTCTCATCTTTAGCTTGAAATTACTTTGTACATAATCTCCATGATGAGTCACATGATATACTGCATATGCACAGGTAACTAAGTCTTCAGTAACTTAGGTCATTGCAGGATTGGGGACTGAGAAGTTACATGACTTGCCTAGAAGCACCCTGTCATTGTGTGTCAATTGGTTCTTTAACTTAGGTCTTCCTGACTTTGATACCAGTGCTTTCTTAACTATGCCATGATGCCTTTCTCATATGAAAGACTTAAAAAGTAATTTTGAGAGGGAGAGACCACTCACTCTTCAGGGTTTCAGAAAGGCCTCATCTTTTTCCTACTTGCTAGCCTACTCTGCTTCAGAGAGCTTCAGTACTCCCAGAGTACCTCTGGTGAAAATTTCAAGAGTATGGGGATATAGACATCTTCCAGTAACTCCCCAGGATAGTTATCTGCATCCTTACCAAGCTAAATAGTCATTCTATTATTGTCCTCACATCTACCTACCATCCAAGACCTTGAGTACTGTGGTCAACTCTAAGCATTCCATTTTATGAAGGACATTGATGGGTTGAAATACATTCAGTGGAAAAGCAACCAGGATGGTGAGTGAATTAGAAACATGCCACAGGGGCTTAGATGTGCTGGTAAATGTTTAATAGCCAGCCCTCCAGAAAAATAGAAAGTATGCATGACATACTTTGAAGTTTAATCTGTGTTATCCACATATCCATCACTCACTTAAGTCTAGAATTTAACAAAACAATAAATCAAGCCCTGATTTATAGCATTTGGCCATTTTTAAGGTGTAAATGCTCACAATGAAAATAAAACAATTTGTTCTCATGAGCCAGTACAAGCTGGCTCTAGCACATCCCTGCACCTGAAGAAACTGGGATGTTTAGCTTAGAGAAGACTTAGGGAAGGGGATAAACATTCATTTAGCATCATGTGCCAGGCAGATGTGCTAAGCATTTTACAAATATTATCTCATTTGCAATTCACAGCAACCCTGAAAGGTAGGTTATCCTCATAAAGATATATTATTCTCATTTTATACTCGAGGAAAATGAGACAAACATATTAAGTGACTCACCCAGGGTCACACAACTATTAAGTATCTGAAACCAACTCACAGGAACTTGAATTCAGGTCTTCCTGACTCTAGCCTCAGCCCTTTAACCACTGATCTACTTAACCATGTGATAGTTGTTCCCAAGCATACAAAGTTTCTGGCATTTACATAGCATTTTATGTAAAGCACTGTAAAGTGCTCTTGAACATCATCTAATTTGATATTCACAACAAACCTGTCAGGTATGAGCTGTAGATAGGTATTGTCCCCTATTTACAGAGGAAGAAACAGGATTTTAGTATCTTCCTATTTCTACAGAGTTAAGAGTCTGAGACAGGATTCAAACCCATATCTTCCTCCAATACTCAATCCACAATATCATACTGTCTCATTTTCAAGTACTTGAAGAGTTTTCATGGGAAAATGAAAGACATTTTAGACTTGTTCCACTTGGTTTGAGCAGCAGACTTAGGAAACATAGGTAGCAGTTCTACAGATATAGATTTCAGATTGATATAAGGAAAAAAAAATTCCCTCACAATTAGAGCTATTCCAAGGAAGCAATGGATTCACCCTCACTGGAGGTCTTTTAAGAGAAGCTGAATTCCTTGAGTATGTTGGAGAGGGAATTCTCAGTTGAGTATGGGTTGGATTAGATAGCTTCTGAAGTCCTTTCCAACTCAGAGTATCAATGATTGCCACCCTCTACTTTATTACTTATTTATTTTTATTGTCTACTCTCTTTTTATTACTTATTTTATACTCTTTTTAATTTTTATTTAATTTTTATTCATTCATTCATCTATTTGTTTGTTGTTGTTTTTGCTTTTTTGGAGGGGGAAGGCAGGGCAATTGGGTTTAAGTGACTTGCCCAAGGTCACACAGCTAATAAGTGTTAAGTGTCTGAGGCTGGATTTGAACTCAGATCCTCCTGACTCCAAAGCCAGTGCTCCACTCACTGCACCATCTAGCCACCCCACATTCATCTATTTATTTATATTGTCTACTCTCTTTTTCTTCAGACTTTTCTCATGAAGAGTGGATCCTTCTTACCCAAGTGTGAGTCATTCTTATTGCTACTATGGAAATTTAAGGAAAACACATTAGTTCAAAGTATAAAACATGAAAGACAGAGCTTGCTTTCCACAGAGTGATAATAAACTGGGCTCGAGAATGAAATAGCACATCCTAGAAAATGGTCCATAACTAAGAAAGTGATGCCTGACTTGATGAATTGGAAAGAATATTTCAGATGGTAGCATTTCAGCCATAAAATTTGTACCTATTGCCACAATTGTAGGGTTATAGTCAATACAGGTAGGAACACCACAGATTCTGATATGGGACCTTAGGTTTCTGGCACTGGCCCCAACCTTGAACAGAGCACCATGTACCCTAAAATAATTCTGCTATTACAAGTATTAGTAGATTACATTTTAGGTCTCACATCCCTGGATTAATGGAACACTGTGGTGGGCTTGTAAGACCTCTGAAAAATATTATGATGGTATAGCACCTCACCCCTGAAAAACCATATCTGAGACTACCCAAACTTATCCACCATTATTACCAATACACCTGGTGCAAATAGTGATTCTACTCAGACCTGCTTATTCCAAACTTTTTGACAATCTTTCTGTAAATATTTTTTTTCTATTTCTCTCCTCTTCCTTGACAAATTTGTTATCAAAAAGAAAAAACAATCTGCCAAACAATAAGTTCCACTGTGTATGGTTTCCAGATATATCATGCTCTGCTTTAATATGCACAAAATCATATTATCTTTATGGAATATAAATTGGCATGATACTTCTTCCAAGTCATAGTGGATGTAATGGTTAGGTTTGGTTATTTACTGCATGACTCCTTTCTGCTAGGGGATGAATTAGCTACTGGGAGATCTGTGAAAGTATAGCTTCAGTGACTACTTCCAGAGGAAGAATCTTTCTGCTCAAACAAAAATAGTAATTAAGGTTCTGATAGGTTTATTTGCTTTTCTTATTGGAAATGGTCCAGTCACTCAAGAGAAACCCCACGTCCCACTTTCCTATGCCCCCTGAGGATTGTTCTCATTACCACAATAACCCCCTGACCAAACTTCATCTATTAACATTCTTCTCTTCCTCCTCTTCTTATCACCATCATTATTTGGTTTTATGCCTGATATTTTAACAGTGTGGGGAACTCCAGGTAAGGAAATCCCTTCTCCAATGTAGGTCAACACTAGCAATTTAAACTTTAGAGAGTTGCCTATGTCACTGAGTAGTGTCTTCCCTTGTCACATTGTCCAAGTGTGTCAAAGGCAATAGAAATGCATCTTCAAAGGTCTTTTCTGACTGATATTAGCTTTCTAATCTCAAAACACTGTGTTTCTTTAAAGTTGTGTCCCATTCTTCACTGCACATTTCAAGCATAACTAGATGATAGCTTTAGAGCTGGAAGGAACGTTAAAGTCACCTACTTCAAAACTATTTTTACTAACGAGGAAAGTGAAACCCAGGGAGGTTGAATAACTTTTCCAGTGTCACAGAAGCAATTAGTTTAAAGGCCAGATAGTTGAACTGAGGTCATCTGACTTCAAATCTAGTGTTTTTCTTTGCATTGGTTTCCCCCATTGTCCACACTGCCATCTGAAGACATTGCAAACTAGAATAGATCCATAAGAAACTGACCGATGATTGAATTCATCTAGGAATGATATGAAGGAACTGGAAGGGCTTAGCATAAAGTAGAAAAGAAGTAAGGAAGACATGGAAGACATCTTAAATAGTTGAAGGATTGATGTGAGGGATTAGACTCATTTTTCTTGGCCCTACTGGGAAGAACTAGAATCAATGAATAGGAGCTGGATCTGAGATCTGCAAAAAAGAAAAAAAATCCTAACAATCAGATCATGTGATGTACTATTTTGGGAGATAGTGAGATCCCTGCCATTGGAATTCTTCAAACAGATAGTAGATTACTGCTTGCAAATGCAATTCATGTTTTAGGTAGGAGATTAGATCAGAATGCCAAGTACCTTTCTATTTCCAACATTCTAAAGTGTTTCTTGGGGCTGAGAGAAGAAAAAAAGTAGAACAGTAGAGGCAAAAGTATACAGATTGATAAGCAATCTTATTAGGAAATTTGCATACTACTTACATGCCGTAATTGTGTTAAGCTATCATGACAGCATTATAATGTTGTGTGATATCTAGATGCTATTTCTGCTGAGAATGAAGAAGGGAGCCTTGAAAATAGAGCTGTTGTTGTTGCTGTTGTTCTGCAGTAAGGACCAAGTGTTCTAGGCTGGGGTTGACTCAGATCAGTCTCTTGGTATTTTAAGTTCCATATTAGAACAAAATGAGATGTTCATAGATCACTAAACGGTCAATATTTAGCCATAGCCATTCTCTTCTCATGAAGAGTGGATACTTCTTACTCAGGTGTGAATCATTCTTCCTGTAACTGCTTTGTACTC
>CM053587.1:63374402-63406555 GCA_028646515.1 Pseudochirops corinnae
CTATTTATATTGTCTACTCTGTTTTCCTTCACACTCTTTTTATGAAGAATGCATCCTTCTTACCCAGGTGTGAATCATTCTTCCTGTAGCTGCTTTGTACTCAGGTGATGAGGAAGTGATGTTAGCAATCTGAACTATTTGTCTGCTAAGCCTACGAAGTCTAAAAGACTGTTAGAATGTTTCAACACCTTTAAGGAAAAGGAGCCTAATCTACAAGGAAGGGAGGCACTGGGCTATTGTTCCTATCACACCAGGACACATCAACAAGATTTATTAAGTGTTTACAATGTGCCAAGCAGTGTGCTAAGCACTGATGACACAAAATAAAAGCAGTTCCTGTCCTTAAGAAGTTTACATTCTAAAGTGGAAGATTGACATGTAAATAAAAAAAGGTACCTAGAGGATACTTGCAGAGCTAATACAAGATAGCCTCAGAAAGGAGGGCATGAGGAACTGGGAAGGTCTCCTTCAGAAGGTGGTATTTGAGCTGAATCTTGAAAGAAACTAGAGAAGAACAGAGGTCTGCTGGAACTTAGGCATTTTGGGGGCCCTCAACATTTAGGCTAAATGCTAAATTTTGGGTCAGAGAATTTTTGATTCTTTCCCTCATCTAAATTAATTTTTAGTCCTTGGTTAGCTTTTAAAGCAAAACAAAACAAAACAAAAAAAGAAATATTTTCTTATAAGTTCAAGTTAAGTTTTAAATAGCAACATAAAATGAAATTCTTTTTTTTGGGGGGGGAGGTAATATGGCAGTGAGGGAAAGGTTTAATGGAAATCTCATTTCAGTGTTCATTATAATGTCACTCCCACAGCAAAATTACACTATATCCTTGACAGAGATTAAAGGTTTTACTCCTCCTGATTATCAGCAACAACTCCCCTCATTAACAGATCATCTTGCCACCTACACAGCCATTTATCCAAATATATAGGTGAAATAAAAAATAAATAAAATGACTAATCCATAAGGGCACACTGGCAAAGTGCAGTTAGGGGAAGGGCTGTATGCCTTGGAGAAAAATGAAAAATTGTATTAAACCTATATTTCACAGGGCACAGGAAAGCAATGTCTCATTAGCCCATCCATCTCTGCATCTGTCCTGATGATATTTCATAGTTATTTTCACAAAAGGAGGATATTTTGCATATTTTCTGTTAACTTTTGATTTTGTCTTAAAGTTGAGGTAGGGTAGAAATTGACTGGGTGGTCTTTAAGGGACTTATAGAAGGGACTATTTTGAAGACATTGGTGACCCTCTGTCTTTACTAAGGAAAGAGCAGAGGAGACATGGGATGTGTTAATGGAGAAGGCTATTGATCTTTGGGGTAGCTTATAGAGGCAACTAGTGTAGTTTTTTCCTGTGGGTCTTTTAAGACAATGGATGAAACATAAATTTCATGCTTACTTCAGCTTCCCCCTCCCCTTTTTATCTTTTATCTGATCTCTTAATTTCATAGCAGTGCCAGAAATGCCACCATCCTCTTGAGGTCCACAGAAGAATGCAGCCTTCAGGAACTAAAACAGATGACTATGGCCTACCTTGGAAATGATTTAACTGAGAACAGGGAGCAGAGCACAAGGCTCAGTAGAGATTCGATTTCCTTTTTCTGTGGGCCTAGATGGCTACTGAAGTCCCATTGAACTCAAATTCTATGATTCTGAAAACTATTATCCATCTTACCAAATTCCCTCTTTTAGTCACAGATCCAAGCAGAAGTCTGGCATGTCTTGACAAGTTAAAGGACTATAGCCATGCCCAGGAGTGGAAATCTCTTTGACAAACGACTGTTTATTCTAACTAATGAATAAGTGGGAAGTCAGGATATGTGGGGAAACAAAGAAAAACTAGCAAATAGAAGGAAGCAGGCAAAAACAGAAACCACAACCAAGCTGAGTTAACCAGAGGGAAGAGGTAAGGCCAGAGCAAAAGAATGAGGAAAACCAGAACTGAAGGGTTAATACCTTGAGGAAACCAAATGAGACAATGTGGAATAAGCTCTTACGAGAATAAGCTCTCTTTATTTGGTGACATGATAAATACAGTATTTCATTCTATAACATTTTAGAAGGAAGGGGCAAAGTCTCTTTTCTTTTTCTTTGCTGTATTATCTTTCTCCTTTTCTCCATCAAGGCACCACATCTAGTGAGGTGTGGGGTTCTGGGGATATCAAAGGAATCTTTCATTGAGGCCCAAGCACATGAAATTGTTATCAGGCTGTGGCAGTGAATGCTTGAATTCAGACAATAATTGTATCTGGGGCTATGAGTGAAATGAGATTTGATTTTGCTACCTGCCAGCCAGCTACCCAGCCCTGTAACAAATTAAAATGAGATTATCTGACACTGTCAAGGTTTTATAAGTTTTTTAAAAATAAATTCCATCACCAGACCCCTACTTCTGCTAGTGGTTGTGGTTAAACCTGATGAATGATATTGCTGATTAATACTGTTTACTTTTAAGTCATAGATCATAGGACTTTAGAGTTTGAAGGGGCCTTAGAGACCATCTAGTCCAGCCCCCTCAATTTGCAGAACAGAAAATGTTTATCTTTGTTGTCCTGTAATAATTTTAGACTGCGAGCTTTGAAGTATTTTCCTCCCTCTCTCTCCCCCCTTTTTCTTTTCATATCATTGCTCCATCTGCCAACCTGTAACAGCCAGGTAGAGAGGGAAGATTTGGAGTTGGGAGAATTTCAGCCCTACAGTAAACATCAAGAGTGACAGAAAATTAGAAAATTGTCTTCATTAGCTATTGTCAGTGGCAGCATGTTGTTTTGCTAGAGATCATTTAGGGAATTGAACTCCACAGCATACGGCTGTGAGACAGGGTTTAACTAAGAGCCAGACTTTGCCAATTTACTGTGCTTTTTTTTTTCAGGTGTACTTCAGATAGAAAGTTTAGAAAAAATGACAAACTCTAAAGTTGATTGCAACAAACTTTATTTTCTGAATTACTTTTGGGAGTATCTGTACCTATACTTTAAAAAAAAGTTTGATGTATTTGAATTTGAGGTAAATGCATATTTCACTATGGTAATGGGAATTTGAATATCTTCCCTGTCCCTTGAGAGGCTTAAGTGCATTTGAAGACCTTTCCTGATTTGAAAATATACTCTGCCCTGTAATAGGCTGAATGTAGGCACATAGAGCCTGTGGTGGGAGGCTTGTTTTTCAGGGACACCCAAAGCTTGTTTCTTTGTGATTAGGCAGTGTGTCATGAGGGTTGGGGTGTTCTCTGACCCTGGAGAAGGCTATATATACCTCTGAGAAGAGATTTTGCTTTGGGACTCACTCATGGGAAGAGCTGTGTGCTTTGGCCAGATGAAACTCTGGGCAACCATTGAGCCTCCCAGCTTTGAAAACCCAGATGTTGCTGCTTCTCTCTCTGGTAACTAATACTGTATGTGTGTAATGGCCAGACAGCTAGAATCCCTGTCTGTTGGTTTGCTGAATTGTGTTATTTTCTGGTTTGTTTTTTTTTTTGTCTGCTTGTAACTTGTTTATTTTCTTTGAAGTTTAGGGTGCTGACATTTTTCCCTGAACTAGGTAAATAATTAAAATAAGATTGTTAACCCTTTTTGAGCCGCTTTCCTTTAGAAAAGCAGATCAACAAACCTGTGCTAGCAGCCATCCTGGGTATGCTAGGGTGTTTACTGCTATGTAAGCTGGTATTGGTTATAACTATGAAGTTCTTTCAAAGACATTAAATCAAGGCAATAACTGGTAACTTAGAAATTATTCTTTCTCTAGTAAGAATGTACTAGAATGTACCAGGGGAACTTCTTGTGGTCTCCTATCATATTCTTGTTCCCCAGAGGCTATTTTGGGAAGTGGGTGATTTTCTCTACGTACTCCACTAACAGAACCAACGGGTGCAGCTTTACTCCAAGGAGTCCAGACTTCTGACATGGTCCCTTTTCCCAGGGAGCTTCTATTATGGTGAGAGAAGAAAAAAAACTGATATACATGAAACAAATTTCCAGTGCACTTAGAATTCTCTCAATGTGCATATTCTCCTCAGCAATGTGACTAACTTATCCATGCCTCTCTATCCAGTATAACTTTCATCTATGCCCTCCCATCATGTACAGACACTCAGAAACGGAGAGCAAAAGGCTTCTAAGGTTGCTAAATTATTGAAAGAAATGTTTCTCAGTTTCTGGAATTCTTGCCAGGATTCATTCAGACCAAGTCAGAGAATTTGAGAATAAAATGCTTGTGAGGTAGAGGATTCCACAGATGTGGAACATTGCATACATTATCAGATTTATATATTTTCTTTCCCATGTATGAGTCAGGTTTGCTATTTTTTCTCTTTTCTTCATCTTTTTCTTCTTTTAGAAATGTTTGCTATTAAGGATGGTTCTTTTGGAGGAGAAAATCTGGATGATATATACATATATATATATACACACACACACACACACACACACATATATATATATATATATATAAACAAAAGATAGCAATAAAATTTATTTTTAAATATGTAACTAAAGAAGATGCTAGTATTGACCATCATTAAGATTCTTGAGCCACACCTTCTCATTCCCTAGGGGATTCAAAATCTGAATATTTCATCCACATACTCATTATAGAAAAGGGAGAAGTAAAGATTTCCCAATAGTCTAGATTGCCTGTTGAATTAAAAGATAGAACATGAAGTACAGTTTGGGGCCAGCTCTAGATACAATGGGTTAGGTGAGTTTGCATTCATTCATCAATCAAAATAGCTCATCCTAAGATCTGAGCTCCAAAACTGAGTGAATTAAGCCTGTCAGGAACACAGGGCATGGTCTCTTAAGGTCTAGCCTGAAGGATGCTTTTCCAGATGGGAAAATTTCAGGACTTATAGTATAAGCTGTTCAGGTAAGACTGGATTTCCTGATGAATGACTGAATGGGTTTCTCCATGACTATGTCCTTCTATTGGTCATTCACATTTATAGTAGGCAAGAGTCAAGTTATTACTTTTCTCCTGGTACTATAGTACTATACATTTAAAATTTATAATATCAAGAACTAACAGTTCTGATTCTTAGCACCCTCTCTATATTTTTCCACCTCTCTGCCATCCTGACCTCAGAAGCAGAACTAAGAATCATTTTATGTTTTCCTTTGTTTCATGAATTGCCAGAGCTAAAGAATTCAGATCCAAGAGGTCAGACTCCATGGAGAGCAAAATCCATGAAATCTGACAAAAATAACAGATTATAATGAAGTGCTCTACTGTGTGACAAAGACAACAAGCACTAAAGTCATTCAGAAGAAAGACAGACTAATGGTGGCCTAGAACTAATGGGATTTTAGTAAGATTCTCTCTTTGCCTCCTCTGTTCTTTCATAGAAATATGAAGAATGATAATTGATTGTGTTTAGTATTGATCCAGGAAAGAAGGTCATCCTTAAGTTGGGTTTTAAAAATTGAAAGAATATCATCTGGTGAAAAGGAAGGAGGAAAGTTTTCTCATGTGTGCTTAAAAGACTGAGAGTTGAGGAGAGGAAGGAACTTTCAGTAAAGGCCTTTTTAAAAAGCCTAGAAGGTAATGACTAAGAAGTACCATCAGTATATCTTCTATTATGTGGGAAATTGACTCATACATTTGCATCACAGCTTTTTGCTACTGTCAAAGAAAAAAATGTCCTTTGAGGTGCTCAATGCATGTGTTTATTGCAATGCCTAATAGATCCTATACATTTGCGACTGGGATCACCAATCAACTATAGGACCAAATGAGCACAATTCAATAGCCCAGTGAATGAAGGGCACATAGTTTCCAGGGGTGGGGAACCTGTGGCCTTGAGGCCGCATGTGACCCTCTAGATCCTCAAGTGCAGTTCTTTGTCTGGACCCAGACTTCACAGAACAAATCCCCTTAATAAAAGGATTTGTTCTGTAAAACTTGGACTCAGTCAAAAGGCTGCACCCAAGGACTTAGAAGGCCATATGTAACCTCAAGGCCTCAAGGTCCCCACTGCTGTGTTAGAGAAACTAAAGGCAGACCTGTATATGCAACAACTAAACAGTCCTACAATGAAAGTAGTTTGACTGGGGTTATATATACCCCCTCCTGGTCATCTGATCAGTCCCTGCCTAACCCTTGGCCTGTTGACTGAAAAAGGTTATATCAGAGTGGCAATTCAATATTATTCTATGGGTAGGATGTTGGCTCAGGAATTTTTAACCCAAGAAGTTGCTTCCTTAGAGTAACTTGGATTCCTTTATCAACTAGCCATTTTATTGAACTCCCTCTGGATCAGTTTTAGGCTTAGGTATGAGAATAATTTGCCCTGGCTTTGTGTGAACCAGGGAACCCTGAGAAGATCCTAGCTTTCTCTGTTGGTCAGAACAAGGAATTTGAATTCTTTTTTCTCTTTTTAAAAAAAATAGATTTAAATACTAAAACTTGAATACACAATAAGAAAAGAAGAAAACACTATGAACTTAAGTGCAGAATAAGGGAAGAAAAAAAAAGGTATGTCATGTGTTCAACAGACTATAAGACAGGATTTGAAATATATAGCAATACATTTTCATTTAAAGAAAGCCTATATAATAAATACTATGCATTGTGTTGAGAGCTATCCATCTTTGCCTCCTTGTAAGTTTTCTTTTGTTCTCTTTTGTGCACTTTTGACTTTATCCTTCCCACCTTCCCACCAAAGGCTATAATTAAGCATATATATAGATATAGATATATAGATAGATATATGCATACACATATATACAGATACGTACATACATGCATGCATACATATGTACATAGACATATACTTTCCCTAACAAGTTCTACTTCTGATCTTTGTTTATAATGTTTGTACATATCTCTTATTTCCTATCCCTCATGACTCCTCTGCTTTACCTCTGTCTGTTACCTTCCCCTCTTATTACTTAACCTACCCCACATTCCTTCCTTATCCCCCTATTCCCATAAATGTAAACACCCTTCTCTATCCTCCTTTGACCTGTTCCCTTACCTTCCCCTCTAGAGATCCCTCCTTTATCCTCTGCCCTGCTCCCTATCACCTTAGCATTTTATTTCTTTCTGAATTTAGAAGACTTTTATACTCTTATAGAAATATACATATTGTTCCCTCTTGAACCTATTCCTGAAAAAAGTAAGTTTCCAGAAGTAACAGCCAGAAGCGGGAAAAAAAAAAGAATTAACAGCCCTCCTCCCACATCTAATTCTTCTGTGTTAGTTCTTCCTTTTGAACCTAATTTGTTTAAAATAATGACTCCTTTTAGTTGTTCCTAAACAATTTTACTTTTTAAAGTCATATCATTCTCAGGTCTACCCCAATCTTTCTTATGAACTAATCAACTACTAACAACAATCTTAGATATATGTTTTACATTTTACATACATAAAAGGTAAACAGTCTGTCCTTACTGAGTCCCTTATGATTATTCTTTGATATGTACCTTATACTTCTCTAGGCTCCTGTCTGTAAAATCTTCTATTAAGTTCAGGTTTTTTTAAACAAAGTCCTGAAATTCTAACAATTTGTTAAATTTCCATTTTTTTCTATTCAGGATTATGCTTAAATTTGCTGGGTATGATATTTTTTTTGGACAGAGTCCCAGTTTTTTTGCTCTTTGATTCTAAGTGTTCCAAGATCTGTAGTCTTTCAGTGTTGCCACTGCTAGGTCTTGTGTGATTCTAAAAGTGGTACCACCATATTTAATTTTTTAAAAAAATATTGCACATAATATTGATTCCTTGAGCTAGGGGTTTCAGAATTTGACAATAATATCCCTGAGGTTTTTTCTCATAAGATCTCTTTCAGGTGGTAATTGGTGGATTTTTTTTTTCTATTTCTCCTTTTCCCTCTTGTTCTAATGCTTCAGGTCAATTTTCTTTGATTACTTCTTGTATTCAAAATGAGTCCTTTTTTTTTTTTATCATAGCTTTCAGGTAGTCTGATTACTCATATTTTCTCTTCTTTATCTGCTCTCCACATCAGTTGTTTTTCTTCTGAGATGTTTCATCTTTAATTCTATTTTTTCATTCTTTATATTTTATTTTATTATTTCTTGATCTCTTTTAACTTCTTTGACTTCCCTATGCCTAATTCTGATTTTCAAGGAGTTTAACAATTATCCTAATTGTTAATTGTTTCCTTCCTTAAGATTATGGATCTCTTTTTCTAATTGTTTGACTTTCTTTTCATAATCTTATTTTTCTTGGATAGTTCTTACTTTAAAAAAAAATTCCTTATTAGCACTCCTTTGATTTTTAAAGTCTTTTCAAAGTTCTTTTGTGAATTCTTTTTAGGTGACCATTTGACATTTCTTTGTTGTACTCTTTGCTTCAGTATTCTCCTCTAAAGATTAACCCTGATTTTCTCTATTCCCATAGTAACTCTCTATGGTTGGATTCTTTCTCCTTTGCCTTTGCCTTTTCTTTTTTTTATTTGTAGTAGCTTAGTTTTTTAATCACCTTGAGACCTGGGGCATGGGGGATGGTACCTCTGACCTCAGATCCTCCTTCAACTCTCTCCTCTGATGTGGAACCAAAACAAGACTTCCAGACTCCTATAAGTGCCTACAGCCTGTGGTCTCCCTGACCCACTGGTTCTGCAATCACCAGGCATGTGCTGGTATGTTCTCATCCCAGCCATGTTTCCGAAGGACAGCTGGGTCTGATGTTTCTTGTCAGCAGAGGTTCCCTAAATCTTCCCCAACTCAGAGGCCCAACACTTCATTGTCCTGGGGGGAAAAGTTCCTGTGGTTGGGGCCAAGGCAGCCTCCCAACCTCATTAATCCCAGGGTTTACTGGTTAGTTTTTTATTTTTTTTTAAGTGGTCCTAGCCTGGAGGTGTTTACTCTTCACAGGGACCAAACTTAGTCCTGGGATTTTTCTTCAGATCTTTTCTGATTGTTCCAGGAGGACCCCTGTTCTGTCCCTACTGTTATTTATTTTTAACTGCTCTATGTTCACCTTGAGGCACTATTTTATCTCTTTTGTGGGGGAAAATCTTGAGAGCTTGGAATTTTCTGACCTACTCTGCTATCTTCCCAGAATCCTCTTTCTGGAATTTGAATTCTTAACTTCAAGTAGTTATATTGCTAAGAAAGGTCTGTGATGTGAATTAATCCTAGACTAGGTATATTTTTAGGTTCTTACCTATGAGTGTGGCTCTGATAGAAAATGCTTGGGAAAGAAGACAAGACTTGGTCAAGTTCAGTGCTTGACCAAGGTACAGTGTCTTATTGCTTCCCTATTTACAGAACTAAGATGGTATTTATCACTTTATAATCTGTTTACATTTGGAAATTGCTTGTAACCTTCTTGTTAAATGATAATTTAACTGTTAAATCATGCACAGATACACATTTCCTTATTATGTGCGCACACACACACAATGTACACACACATATAATCACATACCATATATTGTTATCTATTTTCAAAGATGAAACTGTCAATGGTAATTATCATCTTTTGATGAAAGGTGAAAGGACTATGCAAGGATCAATTATTTTTTTTCTCTCCCTCAACCAAGTTGTAGCACAAAGAGCACCTAACTTAGCTTTATGTCTTCGCCTTTGGGCCTAAGTTTTCGCATATATGAAATTTGACATTCCATGAGATGATTTCTAAGTGTCTTCTCAGTTCTGAAATTCTGTAACTTCATGATCTGGAAATAGTTTTAGAAGTGATCTAATCTAACCCCCCCCCCCCCCCCCCATCTTATAGACAAAGACATGGAAGTCCAGAAAGGTTGAGTGCCCTATTTATGGTCACACAACTGGTAAAAAGCAGAAGAAGATTTTGATTGTTGGACAATTGGCTAGCATTTGTTGGTTTTGTGACAATTTGTGCATCAATCTGTTGCCATAATCTGAAGCTATGTTTCTCTTTAAAACAATACCACTGCAGATTGGGTTAGTTGACTATCATGCTTTTCATTCTCCCACTCCAACGTACAACACCTCCACCCCCATCTCAACTCCACAGGCTGGTCTTATTGCATGAAGCTATGCTTCAGTGAATTCTTATGCTGTTTTATCTTCCCATGTCTAGTCACATTCTTGCAGTCTCACCTTACTATACCTTCTTTGCCTTTCTTCTTTTCCTCTATGCCCAGTCTAACCTATCAAAGGTGTGATGTGATGAGTTTTTACTTCCTGAGCCACTAGAAAATTCATTGTTGATGACCTTGTCCTGCCCCTCAAAGTTCGCAGGCACCATGGCAATCTCAAAAAACTCCTCCAGAAGCAAGGCATGTGACATCTGTAGCTAAACTCAGCTTGCCACCTGGAGTTACAAGTGGCACCTATCTCAAAGTTTCTTGAGAAAAGTTAGAGATTTCACATTCTTGAATAATGAGGAAAATAATAATGATGATGCCTTTAGTCTGGAACTAGTTTCTGGACCATTCTCAAACATCGACAGTGTTGATGAATCCACTGAATAGAAGGATGAGTCAGCATCAGCTGCCCACTGCTGCTCAATAGGAGACAAGAAGATGCTGCTGTGCATTTTGCTGGATACCTGCCAGTTTCATATGGAAGGCTGTAGAAGTGAGTTAGCGCTCAAATGAAGAATGTGTAGAAGCCCAGCATAGCTGTATTATCTTGACTGGGGAGAACACTGAGCTAGCAGCAGATGAATGAACAGTAATAGAAAACAGCATGCGAGGCATCAGCTGGAAAGCTAAAGGTATTTTTTATTACTATTCATTTTTAAATTAACACATTGCTCTGAATGCTCAACTATTTTGATGTCATTTGGTATAATGTTGAGTGCTGAGGATTTCTTCTCTCTCTTTGTTTTTCTCTTCTTCCTTCATATCTCATGTTTTAGGACTCTTTACAATATTAAAACATTATATGGAAGTTGACCTTTGTAAAGATGTTGCTGTCTTCTAGACTATAGGGATTATACTACATGAGCCAGTGCTTAAGAGCAACCTTGAATCTGGGGTTTCAAGTGAGAAGAAATATTCTTTCCCAAGTAATACAGTATCATGTCTGTACATAGAGAATAAGAGAGAGTTGGGGAGTGGTACTGGCCAAACACATGGTAAAAGTCATACTGCCTATGATAGGTTTAGGTGCTCATATTTCTGACTGCATTGTTCCATCAATTGGGAATTCATAGCTATGGGACAGGCAGAGAGACAAGGGAGGTCAGTCTTTGTAGAGTTTCTTGTAATTCTTATGAAAGAGAGAGAAGGAGAGAAGACAGGAGAGGGAGAGAGAGAGAGAGAGAGAAAAAGAGAGATAAGGAGAGACAGACAGACAGACAGATAGACACTGCCCTTAGAGGAGCTGGAAAAATTTTTTCTCCTCCCTGAAGTGAGGATGGGAATGATGCTATGCTTTTCTAAGGTGGGGGTGAGGTATGCGAAAATCTAACCTAGATCATCAGAATAGGGTTCAAAAGTGAGAAGTGAAGTGCTGGGTGGTAGACTATCACAGGAATTGGGACTCTCTTGTTTCAGAGAAATCCAAAAGGAAGTAGTTTTAAGAGATAATATAGTTGTACAAGTGCTGAGCAACTAGTTTGAAGAGAACTGAGGCCTTTGACTAGAATGTGTTTAGGGTACTTATGTTTTGAAATCTTTCTCAGAATTGTAACCCCCAATCTTGGAGTCTATGGTGACATATGGAATGTATCACTGTCAGGCAACACAACATAAAATTCAGCCTCCAGTCCACCTTGTAATTTATGTTGGGGAAGCAATACAATAAGTGTAATCAAGAGATACTCATTTGTGTGCAAGGGAGAATTAGCTGGTATTGTGGCTTATGGGCTTAGACTCTCAGAGTTTCAAGTGACCTTAAATCTCATCTAAAATATAGATCCAGAAGATTTGGGGCCCTATGCTTTTCCTTTTATGTCACAGAAGGCCTTGTGAGGTAATCTCAGACAGAGTTCCTGAGAGGGAAGGTAGAGGTGAGATATATTACTATACTTGAAAAAAGGGAGGAAAAATTAGTTGTGTATATAAAAAGTTTAGAGGTAATGGGAAGCCCAAGAGATAGAATGGGCCAGGCTAGTATAGGATATTATTATGTGATGAAAGAAGAAAAAGGAGGAAGGAGTAGGCTTCCACAGGCATACAGAACTTGAACCTCCACTTTTGAACCTCCTTTTCCTTTCTTTTCGACTTAGAGGTAACTAGGTGAGACATATTTGATAGAGTGTGGGGCTTTGAGGAAAGAAGACTTCAATTTGAATCCTGCTTCAGACACTCCCTATCTGTGGGACTCTAAGTCACTTAACCACTCTGTGACTCAATTTCTTCATTTGCAAAATGGTGAAAGTAATAATAATAATAATACTTATTATATCATAAAGATCAAATGAGTTAATATATGTAAATCACTTTGTAAAAATGTAAAATTTTAATTAAATTTAATTAAAATTTTAAAATTTAAAATTATACATGCTATCATCATTGTTTATCAATTCATGAAATAAACTAGCGAGGGAAATCCTGAAGAAGAAAATCTTACACAGATCAACATTTCCTTTCCCTTTCTACTACCATGTTGAAAGAGTTCTTGTGTTAAATGTTTATGATCTTTAATTCTGATGCCTTGAGACTAAGCTCCAAGCACTCTGTCCTAGTTATGGGTCTGAGCCTTTTGCTAACAGGATATATTGGCAAAACTGGAACAAATGATTTAAGGAATGATAAATAAATAGAATAAGCAGGCAGGCAGGAAGCAGGAATTTGTTGAGATCTTTCTATTGGCTAGATATTGTGGTAGGTGTTAGGAATATATATATTCCAGGGGAAGACAACATATTCCGGGGAGCTGAGAAGGATGGTAGGATATGGAGCGGAAGGGTTGGTGCAAAGAGGTTGTGTCAAAGTCTTTGGAATCAGAACCACAGCTGGGAGGGGAAGGAAGCATGGTTGCCCCCAAAAGTAAGGCCCCAGAAGAAACTCACCATTGAGAAAAAGGGCTAGCATGGCAGAGAAATGTTTTAGAGTGAAAAGGCAAGTTAGTCATGGTGACAGAGTCCTTGGAATCAGAAGCATGACAAAGATGGGGAAGGAAGCATGGAGATGACCTCACATATAGACTCGACTATAAGATTTCAAAGCATGACCACTTATCCTTTTCAAAATACTTCTTCATTTACTAGTTATCTTAAGAAATTACTTTAGATGGAAATATATTTTGCATGATTGCCATGTATAACCTATATCACATTGCTTGCCATCTCAAGGAGGGGGGAGTTGAAGGAAAGAATTTGGAACTCAAAACTTAAAAAAAAGAATGTTAAAATATTTTATATCCAATTGAGAAAAAATAAAATATTATTAAAAAAAAGAAATTGCCTTACCTTTTAGTTTCACCCTCATTGATGTGATTTGAAAGGCAAATTTCTCCAAGAGGAGAAAAACAGTTTTTCAAATTCATATCCATGTCAGATTTAAGATCTTTTACTCAGAACAATTTTTAACAGTGAGGAAGAAACAGAGATAACTGAGCACAAGAAGTCAGCAGAGGATAAAACTAAAAAGGAAAGGCGTGAAAAAATGGGAGGTCAGGAACACTAAAGGCAGTTTGTTGATTTCATGATTTTGCTTCTACCTGCCTCTATAGAAGTTTATATTGACAACCCTGTCCTAGGAGACTGTTGATATGACTATCTAAATGTCCAATGAAAATTGGTCTAGAGATCTAGCAATGTTTTCTGATTCATTATTCAGAATTAGATAGGCTACCAACTTCCCTTACTCTCTTTCCATAGTATTATCAATGAACCACATTGTCTTTTTTGGTGGTTTCCAAAGGATCAATGCTTTCCTTATGATTTAGGCCAAGGGTTAGTAAACGTGGGTCCGTGGGCCAAATCTGGCCTGCGACATGTTTTTGTACAGCCTGTGAGCTAATACTTCTTATTTAGCCCAATATTCTATACTTCTAGAAGAAGGGTACAGTGCATTTTCATGAAAAAAATAATTTTAATGAAGTGAAAGAAAGATTACCTTCCTCTTATAGATTGCTAGATACAGCACAACTAAGCCATCTAGAACCTACTGCAAAGAAATGGATACCATTTATTAGTGATGGATACCATTCATTCATGATGGAATATCACCTGCCTCACCTGACACAATGGAAGCATCTGGCTCACATTGATCAATCTGAGAGTTATCATCTGTCCTTAGGAAAGTACAGAACAAGATATCAATCATATTCCTTGCAAAAGACATCATCCAGACAAGGTTGAGCAGATTTCCACCTACCCAAAACACCTACTGCTAGAGGAGACTAACTAATAGAAGCCAAGTTTTCACCACCTCCACACTGTAATATCTTAATGCTTTCTATTCTGCCATCAGTTACAATCAGGATAAGGTGAACACAATCTGTGTCCTCTGTCTAACTCATCTATCACAGGTCAGTGGAATTCCATAGAGCACTGAATGGAGGTCAGTTGCTAGGGAGTGGAACAAGCACTGGAGATGAGTTCTAGTCCATGCTTTATGTGATCACGACTAAGTTCAGTCTTTTAACTTCCCTATATCTCAATCATCTTGCCTTTCTAATGAGGTTAATGATACCTGTTCTATCTGAAATTCTAGTGTTTTAGAGATGTAAGGGACTTTAGAGATATCTTCAATTCACAGAATTTCTGTAAGAATCAGATAATATCTCAGCAGTCCCCATTTTAGCCTTTCAATATTTAACTCTTCTATTCCACCGTTCTGAATTCCTTCATTCTAGTCACTGGAAGTTGCCCCCATGTGGAAATATATTCCACTTCTTCCAACATTTATCCTGTTATTTAAATGTTTCCAGCATATATTCACAATTTGGGTTTTCACCTGGTAGATATCCGATTAAATATGCAATTCCCAAGGAACCACTTTCTATTTACAAGTGACACTACCTATGATAACCATATGATGAGTGCAATAGAAAGGGAAACAATTATTATTATCAACTATTCTATCTATCATTGAATAAATTAAATCAACAAACATTGATTAAATGGCTCCTTATTTTCTAGGAAATTTGCTAGACACTGATATAGAAATTTTCAATAATCCTTACTCTCAAGAAGTTTCTATCCCATCATGTTATCTCTAATGCCATCAATGAAGGAGATGTTAGGTAGTGTTTTACCCATAAAGGTTGGTAGAAGGTTGTTTCTGTCCTTTACTAACCACCAGGACTAAACTTATACATTAGGCAATAATCAGTTTATAGATGGAATAATGCACTGTGCAGAGATCAGGGTAGAGAGAATATCTCAGGCTGCTTATAGAGAAATCTCTTGGGAAATTCAAGTACCACAAGACCTATAGAATTGAGTGGAGACTGTTTACCCTGCTCTTTCCATTAAAGTATTTATGGGAGCCAGAGAGTGGTAATGCTTTTGGTTATAGGGATCAGGCTTGGCTAAATGTATTTTGGGGTAGGGTGAGTGGTGATGATGAAGGGTATGAGTAAAAGTAAAGCGCATAGGAGGAGTGAGGTTCCTGTCATACATGAAAAATTGGGGGCCAAATGTTTCCTTTTGTTCCTTTATTAATCCGAGGTGTGGGTCCAATATTACTACTGGTCAAAAGGCATGGTCCTTATTGTTCCAGAGATCACACACAGCACGTGTGCTAGAGTTGGAAGAGTAAGAAATGATGAAGATTGATCCCCATCAATTAAATTCTCTATGGAATTTCCAAATGAGGAAACTCTTTCTACTGATGTAGGTTATCACCTGCTGCAAAGAAATGGATACCATTTATTAATGATGGATACCATTCATTCATGATGGAATATCACCTGATAATCTTAGAGATTTGTTTTAAGCAAAAAAAATGGTTCAAGTGACTTGCCCAGGGTCACATAGACACATAGGATTCCTCATTCTGTTGAGATAGCTGATGAATAAATGAATCCTAGCTAAGCCACACACCTTACTTAGGCAGTGCTTACTACCTCTTCTATGCTCTTTCACAGCACTAATACTGATTGTATAGGGATTCAAGATAAAGTCCACCTACGTTAGCCTTCCAAGGGAATGTAAAGATTGTGCTCTGAATCCTACATTTTTTTTTTTTTTGGCAGGGGGGGAGATAAAGCATGGCTCTTCTCAAAGGTAAAAATTCCAAAATTTTTGATTCTCCAAATGACAAGATTTCTGATCCTCTCACCTTCTTGGTTGCAGACTGAAAGTTACACAGCTTGCCCATGTCTTTCCAAAAGTATGTTGCTGAGAATTGAATGAAGTACTTCAGATATAGTTTGATCAAACCATTGTGCGCCAAAATTATCATCTCCTTTAGTCTGAAAATTTTGCTTCTTAAGTAACAAGTAACTCTTCAAGACTGTCAGATGACAGCCTGCATTGAGTTCTCCATCTGCATTGAATTATATATCCATTTCCTATTTTAAGATAGTTCAGTTTAATTTTTCTCTTTGCTTTGTTTTGGTTTTGGCCTCCACATTGGTTATTAACTTTTAGGTCATTCAAATCCCTTGAATTTTTTTATATAAACTGTACTTTAGGCATACTGGTATCCTAATCTCCCTAATATATTAAAATTTGCCTTTGAACTATGCCTTTTTTTATAAACTTGAGTATTTTTATTGGCAAATATAATTTTGCAGCTAAAGCAGGCTAAGTTCATCTTTGGACATAGCCTCTTCCTCCTCTCTTTTTTTTACTTTGGAGGCACTACACTACCCTATTGCCCCGTAGTACCCAGTGCCTTCATATTCTCTCTTCCCTTACGCCCTTTCACACTATGCTATTAGGGAAGCCTAATGCTAATGAGAAAATGACTAATAAAATAAGATGTTAGCATTTAAAGGGCATTTGCATTTTAGTAGAGGATTAAACCTTAACCCAAGGAGTGAAATTAAATTTCTGGAAGTTCAAACATTATGAGGTAAGTAAAGAAATCTGACGACAGAGGTGCTTTGTCAATATACCTGCTCTGTTGCTCTGTAGTTGGTGGCCTCTCAGGTTCTTGATGCATACTCCCAGATACTACTTATCTTCAAAAGATGAATCTTGAGTAAGTACAATGGTGATAATCTGTGAAGACAGCAAGCCACATCTGGGGGGAGGATTTCAGCATTACTTATCATGCAAATATGAGTACAAATTGCATGTAAGTTCTTGACCCTCAATCAACACAGAACATCTCTTCTTTCCCCCGTGATTTTCCAACTAGAAGAGGATGACTGGGTTTCTGCCCTATGGCGCCAAATTGAAAGAGTGCTGATAGCATTTGGATTCATTGGCTCATAAATCTGAATTTGGAAGGGGCCTTAGAGATCATCTTGTAGAGCTCTCTAATTTTATTTTATTTTTAACCGTAAATTGAACATTTTTACTGGTGAGATCTATAGAAAGGTGGTTTTTGTTTCCTATAAGATGAAAACTATCCAGAGGGGGAAAGCTGGGCGCAACTACAGAATTCAGTTGAAGATAATTATACTTGGCATCAAGTAGTAGAAACTTAAAGTGCAAAAACAGACTTGAAATATTGTTAACAAGCTTGAAGAACATCAATGCTTTGAGTAATTTATTTTTTATGTTTTAAAAGTTATTATTTAAAATTATATTTCTTCCTTTTGCTTTTCCTTCATATTCGTTTTGAATATAGTCCTTCCCTCTCCCCTACCTTCTCTAGTAACACAAAGGAAAAGTAAATAAATTGGCCAAACAAATTGACTCATCAGCCATGTTTGGCATCATATGGAACATTCCTCATAAATTGTGTGTCATTTTTCCAATGAATAGATAGAGCTGCAATCTCTTATGTCTTCTCCAGATCTGTGTATATTCATTATATTTGCTTTACATTAGTATCATTTTATTGATTTTTAAAATTTCCATTGTTATTCTCACTACATTTGTGTATATTATATAAATATTATACAAAATAAAGGTTCAATTTATTATTAAAGATAAAAGAAAATGAGATTATCTGTATGACTTAGATATGCAAAATCCACGAATCATTTACCAACAGATTCACCATTTAGTCCATTTGTTCAAAAGTTATGAAGAAATGATTTTTTAAAGAAACATAAACTCAGCAATCACAATTGTCTTTTTGTACATTATATTTATGTACATATAGTCAGTCAATAAACATTTATTAAGCACTTACTTTGTGCCAAAAACTGTGCTAAGCACTGGGATACAAAAGAAAGGAAAAAATCCTGACCCCAAGGAGCTCATAACTTCATGGAGAAGACACATTGCAAATGACTATGTACATACAAAATATATACAGGCTATATTGGAAGTAATTTTAAATGGAAGGTACTTGTATTAAGGGAGACCAGGAAGGCTTCTCACAGAAGGAGAAATTTTAGCCCAGTCTTGAAGGAAGCTACAGAGAAAGAAAGAGAGAAAGAAGAGGAGCATATGTCCTGCAAAAATTCCTAGAGTCATGAGATGGAATGTCATGTATAAGATACAACAAAGACATCTGTGTTGCTCTACCATAAAGCACCTGGAGAGGAGGAAGGTATAAGCAGATTGGAAAAGCAGAAAAGGGGCCATGTTTTGAAGGATTTAAAAAAACCAAATATAGGACTTCATATTTTATCCTGAAGGTAGTAAAGAACCGTTGGAGCCTACTGAATAAGGGGATAGGGTTTGATTTTGTCAAACTTTTACTTCAAAAGAAAGTTTACTTTGACAGTTAAGTGGAGGATAGATTGAAGCAGAGATAGACTTGAGACCAATCAGCAGGCTATGGCAAATGTCCAGGTGTGAAGTAATGAGGATCTGTACCAGGTGGTGGCAATGTCAGAGGAGAGAAGAGGGATAATCTATAGAGGTAGAGGTAAAGGTAGAATTGATAGGACCTGGAAACAGATTGGATATAGGGTGGTGGGTTAAGAAAGAATGAGGAGTTGAGGATGACACCTAGATTTCAAGCCTAGGTGACTGAAAGTATGGGTATGGAATATTGTCGATGCTGTCAATCCTGGTTTGAGTTTTTATTAGTTTTACTAAATTATTATTCCCTTATTATTATGAAGGAAGGGAAATTGGGTGGACAATTAAAGAAGGATATATTTGGAAATTAAAGTGTGTGTTTATATATATGTGTGTGTATAAATATATATATATAAATATATATATATTTATGTGTATAAATATATATGTATGTATGTATATATCTCTCTCTCTCTCTCTCTCTATATATATATATATACACACACACACACATACATACACATAAATGAAACTTCACTATGTCAGGGAAAAGTAAGAAACACCTCTAGCATATTTCATGGATCCAGTGTAGCACACTTATGAAAAGACATGTACAAAAGATGTACAGAATGGGCAGTCATGTATGGGCTATAATTTCTATTATTGGAGGGAATACTCAAATTGATTACTGATCCATCATTGTTGCTATTTTAAATTATTTGAGAGGTATGTAATGGAAGATTCTGCTCTGGCCATGTGGAGATATACATATATACACACATGCACATATAAGTATGTGTTTATATGTGTATATATGTATTTATATACACACATACATATTCGTATGTGTGTTTGTATGTGTGTACGCATGTGTGTATTCACATAGCCATATTTGTCAACTGCTTTTTGGTTTTCCTAAAAATTCTTGCCTAATATGAAGTTCCTCCCAATGTGGCTAATTTTCTCATATTAGTCAAGTTGCATGCTATTGATTTTGCTTGATTATAGGTTTCAAACTGAGACAGATCTTAAAGGCTAAGTAATCACTATCACGCCCCACTCCTCACCATTTTATGGATAAGGAACTGAAACATAGGAAGTTTGTATAACTTGCCTAAGGTCACATATTTTACAAATAGTAGAGTCCAGATTTAAAACTAAATCCTTAAACTCCAAATCTTGAATTATTTCCATTGAAGTCCATTACTTGTGATTCTTATTTATCTAGTTTTTCTACTGATCTACTTTTAAACTTTTTTTTAAACCAATTTCAAATCATTTTTATGATTGCTACTTTAGAATATAATCCAAAGTCTATCAGTGCTATTGCTATGATTTTTATTTTTAAAAAGTATAACCCAATCTAGATTTTTTTTCATCCAAATGAATTTTGTTATCACTTTGCTTAGATTTATATTGCAACTTCTTTGTAGTTTGATTGGTATAACATTTAATTAATGTGAAACTAAGTTTAGATAGTATTCCCTTTTTTCCTTATTGTATTATGTTGTATAGGGCAGCTAAGTGGGGCAATGGATAATTCTTTCGAGTCAACAATACTCATCTTCCTGGATTCAAACTTGACCTCAGACACCTACTAATTGTATGATCTTGGGCAAGTCATTTAACAGTGTTGGCCTTAGTTTCCTCATCTGCAAAATAAGTTGAAAAGAAAATGGCAAACCGCTCAAGTATCTTTGCCATGAAAACACCAAATGAGTTCACAAAGAGTCAGACTGAAAATGACTGAACAATAACAAAATTTATGTCATGTGTGAACCGAATATCCCCTCAATAATTCAAGTTTCCTTTAATTCTATGAAGAGTGTTTTGTAAATATATTTTTGATTCTTGAATATATTTTTGTATATTGGCTCCTAGATATTTTATGCATTTTGTAGTTATTTTTATAGGCCATTTCTTTCATATTTTCTTTCTAATGTTATTGCTACATAGAAATACAGATAATTTTTACAGATTTATTATGAATTTTGCTACTTTATGAATACTACTACTTGAAGATATTGTCTCAATTTCTTGGGTAATTCACTGGGATTTTCTAAATAAAACATGACATCATTTGCAAATAAAGATAAACTTGATCTTCTTTGACATTGTTTGCATCTAATTCCTTTTTCTTATGTTGCTACCATCCTTTGGTTTTTAAAACCATGTTTAAATGGAGATAGGAAGATTTCTTGCTTTATGACTATAAATACTGGGAAAGCTACTAATCTTATACTAATACTATTATTCCACTGCAAATCATGCTGGATATTGGTTTTGAATATACGATGAATCATGTGTAATGGTCCTGGTATTAGTAGTAGCAGCAGCAGCAGCAACAGCAGCAGCAGCAAGGGTGGTGGTGGTGGTGCTAGTAGTAATAATAATAGTAACAGTAATAATGATTGTCCTCATCATCATAAGAACTAGCATTTATACACCTATTGTATCAATGCTGCTTGAAGTTGTTTTTTTTTAACATAATCAAGTGATATATTTTGTCAGAGGCTATTTCATGATGAGTTGATACTTTTGAGGGGCAAAAAAAGGGCTTCTTCCTTTTCTATTTTTAATGTAATAATTATTGTGATAGTGTGTTTCAGGAGACAGAAACCCACCCTCAGTCAGGAATACCCGGTTTCAAGTCCTAACTCTTATACCTACTAGTAATATAACCCTGGACAAACTACTGTACCTCTTAGAATGATACATCCTAGGCACTCACCTACTTCAGACTGAAAGGTGAAAATCAAGTACTGATCTACAATAACAATATGAATTTTCTCACTAGAATTTCCTTTTCCATTGAAATCACATTTAGTCTAAAATATATTAGTTCTTGTTTTTATCACTAATAAAAACACCCTTGCTATAAATCAAATAGGGTCAGAGTGAATAATTATTTGAATATATGGATGCAGTTTTCTAAGATTTTTAAAAATTAAAATGTTGCATTAATATGCATTAGTGATGTTAGTCTTCAGGTTCTTTTTCTCTGACTTATTCCTCCATGTTTTATGTATTAGGGCCTGCTTTATCTTGTAAACTAAGTTTTAGAGGGTGTTCTCTTTACCAATTATTCAGAATAATTTGTGTAGCATGGGTATTAATTTCTGTTCAAATGTTTGATACAATTCACCTGTAAATTTGTAGGGACTGGGTTTATTTATTTATTTCAGGTTCTTTGTGGCTTGTTAAGCTTTTCTTTCCAAGATTAGGCAGTTTATGATTTCAATTTCATTTTCTGTTATTTTGGTAATTTTATATTTTTATATGTAATCATCCTTTTTCTTTAAATTCTCTAACTTATAATTTTACATAGTATGCTCCGATAAATCTTTTTCTTTTCTTTCCTTTGTGAATTCAACCTGTACATTAAAAAAAATACAATTTATTTTTCCTTTCTCTTTTTTTTATTTGATTAAGGGTTTGTGTATTTTAATAATTTTTCCAAAGAACCAGATTTTTATGTTATTTACCACATCTATAGTCTTTTGGGTTTCTGTTTTATCTGTTTTTCTTCTTGAAGACATAGGTCCCCCAATCCTTTAACTCCTACCCAATATTTTTAAAATTTAACTTTCAGGAAAAAGAACTACTTTCTTCACTGCCCCTGTAGTACTTCCTCCCCTCTATTATTCTGATCTACTTTACCAAATACTCTTTGGCTTGGTTGAGAAACTAAAGAATTTGCTCTTTCCTCTCTGTGCCTAGGTGGGGTTGCATCTGTAATTTCTCAGTCTCTTGCCTCTCTTCTCTCCGCTCATAGAAATTCCCATTGTGTTATCACGGACACAGAAAAAGATATCGATTCACTCAGTCCAGTACTCCCTTGTTTTAATGATGAGGGAAATCAGAAACTGATGAAATTTAACTGGCTTGCCTGAGGTAGCACAAGTAATAGGAGGCTTAGCTGTGATTTGATTTCAGGTCCTATGATTCCAAGCTTAGTGCTCTTTCCACTATACCAAGCTGAGTTGTTCTGATGCATAGAAAAGAATAAAGTTTGTCACCCTGTCAGTAAGAATAATTCATTAAAACAGTTTTAAGATGGCAAAGTGGGGTAATGTTCCCCACTGCCCTTGTTGTCCTTTCCTCCGCCATGAATGACAGCATTTCCAGCAACCTTGCTCTAACATACCAGGGTTTTTGTATCCCTCTATAGGGAAATGTGTCCATCTCACTTCAAATGAAATTGTGTTTGGCTGGGCGTAGTTGATGGTACTTCTTGCTGTTCACTCTTCATTTTCAAAGGAAACCAATGACATCACAGGTGATGACTTGCATGTGAGTTGGAATTAAGTGAGGCAGAGTTGCACAAATTTGACAGCCTCTCTCTCTCTTCCAGAGTCATTGAAGTCCAGTGGCAAGACAAAAGTAAGGATGACAGGGGCCATAGCCTGGGAGACAGTGGATGACCTTGGTGTCTCTGATGTGTGACCATAGCGCCTGTTTCAGTCACCTTCATGACCCTTGGAACAAACTGTTCTCACCCTCCTGTTTCTCGGAGGGGAGTCTTCACATGCTTGGGATAGACATCCCTCTAATTTACCAATGGCTTTGAGGCCTACTGGTTACCCTCACCCTGCTTTAGCCTGTCTGCCCAAATATTTTTAATGTGATGTGACTGCTGAACATGCTACACCTTTTTGGAGACAGAAGTGAGAGTTGGGTGACAGGTAGATATTGAATTAGAATGGCTCTAAACCAGTGGCATGGTGGAAAATGATACATGTCATATACTTTGAAGTTTAATCTCCATTATTAACATTTCGTCCATCCCTTTAATGAACAAAACAATAAAACAAACCCTGATTTGTAGATTTACTAATTACAGAAGTATAAATGCTCACACTGTAGATCTAACAATCATCTCTAGAAAACCTGGTTCAACACACTCCTGCAGTCTGGGCCCTGTCCTGCTTCTGCCCCCACCACTCTGGCTCCATTCGACATAATGAAGAAATATAAGAAGGAAAAATAAAACCCCAATATCCTGGGTGCCAAGGCTGTGCTTTAACTGTCAGTCTGAATGCATCTCTTTTCTTAAACTTATTTCTTTCTATCATTCAACACTCTACTTAGCACAACATAGTCTTATCAGTCCCATCCCAAGCTCTCACTTGACTAATTACATTAATGAAGGGGTTCTTAACCTAGGCAGGGGTGAGGAACCTGAAGCCTTGAGGGTCATGTGGCCCTCTAGGTTCTCAAATGCAATCCTTTGACTGAATCCAAACTTCACAGAACAAATCCCCTAAATAAATGGATTTGTTTTATAAAAGTTGGACTCAGTCAAAAGACCACACCCAAGGACTTAGAAGGTCTTATGTGACCTCAAGGACACAGGTTCCCCACCCCTGAATTCCTAGAGTATATGAATCAATAATAATAGTAACAACAATAATAATTTCATTACAATATAATTACTTTCTTTTGCAATCCTTTGTAATTTACTTTATGCATTTAAAAATATTATTCTGAGAAGGGGTCCACAGACTTCACTAGACTGACAAAGGGTTTCATGAAATAAAAGTTACCCACTCTGGGGGAAGTCTGTCAATAATCAGCCACTACTCTCTTCAGCTGTTCCCCTTTTAATCAGTAGTCAGTCAATAAGCATTTGTTAAATGTCACTGCTCCAAGTGCTAGGGATACAAAGAAAGACAAAAAACAACAAACCCAACCTTAAACCAAATAACAACAACAGTAACAACAACAGTCCCAGCTTTCAAGGAGCTCTCAATTGTAATGGGGGGAGACAAAATATAAACAACTGTGTAAAAACAAGATATCTACAAAATAAGTTAGAGAAAATCAACAGAGGAAAAGTCCTAGAATTAAAGGGAATCCAGAAGGAAGACACTACCTGCATCCAGAGAAAGAACTGATAAATAGAAGCATGTAAAGAATGATTTTACTTAAATATACACATTTTTGACTAATGGTAGCCAACTCTAGGGTTGGGGAGGGAGGAAAAAGAAGAAGGGAAAAGAAATTTACATGATAACTTCATTACATATTTAAAAGGAATAGCAAGTTGTACTTGATATATTTGGAACTTAACGTGCAAGCATCTTTTGCTTAATTATTATACTATGTCATGGAAATATTTCCTTTATTCCATAAATCAAAAATAAAATGAATACAATTTTAAAAAAAGAAGAAAATAAGGCCAAAGCTTTGCTATCAGATGGAGGAACCCAAGGGTAGAGACCAGGTTATTTGTGCAAAGAATGTGGAGCTGATGGTCCAAGCGGAGGAAGCATGGCATGGAGGAATCATTAAGGGAGACATAGCTTCCTAGATCTGAAGTTGCTAGTTCCATTAAACTCTGTCTTCAGCAGACTTCATCTGGAGTATTGTGTTCTGTTCAAAGCTATAGTTTAAGGAGGGCACTCATACACTGGAAAGCTTGTAGAAGAGCCCAACCAAGACAATGAAAGTCCTAGTGTCTGAGTTATAGGAGGATTGGGTAGCTGTGGTCAACTCTATGAAGTGCTTTCAGTGGAGAAGGTATCTGAACTGTTCTGTTTTGTTGTAGAAACTAGAGCAGCTGATAGATGTTTAAAAGAGGCAACATCATGCTTGAAGTCAAGAAAACTTTCCTAACAGTGAATGCTGTGCAGTGGAAATGGAGAGAGAGAGAGGTAGTTTTTCCTTCCTTGGACTTCTTTAAGCAAAAACTTGTCAGACATGAATGATATAGTAGGGATTCCTTTCACATTTGGGTTGCACTGAATGATTGCTAGGAGACAGCTAGGTGATTGCACCTAGAGTGCTGGGCCTGGAATTAGGAATACCTGAGTTCAAATCTAATCTCAGACATTTACTAGCTGTGTGATCCTAGGCAAATCACTTAAGGAAATGGCAAACCACTTCAGTATCTTTTCCAAGAAAACTCCATGGACCACAAATACATGAGTGAATGACTGAACAAAAACAAGATGATTGCTAAGTTCCCTTCCAAGTCTTAAATTCAGTGAAGCTGTGTAGCCTATGTCTACATGTGAGTGTAAAACAACAAATATTAATCCAGGGATTCTCAGTTAAGGGGACACATATGACCACATAAATGTCACAGAGGTTTTGGTGCCAGGACTTCTGACTTGGGGCTCATTTTAGCATATATCACAAGGTAATTATACTCAAAGTGGAGATAATTGCAGAGTGTCTGTTAGTGATCTCTCAAAGATCTTGGGGGGTATGAAATGTCCTGTGGGACTAGATAAGGGTAAATATCCAAATTTTCATCAAAACAATGAGCACAGAAGAGGAGGAGTTTGTAAACTATAAGTCAGGGACCTCGACGTCTAATCCCAACAAAATTCTGTGACATTAAAGAGACAAATCTTGAACATTTAGCAAAGCTAATGCTCCCTTAAAATTATCTCAGTTTTATTTTTTAAAAAAGTGTCATGCCAGACCATCCTCATTTTCCTTTTTATACAGGGTGACTAGATCCAGGGAGTAGTGCAGGCATAATAAGCCTCTATCTCAGGAAGGTATTTGTCAAATTTTCTCCTGCTGTGCTTGTAAGTTAATAGCACAATTAGATTCATTCTGACCTGGTGGAATGATGAAACCTAAAGAATAGTTCTTAATAGCTCAACATCATCTTGGAGAATGGTATGTAGTGAAATATCCCAGGGATAGGTATTTGAACTCTCATATCTTCATAGGAAACAGCTACTGGTCTTAAGTGATCTTCAGTCTCAGTTATGGCTACCTTGCCTAATCACTTGTAATATTTTCTTTTCCTACTGCTTTGCCCTTTTCCTTAGTTTTCCTCCCTCCTTTTTTCTTGCATTTTAGACCTCCTATTTACCTTTGCTTTGTCTTCTGTTTATTGTTTGTGTCCTCCTTGTTCTTGTCTTCTTACAGAACATCTAATCCAATGCTTACCTACCTTGACCTTTACTTGCAATTTTTTAAAATAATTGATCTTTGCTTTTATGTCACAGTCATTCCCCAATATCCACTGCAGCCTAGGCCATCACCAATCATCGTGATTTATGTCTTGTCACTGGACTGATGACTCTGGAGGAGAGAGTGGGGCTGATGACTTTCTGTGGCTCTGCCTCACTTAAATCTAATTCTTGAGCAAGTCAAGACATAAGCCTCATGATGTCATTGATATTCTTTGAGAATGAAGGATGGACAACAATGATTTGACTCTGTGCTGGTCAATATTTTTATAAGTGAATTGGATAAGGCCATAGAAGGGCATGTCAAATCTGAAAGTGACATGAAGCTCAGAGCGATGCTTAGTACACTGCATAACGGAGTCATGATACAAAAAGATCTAGACAAATTAGAACAACAGGAGGAACTGAATAACATGAATTTTAGTAGTCATAAGTGTTTATTTCTAAGTGAATTAAAATTAACTGTGTAAGAGGAGGGAGATGTGGCTAGATCACAGCTCTTGGAAATGATAACATGAGGTCCATTGGAATGTAAGGTGAGATAAAAATGTTTCAAGATAGTCGAAAAAGTTAAGGCACTTTTAGATTTCCTTAAAAGAAAAATATTGTCCAAGGGAAAAAAAAAGTGATAGCTCTGCAATGTTCTTTCTTTTGAAGCATCTGCACAGCACTTTGTTTAGTCTTTGTTGTTGTATTTTCAGAACAATGACAAGTTAGAGAGCCTAAATGTGTCTGTTTATTCTTGGGTGGGAATTCTTCAGAAGAGGGGAAAGAGAACAGTCTAGAGATACAACTAAAGACTATATTATAGGAGGTTCCATTGAGGGAACCAGAAATATGTGGGATGGGGTAGAAAAGACTTAGGACAAGCCTAGAAATAGTATACAAGTAAGTAAAGGGCAATCATTTGGAAGAGGGGTTTAATGTGTTCTTGTCCTGAGAAAGCAAATCTAGGAGCAGTGTATAGAATTTAGGGTATTTATGAAGCAGATTTGGGGTAGATATAAAGAAAAAACTACCCTAAACTTCTTAGGAGCTTGAGGTGCCTGAAAGGGAACTAGCTCTCTTGTAAGTAGGAGCTTCCCTTTCACCACATCCTCGGCTTCTAAAGTGGTGCTGTAGGAGGGATTCTTCATCATGCATAGATCAGACTATGTGGCCTTTAAGTTCCCCTGCAGCTCAAAAGTTCTGTGATTCTGGGATTTTTTTTATCTTTGACAGACCTCTGAAAATTTAAGTACCCTTGAGAAGATGAATTCCTTAAGCTATTATCACTTTACACATTAGCAGAGCATCATTTGACAAGTTCCTGGAATCAAGGGTCTAGATAGAAACCTGGGGAAGTGTGTGTAGGTGGGCAGAAGAGTATAGGCATATAGGAGAACAGATAAAGAAATAGAAAATTGGTGATGCCCAACTAATTTACTTTGCCTAGGATTTTGCCTCTGACTGGTCCTGGTAGTTGGTTGGCTTTCAAAGATTGTTCTCTCAAGAGCTATGTGGAACCCAAAGACTTAAATTGAAAAAAAAAAGTCAATTAATCAGCCAGTTATTTTGCCTGTGTGATCCTAAAGAACTAATGTCATTCACTATTTTGGTTCACTCATTTTTAAATATTCATTTCTCTCTCTTGTTTATTATATCACCTACATTTCTTTCTTCCCTCTCCCAGAGTCATTTCCCATAACAGAATTATTAAAAGACAGAAAAAAAATTCAGTAAATCTAACCATAGTATCAATCAAATCTGACATTCTGAGTGTTCTACACTCATACTTCTCTGCTTCTAGGGGAGGTGGAGGGAAAGAAGGGAAATTGATTCTCAAATCTCATTCTGGGAGCCAAACTTGGTCATTAGAGTTAATTCTTTTGCATGTAATTGTAAATTACATAGGAATGAAAGCTCAAGACTCTGACTGATTCCAACCCAATAATAAGCATGTGCACGCGCACACACACACACACACACACACACAGAGTTTTCCATCCTGCTCATCCAAGAATGCTGCCAATTTTCAAAGTTTAAGTGGCTATCAGCAGAGCACATAAAAGCATTTATTAAGTGCCTACTACATATATGCACAAGGCACTATACTAAGCAGTCAAGAGTACAGGAAAAATGAAAAATTATCTACCTTCAAAGAACTTATATTCTCCTTGGGGGAAGGAGTATGTACACAGACATTCAGTACAAAATATATACAAAGAAAATACAAAGCAATTTCAGTGAGATGGCAGAGGATGAGAATCACTCACAATCTTTGTGAACAGGAAGAGCTTCATGTGGAAAGTGATGGCACTTGAGCTAAATTTTGAAGGAAGCAAAGGATTCTAAGAAGCAGAGGTGAAGTAGGACTACATTCCCAGTGTGGCAGCAACCTGTGCCAAACTTATTAAATTTATTTCATTTCAAATTATTCTTTTAATTAACAAGGACAAACATTTTTTTCAATCTTTCTGTCTTATTGGGAAAAAGAGAAAGTAAAAAAAATCCATGTAATAAATATACATGATCAAGCAAAACAAATTTCTCCCTTTGGCCATGTTAAAAAACATATGCTTTATTTTGCACCTCTACCTTTAGGTAGACTCTGTAATCCTGAATTCTCTGGAATCATGGCCTGCCATCATGTTGAATAGCATTCTTAAACCTTTGTCTTTACAATGTTTTTAATGTATGTATTTTTTTCTCCTGGCTTTGTTCATTTCATTTTGCCTCCATTCATACAAGCTTTCCCAGGTTTCTCTGAAACTTTCCCTTTTGTAATTTATTTTGACACAGTAGTGTTCAATTACATTTATATGCCACAATTTATTAATCCATTCCTCAGTTGACAGATGCTCCCTTATTTATAGTTCTTGGCCATTGCAAAACAAGCTGCTATGAACATTTCTGTACATATGAAAATCTTTTCCTCTTTCTTGGATCTCTCTGTTTGAATATCCTTCATTTTAAATATGAGGACACAGATGCCCAGCACTAATGCCATAGACAAACAAATGAATAGCATGAGGAGCTAGTCTCCTGATTCAAGCTATCAATGACCTCTCCATTCCCCCACAGATCTGAAATCCAAAACTCATTCTGGACACGCAAGTCAAAAACTTAAATCTCAGTTTTGCCTCTTAGCAATACAATGGTTATTACTTAGGCTATGGCAAGGTGTAATATTTTGGGAAAAGTAGTTTTAATTTGATCATTTCTTTTGTTATTTGTTTTGTTCCTAATATACAGTAGGAGTTCAGCACAGGGAAGGTTAAAGTCACTTCACAGGATTCCTCTTGTATCCTTTACAAAACTGATTCTTCAGAAAGATCTTAACATTACAGCCAACAGCACCCATTGGCCAAACAAATGAGCCAGGAACGGTGTATAGCCATGAAATAGGATGGATCTCAAACCTGTGACCTTGAGCTTTGCTACAAAGTATTTTCATATCCTAATTTCAGCCATGGTGAAGTATTAACTTGGGTATGGAATGGGAGAATATAGGGAGTATTCAGAAGTATAGGCTGACCCCACTACTGACCTTTCTTAGAATAGGGCTGCTTTAAAGAATGCCTGAGAGGACTTTGTTCTTCACTTTTACTTTCCTGAGTTAGTTTGCCGCAACAATTTAACATTATAGCATATATGACTACATCCAAGAACACCTCCAGAATGATAAATTCTTAGCCATAATTGATTATAATTAAAATTAATCATATCTAGTGATACTTGATGAGGCGTGAGAAAGTAGTAGTTTCCTCTATAATCACAATGCACTTAATTTTAAGGTCACCCTTTTAAATTTTGTATTGAGAACTCTTCCAAGTGTTGTGAGTTCCTTTTGTGAAAATAAAGTATCTATTATCAAGTGATATTTAAGTATTATCTATTTAGAGTTGGAAAAGACCTTACAGGTCAACCAGTCCGACTATCTTATTTCTCAAATGAAGAAACTGAAGCCCAGTAGGTGTAAATGACTTGCCCAAGGTCATACAGATGATCAGCTATTAGAAATAGGATTTGAAACTTGTTTTTCTGACTCCAAATTCAGGGCTCTTTCACCTTTGCTTATTAAGTTACCCACTGAAAACTGGATAATTTTAAAAATTGTAATAACTACAAAAGTTTGCATTATTATTCTTAGTGTTTCTTAAAAGCAGAATGGGCTCTCTCTGGAGCAGTTAAGTGCTCAGTGAATAAAGCATCAGCCCTGGAGTCAGGAGGACATGAGGTCAAATCTGACCTCAGACACTGGACACACTTACTAGCTGTGTGACCTTGGGCAATTCACTTAACCCCAATTTCATTGCTCTCCCCTTCACCCCACAAAAAGCACAATGGGATAAAGTAAAACATTTGTACTATGGCACCATAGAAATACATATAGCACATTCAAATGGTTTTAAATGGGCAGAAGGGAAATTTTCCCCAAGCCTGGGCAATTACAAGGGAGGCAGTAACAAACACTAAGGGCCTTCATTTTGGGTTATCTATATATCTAACTGCGGTGTCTCTCCTGAAGTTCAGTATCAAATTACCAATCACTTGGCAGACTTCTCAAACTGGATGATCCATGGACATCTATGAATCAAAACATCCAAATCAGAACTCATTATCTTTTCGCTAACATATATCCCTATTACAACATTTTCTATTTCTGTTGAGGTCACCTTTATCCTTCTAGTCAGTCAAGTTTGCGACCTTGATGTCATTGTCAATTCCTCATTCTACCACACCCCACATGCCAATGAGTTACTGAGTCTTGCTGTTTTGTCCTTCAAACCATCTCTTGCTTCTTTATCTTTCTCTTCACTAACACAGCCACTACCCTCGTTGAGGCCTTCATCACCTCTTGCTTGGATTATTTTATTAGTCTCCTATTGGGTCTTTTTACCTCAGGTCTCATCTCATTTTAATCTATCCTCCACGGATGTGCAGTGATTTCTGTAAAGTGATTTCTGTAAAGCATAGGTTGGATGATGTCTCTCCACTACACTATGAAGTCCAGTTCTATATTTCCTACAGGGTCAAATACATATTCCTCTGTCTAGTATTTAAAGACCCTTACAATCTATCGCCAACTAACTTTTTCAGCTTCTTTATACATGATTCTTCTACCTCCCCCTTCATGTATGCTCTGGGCAAGTCAAACCAGACTTCTCATTACTCCTCAGACATGGCACTCCATCTCCTTGCCTTTGCTCTGTTCACTCTCCCAAGATTGGAAGATACTCCCTCCTCACCTCTACCTCTAAGAATCACAAGTTTCCTTCAAGGTTCAACTCAAATGCTTTTCCTGCACTCCTCCCCTTCCCTACATACTCATCTGCTCAATGCAACCCTGCACACATGGTTTGTGGCTGGGTTTCAGACCTCATTTTACTCATGATGGCTTTGTGACATTTATTTAGGTCCCTTGTATACTTCATACACACATCAACATCACCCAAAATTAGTCTTTTGTGTATTTTTTTTACAAAAAGAATAGAATTCTCATTTGTTTCCTTCAAAATAAATCTAGTGACCCTCAGCATCTCGTGTTCTCTCTGTCAAAATAATCAAAT
>CM053587.1:63407055-63423278 GCA_028646515.1 Pseudochirops corinnae
GAGGAAGGGAAAGAATCTAGAATTTAAAGTTCTATAATCAAATTTTAAATATATATATATATATATATATATATATATATATATATATATACCCAATTATTATCATTATTATTAACTACATCCAACTGGGAATTAAGATACACAGGCACAGTGGTAGGGAGATCCATCCTGCCCTACCAGAAAGTCAAAGGGATGAAGGGGAGGACATAGGAGAGAGTAGATTGGGGGAGGGGTTATACAGTAGGATGGCTGTTTTGAGGTGCTGGGTAGGGGAAAGATGAGGAGAAAATTTGTAACTCAAAATCTCATGGAAATGAATGATGTAAACAAGAAAATAAATTAATTAATTTAAAAAAAGAAATATTGCTATTAGTGCATACAATGTTCTCTTGGTTCTACTCATTTTACTCGTCATTATTTTGTGAATGTCCTCCCTTTTTTTTTTTGCTTAAATAAATATGCTCATCATTTCTTACAGAAAAGTAACATTCTCTCACAATCATAGGCCATAATGGGGTGACTAGGTGGTGCAGTGAATTGAACACTAGCCCTGGAGTCAGAAGGACCTGATTTCAAATCTAGCCTCAGACATTTAACACTTACTAGCTGTGTGACCTTGGGCAAGTTGCTTAACCCCAATTGCTCTGCATTCCCCCCTCCAAAAAGTTAAAAAAAAAAAAATCCCAAAACTTATTTAGGCATTCCCCAATTGATTGGGCATCACTTCAATTTCCAATACTTTGCTATCTCATAAAAAGCTGCTATAAATATTTTAAAATATATACATCCTTTACCCTTTTCCCTTATCACCTTAGGAAACAGACCTAATAGTGCTATCACTAGGTCAAAGGATATACATAGTTTTATAACTCTTTTTTTTTTAACTTTGAATATTTAGTTTTATAACTCTTGAAAATAATTCCAGATTATTCTCTATTTAAAAAAATATTTTTGATTCCATTTTAAGTTGTGAACTGTGTCCCTACCCTTCACTTCCCATTTTATGAATCAGTAGCACTGTCCTTTCTGAATCTTGTACACGACACTGTATCTCTCCATTCTTAGACTTTTTTCTCTGGTTCTCTGCCAAGTTTGTAATTGTCTCCCACCTTATTGTCCCTCTTAAATTCCTGGACTTCCTTTAAGTCTCAAGGCAAATTGAACCCTCTGCAAGAGACCTTTCCATGTCTCACTCAATTCTAGTGCCTTCCCACTGAGATCAACTACCATCTTATATGTACACAATCACTTGCACATTGTCTCCCCAATTAGATTGTGAACTCCTAAGGGCCATTTTTCCTTTCCTCTCAATTTCCAGTTCTTAGCCCAATGCTATATATAAATTTAAGGGAAGGGACAGGAGACCTAGTCTCCTGAAGACTTTTCTCCCACTAAGACTTTTGCACATAGTAAATATTAATAAGTGCTTTTTAGTTGGACTAGAGATGTCACAGATGTGATTTGAACATAGGTTCTTTATCTCCAAACTCAGTACTCTTTCCACTAAAGAGCTCCTGAACTCAAAGAAAAATATTTTAAGAAGATTTCTTCAAACTGGGCACTGAAAGTTCTAGAATGCTTTGCTCAATCAATGATTATAGATTTTGAAAATATGGAAAGACAATAAGTTAGTCTCTCAAGTCACTCATTGATTACCTACTATGTGTCCAACACTGATAGGGATATAGGTATAAAAGAGGTAAAATATGTGGTTGATATTCTCAAGAAACTCACTATCTAGGCAACGGGGCAAGCTATACCCACATAAAAAAATTAGAAAGCAATGAAGTCTTAAACTGCTTGCTACTGGTATTTCAGTGTGTACCAAAGATAAACAATAAGGACTCAGAGATGGTAAGAATTGGGTTCTTTTTAATAAACTAAGAATATTCACTGAAGTCATATCCTGGTAGGAAAAAGCAAGGAGGAGCTCCTCCTGGCATGGAGTTTCTCTGTTTTTAAAATTAGAATATTGCAATTCTTTTGTCATCTTTTTGGGGAATGCTTCAAGGGGGCATCTTTGAAGTTTTAACATATCTAGTGACTTCCAAAGAAGACATGAAAATTTTTCATGAAATGAAATCTATCCTCATTTACAAAAACATAAATAGGAATGTTTCCTGAAAGATTATGTTTAATTATCTCCCCATTTGCTTCTAGTAACAGATGGGATCTGATAGTTTATGATAATAATATGCAAAATGGTTGAAATTCTCATTTTGAAAAATGTGCCACTTTTCTTTATTCAACATAGTGAGAAAGGTTCTAGATACCACTTTATCTTACTAAGGAATGGAGAAACAGGAGCATTCTGATTCACCAAGGGAGGAAGTCAATGTAGCACATCAAAACTTATCCTCTCCTTGGTTATCCTTGGTTGATGATCCCTTACAGTGGATGGAGACAGAATGGTTCCACTTCCTATGTACGAGGATTGTATCAATAAGTGGCAGTGTTATATATTCAGCACTAATAGGGACTTCTATTTTGAAACCATAATGGAGGGTGTCCAAAGGGTGAGCCCAAATGCAAAAGGGATTCCCTGTAGATGAGATTCTCTAGATGAAAGTTTGCTGATGGCAATGAGTTCTAGAATGCCACTAAACACTAAAGGGGAAGTGATATAGAAATGGTCAGAACCACATTCTTTTTAAAATAAAGTTATGAAATTTACTGTGGATGCCTTCCCACCATATGAGTCCTACCTCCACCCTTTAACAATAAGTTCATGTTTATTGGGTGCTTTCAGGTTTGAAAAGTACTTTCCCCTGCAATACTCTTATGAAGTGCGTATTTTATTTAATGATATCTCCATTTTGCAGATAAGGAGAGAGAGGGTAAGTTCTTGCCTAATATCACAGAATTAACAAATGCAAAAGTCAGAATTTGAACCTAGGGACTTCCTAACTCCATACATAGTGCCGTTGGTTTGGTTGGGTTTGGTTTGGTTTTGGTTGTTGTTGTTGTTCCCTATACTATACCTAAGCTTGGGGCCTTCATTTTGTCAACCAGTTGAGTAGGTTCCTTAACCATGCATTTCCTGTAAGTATCCAAACTAAGGTCTACAATCTACTCACATCAAAAGTAATTTATTCTGTACTCCATTTCCACAGTCTTCCTCTCTTCTGGTTTCCATGGTTAGAGAATAGCAGGGGGGAAAAGTAATTTCTCTTTAAGATGCTAATTGTTGAGAAAAGAATAAGATATGAAACTATGTATTACTAATTTTAGATTCACCATAATTTTGAGATCATTTGAAATTCTTTTAATCTGCAACTATAGATGCATTTCCCCCAGTTAACTTTTTTCCTTTACATTTATACGTGGATATGGCAAATAAATCAATGAATTTAATACTAATTCTATTTTCAGCAGCATTCTGTTCTATCACATTTTCTCTCTACTCTTTGTTCTTGTTGTTCAGTCATTTTTTAGTTGTGTCTGACTCCGCAACCCCATTTAGGGCTTTCTTGGTTTGCCATTTCCTTCTTCAGATCATTTATAGATGAGGAAATTGAGGCAAACAAGGTTAAGTGACTCGCATAGGTTCACACAGCTAGTAAGTATCTGAGGCCAAATTTGAACTTGGGAAGATAAGTCTTCCTGACTCCAGGCTCCATTCTCTACTCTTTGCTCTTTGTTATTTACTAATCAATTTTCTAATCTACTATTACTTGATATGGTTCAAACTTTCTAATTTTAAAGATAATGAAACTTAATGCTAGAAATTTAAGCAATTTGCCTAGTCACATAGATAATAAGTGGCAGAACTCAAAATTTTCTCTGAATTATCTGATTATGCATCTAATAAACTTTCTACTCCATCACTCTACCACCTTCACCTCAAATCTCTGCCCTCACAATGAAAAATGGTAGGCAAGTAAAAAATGTTATGCTGATTATCTAATTTGCATAAATACCTTGTTCTGAGATATAAAGACAAAGAATTATTCAAAAACATGAATCTAGTTACTGAGGACTTCATGATATAGTTGAACAAGATAATACATTGTTGAAATGGATTGGGAATATTCAAGAACATGATGTAAATTTATACATATATCTAATATTAGATATTAGAAAATTATTAGATATTAGAATATGAGCTCCTTGAGGGCAGGAACTATCTTATCACATCTGTATTTCCAGTGCTTAGACTAATGCTTAGCATATAATAAGCATTTAATAATTGTTTTCTTTAATTTAGATTGACTTTGGAAGTCTTACATGGTTTAAATCACATGTAATCAATTGATAAATAAATTTAAAAAAAACATGATTAAGTGCTTACTCTCTGCAGGAACTATACTAGTTACTGAAAGGTTGCTATTGCCCAAAATAATGCCTGCAGCATTTGTATGATCTAGTAGGATACACAATATATAGCACATGGGTTTCAATAGATCCAGTAATCTACTGAAGAGTCAAGGGATTTAGTAATAATGAAAGTAAAACCCAAAGTCAATACAGCGCAGTTTTATAACTTTGGTCCATAATTCAGCAAATTAAAATTTAAAAAAATTAAAAATTGTTGTAGGTGACAGGCATGGGTAATGACATATTGGATTTAGAGTCATAAATTCAAGGTGGTAAATTACAAAGATAAGTAATATTATGAAATACCAAGATAAATTAAGCAGCAGTCTTTCTGAATCAAAGAACCCCAGATTTCCTTTTCTCTGCTGAGTGATAGTAGATAATACTTCGAAAGCCTAGAATTTCTTGGTCAAAGGCATTCCTCTGATGCTAGTTCATTCACTGTGCAAAAAATACAAATATAGCTGATAAATTTTGAAAACAAAGGTGATATTAAAGACACAAGAACTTTTACAAGGGAGCAATGGCTTCCAAATGGTAGAATTTCTGATGGTGGAGATACTTTTTGAACCCTAAGCTTTTTGGAACCACGTTAAATAATGAGAACAGCTCTGTTGCCATCCTTCCTGTACAGGATTTCATTGGTATTCAGCAACAGAGCCTAATGGGCACACAGCTGGAGGAGAAACAACAGCAATAAGTTAATTATAGAACATCCTGACTCACATACCATCATGGTTGGCCTTTTCAGCAGGCAGGCACAGAACTGTATGTGATGACTTAGTCTGGCCCTTTCTGATTAGCTAAGATAACTAAAATCAACATTAAAGAAAGTTCAGTTTTTGGCAGAAGACCTTTGAAAATGACTGTTTACGTATGAACATGAAATAAGAAAAATCTGAGAATATACTGTTTGGATGTGGCTATAGCCAAGTCCTTTACACCTGTCTGAGGTTCAGTTTTCTTATCTTGAAAATTGGAATATTAACAGTTGTGTTATTTACTATACATTGTTGCTGGGGGGGGGGAATATTTTGTAAACTATAAAGTACTGTATTTTCAGTGTCCCAAGCCTACTTACTAGCCCTGAAGAAGTAAAAAGAATCAGAAAATCTCATTTTATCAATCCTGTCTTCCTCTTTACAAGTTTCACACTTTGCTCCTCATTCTGCTCTTTATGGCCAAAAAAATTAACTTCCATATATCAGACCTTCAAAATATGTAACAATGTGTCTCATGAAAATCTTTAGTCAGTCTCTCAATAAACCTTTGTCAAGTTCCTATTACATGGCAGATTATGGGGCAAATTATCTGTGCTCTCAAGATGCTTACATTGTATCAGGAAAAAGAAATCTATACATGTAAGTAAATCTAAAAGAGAGAATTCTAAATGCACAATAAATTGGGGTGAGACAGTGGAAGTGGGGAGATTAGAAAAAAAGGCTCATCTATTAGATGTTACTTGGAATTAATTTTGAAGAAAGTTTGAAATTCTGTAAGGCAGACTTATGAAGGAAATGTGTCCCAGGTCTAGGAAACATCATGTATAAAAGCAGAGACAAGAAATGAAGTGCTTTATGAGAAAAATGACAAGCAGGTTAGTTGGCCTGAAAAGTGCATAAAGGGGCATAATGTGTGAACAAACTGGAAAGACAGGCAGGAGCCAGATTATTAAGGGGTTGAAGTACCAAATGAGAGAATTTACATTTTATCCTAGAGGAGATAGGAAGCCAGTGAAGCTGTTTGAGTGGAAAAGAGACGTGGTTAGATCTGTACTTCGGTAAAATTACCTTGGTAGTTAGGTGGATAGTGGAAAAGAGAGTGGAGAACATTATGGAAGGGAACATTTAAAAGGTTATTACAAGTCTAGGTTAGGGGTGATGAGAGCCTGTACTACAGGAGCAGTTGTATGAGTGGAAAGGAGATAATGGGGGAGATGTTATAAAGGTTAAATTAATAAAAACCTGGTAACTCATCAGATGTGTGGGTTCAGGGAGAATGAAGGTCAATGATGATTCAGACTGTGAACCTATGGAAATAGGGAAGTTAGGAAAATGGGTTGGGGTTGAAGGAAGATAACAATTTCTGCCTTGTACATGCTGAGCTTCAGATGCATATGGAACATGCAGTTGGAAATGGCCAATGTGCATTTGGTAATATGCCACTGGAACACAGATGAGAGAGATTAGGGTTGATCATGTAGGTCACTACCAAAAGAATAGACTGATGTGACTGATGTAACTCTCAAAGATCTTTGAAAGGTATTGAAGAATGGAAGACATGCCATAGAACTGAAGAAGGGAAGGAACTGAAGAAGGAAAGACCTGCTTTTCAAAAAGAAGGAGAAGAAGGAAGAAGAGGAGGAGATGAAGGAGAAGAAAAAGAAAGAAAGGAGAAAGAAGAAGAAGAAGAAGATGATGATGATGATGATGGTGGTGATGATGATGATGATGATGGTGATGGTGATGGTGATGATGATGATGATGGTGATGATGATGATGATGGTGATGATGATGATGGTGATGATGATGATGATGGTGATGATGATGATGATGATGAAAACTATAGACAGATGAGTTTGATTCTGATTTCCAGCAAAGTTTTGGAGTTTGATGTTAAAAGAATGGTTTATGAATGCTTTAAGAAAGAAACAATGTTTACTAAAAGCAAACTTGCATCATATTAGACATATTTGGGGTTAGAAATTATTTTTAGCATACTAAATAGACTACAAGAAGAAACAAAGATTGCAAGCTTAGTATGTCAGAGTCTGAGGAAAACATTTACCAAATTTATTTTGCTATTATTCTGGAAGGGAAAGAATGGAGAGATGGGTGCTAGATGGTACATTTGGGTGGCTGGAGAATGACTGAATGGCTAGAGAGTCACAAATACCCCAATGCTATTTTGAAGAGTGCTTTCCAGTAGAGGATCTAAGGTATCTAACCTTGGTCCAGCGCTTTTCAACATTCCTGTTAATAATGTAGATGAAAGCACAGAAGTAATGTGTGCTAAATTTTCAGATAATTTTCAACTGATTGATTAGTTAATAGGCAGTATCAAAAAAGATCCTAACAGGTCAGAACAATGGGTGGAAATGTATGAGAAGGCATTTAATGGGATTATAGAAAAGCTCCATAACTGTGTTGTGTTTTTTAATTAAGCATATAATAAAAAAATATTTTTTATTTGAAAAAGACTGTTGGGTTTTAGTGTACTACAAGCTTTTTAATGAATCAATGATATTTCAAAAAAGCCAGAAAAATTGATATACTTTAACTCTCCTTTTGAAAAAATCAAAGTAACATGCTTTATTTTCCAATTCACGACATTTTCCATAGGCTGTACAAAGAGAATAGTAGTGTCTGAAAGAAAGAAGGTGATAGTTCTGAAGTCTTTTGTTCTATTCAAAACAAATTTGGGGTAATATATTTCATTCTAGGCAATAGATTTTAGGAAGGACATAGACAAAATGAAGTGCTTCCAGAAAAGAATGACCAGAATGGAGAAAGGTCATAGAAAGATTATCTGAAGGAACTTGGGATATTGAGTCAAAAGAATCGAAAAATTTAGGATGGACATGAAATAGTCCCCAAGAATATGAAGGATAACCATTTGAAAGTGATTAGATTTGTTTTGCTGATCCAAAAGGTCAAGAAATAAGAGTCATTGGTGAAAGTTTCAGAAAATCAGATTTTGGATTGATGTGAGGAAAAACCTGGTTGTTAAATTAAATTAGGATTGTCCCCAAATGGGATGGGTTGACTTTGACAGTCGTGGGTGTTCTTTGGCTGGTGTTCTTAAGGTAGAGACTAGGTAATCAATTTATTTAACAAGAAATTATTAAGGGCCTGTGTACAAGGCACAGTGCTAGACTGTGCTATCAGAGGTTTCTAAAGTAGATGATATTGTCCTCTCTGGGGCTCTGGAATGATCTGGGGGGGGGGGGGTGGTAGTAGCCTTGAGTTCAGCTGGGTGGGGGACATTGAATAAAAATAAGGGGACAGTGGAAGCACAAGGAAAGAAAAGATAAAAATTTTAAAAAATCATTTATACATGTTTCATCTATTGTGTAACAGAGTTAAAAGTTATAGGAATTACATCATTTTCCAAATAAACACATAAAATGAAAGTTGTAACCAATCAGTGGCCAAATCTGCAGACAAGTTTTTAACACATCCAAGTGTCGGCCGGCAACCCTGCTGGGCATTGTCAGGAAGTCCAGTATGCATCAGCAGAAATGTGTGTGTAATGACTTGTTAACAATATAATACTATAAGATTATGTGATGCAATATTGCATCATTAAAATTTCAATGGAGGAAAAAAATCCACAAATTTAAAATAAATTAATAAATTTAAGATGCATCTTTTTTTTAAAAAAATCTTTTATTTTTTTAAATGATGCAAATTAAAAAACATTAAATGGTTAAAGAAAGTAGATTTTGGGAGGGGCACTTATTAATTTTTTGAAAGGGGGTAGTAGGCCAAATATGTTTGGGAACCTCTGTGCTAGATGTTGGGAATACAAAGGAAAAACCAAAACAACAACAACCACAAAACAATAGTCCCACACTATTGCCCACAAGGACGTTATATTAAACTGTAGTGATATAGCATTTACTATAAGAAGTGGCATCTGAATTAACTTTAGAGAAGTTAAAAATTCTGAAAAACAGAAGTAAGGATGGACAAAAAGCTTGTATTAAGTGTTTCCTATGTGTAAAACATTATGCTAAACTCTAAGGAGACAAATAAAAAAGCAAGACTTCGCCTCCTATCAGAAAGCTCATATTCAAATAAGTTAAGATAAATTATATAGAAGATTTCAACTGCAGGTGAGATGGAATGACACAGTATTCCTTAGGATATAATGATAAGTATATGGTAATGTGCCTTTTGAATATCATTTTAGATAAAAATACATCAATTTCTAATATTATCTAAATGAAAGAACTAAAAACTTTGGGGTTGAGAAATTTATTTTCTAGGTCCTCGGTAGATTTGACTACACAGGACACAGGAGTTGCAGTACTTGTAGAGGGGATTGCCAAGTTGAATCTCCTTAAGTGTTGCTTCCCTGGGTGATGGCAACATGCTCTGGGATGGTATTAGGTTTGGAGGGCACTGCTGGCTTACCTGCCTTTCGGCATTCATTGTTCAGTGATTGATATTGGTAGTGCTGGGAATGATAAACCCTATCTCATCTTCAGAGGTTGCTCCTTCAATTATGGTTGTGAAGCCAAAAGACTGTTCAAAAAAAAGTGAGACAATCTGTGTAAAGGCAAGAGATAAAATGCTGAGTTTTGTTCACATTAAATATAATCAAATTTGAGTAAATTTCAGAGTGTGTGAAGGAGACTAGTGTGAAATAAGCCTATAAGGTTGAACTAGAAGTAGATTATGGAAGACTTTAAATGACAAGCTGAAGAATTTGTATGTTATACTAGAGGTAATAGGAAGCCACTTAAAATTCTTGACCAAAAATGGCCTGACTGATGTTTTATTTAAATTATTTGTACTGGTGATTGGAAGATGACATGGAGAGACGTATTGAAAGTAAGAAGACCAATATGCAGGTTATTGCATTAGTCCAGGTGTGGGGTAACAAGAGATTACGTTAGCATGGCTGCTAGGTGAGCGGAAAAAAGGGTTCAGATGCAAGAGATGTTATGGGAAAGATTGGGTAAGTGATTGAATGTATGGGATGAAGAATATATGAGAATGGCACTGAGGTCGTGAACTTGGAAAACCAAAAGCATAATGAGACCCTCAATAGAAATTTGAAGAAAGAATGTATTTAGAGAAAGAAAATAATCAGGGGGGTGGAGCCAAGATGGCAGCATAGAGGCAGGAAAACTCCATGTGCTCTCCCCATAACCACCTCAAATACCTATAAAATATGACTCTAAATAAACTTTAAAGCTACAGAATCCACAAAGTGCCAGAGAAACAAATCTCCCGCTGAAGGCAGCCTGGCAGGTGTACAGGAAGAGTCCATCACAGCATGCTGGGAGCCAAGTCCAGCCCCACATGAGCCTTTGGTTTTAGCCCCAGGGTGGGCCCACCAGCAGTGACTGGAGGGGACATCTGGAGAGTGGATCATCAGCAATTGTGGTGGTTTCCAGAAATATCAAATGATAAATGCCAAAGAAAAAGTAAAAGGTCAGTGTAGAACTCTGCTGGGACTGCGGGGTGGGGGGGCCGGCAGAGTGTGGTCTGGCCTCTGTCCTCAGAATGAGAAGCAGCAGAGGTACCATGGCCATACAGCCACCTCCACGTGGCTGCTTCAGAGATCCTGGCCTGCGGATCATAGAGGGGCCAAGAGACCATTCAGAGGGGAATCGCTCTTTCTTTATCCTGCCTGGATCTGGATCACAGTCTTGGGTGGTGGTCCTGAGGTATGTGAACAATGAGCCAGAGCTGGTGGGGGCTGTAGGGATGAGGCCCTCCTAATAGCTCCAGCAGCTGCAAAAACACCACAAATTTGGGACAAAGCTCTCCTCTCTAGAACCAGAGTTCTACTGTGGCAAAGAGCTCAAAAGTCAAGTAATTGAGTGGCAACATGAGCAAGCAAAGGAAGCAAAGCAAGCACAGCATTACAACATTAGACTCCTTTTTGGGTACAAAAACCATCAAAGCACAGAATGGGAGAAAGACAATGAAGTCAGAACTCCTGCACCAAAAGCTTCCAAGAAAAATATGAATTGGTTACAAGCCATAGAGGAGCTCAAGAAGGATTTTCAAAATGAAGTAAGAGAAGTGAAGGAAAAATTGGGAAGAGAAATTAGAATGATGCAAGAAAATCATGAAAAGAGAGTCAACAACCTGACTGAAGAAAATAACATCTTAAAAAATAGATTAACTCAAATGGCAAAAGAGGTCCAAAAACCAAATGAGGAGAAGTATGCCTTAAAAAGATGAATTTGCCAAATGGAAAAAGAATTTCAAAAGCTCACTTAAGAGAATAATTCATTCAGAAATAGATTGGAGCAAATGGAAGCTAATGACTTTATGAGAAATCAAGACACTATTAAACAGATCCAAACAAATGGAAAAATAGAAGGGAATGTAAAATAGCTCATTGTAAAAAACACTGACCTGGAAAATAGATCCAAGAGAGATGATTTTAAAATTATTGGACCACTTGAAAGCCATGATCAAAAAAAGAACCTAGAAATCATCCTTCAAGAAATTCTTGAGGAAAACTGCCCTGATATTTTGGAACCAAAGGGCAAAATAGAAGTTGAAAGAAATCACCCATCACCTCTTGAAAAAGATCCCAAAAAGAAAACTCCCAGGAATATTATAGCCAGATTTCCCAGATCAAGAAGAAAATATTACAAGCAGCCAAGAAGAAATAATTTGAATATGGTGGAAACACAATCTGGATAACCCAGGATCTAGCAGCTTCTACATTAAGGGATTGAAGATCTTGGAATGTGATATTCTGGAGGTCAAAGAAGCTAGGATTAAAACCAAGAATCACCTACCCAGAAAAACTGAGTATAATGTTTCAGGGGAAAATATGGTCATTCAATGAAATAGAGGACTTTCAATCATTCTTGATGAAAAAACCAGAGCTGAATAGAAAATTTGACATTCAAATACAAGAAGCAAGAAAAGCATGAGAAGGTAAACAGGGAAAAGAAATCATAAGGAACTTATCAAGGTTGAACCATTTACACACCTACATGGAAAAACAATTATTGTAACTTATGAAACTTTTCTCAATATGAAGATAGCTGAAGGGAATATAAATGTGTGTGTGTGTGTATATGTGTGTGTGTGTGTGTGTGTATACACATACATATATATATATGGGTATGTGAGCATATGAATACATATGTGAGTGTGTATATATATATGTATACATGCATACATAGACAGAGGGCACAGGATCAATTGAATAGGAAGGGATGATATTTAAAAGATGAAATTGAAGGTGAGAGAAATATAATGAAAGGAGATGGGGAGAGACAGAATGGGGTGAACTATCTCATATAGAAGAGGTAAGGGATAACTTACAATGGAGGGGAAGATTAGGTAGGTAAAAGGGAATAGGTCAACCTTACTCTCATTAAATTTGGCTTTGGGAGGGAATGACAAACACTCTAAATTGGATATCCTGCCCTACAGAAGAGTACAGGGGAAGGGGATGAGAAAGGGGATGATGGAGGAGAGGGTAGATTGGGGGAAGGTTAGTTAGAAGCACACACTTTTGAAAAGGGACAGGATCAAAGTAGAGAATAGAACAAGTTGGGGGCCGGGATAGGATGGAGGGAAATATAGTCAGTCTTTCACAATATATCCATTATGGAAATGTTTTACATAATTACACATGTACAACCTATATTGAATTGCTTATCTTCTCAGTAAGGGTGGGTGACGAGGTGGTAAGGGAAAGAATCTAGAGTTCAAAGTTGTAAAATCAACAGTTTAAAAAATTATTATTATCATTATTACAATTATTATTATTTTTTACATGCACCTAGGAAATAAGATATACAGGCACTGGGGTATGGAGATCCATCTTGTCCTATCAGAGTGGGGATAAGGGAGGATATAGGAGAGAGCAGATTGGGGGAGGGGTTATACAGTGGGATTACTATTTGTGGTGGAGGGTAGGGGAAAGATGGGGAGAAAATTTGTAACTAAAAATCTTGTGGAAATGAATGATATAAACTAAAAATAAACATAAAATTTAATTTAATAAAAAAAAATCAGTTCCAATTGGGGTATATTGAATTTGAGATGCCGTTATGATATCCAGCTAGAGATCCATCAGGCAAGGATTGAGCTCAGGACTGAGGAAGGACTTAGATGTTATTGTCAATGATGTAAAAAGGACCTGTGACCATATGTTCAGTGGATTCAATGACATCCAAAGTTTCTTCCAACTCTCTTTTTTTTTTTCCTGTGAAATGCACTTTTTGTAAACTGCGTAACAATAGTTCTTTTGGGAAAAGGGTTCCAAGTTCCAAGCATCTAAATTACAAACTACTTTTAAAAAATCAATGAGTGTTCTTATAATTTCTTATATTTTTCTTATCCTACTCTTCTAAAGAAGAACTTCTAAGCGATTTTAGCCACCTCATTAATTAATACAATGAAGAAGGAAATCTATAACTCAGAAAGGCTAAATGAGCCACCCTCAGGCATGTGGGCCTGTCAGACTTCAGTGGGCCAGCTCACCAATCCAGAGCTACAGCTACTTCCTCCAATCACGAGAAATATAAATCTGGAATACATTTAAGACTTTGAAAAATGAAAAGGTAAAGCAAGTCTCATGATAGGTTAATGGAAGCCCATCATGTATCTCAAAATTACATAGTCACTGAGACAGACAGACACATTAGAGTAGAATGATTATCTAGATGTCTATATGGTGTTATCCCAATTTGAAGAGATGAAGGACTTTCCTCTACCAAAGCTTATAGTCTTCTTCTCAAACAGAAATTATGCATCATTCTCCCCACCCTACCCCATTGCACACACACATGTATGTCTCTACAAGCACAAGTGCTCCCTAAGCAGGGACATAAAATTTTGAGTCAGAAAACCTCTGTTCTCTTCCTGGGTGTGACTTTGGGTTAAATCACATAAACCCACTGAATTTAAGTTACCTCATTTGTGGGAATTTTTTAAACCTTAAAAATCTCTAAAAATGAAAGATAATGATAATGATGAGGGATGCTTACTTTACAACCTCACAGAGATTTTGAGAAAATGAGATAATAGAGGTAAATTGTTTCATAAGTCATAAAATGCCATGCAAATACCGTATCAATTATTGTTATTTTGCCCAGCTTTCAGAGTAACCCTTAGGTCAAACTAAACCAGATAATCAAGCTCTTCATACAGGCTTCTGAGTATTCATGGACTAGCCTAGCTCTGTCCTGATTGATGCAGACTATCCCTTACTCTTTTTCCTTCTAGAACCCATCTGCTAACTGTACCTACTTGTTAATTACCATGTTCCCAACCTAATGGGAAGTGCAAGAAGTGTGAGGAAAGCATAGATTTTCTCACTAGATTACAGTCATAGATGTATTGCTACCAGTGTAGGTAAAATAGTACATACTTCCATTAGGTTATCCCTTTTCTTGACTATCTCTTCTTCATTAGTTTGAATACATAAGAGCTGGTGTTGTCCTGCTTGGAAGTTTTCTTTTTGCTCTTTTTGGTTGGGTATCTTGAAAATAATCTCTGGCTTCTTATTTATTTGTTCACTACTAAAAACATACGTATTAGGGAGGAGCAGAGGGGATAATGCATAACTTCTGTTTGAGAAGACCATAAGCTTTGGTAGAGGAAGGATCTTCTTATCACATGCCCTTTGGGCCTTCTCTTCAAAATGAGATAAAATTTAGACTGATACAATACATAGGTGAGAACTTATGGGAATCAACAGTTAATCAAAAGACATTAAACTCACTGCAAAAAGTCTTTGTTAGCTACTAGCTGAGCAATCAGCAAACTTTTAAAGGCAGCTGGTGGTGAAATGGATAGACCACTGGGTCTAGAGTCAGCAAGACCTAAGTTCAAATCAGACACATTATTAACTGTGTGATCCTGGGTGAGTCACTTGATCTCTGTTGGCCTCAATTTCCTCAACTGTAAAATAAGAATAAAAAGAGTACCTTCCTCACAGGGTTGTTGTGAGGATCAAATGAAATATTTGTAGACATGCACACAGTGTCTGGTATGTAACAGGCACTATATAGATGCTCATTCTCTCCTTTTTCCCTTCATAGGGGTGTTTATTGTATGTCAGGTACTATGTGAAGCACTAGGGATGCAAAGAAAGGCAAAATCAGTCCCTGTCCTCAAGGAGCTCACAATCTAATGGAGGGGGAGAGACAACATGAAAACAAGTATGTACAAGAAGATATATACAGGATTAATTGGAGGTCATTTCACAGAGAAAGAGGCCTAGGAAAGGCTTCTCTCAGAGTGTACAGCTGAGGCTTTTAGCTGAGACTTCAGGGAAGCTAGGAGGTGGAGTCAAAGAGGAATGAAGTGAAATGACAAAAAAGTGGTCTATTTCATCTGGCTAAGGAGTTCCATGATACCTTTCAGGTCCTGTATAAAACTATAGAATTAGAAACAAAAGGCGATTATTCTAGAAATAGGAGGAAGTGTAGCCTTCCAGTACATTGCTGTGCAGAAATGGGCTGTGAGTAGGAGAGGCCTTGGTTTCATCCAGGGTCCCTCCTCCTTCCCCTTAGCTCCCAGCCTTTGACAGGAGGAGTGTTATACAAGATTGGAACAATCAAGAGGATTTTGGATCTCCCTCTCATCTTTGCATCTTTGTCTTCCTGCCCAGAGGAGTTAACAGCAGTGTCTGCATCGGGAGCCAAATACAGAAAGTAGCAGATTTATTATATTTTAGAGGAACTTCTTTCCCCACAAATGAAGGGAAGAGAAGACTTATAGCAACTAAGACTAGCATTGTACATTCTTTAAGTCAGCTTTCCCCTAGGCTCTATATATACTTGTGGGATGGTGTGTTACAAAATTTTTTGGGGGTGAGGGAAGGGAAAGAAGAGGATATTTGTACTAACTGTTCTTACTTTTAAGAGGGGATATTATGGTATCTTGTTTGGCTCCCACAGATGCTATTGGGAGACAATTAACACTCCCAAGCTATGAGGAAAGCTCGCTTATCTTATTTTACCAAGACAATGGCCATCCTGGCACCAGGAGGATTAGAAAGTTTGGGATAGGACAACCAGTTCAAACCTGAGAAGTCATGCCTGGTCACCAGTATCCTCACAACTACTCCTGCTCAACTAGTGTAACGATACTAGGATTTGAAGATCTTCCACGCCCCTTGAGCTTGCTGATGTAGCAGGAAGGGGTGGAGCAAGGGAACGCCGGAGCCAAGCTAGTCTCTGTGCGGTG
>CM053587.1:63423778-63447690 GCA_028646515.1 Pseudochirops corinnae
CTTCAAAGCAATCAGGCTTAAATGACTTGCCTAGAATCAAACAGCTAGTAATTTGTTTTATCTTCCTAGAGAGGTAGCATGGTATAGTAGATAGCTTTCCTCAAATTCAGAAAGACTTGGGTTCAAATCCTGTCCCTTTTACAAAGTATCAATTCAGTAGTGAAAGTTGGAGAAATGAGCAGATCAAAGAAAACTTTGTAATCTAATGGAGGGATGACATATTACCTCTTTGAAAGAAATGGCTGAACAAATTGTGGTATATGAATATAGTAGTATTTTTTAGTGTTATAAGAAATAGCAAAGGAGAAAATTATAGCAAACTTTGGGTCTTAGGAAATGTGACAGATTGAAATTAGTAGAACCAGGAGAACAAGTTATATGACAGTAAAGCAGTAAATAGAACAATTTTGAAAGACTTAAGAATTCTGATTAATTAAATGACCAGCAACATCTCCAGGGAACCTATACTGAAGCACAATATCCTCCTATTAACCAATACATAAGCTTCAGTGACAAACATTATTTTTAACATGACTATGGTGTGGATTTGTTTTGCTTGTCTTTTAATATATATAGAAAGGCTTTCCTCTCTATTTTTCTCAGTTTTCAAGGTGGTAAGGGGAGAGGATGTCAAAAGAAGGCCGTCGAAATATTCAAAAAATACATAGAAAAGAACAGAAGGGAATTCAGAAGGAAGTAAAAATCATCAAGAAAGTTTTGAAATTAATACATAGTATTTATTATGTACTTTTTTTTAGAGTAAGTAGAATAAAATAGAGATTCATGCCTTAATATGTAATCCTTTTTTCTGTTGTGTTGGATATATGGAAATGCTCTTTCTTTTGAGTTTAAATTCAGATTCTTCCAAAGATAGACTAAAAAGCTTCATAAAATTCTGGCAAAAAAAAGAAAAAGATTATCAATCTGAGGAGCTATCACAAAGAACCAGCTTGAATTAATCAAGAATTGCTTGTTTCCTGGTTAGATTCATGTCATTTTTTTACAGGGAAGCTCACTCAACTCATACATTAGGGAATGACATCAATATAGTATATTTTGATTCAGGAAAGCATTTGGCAAAGTATTTTCATGCTCTCCTTATAAATAAGGTGGAAAGATATAATCTAGATCAATGGTTCCCAATCAATAACAATTCATGGTACCCATACAGAGTTTTTTTGCAAATGGTCCAAAACTCCATATGTTCATTATATTATGGTTTTTATGCTTATTAAACTCCAATACTATATTCAGTATAATTCAGCATAATAAATAAAGAAACCTACCTCCTATCAATTTAATAATCTCATAAATATTTGCATCTTTCCTCTCAAATGTAAATGACTACCATTGTGACTAATGAATTACATTCATTTAACAGCATTACTGAATTTGTAGTAACTTTTTGTTATGTGCTTTATCAATCAAGAGATACTCATAATATAGAATACATAATACTCATACAATTGTATGGGGTATTCACAATTAAAAAAATAAAAAGTTCTTCCTACTTGAAAAGATTGTGAATCACTGGGCTAAGTGACAGGATAACTAGGTAAAGCCAAAATTGAATAAACAGGCTACACACACACACACACACACACACACACACACACACACACACACACACATACATAGAGAGAGAGAGAGATGGATAGATAGATAGCAATAGTGAGATCTATGTATATATTTGCTTGTATCTATATCTATATGTGTGTGTGTATGTGTGATGGATTGAGGTCAGCCTAAAGGAGGCTTTTAGTAAAGTAGTCTAGGTATATACCCTTAATTCTTTGCTGTTATTTTTTTTTTTATCATTGGTTTGGATGTAAACATTAATGGCATACAAATCATATAAAATTTCAGATACCGCAAAGCTGGGAGGCATAGCTTATATATTGATGCTACAATCAAGATCCAAAGTGACCTCTATAAGCTGGAAGAGTGGGCCAAATCTAATAAAATGAAATTTAACTGGCTTAAATTTGAAATACCAAACTTGAGTTTGAAGAGACAACCAAACACATACAGTATAAGGGATTCATGCGTAGATAATTTGTGTGAGAAAGATTTTGGGATTTTAGTGGACTGTAAGCATAATATGAGAAATAAGAGTGACAAGGCAACCAAAAGAGTTAACATAGTTTTAGGATGCATTAATAGAAGCATAGTATCCATAATGATTTCTGACAAAGGTCTGGATAGTGAAAGATATGGGTCTCCCAGTAGTAATGTATGGCTGTGAGAGCTGGACTATAAGGAAAGTTTAATACTGCAGAAACAACACTTTTGAATTTTGGTTTTGAAGGAAACCTCTGAGAGTCCCTTGGAAAGCAAGGGGATCAAATCATTCAATACCTAAAGAAGTTGATTAAGACTACTCATTGGAAGGACAGATACTGAAGGTGAAGTTTAAACATTTTGGCTACACAATGAAAAGACAAGATTTTTGGAGAAAAAAAAAAACTGATGTTGGGAAAGATTGAAGGCAAAAGGAAAAGGAGATGGGAGAGGAAGAGATGGATAGATAGTGTCATGGAGGCAAAGAACATGAGCTTGGACAGATTTAGGGAAATAGTGGAGGATAGAAGGGCCTAGCATGCTATGGTGCATGAGGTCATGAAGAATTGGAGTCAATTGAACAAATGAATGACAATATCCATGATGATAAAGATAACACTCCTGTTGTGCTTTGTTTCAGCAAGGCCACATCTAGAGTATTTTGCTCAGTTTCAGGTTCCATGTTTTAGAAAGGACACTGATGTCCAGAGGAGGACAAACAAGATAGTGAGAGTTCTAGAAAACATGCTATATGAGAACCAATGTAAGAAAGTGAAAATATCATCTTAGAACAAAGGAAAATAAAAGATTGTATATCTGTTATATATTTTGAGGCTCTGTCATATGAAAGATGAATTATATCTATCTTTCTCAGCCCTGTGGGACAGAACTATGAGTAAAATGTGGAAGTGGCAAAGAGAGCTTGATTTCACTTAAAATTTCACTTCCTTTACAATTAGGTAGCTGTCCCACTGTGGAATGTGTTGCTTTAGGAGATGGTAATTTTTTTTCAAAAAAGAAGCCAGGTTGTTATTCCTGTTATAGAAAGAATTCTACTCAGGTACAGGTTTCATTAGATGGCCTTGATGGTCCCTTCTGAATTTGAAATTATGTGAGTCTTTAACAAAGAATTTTTTTACAGAAGAGTTGTCTGTGAGATAGTCTATGGATGGACCCTAAATCTGTAAATATGATTTTTAGAGATATTTTCAACCACAGAATACATTATGAAGTGAAAAGGATAAAAATGAACATAAAAGTAACAATGTTGGTTTAGTTATTTGCCACAGCAAAAGCTGCAAGGATTATTTCTTTTACTGAATAGAGAACGATAAGAGTAGGCAGAACAAAAGTTTGCAAAGAAGATTCTATGAGATTCATGACCCAGTTGAAGTGGTCCAAGGACAAAAAAATGTATAGGAATAAAGAAGAGTGGAAGGGGAAAAATAAAACTTGAAGATAATAAATACACATCAGTTTGATGACATTAGCCTGGTGTGAAGTGCTTGCAGTAAAGCCTAAGAACAGAGATGGGCAAAATACGGAAGATGAAGGTTCCATTGCATCAAGAAATAGTTATATACTATAAGCAGTGAGCACAAATAAAGCAATCAACAGAAAGGGTTTGAAAAGCTTACCAAGGAAAGGTGGACCATATGAGCAGATCCTCTAGGGAAGAATATCCAAGTGGGTAGCAGAGTCAGGAATTGGACACAGGCCTTCATTCTCTCAGTCTGCTGTGCTGTGCACTTGTTCACGCATCCTTGGCAAAGATGGAAGCTGACTGGCTAACACTGTTGGATGCTACATATTGGAAATAATACAATCAGCAACATAAGTCACTCCTAGGATGCTGCATCAAGATTTTGCACTGATTTCTTCTCGAGTGCAGAACAGAGTAATGAAATGTGCTCTCTTTAATAATAACAAGAAGATGTGGTTTGGAGCAAATACAAAATGAAGTATAGATGAGTAGCCCACAGTATTTTAAAGTAGGCAGTACTTGCCTTCAATATCTTCTAACATTCCCTGGTTGCTCTCTTCTCTGTTTACTTGGCAGAATAATAATAATAATAATAATAATAGGTTGCATTATAGAAGGCTTACTATGTTCCAGGCACTGTCTTAAGTGCTTTACAATTATTATCTTATTTGATCCTTACAACAACCCTGGGAGATAGGTGTTACTATTATCTTCATTTTAAAAATTAGGAAACTAAGGCAATCAGATATTACACAACTTACACAGGTTCACACAAGTACCAAGTGTCTAAAACTGAATTTAAATTCAGGTCTTCCTGACTCTAGGTCCAACACATTATCAATTGTGCCACCTTATTCTACCTTTTTTAATACTCAGCATAATTAAGTTGCCTCCCAATTATGCAGAACCAACTATCTAGAATAGGGTTCTGTATTTGTCTATCTCTCTCTCTCTCTTTCTCTCTACATATATATAAACAAATAAAAATGCACACCCACACACATACCTACATGCATATATGCACCTATATACATGCATATACTAATATAACACACACACAAACATACACACACACACACACACACACGTGCACAAACATGTATTTCTCAGAGACCAAGCCTTCAACCAAATTCACCCTGGATCTCAGGAACTGGACAACAATAGATCCCTGCCCAAGCACCACTTAAGGGTTATTTTTGGGTCCTCTTAGTTCAGAATGAATGTAAATAGTGACTGTTTCCCTTTTTTGTCAGCAACCCTTAGGGTCTTCCCCACCCAGTTGGATGTTAGGCCTATTCACTGCATAGGCATTGCCTCACTCATAGTTAGAACTTGAAAAGACCTTAGCTTAAAAGGGCTCCCACTGCATCCTGAGTCATCTCCAGTCATCATGTGTGCTGATCTATATCTGGTCACAGGACCCAGATGTCTCAGGAGGAGAAAGTGAGCCTGGCGACCTTATACAGCCCTCCCTCACTCAAATCAAAGTCAACTGCAAGTCATGTCATCATCTCCCTTATGTCATGGTCCTCTGAGAAAGAAAGACAAACCGTACAACCACAATACACACACACACACACACACATTCACAAATGTATACACACATACATACATATATATATATATATATATATATATATATATATATATACATATATATCATAATACAAACCAGTATATTTTATTTACTTTGCAATCTTATTTATTTTATTTTATGAATTTAGAAAGGTTATTCTGAGAAGGGGTCTATCAGCTTTGCCAGACTGCCAAAGGGGTCCATAACCTGAAAAAAAAGTCACTCTGTAAACATCAATACTTTTTTTTTTCCCCAAAAAAGCAACAGCAAAATATGGGAATAGACATCATATTAGGTTTTAAATTTGCAAAGTACTTTATAAACATTGCATCATTAGATCCCTCCACCCCCATGATGATAGTGCAGTTATTATACCCACATTCCAGCTAATTAAACAAGTAGGAGAGAGCTCAAATTATTTGGTAATGGTTAAAAGCTGGTAAGGCATCAGAATTGCACTCCAACTTTGACTTTCTGATCTCAGATCCAGCTTTTTTCTACTATAGTGTCCAGCATTGAGAAAGATGAATGGGGAAAAGATAATGAACTGGCAGATGGCAACGGAGAGCAGATTACACTGCTCAGTGACCACCTGTTTGTGCTAAGTACAAAGCTCATCCTGCAAGTCCTATCCTAGATACAATGGGAGTAACACAAGATTTAGTGATAAACCATGGAACTTCATTCCCAGTTCTTCCACTTAACAGCATTGTGACTTGACCACTCTGTTTATTCATAAAATGCTATAATAATAAACTATCAACTTTATAGAGATTTCATGGAATTCATATGAAATAATGTGTGTAAAATGCTTAGCAAAATTTTATGCTGCTGTATAAATATGAGCTATTACATTTATTATCACCTAATGGCCACAGCACAAATATAGGTTGTCACATAATCCCAATTCCAGCTAATTGAAACTGTGGATACCAAATTAGCTTTCTTGGTGGCTCCAAAATTCCCCAGTTGCTTTGTAGATTATCAAATGCTTTGTTTCTCTACCCTCCTTTTCCTTTTGGTCAGGCCATAACTTGTCAATATACCCTTAAGAAGACAGAAAGTAGGTTTGGTTTAGCAAGTGAGGTGGGGAATGGAAATCAGCCTATGTTGTTCTTTGTTAAGCACTCTAGTCAAAGATTTGAAGGTGTGTATGAAACTACTGATTCAAGTTAACTTATTGGGTCAATTAATAAGCATTCCTTGAACTCCCATGTATCATACATTACATTCAGCATTGAGAATACAATAATTAAACAACTCCTGTCCTCAAGGATTTTGTGTTCTATTGAGACAACAAATGCAAAAATAGAAACAAATACTTACATGTTTACATACATATGCACGTGCACAAAATACAATAAAATAGTAATAGCTAGCATTGGAAGAGTGATTTATGACTTTCAGAGCACTTTGTATACATAATCTAATTTGATTTTCACAACAACATTATGAGGTAGATGCTATTATTATCTTGGAATTTGGAATTTGAGGAAACTGAGTTACAGGTATTAATTGTCTAGGCCAGGATTCAAACTCAAGTGTTCATGATTCAAGCCCAATTGTACCACATAGCTTCTCTAAAATAAACATAAATTTATTGAGGGAGACAATAGAGCAGTGGTTCTCAACCTTCATAATGTCGCGACCCTTTAATACTAGTATGTGGGCATATCTGCATGTGGGCGGACCCGCCTGGAGATGGATAGAGGAGAGATGTCTCAGTTCCTAAGACCATTTGTCACTCCTGTGACTCCTGTGAAAGGGTTGTTCGACCCCCAAAGGTGGAGGCGACCCACAGGTGGAGAACAACTGCCATAGAAGTTTTCGGTTTTGCTTACCTGCAAATTTCAGCTATTTGTAATAGTAAGAAGTGGGAGAGTGAATAGGAAATTTAGCTTTGTTGGACTATAGAATTTGCACTGGGAAGTTTTGTGAGGCAATGCTGCAGTACATAATTTCTGGAGCAAAGCAATCTTTTTTTTTTTTTTTTACTCCATCCTAATTGATTTTCTATTTTAATTCCCATAGGGGCAGTCCCACATCTTCAATTCTCTCCTCAAGCCCCCCAAACTCCCCCATCCTCTCAGGTAAGAACCTAATCTCATAATTTACTGAGAAAAGTATCCATTTTCCAGAACTTCCTCTTCTGCCTTTTCTACATCTTGATATCTCTTGGCATTTTTCCCTATTTGTTCCTTATTTATTCCAGTCTGATAAAGAGGTAGCCCTTCTCAATAATGCTAACTGTTCTACATATATCCTTGTTCCTCTCTCATTCTGTCTTTTTCATAATATTACATCCTCAACTATTCTCTCTAACTCTGTAATTTCCAAACTTTCCCTATCTATTGTTTCTTTCTCTGCTGTATATATACATATCCAATATCTGAAAAAAAATTACTTACTATACTCTCAAGCTATCATCTAACATGTTTTCCCCTTTTTACAAGTGAAATCCTAGGTTAAAATGAATCTGCCTACACTCATCGCCTCTATTTCATCTCTTCCTATTGATTTATTAACCTATTGCAATCCACCTTCTAACCTTGTCACTTCCCTGAAATTGTTCTCTACAAATACATAAATGATTTCTTAATAACTAATTCAGATGTTCTCTTCTTAATCTACATCTTTCTCAATTTCTGCATAATTTGTCACTGTTAACTACTCTCTGCTCCCGAGTATTTTCTCAGAATATCGCCAAGTGCCAACCAGTTGTCATCAGCCTGGTAAACAAGATTAGCAAATCGAGAGATGACCTCAAATTCAATTCATTGTTTTCTAGTCTTTTCTCTGACACATACTAATTGTGTGGCATTGGAGCAAAGGATTAATTCTAAGGAGTGGTAAGACATTATACTGGATAGGCAAGATTAGATTGCAAAGACTCTTGAAAGGTAGACATATGTGTGCATTTGATGTCTTAGGAGGTCATTCTTATTTTTGGTGCAAAGGAAGGTTATGCTGGATTTCGGCCTAGGTATGAATACTCATTGTTTTTCTCCAGTAAGTTCAACCTTGGACAGTTATTTAACCTTTCTAGGTCTCAGTTTCCTCATCTGAAAATAAAGGTGGCATACTAAGTAACATCTGAAGTCCTTTCCAACTCTGAATCAAAATCTTCTGAAAATTGAAAGGAGTCACTAATGTACAGGAGTAACTACTGAACTGAATTATCCCAGCAAGCAAAGTTTCAGGAAATGATGCTGGGGAGTCAGCAGTCGCTCAGAGAGAGTATAAATTCCCTGCGATCTTTAGAAGGGTTATAAAGCAAAATTTGTAAGTCACTGTCATTATCATTGTCACCATAATGAGAACCTTCAGCCCTACACCTTATTACCACTGTAGCAAACTAAAACCCCAACCAAGTTCATATATCATTTTTTGGGTTTCAATTCCACTATCTGTAAAATGAGCAAATAGAATTAGATATGCGCCAAGATATATTTCCCCACTCTAATATTCTATGGTTATATGATTTTATGATTCTGGTATCCAATCCAGTCCAATTGAATTCAATTCAACAAGTATTTATTATGAAGTACCTAAAATGTGCAAAGTACCAGCCATTTAAAATCTTCACAGAAAAATCAAACTGATCTGACTGCCTGTTGAGAATAAGTTTTAAAATATTGAGATTTTGGATGGAAATAGTATAACTAATGGAGTTATAACAACCATCTTAAATGTAATCTAAATATTTGAGGTTTTTTTTTTAAATCTGAGACAGTCATCTATGGGCTTAAGGATCAACCATAAATATTCATGAAGAGACAAAGAAAAGACAAGGGGAAAAGCTTTTTTTTTTTTTTAAATAGAAGAAAAGGCATGGAGGAAGCCAAGAGAAGTGAATGTTTTTAGCCATTGAAATTAGGCTAACAATTCCTGGAGCTGAGCATATGGAGTATGAAGGAACTAAAAGTACAAAAACAGAGAAGTTCAATTTCTCTTCATATCTGCTTACACCCACAGTACACTCTTATTTCTGTTTAGTTGGAATTTTAACCCTTTGAGAAACAGGAACAACTCACTGCTCTGTTAAGTATGTGCCCCACTTGTGTGGCAGTAATTTCTTGGTGTCATTATCTAAGAATTAGCAGAGCAATAAGCCCAGTTATTGTGCAATTGAGTGTTCAATTTTAGAGCCTCATTTTGAAAGATTTCCAGTAATTTGCAGTAGTTGTACTTTGTAACATGACTAGAAGTGATTTATTCTTTTTGTTGTATTTTTACAACCTACGCTTGGTGGGAGTGTGAGGAAAACTGTGGTAGCATGGACAAGATTTTCCTTCTGTTACAAGGCACATTTCCTTCCATCAGATTTAAGCCCTGAAAACAATAACATCCTAGTTCTTCCCCAACCCCCAATGGAAATCAAGCAAGTCAATGCTAACTTCTTCAATCTATTGATTGTATTCTTTATAGTCTTTTGTTTTGTGTAGCCCACAACAAAGGCAAAACACTGCTGAACAATGAGTATTTTATGTTTGTCCAGTGAAAAGTGAGTTATGCAATCTTTGAAGATATGACTAGAGAGATATCATGCTCTACTCTAACTCATTAATGAGGCTGATTCTCAATTCATCATTCACATTTTGAGAATATGTTCATTATTTTTGAGATAAAGCATGGTGTCATTCATAGAAAAATGAGCTTACAATCAGAAAGACTTAATTTTAATCCCTCCTTACTTTTAATAGCTAAGTGACCAGGGGAAATTAATTTATTTTCTCTGAGCCTCAGTTTTCCTACCTTTAAAGTAAGTGATCATAGCACTTACATCACAAGGTTATGACAAAGTTCTAATGAGATAATTTTGTAAATGTTGAAGTATCATATCAAGGTTAGCAATTAACATCAGTACATAGTGTGCGTTAAATGACTACTTAATTTTATATAGCAAACTCTCCAAGTAGGAGTAAGTAGATATGGTCCCTTCCCACTTTGACTTTTGGGTTTGAAGCTCACTGAAAATGCAGACATAAATGAATAACAGATTGGTTCTCTCTCTCTTTTTCTCTCCTCTCTCTCAGTACACACATATATTATACATATGTATATGCATTTTATACATATAAATATATGTATGGTATGTATTCATATTAATGAGTCCATCTACTTGATCAACCTCAATTCAATTGTATACTATTTTGTTCAACAAGAAATTATCATATTCCTACTATGTGACAGGCATAGTCCAACAATCTAGGGTAAAAATGAAAAAAAAAAATTAAACATCCCTTGCCTTTAAAAAGCTTAAATTCTACAGTTGGGGAAAGTACCATTTTTATAATATGTACACAGGTAAGTACATATCAGATAATTTGATGGAGTAAAGAGCACCAACATTTGGGGACAGGATCAGGGAATATTTCATGTATGAGAGGGCAGGTGAGAAAAGTTTTGAAGGAAGAATAGAAATCTAGGAAGGTGAGGTGAATCAGCATGGGGGTCAGCCTGGATGAAGAGAAATAGATTGCTGATATAAGGTTGGCAGAGATTGCCTCTGGGCTTAAATGTACTCTCCAGCATGGCTTCACTTTGTCTATAGTTGTGTCGATAGACATAGAACTATTGTTCTTGGAAAAAAACTCTTGGATAGGAAGCTGTTGGTGGTACTTATGCTAACACAAGGGATTACACCAGGCAGGTGTACAATGGGATGTAGAGGAGCAATTGGACCACAGCAGGGATGGAGAGCAACAGGAAACACTGGAGGTGACTGTGAGGCAAACGCCTGGCCTCATGAAGATTCATGAAGAATCACGAAGATTCCAGAGTTATAGTTGAGAACTATGAATGGCTGGAGAAATTTGTACTCACCAGCTTACTATGTTGAGACTAGAGGTAAAGAAAGAGACAGATGGTTTCAGATCTGAGTTTCATCACGTGCGCCATGAATTTAAACTGATTTTTAGTCTATTGTCTCATTAGTACTCCCCCATTACCCTCACCCCCCCCCCCCCCATCAGGTCTGGAAAAGTTGGAAGATTAAGGACAAATTTAATATTCATTCTCTAGAGGCATGGGAGACAGCAACCATTTTTAGTAGGTACAGAGAATGTTTACTATGATTCAACTCCTGCTTCATTTACCTCCCTGATCTTCCCTGACAATGTCTTTTCATCTTAAAATTCATGTAATTCTTTGCAAGACTTAAGAATTCTGATCAATTCAATGACCCACCATAATTCCAGAGGATTGATGAGGAAGCATGCTACTCACTTCCTGATAGAGAGGTGATACAGGATGAGGAATCACATTGTGTAGCAATTTAAATACCAAACAAGAAGTTTATATTCTATACTCTAGGCAACATCTATGAGTGATCTACAGATTCTTTCAGCAAGTAGTTTTTGAGGACTATAAGGAATAATGAGAAGATTTGGAAAACCTGGGTCCAAGTTCTGGCTTTTGTCATTTACTATCCATGTGACCACAGACAAGCCACTTTACCTCTCTGGGCTCCAATTACCTCATACTTAAAATGGGGATAATACTTTCTGAACTGTCTACTTTCTACAGTGTGTTTTTTGGGGGGGGGTGATGGAGCTCTTTGTACATACTAAAATACTATGTAAATGAAGGCTAACATATCATTAAGATTATGTAACTGAAACAGCTAAGTGCTAGGGGATAGTCAACATAAGTTTAAGAAGTGTTCTATCTTTATGCAGCTTGCAAAAATAAGTAGAATGTTTTGCATACCCCAAAGGGTAAGAAACCAAATTCAGATAATATAATTAAGTACAAGAATGTATGAATACAGAGAGTTCTATTAAAGAAAAATTGTAATGGGGAGAGATCTATTTTGGCTGGGTCACCAGGGAAGGATTTATAAAGGAGGTAGTGTCTGGAAGACTCTCCACGTGACAATCAGGACCAAAGTAAACGCAGAGAAGTGGGAAGAGCTATCCAGGTCAGGAAAGGTAAAGTCGATAGTTTCCATGTTGAATGACTGACTAAATGAAAAATATTTATTAAGGGAAAGAAATAAACATTAATATAGCTCTTATTATGTTCCAAGCACTGTGCTAAGCACTTAAAAATTTATCTCATGTTGCTTGCCTTTTTTGTAGAAATGGGAAGGGCTGGAGGGAGGAAGAGAATTTAGAACTGCAACATTTTTCGTGTTTTGAAATGTAGCTGGGAAATGTTTTAATAAAATAAAGAAAAATTCAGCACAACATAAAAAAATCATTTGATTCTCATAACAACCCTGCCTTGTGGGTGCTATTATTAGCCTCATTTTACAGTTGGGGAAATTGAGGTAAACAGAAGTTAAATGACTTGATGATAATCATATAGCCAGTAAAGAGTCTAAAGTCATATTTCCACTTAGATGCTTACTATTCTCCATGCTCTGTATTAAGTGCTGAGAATACAAATATGAAAGGAAAGACAGTCCCTGCTCTCAAGAAGCTTATATTTTAAAGGAGGAAAGTCATAGCCAGGGAGAGGCCATTTGGTATGGAAAATTGCAGAGATGAATGGAGTCATATGAGAACAACTAAGATGCTTCATCCAGGGATAATAGCAAAGTTGAAATGGTCATGGTTCATGGTCGTAGAACTAGAAGGCAGGTATAGAGAGAGAAGAAAAGGATAGGGATAGGACATCCAGGTGATTGTCTAGAAGGCAATAAAGGTAGTCACCACTGAAAAGTGAAGTAAACCTGGGACTTTACTGAAACAAAGTCCTGGGAGAATTAGTCATTAATCAGGTGTATGAGACCCCAAGGTGGAAGTTTCTCTAGGACATAATCTTTGATGAGTGCTTTGAGGAGGCTATAGGGGAAGTGTCTGGAGAGAAGGGCATAGAAAGTTGCTGTTCTATTCTCAGTCATACAAGAACCAAGACAATCCCTAAGGGATGTTGATGAAGCATACTATCCACTACAGAGAAAGGACTAATATTATTTGAACACATACTGAAGCAAGCTATTTTTCACCTTTTTTTCTTTGTTTTTTTCTTCTATTTGAGTCTTGTATAAAATGATGAATGTGGAAAGGTTTTTTACATAATTACACATGTATAACCTATATCTGATTGTTTACCATCTCAGGGAGAGGAAGGTGGGAAGGAAAGAATTTGGAATTCAAAACTTTAAATAAAAATACTTTTTTAAAATTTTAAGAAAAAAAGTGCTGTTATTCTAAATGCAATGGTTTGTTTATTCATTTGAGGTTCATTCTCTTTATTAGAGACTTTGCACTTTAACTTGTGTTTGATAAGACTGATAAAATTGTATTGATGCTTGCTCTATTGTACTAGAGACAGGGTTACTTAATGGATAGAAACCCAACCTATCAGCAAAACCTGAGTTGGAGTATTACTTCTGATGAAAATCGTCTGTGGGATCCTGGGCAAGTCACTAAATCTATCAGTTTTGTAGGAAACTTAAGACTATACATTTCAGAATAGGTTACAAAATTCCCTATTTCATTGAATTTACAGGTCCAGTCCCATCCGCTATCCCTTTTGCTATATTGGTAATGTGTGTGTGTGCGCGTGCGTGCGTGTGGGTTTGTTTAAATATCATTTTAATGGAAAGATCCATACCTGTGAGGAACTTTAGAAGCCATTTATTCCAACCCAGACTTTTTTTTTTAATAAAATAGAGAACTAAAGCCCAGAGAGGTGAAGTAACTCATTAAATTTCCCATAGTTCATGAGAGGCATACCTACATGACTTTAACTTATGTGACTTGAAATTCGATATACTTTCTATTTCAACGTGAGTTTTTTGTAAGTACAGTTAAATAAGGAAATTATACATTGGAAAAGGGAAGTGTCAACACAAACACAATATAATATTTTACTGATCATTAATGCACACTGAACTAAGGGGATCTAATGACTCCTTTTCTGCAAAACCTGGTCTAAATGCCCCAGTTCTCAGTGATCTTTGCCTACTTCGACCCCTGAAACAACTATCTACCAATCGCTAAGTGTGTAACACAGTCTGGCTTATTCTTCACTTATCATTTTTATGTCAACATTATCTCTCCCCAACTGGACAATAAGGCCCCAGGAGACAAGAGAATCTTTTTTTGGTTTTAAGCTGTGTTCCCAGGACCTAGATCTAAGAGTTTTTTTGAATTTTTTATTGTTGTTCAGTCATTGCAACTGTGTCTGACTCTTCATGACTGTATTTTGAGTTTTCTTGGCAAGAATATTGGAGTGGTTTGCCATTTCCTTCTCTAACTCATTTCACAAATGAGGAACTAAGGCAGATGGGGTTATAGGACTTGCCCTGGCTCACACATCTAGTATGGGTCTAAGGCCAAATTTGAAATAAAAAAGATGACTCTAGACTAGCACTCTATCCACTGCATCACCTAGCTGAACTTATTTATTTATTTTTCAAAGTCATAGCTACTATTTTATGTCTTCTGGCTTCATTCATAAAGAAGGATGATTTAGTTCCTCTAGTCTAGTAGTTTGTCAAGCCTTGGTCATCAGATAATTTCATATTTATGTGACAAGGAGTGAAATTAGTTACGACCCAAAATGATGGGATTCTTAGCACTCTCTGCCACTGTTTCCGCATTCCATCACTCTATTACAGAAACAGGACTGAGCCATTATGTGTTTTTGTTTAAAGGATGGAGAATGTAAAAAAAAAAAAAATCATTACCTAGTGCCCCCCCCCACTGGTGCTCAGATGTGTTGGTATTTATAAAGTCTACACAGTCTTTGCCAAGATGGAATTCCAAGTCTTTCTACCTAACAAGGTTTATGTTCAGTTAGATTTTTGTTTTTTATCTGTAATTTTACTGATGAGTTTTCTAGTGAGGAAACTGCCTTTTATCAGGTCAGATCAGCTCCTGCTAGTCTTAGAGACTTCCGTAGGTCACAGTGAGGTTAAGTAACCCACTCAAATTCACACAGTCAGCATATATTAAAGATCAGACCTAAACCCAGTATCATCATCTCCAGAAACTTATCATTCTGTAAGGTGAAATCAATTCAGAAATTTATACCTCCTTTGCTCTCCCTGCCCTTGGGTCCTTTTCCTCCCTCTGGTTGGAGAGAATGAAATGAGTTAGAGAAGGAAATGGCAAACCACTCCAATATTCTTGCCAAGAAAACTCAAAATGTAGTCATGAAGAGTCAGACACAGTTGCAATGACTGAACAACAAGAAAAAATTTAAGGTAAACAAGGTAAACAACTAGGAATTCTTCCTTGATCCTTCTCTACTTAAGGATGGTACCCTGAGAATTCTTCTTGTCATTTCCAATATGGCAAGTTCCTAGAGTTTATTGTCTCTAGAAAGTAGATATGTGGTGTAGTGGATAGAGCACCAGGCCTAGGGATGGGAAGAACTGAATCCCGATTCAGTTTGAGATACTTGCTAGATGTGTGACACTGCGCAAATTACTTAACCTCTGTTTGCATCAGTTTCTTCATCTGTAAAATACGGATAATAATAGCACCTACGTCCTCGGGTTCTCAGGTTCAAATGAGACAATATTTGTAAAGCAATTAGAACAGTGCCTGACACATAGTAGCCAGCTAATACATTTTAATCAGCTCTTTCTGCGCCATATTTTCCTGTCTCTGAAGACAGCTCTCTATCTATCATTTGATGCTGCCTCTCTCAGGTAAGTGATGATGTAGGCTTAAAGATTCCTTTTAGAAAATTATGCTTAAACCTTCAATGCGTTCATGCTAGCTCTGTACTTGTTCTAATTCTATAAACAACTTTTCTGTCCCTGCTCTTTGTTCTGTGCATTGTGTCACTTCCTTTGACTACACACGCAGAAAACTGACCTAATAGCAGTTTGGACTGGGATTGGACAGGATGGTGACATTACAAATTCATAAGCCTGAAAAGAGGTTGAAAATATTGTTTAAGGATGGTGGATATTGTTGATATGAGGCTGGGGGGCATATAAGATAATAAATAGCTAGAAAAAGTGGAAAGGGGTGGCTACCAGACAAATGGAGAAGAAAGCAACTTGGTTTGATGTGATAGAACAAGACTGACAAAACTTAAGAGACATTAAGCACCATTAAGCACTGTACTCTATACCAGAGGTACAAAATTGTTATTCATTTTCTCTTCTTTGTTTGATTTTTTTTGATTGCTCATTCTCTGCTCTCAAGGAGTTCATACCCCCAGAAGAGATACAAGGCCTATGATGATATCTTTATGATGATGCTTAGGTCCTTTGCTGGAAGCAAGTCACTGAAGAAAGTTTTTTTTTTTTAATTGCCAAATTCAGCATGTGCAAGTGTTTGGCTTTGTCTCCTTGAGAAAAATCACTGCAGTTAATTGAGGTTAAGTGACTTGATGAAATTCAAGGTGGCCCCTCAGGGACAGAGACTTGATTAGAAATCCCAAGTCACTGTTTTGAATGCATTGCTTTGACCACCTAGCCATGTGACTACTTTTCTAATGAGCCTGGAGACATTTCAATGCCTTAAGAGACTCTTTTTTTTTCTCATTTTGCTGTGAGTGTGACTACTTTGCACTATCACATGCAAATCCTGACCAACTCCTCTTGTGCCTTATCAATTGTTGAGAATGACATTACTTGATTTTTGGTTTGAATTCTGTAGGGGTGCAAAGCCCTTGCATTTTCCTCTCTATTGTTGTCCTGTGTGAGTTGCATTCAGATGCAGACTCACAGGACAAATATGCCAAAGAGCATTCCAATTAGACCTAGACTCATGGGACACCTCATTGAGGTAGATGACTATAGGAAGCAGCCCACTTCCAATGAAAAGACTGCTGCATTCAACTACTGTCATTTGCTAGGCACAGTACTGTGCAACTCCTTAACCAAAATTCAGGTACCAGGACCAAGATGGAGTAACCTAGATGAGAATGTAGTGAAGGAGAATAGGCTACTGGTGGAGAAGTGATGAAATAGCTGGTCTGGAGTGTTGGAAGGCTTCAGATTTCCGCTTCGGACTCAAACTTCACTTTCATTATGTCAGAAGGAACACTAGTGGAAGACACAGACAGCAGGGCACAGTCATACTATATAAGGGACAACTTTTCTCTGTGAGAATCTTATTTGTGTCCCTTCTGTGCAGCCAATGGCACCTCAGTCTTTGTAGCACCAGTACAATATTCACAGTGCCCATGATCACAAGGAAGACCATGACTATAATTATTGCATGATGTTGATTGCAGAATATGCAAGACTCTCCAGATAAAGGATTAAGCTGAAGGATTTATTTAGAAATGAGAAAACTGAATCCCCAAACAAGTAAGCTGAAGTACCAGAGATATTCAGAGGTCATAATAATGCTGAGATCCACAGCACCCTTTAGCCTTCCTACAAACCAATACAAGATTTACTCACAAAGCCCTCTATCTCTTTAATGAGCTTCTCCATCTCCAACTGTCAGACTTGCTCTCTACCAGCTTCTCTGTGGACTCTGCTTTTCATCAGCAAACTCCTCCCACCACAGACTCCATTTGACTACATTCAGCCTATCAGGGGTAAGAGTTTATCTTCACAGCAGGGGAGGTCCTCAAACTCCCCCTTAGGTCTATTAAGGGGCAAGGAAGATCTTCAAACTCCCATTCCCATTACAGTCTTCTATTGCCTCCAAGGGAGAGATGAGAAAACTACTGTCTCTGTCAAGCTGAGATGTCAAGGAAATCAAGTGCTGGCAGTCTGGAGGGTCATCAGATGGCTAGGAGAGGAAGTCCCCTCCTCTAAAAGCCCCTAGAACACTCTTGTAGTTAAAACTCTGTGATCTGGAGCAAAACACTTCACTTTTCTGAACCCCAGTTTTCTCATTTGTTAAAAGGGGATAATACATACATAGTCAAGCTCACAGGTTTACCATAAGAAAAGTACCTTGTGAACAATGAAGCAAAAAGAAAAGTGAGCAATTTATTATTCAATGCCTTTCAAAATTAGTTATTTCATTGATATTTTAATCCTTATATTGACACAAATTGAAGTCTTATTTCATGTACATCCAAAATATTAATAACTTGGTGGATATTTAGTATCAGATGACCATAAAATGGATTTAAATGCTGCCTGTCACTGACATGTAAATTTTGGCAAGTAACAATCTCCCTAGGTATCAGTTTCCTCATTTGTAAGTTGGGCTATGAAGTCTGTAAGATCTCTTCCAACTCTAAATTTAGAGTAGCTTATTTGGTGTTAATAAAACACCTATTTATCATAGTTAATGGCATTCTATTTCATATTGATATATAAACCTACTACTTGGATTAATTCTTGGATTAATTTTTTGATAGTTACGTGTTAGGAACATGGGAAGCCCAATATATTCTAGATCTTTCCATGCTTCCATATCTTCTTCAGCTCAATATGGTATGGACAGTATCAAAGTCAAAGATTTTTCATCTCTCCCTCTCCCAGCAATTCTTTCTAAGATAATTTACAGAAAATACTATACTCGTTTAAAATTTTTAAATGAATCTCTTCTCAATTCCCTTCAAAATTTATATATGACCCCTGGAGTATGTCCATTTTCCCTTCACTTATCCAAATCCTATTCTGGTCTACCTTAGCCTAGTTCCCAAAGAATTTTTCATACTTAGCCAGAAGCCTGAGATTGATTAATTGACTGACTGATGAAGATGACTCTCATCTCATTTGGGTATGAAGGCTAAAAGAGGCAGAGTAGTTTTAACTCTAACCTTAATCTATGTTTTATTATCTTTATTTCATGCAGAAAATATGTATTAAAATATAATCTGAGTTTATTTCCTTGTGGGTCATTCAGAGTGGAGAGGTAGATAAGAATCTTAATGAGAAATAATATGTAAGTTCCGAGTATGGGCAAAAATTCACTAACCATATTTGTAATAAGTTAATGAAATATTTTATGTGAATGACTCTCTTGCATTTTTCAATCCATAAATTATTCCCAGAGGACCCTGAGCCAAGGCAGTGAGGAAGACGGAGAGAAATCCTCACTGAAGTTAGCACAAGTTACTAAACTATCTACCGCTATATCAGTCTTTACCTTAGGGAGTAGGACAACCCTGTTAATATCCCTTTTCTTAAAAAGTGAAATATACTCTTTACCTACCTTCATTGGAAATAATCCTTTTGTTTTACATTGAATGGCCTTCCTCATTTTCTTTCCTTTCTCTTTATGTGTCTTTCTTTGTTTTTTCCTCAGTTCTTACCCTTCCATTCTTTTCTCTGCAGTCCCAAAGCCTGAACAGGAAGATAGATGGAGAGACAGATTGGTGAGGATAGTCAAAATTTTAGATACTAAAAGTCATCCAGTACAATCCTACTCTTTTTTTTTTTCCCATTCCTACCACACCTGGCTTAATGTAGTACAAATGCAGATCTACCAATTGACAGAATGGGTTATTTTGTGTCCTCTGTTTCCTCTCCTATCTGAATAACCACAAAAACTAATAAACTAACCAATCATTTTACAGATGATCAAACTGAGACTCAAAGGGGTTAGTTAATTCATTTCCTTAAGATCACATAGCTGGTTAGTGGGAAAGCCAAGATTAGAATTTCTGAAAATATTGGTGTTCTCTCTACTACATCAGTATACTAAAAATATCATTCTTGGGGAAGCTAAGTGGCACAGTGAATATACACCAGCCCTGGAGTCAGGAGGACCTGAATTCAAATACAGCCTCAGACACTTGACACACTTACTAGATGTGTGACCTTGGGCAAGTCACTTAACCCAAATTTCCTTGCCTTCCACACTTAAAAAAAAATCATTCTAACTTCTCCCCTCCTCAACCTCTTACCTACCCTTTCACAATCCCATCAAGACATGTCCTAGGATCCTTCTTTGTCTTTATAGATACTCATAAAAACAAACAAAGGAAAAACAGAGAGCATTTTAATGCTAACTAGCTGTTCTAATCTACATGGTTCCAACATATACATAATAGTATTAAAAGAGATCTTAAAAGGCACAGGAGGCTGAGGTCTGGGAGGTTTATTTCATGCTAGTTAGAATTCACCACCACCACCACCACCAAACATCTCTGCTTACTGCAACCCACTTTTCTCACATATCATAGGTTGGAAATCTGCTACAATAGAATGACCATTGGCTTTTGAATCATATTGACTTGTGTTCAAATACTGAGTCTAATCTTTGCTATCTTTGGGATCTGAAGTCACTCAAACTCTCTGGGTCTCACTTTCATCAAGTTTAAAAGGAAAGGTTTGACTTAGATCACCTCTGAGCTTTTTTAGACCTATAATCCACATTCTTTTTAACAATTAAGTAAGACCCCTCCCAAAAAATTCTCCTAAGTGCCCAATCACTATTAGACTGAGAACCCTCATGGAAGATATTCCAATTTTTATAAAACCTGAATGTGATATTGTTCTTCACATTAAAGTCTAGCAGATGTTCTGATCATTGGCCTTTTCTGTTCTAAGGGGCATTAAGGATTCAATTCTCTCTCTCTCTCTCTCTCTCTGCTGTGGCACAATCCCTTTGTGATTCAAGTATGCAAAATAGGGAAAAGACAGCTAATATTTCATGTGGTATTCCCTGTCCATGGTATAAAGAGTATGAACTTGAAAGCCTAGTTATGATTCATCAATTCCAGACTATTTGAGGGAAATAGCTACTGTAAACCTTACTATAAGGAGTAAAATCAATTGATAACTTTCAGAAGAGAAGGGATTCTAACAGAACATTTTTTTTTTGCCTTGTTAAATGTTCAAGCTAATATTATTAGTTGATATTCAATCTCACAATATGTGAAGCCAGGTAAATATAAGATAAGCTTTCTCTATCATGCTAGTTTTGCCCCTTGGAGTTCTAGTTGATGCATATGCTTTCCAGTGTAACTCCCAACATAGAACTGTGTGGGTGTTTGAAGGATCTAAAAGGAAATTGGATATGAGAGGGAAAAAGACCATTTGAATTGTGCCTTAATCTCAAGATCACCTCACAGTTGGTAAAAATTCAAAATAAGCAAATGAAAAGCCTATTAATTTTCAACTATCAGGTGGGAACATATTAGTCAGTGTGGTGTACTAGAAAGAATACTAAAATTGGAGTTAGAGGACTTAGGTTTGAATCTTGACTCCGTCATTTAAATTCCTTCGTGACCAAGTAGACTCATTTGTAAGATGATGTTATAAGACCACATTACCTTGGAAGTCCCTTCTGGCTCTGAATTTATGATTCTATGTATTGCTTTGATCTATTAATAACAAATGTGAAAATGCACAAAAGTTCATTTTCCACTCAAAATCTAATGCATTTGGATAGAGAAGAGTAGAAAATCATTTTAAAAATAAAAACAGGTTATCTAACTTTTTTATGCATGACCATCTTGATTTAAAAAATGACTTATTTAGGGGGCAGCTTGGTGGTGCAGTGAATAGAGCACTGAACCTGGAGTCAGGAGGACCTGAGTTCAAATCCAGTCTGACACTTGACACTTACTAGCTTTGTGACCTTGGGCAAGTCACTTAACTCCAACTGTCTTACCTTCTCCCCTCCAAAAAAAAAGGAAAAAAAACAGCTAAATTATTCATCAAGTAATATCTGGCATTCATATTAATTCACTTTTGAACCTGACTACATCCCTTAAAATAATTTGTCAATATTTTTAAGGAATCTAAGGTTTCAGAGATATTAGGGGACTTGTCCCAAGTCATACAACTAGTGAGCAGGAGAGGTGAGACTCCAGTTATGCTGTCTCAACTTTCTATTATGTCATGCTCCTTTTAGCCCAGGATGGCTCTCTGAAACTTCATCCAAGATGTCATCAAAGGTGTGTAGTTGCCCCAAGTCTTTCCATGAATTTAGGCTATTCTATAAGGGTCTCCTCTTCTTTTCAGTCACTCACCCAACTTCACTCATTTTCCAAGAATGGTGTTGATAACTAATCTTGAAAATGCCTTCCTCCCAAGGGAGTCAAGTCAAAGTTTCCAATATTTTTAAAGTGCACTTTACACATGGAGTAATAATACAGATAATTCCTAACCAACAAATAAGAGAAGAGTCATTTGGTGGTAATTGTCTTACAGCCCTCTTGTAAATTATTGAATGACAGAATAAAATAGGGAAAATAATATTTGAAATAGATTAGCCTGGAAACAATCTGCAGAAAGGATTGGAGACCTTTTCTACCTCTGTTTAATCATTTTAGTTTAATTTTTTCCCAGAAATTCATATCAGCAGGCAACAGCAGAAGAAAGCAAAGAGATCAACTCTGCTTATAATCACAATCTCATAATGTTCACTGAATGAATGAATTAGGCACATTATTTCCAGCAAGTATAATCCCTACCTTAATGGATGGAGGAACTAAGAAAGAGAGAGGTTAAAGAATACACCCATGAGCACAAAAAGGGCTATCAGTGGTTTCTGGTCCTTCTTTCAGCTCTGTTGGCCTGCCCACTCTGCCTTCCTAATTTCTAACTCTTACATTGCTTGTCTGACCTTTTTGTTGGTGATTAAAAACTGCAAAGGAAAAGTATAAAAGAAAATTCAGCTGAGATATAAATATTGCCTGCACAGTAGTGAAGGATAATTTCCCCCTATTGCCTCTTCTGAGGCCTGCGGGATGTCAAGTTTCAGCTTATTCCCTTCTTTGTTAAAATTAAATCTCTTCCAAAAACATCTCTCCCACTTCTTACTGTAGAACTGCTAGTCTGTCTAGAAAAAGAGGCAACTTATATTTCTAGGGTCACAAAACTTTGTGAGAAAAAAGGAACTGTGAGGTTTTGTTCATCTTGAAGAAAATGGAATATGTGCAGGCATGACTTTGAAGGGGCCTTTAGATTACTAATCCACCATGCAATGCATTGTGGTAGGTGAACCTTCAAAGAGAAGGGACTAATTGATAGTCTGCCAAAGTCTAAGAACTCATCTCTTGCTGAATTAATCTTCCCACAGTTGTGTCACTTTCCCTCACCATTGGCTTACTGGTGATAAGGCATCATGCAGACCCATTATCCAGGCTGGAGACAGACGCCGACTTTGTCTCACTTCCCACAGTCTCCTGCTGACATAAATTTGTGGGAAACTCTAAAGCTGAGATGATTAAACACCCAAAGAGAGTGTGTCCACAGTTCTTGACTTGCTCCAGAGGTGTCCCATTTGCATGGCCTTCCTGCCATATGGGAAGGTATTGTCCAGCACTCTGGCACTGGCGTCTCAGTGCCATTCAGAGGTTTAGCCAAGCATGAAAGAGAACATGTGTTGTTGATGCTTTGGCCAAAGCACATGTGGCTCTATTGGGCTTATAGTAGGATTGCAGGAGGAGGAGCTCTCAGGCCCCAAAGACTGTCTTCAGTCTATTAGTGGGATCTGAAGTTCAGAAAAATGAAGTTATTTCATGCACTGCAGCACTAGCAGACATGGGTACTGGTGTTCTTTCCCCACATCACTGGGGAAAAAAAAAATTAGAGATCTGGTTGTTTATTTATTGTTGGCAGGATGTCTGAAAGGCCTGAGTGATTTCTTTTGTACTAGAAGCAACCTTTCTTTTTTCCTTTATTCTTTCCCCTTGTGATTAATGTTATACTACTAACACTCCTCCTTTGCACTTGTAGATATAGTGAAAGTCATTGGGGTTTCAGTTGTGAGTCCTGTGAAAAGAGATTTTCTAGTTTGCCAAACATTTTTTTTTTATTAATGCTACTGCTGCTGCTGTTGCTGCTACTACTGCTGCGACTACTACTACTACAACTACTACCACCACCACCACCACCACCACTACTACTACTACTGCTGGTACTACTACTAGCTAGTTAGTTAATATTTATAAAGCTTGTTTAAGTTTATAATAATTTTTACCTGTTATCTCATTTCATTCTCATGATAT
>CM053587.1:63469933-63497596 GCA_028646515.1 Pseudochirops corinnae
TGACTCTTTGGAATCACAGAAACTACAAGGAAATGGCTTCTTATGCAACCTGTTGGCTTATGCAATAGGTCAAGCAAGTCATGGCTTCTATTAACAGAAAGAAATAAGTGTATCCCTTGATAAGTATTTATTAAATATTAAATGTCTACTATAGCCTAGGTAGTGACAACAGAAGGACAAAGAATTAAATGATATCTACTGGAAATGAAAATATATATGTACTTTTAAGTGCATAAACTTAAGAAGATAATATTCACAAAAGGGGTGGTTTGTAATAGTATCAGAAGCTATAAACTGGTCAAGAAAGGGGAAGATATGAGAGGTCACGGGGTGGACCATTTAAGCATTCATTGAAAACCTTGACAAGAACAATTTCAATTGAGGGCAGAGATGTGTTTGTATATACACACCCAAGTAAAGAATATATTATATACTTCTGCACATACACATATATACACAATACACGTATATATACAATATAATATATAAACATTTAAATATAGATATAAATATATATATATATATAAATTCACTACTAATTTTATTGCATTCAATAATTATTTATTAAAGTACCTTCTAAGTGAAGCAGCATACTATGTACTGATGAGCTAAAGTATCACTATAGATATAAACATAGGTATTGATATAAATATAAATGGGTGTCACAGTGAATTGAGTGCTGGACCAGGAGGCAGGATAATCCAACTTGGAATCTCACCCCAGAGACTTACTAGCTTTTTGACCTTGGGTAAGTTACTTAATCTTTCTCAGTCTCAGTTAGCTTCTACCTCAGAGGATTGTTGCAAGGATTAAATAGCATTATATAATTACATATTTTTATATGTGTTTATACCTGCATGTATAAATGTATATTCATATATACATGTCTATACATATGTGTTTATATGTATGTATATGTGTGTATAGATATATCAATATGTGTATATGTATATACATATCTTTCTATATTGATATCTTTACATCAATGTTCAGCTGTCTATCTCTCTGTTTATCACCTATCTATGGTGGTTGTTGTCTTTTGTTCTTGAAGAGGACGAAAATGATATCTCTTTGTTGGGGTCAAGGTACAGCATATCTGAATGTTTCTGGTAAGACCAATACAAGCTCAGTATACTCTACCACAGGTTGGGCATAAATAGTCCATATAAACATTTGGAATGGAGATGTCTCTAAATTTGTACCTCTCATGTTTCTTTTCAGCTACTGTAATTCTGCTTTACTTATAGAGCACAGTGCCAACATACATACACTTTATAAAAGTGTAAACACTTTGCAAAGCTTAAAGGACTATATAAATATTAGCTATTAACATATAGACTGACAGGTAAAGAAAATGCTTGAAATAATATGCTTAACTGACTTTAAAATGAAAAGTCTATAGTATGACTGTAATAACTATAACTTTGTAACACTGTAACTCAATAACATTACATAAAAAGAATATTTAGTATCTACTATATGAAGACATTTCATAGACATTTAAAGACATTTTCATTCCTCTACAGCTGCGCTACAGATTTTCTCTAACATGCCCCATGATGTTCTTCATTCTGAAACCTCACTCTAGCCCTGGAATTCACTCATTGGAGGTATACTCTGTCCCTGTGGCCTCTCTTTTTGATTATGTGGCTCTTTCCAGAAGGCCAGATTCAAACCAAAATCTTCTTACTCCATACAGAGAAAGGAGTAATCCAGAATATGTCTATATCTTTATCTATCTCTATAGATATCTATATGTTGTAGAGATAGGAGACAAGATATATTGTGGAGATAGAAGACAAGATATATTGTGGAAGTGGTACTTACAGTATTTGACATCTGCTTAGATATGGGAAAATGAAAAAAAAGGCAGAGTTGATGATGATTTTGAGTTGGTTAACATTGGTGTTTGGAAATATGGCTGGACCTCATGAGAAATAGACAGGTATGGAGAAAGTGATGTGGACACAAAGGTTCCCTAAGAGTCAATAGCAATGATTACTTTCCCAGGCCCCCTGAGGAGGGTTTGAGGCTTATTCTTAGCCCATCCTATAACTTGAGGGTGCTTTAGGGCCCCTTCCCCTTATCTTGATATACCATGCAACCTGTACCAAAAGAATTGCTTTTGTTCCCCTTATCCTGTGCTCCCCATCCTGTGTCATTCATTTCCCCATTCTGTGTCATTTATCTTCCCCATCCTGTGTCATGCCAACCTTTCCTTATCTTGCAAACAATCACCTTCCTTACCTTATTTGTACTTACCCAGTCCCTAAATCTCCAAACCCCATTAGATACCCTAAAATTACATCATCATTCTATAGGCTGTGTGATTTTCTGCATATACGAGTCTGGTTCTTCTCCTATATCAATGCCTTTGTTTAGCTCTTTGTGAAGTCTCAGGCCCATATGCTTCTGCATCAGTAAAGCTCCCTTTGGCTAAAGAGAAGGTCTGATTGAATTCTTTCAAAACTGAACCAGCTCTCGCCACTCTGACTTTGTCAAAGGGGCAGATAGAGAATAAGAAAATGGGTTCTATTCTTGATATGTTGAGCTTGAGATGTCGATGAAACATCTGAGTGGAGGTGATCAATAGACAATGTTAATGTGGGTGGGACTGGACCTCGAAAGAGAGAATGTGATAGATAGATAAATTTTGGAGTCACCTCCATAAAGATATTCTAAGCCCAGGAGAGTGATGAAATCTCCAAGATATAATGTATTGAGAGAAAAGAGAAGAGGGCCCAGAACAGAGCTTGGGGTGAATCTTGGCATTATTTTAAAAACAATTTCTTTTCCAATGTCTTTCTTTGGAATTTTGTTAGTAATATATTTAAAAAATAAGGTTATTTCATCAATTTATTTTTATCATGGTATTTTACAGAAGTTATTATTTTAATTATTCTTTTCAGGAGCATTCTCTAAGTAAACCAAATCATTCTAGAGCTAGAGCTAATTTCATCTACTCTACCTATATTTCTTTCTTCTTTTTTTTTTTTTAACATAATTGAAGTTCCAAACACTATCTAAAATAATGGTATACACCAGTGATTCTTTACCTGAAGTATTAATTTTAGTTAATATGGAATTACTATGATTATGATATTTTTTTGTAGATTTCTCCTGACATTCTTTTAGCCCCTAGTATTTCTTCATTGTACTAGGAACATTTTTTTACTCACTTTCAATCTTTTTGCTAATTTCTTTTTTGAAGATTTCTCTTTGTCTCTTTGTATAGTTGTCTTTCTGCTATGCATGAAACATTTCTTACAATTTTGAGATAAAGGGAAGCCAAATTTATATATAGCTTCTAACTCAGGCATGCTAGTTGAAGTCTCCCACTTCCCTTTTTTTTGTGCAAACACAATTTGACTCCTAATTAAAAAAAATAAAGTCCCTCAAAATCATGCCCCCATTTCCTATTTCATAAATTTTGCAAATATCCCTAAAAGTACTCAGTGCATGTCTGTTGTTAACAAGTTCTATGACCTTAAAGAAGTCATATAACCCTGTTGTTTCCATATTCCCATTCATACTGCATTATATATCTACTTTATACAAAATAGTTTCTAAAGATAGAATAAAATATAATTATTTTGAAAATATATATGCTCTATGCAAATGAAATGTGTTATTATTTTTCTTTAATGCCTCGTGTTATCAAGTGTCATTTATGGACCTGAAAGTATGTTCTTTTGTCTTCTAGGCAAATTATTTCAGTCTTAAGCGTACTTTATTTTAGTTTTCTGCCTAAAGGCTCATTTCTGAATGACAAATGCAGTAAAATGATAGATTTTAAGCATACTTTGGAAATGTTTTTATAAAAGGCGTTAGTAAATTCCTTAAATAAATGCTAGGCTACACTTCAAATGGTGAGTGAAATATCCATATGGTAATGTTATAAAACAGATCCTGCTGTGTTATAATGTACAATAATATTTTTCTCCTAGAAATATTTAGGCATAATCAGAGATCTTTAGAGCTGGAAGAGATCTTCAAGACCATTCATTCTAAAATGATACTTATCAATGGATAATTTGATACTTTCTACCTGGGTTAAATGCCAGGTACAACCAGCCCTTATAAGCTGTGTGACCTGAGGAAAGTCACTCAACATTTTTATTTTAGCTTCAATTTCCTCATCCATAAAGTAGAAATGATATTGCTTATACTACCAAACTTACATCATAGTCATGAAGAAAGAACTTTGCGAATCTTGAAACACCATGTAAATATGAGTTATTTGAGAGAAAACAGAGCACAGTATCAAATAGTCAAATAATGGCTGAAATGCTGCCCTCCTCCTTACTACCTGTGAGGCTTTGGATAAGTCCCCCAATATTTTTGGGTCTCAGTTCATGATCTGTAAAATAACAGGTTTAGAAAAAAATAACCTCTAGGTTCTCTTCCAGTTTTTATCTATGATCCTTCCTTGCTTTGATGACTATTGGTGGGGAATGTTCTACTGTTGCTAATGGCATTAGATCACAAGCAGGTCAAAATTGAATTGCACTTTTCTTTTTTAAAGAAAATTCAGTTACCCTCAGAGTTGATGTAGAATTTGGAACAAAGAAGGTATAATTTGCTTTCTGACTCTCAGTAATAGTAGTAGTATGGAGCTAGTTATAAAGACTCTAGCATTAAAGAACTAGACAGTAACCTATGAGAGAGAGATTTAGGCAACACGTGTCTTCAGGCAATCCCCTCTGTTGTTTACCTTGCTTCTCTCCTTTTACAGGCAGAGGAGCAACTTGACACCCCCTGCTTTCTCTTTTTCCCTTGCATTGGAAATCGAAGCAACTTTTCTTTCTTCTCTATTAAATAGAGAAAGACTCAAATAGCAGAGGTTAGGTGGGAAACAGGTTGGCATGGAGGAAAGAGTGATAGCTCTTAAATCAAAATTCTGGGCTTCTGCTACTTCCTGCTCTTGGAATCTTGAGTAAATCAATTCATCTTTCTTGGCCTCAATTTCCACATTTGTTAAATTAAAAGTCTGATCTATATGACATTTAATGTCCCTTCCAATTAGTGAGCCTAAAGAAGTGGGCTCTGATTTGGGGGGACTTTATTTTTTTAGGAGACTCATTTTGTCTGCACAATAAAAAGTGAAGTGGAAGACTTTGAGAAGTACATCTGGATAACAAACTATATATAAAATTGACTTCCATTTATCTCAAAATGTTAAGATGTTCTTCAATTTATCTCAAACTTGTAAATATCTTATCTGACATTCACTTTATGGGAAGCAGCTCTGTTCTTCTACTCTGAAGGGTAGAGAAACATACAGCTCCCTCCCTCCCCCAATTCATATCAAGATACGTCCAACAGAACCATTTTGTGGATGAGAAAACTGATACTCAGAGAGCTAAAATGACTATTACCCAAGGTCACAGAAAGTACAGAGACAGAAATTGAATCCATGTTTTCAGAATTCAAATAGAGAGCTCTTTCCACATTAACAGAACAAATCCCTTCAATTCTACAAATGATTGAAGTGAGGCCCAGAGAAATTAAATGACTTGTTCAAGGTCACAATGGGACAGAATTGAATTTTGAACCCATGTCTTCTCATTCTAAATTCCATAATCTTTCCTTTATAGCACAGTTTTGTTATCTGAGTCAGCGTTCATTCTAACACAGTGCTCTCTTCATCAGCTGCTTTAAAAGATCTAGAACCACTGAGTAGAAAATGGTGTCCCTTTTCACCCAATACTTAGTCCATTCTTGGAGCTCTACTATTAAGAATCCCCTCATTCTATAGTTGAGATGAAGTACCTTCTTAAAACTCACACAACTACTGATTGGTGGAGTTGAGACTAGACCCCAGATATTCTCTCCTGTTCTAATAGTTTCCCTCACATTATGTTGGCTTATTAAAAATTCTTCCTACTTTATGCACCCTTTAAAGGAAGGCAGATCTATCTGGATGAATTTATGCAATTAAAGAAATTTATTGAGTTTTTCATATATATTTATATCATATTGCACTGGAAGTTGAATTTACCTGTAGGAGCAACTCTTGGAGCTCCATCAGAGTTGCCTTTCCTGTTATGACCATGTAGGAACTTTGGAAAATATATCTTACCATATAGTGAAACATAGCAAAAAGTAGATGGCATTTTAGTATGATATTGCAAACCCCAAGCACCAAGGAGGTATAGTTAAAAGAAGAGGCTACTTCTACTGTTCTCTCTCTAGCTTTGATTCTTCTATTCAGCAAGTAATATAATTTATGTTGAGTCCTACGAGAAGGGTAGGGGGATGGATGGTGCTTCCCTCCCTCCCTCTGCTGCCTCTCCCACATGGAACATGAACTAAATTAGATAAATTAGATCCTGGGCCCCAGGTTGCCTTTTCCATTTCATTTTACTTTTCCTGTTTGGTTGATAAAACCCAATTCTTAGAGTGAACATTTCCAGACTTGGAAGAAAGTGGTGATCCTAAGACGTACAGAAAACCCGCATTCCAATTTGTAGCAGCTGGATGACTCTGAGAGGAACCCATGGAAACTACTCTAGTTTTCTTAGACAACATGACCATCAAAAAGAGACCTGTTTCAGGCTTGGCCTGTTTTACCACAAGACATGTTGAATTTAGACAGTCCCAAGCTGAGGTGAAATATAAAGTGCCTAGGCTGCAAACCCATAAACTGTTGCTATGTTTAAATGGTTTTAAGAATGAACTTTCTAACTTGATGCATAGTAGTTCATGCTACTTGCTGCTTTTTTAGATTACTTTTTCTTCCTTTCAAAATTTTATTTTAGACTCAAATGCCGGATCACAAATACAGAATAGAGAAAATAAACAAAAAAACATATCATAAACTTAAATATTGGAACTTAAAGACAAAGCTAGAAAGAAAAAAAAAACATGTTGTGTGCATAGCAGAACATAAGAAAGGTTTCTAAATATGTAACAATAAATTTTCATTTCAAGATAGCCTATAAGATAAATAATACTCATTGTGTTGAGAATTGTCCACATTTTCTTTGTTTCCTTGTGAGATTCCTTTAGATTATTTTTTACTGTCAATATATGAACTGACGTTTAAATTTCTGCTCTACTGTTTGTTACCTGTGGCACTTTAGGCAAATCACTTCTCTATTTCTGAGCCTCAATTTCCTGTAAAAAATGAAGGACTTGGATTAGATGATCACTAAGTCCCCTTCTGGTTCTGGAGTTAATTCCTCATCAAGTTGCTATAAATCAACTGCTTTCTAAACCTTTATTTCCTTTTCAGACTGCTTTGTGTCATGTTACTTTTTTAAAAATATGTAGCTAAGTGGTGTGATGGACAGAGTCTTGAGCCTGGAGTCTGAAAGATTTGAGTTCAAATCTAGCCTCAATCATTTCCTAGCTGTGTGACCCAGGATAGGTCACTTAACTTCTCCTAACCTCAGATGAAAAATGAATATAATAATAGCACCTACTTCCCAGGGTCATTGAAATGATCAAAGGTCATAATATTCATAAAGCACTTAGCACAGTGCCTGGCATATAGATGGCACTTAATAAATATGTAATTCCTTTCATCGTAACTTTTCTCATTAATTTCACTGGTTTCCATCAAACCCATGGATGGGACACTTAATTTTCCAGCTATCATCAGTGTTCTCTCATTATTATGAACTAGAGTATTTCATGGCAACATACTATACCTCAGAGTGAGGTTGTCTATCCTTGCAAACAAAAAAGTAGATGCATCAAAGCTTAACAAGTCTCTTCCACCTAATGAATGAATTTACTGTCTCAAAGAACAGTAAACCTGCCAGAGTGAATTAAATGATGAGCTCAACCAGGGATAATTTCTGGGTTTGGCATTTGTGTTAGGTTGTTAGGGAGAGGAGAATAGAACATGTGGTCCTTGATAATAAACCTGTATTTGATATTAGTGTTAAACGTGATGATTCTGGAGATTAAAGTGGCAGGTAATAAAATGGATCACACATACAAAAATATGACATTTGGGGTTCTATTTTAAATTCCTTGAGGAAAATGATTTTGAGATTGGACTTTGAGAATTTCTGCTTTTATAATCTTATTTGTGACTCAGGGAGATCTTGACTCAGAAGTACCCAAGAAGGTAAGTAAGCATACTCCTGATTTTTGTAATTTTGGAAATGTCACTGCTGTCACTTGTCAAACATGCCCTGAAATCATCCTGTGAAGTCAATGACATCTCACCCTCTTTTCAGGTGGTATTGTTCATTCTCTTCTTTGTTGAGTGGCAGAATATGAAACAGGAGGTGAAATATTCTGGGACTTCAGTTTTTTCATGAGGAAAATAAGAAGCAAGTGTGTTATGTATTATAACCAAGGAGGGACACTGATATCATTGATGTCAAGTCAGAAGACACCTCAGAGGTTATCTAGTTTATTGATGTTAAATTCAAATAGAAATGGGAGATACTAAATCCATATGCGTAAGCAACCCTGTTGATTTACTTTTTTTGGAGGAGGGAGAAGGCAAGGCAATTGGAGTTAAATGACTTGCCCGAGGTCACACAGCTAGTAAATGTGTCAAGTGTCTGAGGCCAGATTCGAATTCAGGTCCTTTTGACTCCAGGACCAGTGCACTATTCACTGTACCACCTATCTGTCTCTGATTTAGTTTTAAAAGGTAATAATATCTGCATTTTATTTTTATTTTTATTTATTTTGTTAAATATTTCTCAATTACATTTGAATCTGGTTCAAGCCATATTCAAGAGTTTTATGGGCTGCAAGGGCCCTCTTGACCAAGGTTTTGAAATCTTTGATTAAGTCCAAGCTCTTCATTTTACAAGTAAGTATCCTGAGACCTAGAGAAGGTAAGCATCTCTCCTAAGTTCACAAAAATATTAAATTTTAGAGGGTAGGTCGGAACTTTGGGTCAGCTCTCTTTCCTCTGAACTCTCCTGCCTCTGTATAGTGAAATGAGAGATGTATTATCATTGGTGGTGCTCTTGCAATATTTCTTTTCTTTAAAAAATATTTGGTATTTTATTTTTCCCTAGTTACATGCAAAACTAATTTTTAACATTGATTTTTAAAACTTTGAGTTCAAAATTCTCTCCCTTCTTCCCTCCCCAACCTCCCATTGTTGAGAAAGTGAGCAATTCAATATAGGTTATGAATGCAAAACAATGTATTTCAATATATTCAAATTTAATATAGGTTATTTTACGCAAACATTTCTATATTAGTTTTGTGAAAGAAAGACAAAAAAAGAAAAACAAGAAAAATAAAGAAAGTTTAAAAAAATGTATAGTTCCATCTATATTTGGAAACCATAATTTTTTCTTTGGGGATTATCTCGGATCATTGTATTGCTGAGAATACCTAAGTCATTCATAGCTGATCATCTTACAATATTGATTTTACTTTGTAAATGGTATATTTCACTTTGCATCAGGTCATGTAAGTCTTTCCAGGTTTTTTCTGAGTGTATGCTATTCATCATTTCTTATAGCACAATAGTATTCCATTATAATCACATACCACAATTTGTTTAGACTTTCCTCAGTTGATGGGCATCTCCTCATTTTCCACTTCTTTGTCAACAGAAAAGAGCAGCTATAAATATTTTTTAATATATAGGTCCTTTTGCTTTTTGTTCTTTTATCTCTTCAGATACAGAACTCATAGTGATATTACTAGGTCAAAGAGTCTGCATGGTTTTGTAGCCCTTTGGGCATAGTTCCAGATTGCTCTACAGAATGACTGAATCAGTTCACAACTCAACCAACAGTGAATTAATGTCTCCTTTTTCCCACATACTCTCCAACACTTGCCATTTTCCTTTTCTGTTCTACTAGTCCATTTAATAGGTATGAGTACCTTGGGATTATTTTATTTTGCATTTCTCTAATTACTAGTGAGTTTAAAGCATTTTTTCATATGACTATTGATAACTTTGATTACTTAATCTGAAAGCTATTCATATCTTTGTTCATTTATCAATTGTTGAATCGGTCTTACTTTTACAAATTTGACTCAGTTTCTGTATGTTTTAGAAATGAGACCTTTATCAGAGAAACTTGCTTCAAAATTTTTCCACCGTTACTTTTGCTAACTCTATTTCCCTCCATCCTATTTCTCTCAGTTACTCTATTCTTTCTCTCCTTTTACCTTATCCCTCCTCAAAAGTGTTTAGCTTCTGACTCTTCCCCCAAACTTCCCCCCCTTTTATAATCACCCTTCCCTCCTACTTTTCTGTAGGTAAGATAGATTTCTATACCCAGCTGAGTGTGTATGTTATTCACTCTTTAAACAAATTTTGATGAAAGTTCACTTACTCGCTCCCCCCACTTCTTACCATCTTTCCCTTCACTATAAAAGCTTTTTCTCATCTCTTTTATTCTCTCGCCTACCTTATTCTATCTCTCCTTTTCTTTTTCTTCCAGTATATTCTTCTCTCACCCCTTAATTTTATTTTTTAGATGTCATCCCTTCATATTCAACTCACACCTATGCCCTCTGTCTATATATACTCTTTCTAACTGCCCTAATAATGAAAAAAAGTTTTATGAGTCACAAGTATTATCTTCCCATGCAGGAAGATAATACTTGTGTCAACAGTTAAACTTTATTAAGTGCCTTATGATTTCTCTTTCCTGTTTACACTTTTATGCTTCATTTGAGTCTGGTATTTTGATAGCCAAATTTCTATTCTGCTTTTCTCTTTTCATCAAGAATCCTTTGAAAGTCCTCTATTTCTTTGAATGCCCATTTTTTCTCCTGAAGGATTATACTCAGTTTTTCGGCATAGGTGATTCTTGGTTATAATCCTAGCTTCTTTTCCCTCTAGAATATGACATTCCAACCCCTCCAATACTTTCATGTAGAAACTTCTTAATCTCTTATCATCCTGACTATGTCACCATGATACCTGAATTGTTTCTTTCTGCCTGCTTGCAATATTTCCTCCTTGACCTGAGAGCTCTAGAATTTGAGTATAATATTGCTAGGAGTTTTCATTTTGAGATATTTTTCAGGATATGATCAGTGCATTCTTTCCATTTCTATTTTACTTCTGATTTTAGAATATCAGGGCAGTTTTTCTGGATAATTTATTGAATGATGGCTCTTTTTTTTTTCTTTACATGGCTTTCAGGTAGTCCAACGATTTTTAAATTGCCTTTCCTGTATCTATTTTCCAGGCCAGCTGTTTTTCCAATGCAATATTTCACATTATCTTCTATCTTTTTTCATTCTTAGGGTTTTGTTTTATTGTTTCTTGAGTTCTCTTAAAGAGCTTCCATTTGCTAAGTTCTAATTTTTAAGAAATTATTTTCCTCATTGAGGTTTTGTACATCCTTTTTCCATTTGGTCAAGTCTACTTTTTATGGATATTTTTTAGTGAATTTATGTGCATTTTTCCCATTTGATTAATTCTGTTTTTTTAAAAAAATTCTTCTCCTCATTGGATTTTCCCTCTCTTTTACCATTTGACATATTCTGTTTTTTATGTTTTTTTTTCCAATTTTTTTTGTATGTCCTTTACCAAGCTGTTCACTCTTTTTTTCATTATTTTCTTGCATCACTTTAACTTCTCTTCCCAATTTTTTTCTCTTGCTCTCTTACTTGGTATTCAAAAGTCTCTTTGAGTTCTTCCATGGTCTGAGACCAGTTCTTGAAGACTTTGAATGAAGGAGTTTTGACTTTGTTTTCTTCTTCTGAGTGTGTATTTTGATCTTTGTCACCATGGTAACTTCATATGGTTAATTTTTTTTTGTGTAGTTCTTTTATTTTTCTAGTCTATTTCTTGGCTTTTAACTCTTTGTTAAAGTGGGGCTCTACTTCCAGGGTGGAGGTTGCTCTGTCCCAAACTCCAGGGATTTTGTGTAACTGTTTTCAGAGATACTTCTAGGGATTTATAAGATTTCAATTCTTCCAAGGTAGTATGGTGTATTTACTACTCTCCTGGATTATTCTCTGGACTATGAGTGATCAAAAGCACCCTTTTCTTCCATGGAATTGTGATGAGTATCCCTGCTTCACTGAGGCTACACACTCTTGTGTGCTCCTCCTCTCCCTGGGACTTAACCCAGGACTGAGACCCAGATCTGTGTATGGTCAAAGAAACAGAGTCCTGCCTTGCTGCTAGCAAAGAGACCCCTGTAATCTTCTTCTGACCAGTTGTTCAACCACCTTACCATCTGTGGATTGAGAGTAGAAGCAACTGCTGCCACTGCTTGTTCAATGTGCAAGACCTTGCAATCAAGCTAATTTTCTGTGGTTGAGTTTATGCTGCAACTGAGTTGTGTTCCACTCTCACCCTGGTAGGACAGACCTTTCCTGATGACCTTCTAAGTTGTCTTTGACTAGAAAATTATTTCACCCCATCCTGTTATGGGTTCTTCTGATTGAGGAATAGTTTAATGGCATTATATAAAGGTGTTTGGAGGGGTTTGTGGCAGAGCTCAAGTGAGTCATTGATTTTCCTCCACTATTTTGGTTCTACCCCCTCTGTTATGATGTTAAATCTCATTTGAGTTTATGTAATCTTTTCCACTTTATTAAAAAATATTATGAAGGAGAAATTGCCTTTATAATGTAAGCAGATTATTATGAATACCTTGATGGCTTTTATCCTTCTTACTCATAGAACTTTAGTGTCTCAGAGTTGGAAGACACTTCAGTATTCATATAGTCTATTCCATACCTGAGGTTGGCTCTCCATATTACCAGGCAATGCATTTCTAGCCTGTACTTGAAGGCCTTCTGTTCTTGGAAACTCACAATGTTCTAAGGCACTTTGTGTACCTCATTGCTCAAAAATTCTATTTCCTATCTTGTGTGCAGCTGAAATCTGCATCTCTATAACATCCACTTATTTGCTTCTATTCTTGCATCATGGGGAAAAGTGAAATGAGTAAATCTACCTTTCACACAATAGTCTTTTATTCAGATTCTATTACTGACTTAAAAAGCACTTGGTAGAAGAGTTGGATGAGTCTATCCATGTTGAAAGAATTCACTTCTTTTGTATAGTTTGTTTAATGGAAAGTACCAAAAATAAGTCCATAGGGCTTACCTGGAGACACTTGAGTGGCTGGGAGTCAGGAAAAGAAGGGGACAGATAAATGGGACAATTAGCTTACCAAGGCCCCTCATGTTAGGATGAAGACTGATACCTATAAAACTAAACTGAGAAAGAACAATACATAACAGATAGATAATGTAACAGCAAACACCTAACATAGCCAGGATGGCTGCTAGCACAGGTTCTTTGGTCTGCTTTTTTAAAGGAAAGCAACTCAAAAGGGGCTAACAATCTTACTTTAATCAAACATAGATATCATTTCACTTAGTTCAGGGGAAAAAGTCAGCACCATGAACTTCAGAAAATACAAAGAGAAATTACAAGCAGACAAAAAATACAGACAATAGAAAATAACACAATACAACAGACAAGGCTTCTAGCTGTCAGACCATCATATACACACAGTGTTAGTTACCAGAGAGAGAAGCACCAACATCTGGGTTTTCAGAGTCGGGGGGCTAAATAATTGCCCAGAGTCTCATCTGGTCATATCACACAACTCTTCCCATAAGTTAGCCCTAAAGCAAAACCACCTCAGGGAATATATATATATATATATATATTTTCCAGGGTCAGAGAACATCACAACCTTTCTGACTGACTTGCTAATTACCAAGTAACAAGGTGTGGCCCTTCCTGAAAAACAAGCCTCCCCTGTGTAAGCTTCTCTTGTTGGGCTCCAAGTGAGGCCCATTAAGGGGCAGGGAGGATCTTCAAATTCCTTTACCATTACAGATAGATAGATAGATAGATAGATAGATAGATAGATAGATAGATAGACAGATAGATAGATGATATAGTTGTAGTTATATCCTTATAACTAGGAAAGTTGCCTAAGGACTGTGCATATAATTGCCTTCAGGCTATAGAAGAAAGAGAAGACATATGATGGTAACTGGATGGGCAGCTGCTAAGACATTGTGCCTTGTTATACTATCTTATTGAACTTTAGGGCCCATGAATCATAACAGTTTAGGCAGCTTGACATAAAGGTAGCTCAGATATACAGTCGTAAAGGGAAGTGACATTTTGGGCAGATTATATTGGCTTCCTACCCCAGATGTCACAGGAAAGAAACTGGATAAGTATGTCTCCAAAGTTCCTAAACTTTGATGGTACAGATGGAGAGGGTGAGGAGGGAAAAAAAAATGGAGAGAAATAGGAAGGAGTAATGTGTGGGATGGGAAGAAAAGAAAAAATGACTACAGTATAGATGATTTGTTGAACAAAGAAATACTGGGCCAGAAAAAAGCAGGTTTATTTTCTGGACTGTACATGACCTCCAAGTATTTGAAGATAGATATAAATGTCTATCCACCACTGTCTCTTATTCTCCAGAATAAGCATCCCTAGTTCTTTTGATCTATATTTACATCCAGTATGGTTTCTAAATCAACAATTCCTTCTCTGTACTTTGGATATACTCCTACTTGCTTGTCAATATGTTACCTAAAAAGTTGTTACAGAGAAATTCATCCAATATTCCAGGTCAAATTTGACCAGGACTGAGCATAGCAGGACTACCATTTCCTGTATCTAGGATGCTATGTCTCTTTTATTGAATTATTCTAAGATCACATCAGTCTTTCTTTTTTTTAAATGTCATATTATACTGTTGACTCAAACTAAGCTTGATTTCTTCTGCTTTTCCTTATCCCTGTTCCTCCCCTCTCTTCTCCATTCCTATTACCGAGAAGTGGCATGATTGAAGTCCCTGCATTCAAATCCTACCTTAACAACATGGGGCCCATCTGTCTATTAGCCAGTGGCTTATCTTCCCCTGTTGTCAGTTAAATCATCAGTAAAGAAGGGTCAGGACTTCTCCTAGTGTGACTAGGGTTGTTTTGAGGATTAATTAATGTTTGTAATACACTGAGTTTTGTGACTGAGAGGTGCTTGAGAAGTTCAAAATATCACTGAGTTAATAACAGACCCAGTTATAAGAAAGCTGCTAAATACGATGCTCGCCCCTTCTGGATTTCTCTGACCTTTCTCTCCACCCCTCTAATTCTTTGGTGTCTCCCAAAGGAATACTCTAAATCCCTCTTCCCTGAGTTCTCACCTAACATAATAAACCTTGCAAACCTGGAAAGCATGTAAGAGAAAAGAAGGGGATTTATTTATTTAAGTATGGCTTGTTCACCTGGAACATAATAGCAGCTGGATTCTTGCTGAATCAAGAATCTATTTGTTCCAGCAGGTCACTCAATGTTGTTTATCAATTTCTATCCCCACTAACAGAATTAGGATCCCAAACCATTGCAAATCAGTTTTCTCTCCCTCATTTTGGAAGCGTTGAGCTGAAAGGAGAAATTTACCTTGGCCATAGCTCATTACTTACTCTGGGAATTGCTGCTTCTCCTGTTTGGCATCAGATGTCAAGCTTTCCAACAGATGAAGCACTGCCAGGAATTATTATGCAAATATATTGACTCCATTTGGACCCTAGAAAAAATCAGAGTTTTCAAAAAGAGGATTTGTAGGATGTCCTATTGATGTAGGGGGATTTTAAAAAGGCTCATAATATGCCACTTTGAAAAATGCAGTTTATACTTTTCTATGCCACAGGAGAAAGAAAGAGAGAGAGAAAAAGAAAGAGAAAAAAAAGAAAATAGAAACCATTCTTATAGATGAATGTACCCCTGATACATTGAATTAAGACATGCCTTTGATTTGCTTACCTCGTGGTGGGGATGAGTTTTTGTTCCAGACTAATTGCTGATTTTTGCTATTTTCTCTATCAGTGGTATGCATTTGTGAGATAAATAACAACATGATGACTCTGGTTCAGGCACAAAATACATGAGAGCAGACCCAATTCAGAAAAATAAGAACCTTGAAATTTAAGAGATATTTGCTGTTCATAGTTTGGTTATGATGTTATTATTAAAATGACAATACTACAAAAATTAACATATAGATTCAGTTCCATACCAAGCAAACTAACAAAGTTAACCCATTTCCTTTATTATTTTCCTTTATATGTCCAACTCCACATGACTCCATGAACTTTGTCCATGAGGTTTTCTTGACAAAGACACTGGCAAAGACATATTTCTTTCTCCAATATAAGTACTTTATAGAAGTGGTTACATCCTAGGAATTTAATCACTCTTTCTATGCTGATGATTCTTAAATCTACTCTTCCTCAATCTTTCTGCTTACTACCACTTTCATCTCCGATTGCCTTTCAGACATCTCAAGCTGGATATCTAGTAGATATCTTAAACTCAACATGTCCAGAATGAAACTTGTTATCTTATCTTAATGAGCTCAGATATGTGGTCCAAAGCTCTGGTGTTAGAATACAAGTTGATATGCCACTGAAGCAAGCAATGAATGTTCATTTCGAATTGTAGGCAAGCTCTTCCAGGGGGAAGCTGGACATCATCAGAGGGAAGGGAAATTGTTAATGAGATTGTAATAGGCAGAATTACTTCCTCAGGGATTAAAGCTGCCTCTGAAGGAACTATTGTACAGAAGTCAAATAGAATCTCAGTCTATTCAACTATAAGTTTCAAAGAACTCTTTGACCTTGAGCATCATTCTTTTTGTTCCTTAGTTTTGTATGGCTTTCCACCACACCCAACAAACCTGTAAAACCTTATCAAGTGGTTTTCAGAAGGCTTCATTATTGATATCCTGGAGAGGTCCTGTGGCCACTCCTACATTCTATTTCTTCCCTTAATACTCCTCTTTCCTTTCTACAAACAAAATGTATTATTTACATTGCAGTCACCACAATCAACAAAGAGTTTCTTTTCTCCCATTTGAAGAGTAGAAAGCATATGGAGAGCAACCTAGAATAGAAAAGGTTTCTCAGAAAGGAGCCTAACACAGGACCTTAAAGACTATCCATGTTATACAAACTGTGCCAAAGAGGAATTTCTAAAGGATACATTAAGAACAATAAAATTGCTATGAACAATATGAATTAAGGTGAACATTGGCTTTCTGGTTAGGTACAGCGGTTCTCAACCTGTGGGTCATGTTCAGTTTGTAACAATGAAAATACATCCTGCATATCAGATATTTACATTACAATTCATAACAGTAGCAAAATTACATCAACGGCAATCATTTTATGGTTGGGGATCATCCCAACATGAGGAATTATATTAAAGGGTCGCAGCATTAGGAAGGTTGAGAACCACTGGGTTAGGAGAAATTACTTTTAAGATTCAGTTCATGAACCAATTTCTATATAAAACCTTTACTGAACTCCCTAATCACAATGCACTCTTCCTTCTCAAATTGCTCTCTATTTCCTTATCTGTTTACATGCTGTCTTTACTAGTGAAATATAAGCTTCTTGAGGGCAGGAATTTTTTTTTCCAATTTTTTCTTTGTATCCTTAGTTCTCTGCACCCAGGTGCCTTAAAAAAAGGTGAAAGTGTTTAGTAGATATCTGTTGAATCAGAACCAATAGAACATGGGGAGTTTCACTATAAATAACGACAATATATCAACATATCTTTTAGTGGTATATTTTTCTTGCAACAAATCTGTAAGATCGGTCATGGAATCATTATTGTGCCCATTTTATAGATAAAGGAACTTGGGCCCATGTAATTAAAATTACTTTCTTGAGTTTGTACTTGAATAGTAAGCATCAGAAGCAAGATTGGGATTCTGGATGTCAATTTTGAAGACTGCTGCAATAGTTCAACCGTCTCAAAAACTACCCATGGGCTCAAATGGATCTATGATTTCATAGATTTCGATGTGGCCTCCAATCTTTCTTCAAAATTCAATCTTAGCTGTCCATTTGGCACAACTCTTATCCCACAACATGTGTTCTATCCAAGGTACTAGAGTTCTTCCATTATCTCTTGAAAACTTAAGTATATCAATGGAGAACTGCAGCTGTTCCCCTGTCATCCTTTGCCCTTGCCATGTGGCCAGAAAAAGGAATTATATCATTTGGGAAATTTAAGATAGGCAGAGAAGATTTGCTGATCCTATGGACATTTCAACCCTAACCCTGTTACATTCATTGGTATAGTTCCAAGAGTGAGGCAGAGCTTGTGAGTATTTAACTCTTTCTTTTATTTGAAATAGTCTCAGTTGGGGAGTAAAAGCTTGCTCCTCCCTCGACCCATCTCTTATCTGATTATGACATCATCCTTAGGCTGGCAAAGCCTATAGACTTGGCTAGTTGCATTCGAATTCCTGCCAAAGCACAGTTGCTGCACTGGACGTTCTCATTCTGGGAAACAGCTGACATCACTACTGCTATGCTAGCAAGGAAACAGCAGGTCATAGAAGGGAAAGTCAGTGTTGAACTTGAAACTGAGGTGAAGAAGAAAGCCAAATTATGTTTGACATTTCATCTAACCCTCTTACTGTACTTCAGGCGGGAAGAGAAAAACAATTGGGCTTTCACAAATCAAGAGTCATTAGGTGGTAGAGGAACTGCTTTCTCATGGCACTGGCTGTCATCTCTTTGTATTCACATATCTATTATTCTGATGTACAACTGAGTCTGATTTCAGCGATATGAAGCAAGAGATATAGAAAAGGATGCATTGGCCAGAGTGTGGTCATTGGATATGTATGGAGTCAGATAACTCCTCTTATGAAAATGAACAACTTATATTTATGAAAGATTTTAGAACTTCTTGCCTCTAGTCCAAAAGTTAAGATTCCCCTCTCAAATAAATTAGTTCTCCCCACACTACCCCCCCAAAATAAGGAATGCTTATATCATAAGAAATAGAAGGTCAAGTGAAAACCAGGCAGGGGATCCAAGAAAACAGAACTATATTTTCCTTCTCCTTTCTACTGATTTAGTATGATATTATTGGAAATATTTTTAAGGAAATGTCTCTTTGAATGTACTTTATTATCGTCAATTCTTAAGGAAATAATAGTAGTATGTGGGAGCCCCAGGAAGAGGAAAGGACTCAGGAAATGTGGGTATGACCAATAATAGGATGGATTGGTTACTAAAGTAAACTAAGATGTTAGCATGGCATTCTTCTAAAGTTGGAGGAAGAGAAGGCCTCTACGCAATATGATACACAGGAAGATATAATCCTAGGTTGAATGGGCTTATAGGGTAACCGATGGCAGCAATTCTCATGGTCTTATGTAGATAAGTCTTACAGGCTTAACTGACTTTTCCTAATGGTTTCTAGAAACTGTTTCCAAGATTTTTGTTTTTTAGAATGTTGTATGGTTTCTGAAATCAATAGTTCCTTTTTATTAATTCTTTTTTTTTTCACCTGGAAGGCTGTGTGTGTGTGTGTGTGTGATGTTTCTGAAATGACAAAGAAATGTCAGATTTCTGAGGGTATGGACATCTTCCTAAAGTGCAATACAATTGGTATATCCTTGGACATCCATAGAAGAGAAGGCTCAGGAAAGGAAAAACAGTTCTCTTCATCCCAATCTTCACTTCCCTCTCCTCTTTCTTTGTGAAGTTTCTTAAATCTTCCCTTTTAGCATACAGTCTGAGTATTTGTACAAGGACTCCCTTCATGATAACTCTCCTTTATGCATTGCTGATATTGATACATCTATGACTGATTGTCTTCAAAATTATGAAGTGTTTGGTGCCTTAACATTTCCTTTCATTCTCTCTCTCTTCTTCCCTTTCTAGAGTGTCTTATATACTCCTTAACTGTGTGATGTTTTTTAGTTCTCTCCCCACTAGTCACCTTGTATAAAATTTTATATTCTCTGGAAGGTACCTCATAGCAGGCATATACTGCTTAGTATAAATTCCAGTCAATATGATTAATTTTCCTGAGGGGGATATTTTATTTAATCCTTATCTATAACAAACGAAATGATGATTTTTATCCCCTTTTAGAGGAATTTTGAACATTTTCAAGTAGGCTAGATGTTTGGGTATAAAGAGCAGCTCCTCAGCACACAGATATTTGTGCTTGCTTCTCAGTGTTATTTGCCCAAGATTCCTTGAATTAATTTTGTTTAAAAAAAATCTAATTGTATTTTTCCCATCATATGTCAAGAAAAATTTTAGTATACATCTTTTCAAGATTTTCAGTTCCAAATTTTCCTCCCTTCTTCCCTTCCCTCCCCTCTTCTAAAATGGTAGGCAGTTTGATATAGGTTATACATGTTCTATCATGTAAAACATATATCCATATTAGTTACAATTATGAAAGAAACAGATGAAAAGAAAAAAGTGACAAAAAATAAAGTGAAAAAAAGTATGCTTTGATTTGCATTCAGAGTCTATCAGCTCTTTAGCTAGAAGTGAATAGCATTTTCCTCCAAGAGTCCTTTTACTTTTCTTGAATCACTGTATTGCTGAGAAGAACTGAGTCATTCATAGTTGATTACCACCCAATGTTGCTTGTACTGTGTACAATGTTTTCCTGGTTTTGCTCATTTTACCTCACATCAGTTCACACAAATCTTTGCAGGTTTTTATGGAATCTGCCTTGTTCATGATTGCTTATTGCACAATAGCATTTTTATATTAATATACCACAGATTGTCCAGCCATTCCCCAATTGATAGGCTTCCCCTTAATTTCCCATTTTTTTTTTGCCACCACGAAAAAGATTACTATAAATATTTTTGCACATGTAAGCCCTTTCCCCTTTTTATGACATCTTTGAGCTACAGACATAGCAGTGGTATTACTTGATCAAAGGGTATGCACAGTTTGGTTGCCCTTTGACCATAGTTTCAACTGGCTCTCCAGAATGGTTGGATCCATTCACCACTAATTCTAATTTTTCTACATTGTTTCCAATATTTATCATTTTCTTCTTTTGTCATATTAGCCAATCCTATAGGTGTGAGGTGATACCTCAGAGTTGTTTTCATTTGCATTTCTTTCATCAAAAGTAATTCAGAGCAGTTTTCCTTATGCCTATAGATAGCTTTGATTTCTTCATCTAAAATTTTCCTAATCATGTCCATTTGACCATTAATCAACTGGAGAGTGGCTTGCATTCTTATACATCACTCCTCTATATATTTGATAAATGAGGCCTTTACCAGAGACACTAGCTATGAAGATTGTTTCCTAGCTTTCTGATTTCCTTCTAATCTTGGTTGCATTGGTTTTATTTATGCAGAAGGTTTTTAACTTAATGTAATCAAAAGTATCTATTTTATACTATGTAATGGTCTCTCTCTTCTTTGGTCATGAAACTGTAACTCTCTTAACTTCTTCTTAAAGAATTTGGATGCTATACCACTTAGTGAAAATATGCTTGGCATTGATATTACTTCAATGTCTATGGTACCTTTTAGCAAGATGTAGTTTCCTTCCTTATCTCTTTTCATTAGGTTTATTTTTGCTTTTGCTTTCTCTGAGATCAGGATTGCTACCCTGTAGCACCAATGCAATATTCACAGTGCCCAAGGTCACTATAAATATATCCACATGGTGATCAATGATTAAAATATAACAGACTCTCCATATAAAAGACAGAAGCAAAAACATTTATTCAGTAACCAGAAAACCGAATCTTAAAACCAGTGAGCCAATTCCATCACAGTGACAAAGAAGTTAATAAATAGAGAGCAACAGTATCCTTTAGCTTTCCCACAAAACAACATTCACTCATAAATCTAACTGCTTGCCTGCCATCCTCTCTTCTCCCACCGTTTAGCTGTGCTGACTCCCAGCTTCCAGCAGGCTCTGCTCCACTCTTCAGTAAACTCCTCCCACCACAGGCTCCATGTGATTACAGTCAGCCTATTATGGAGGCAGAGTTTACTTTCAAAGCAGGGAAAGTCTCCAAATTCCCTTAGGCTTATTAAGGGTCTTCAAATTTCCATTGCCATTACATATCCTTGCTTTAGGTTTTTACTTCAATTGAAGCATAATAGATCCTGCCCCAGCCCATTTCCTTTACTCCATGTGTTCTCTGCCTCAAGCGAGTTTCTGGGCAACAACATATTGCAGGTTTCTGGTTTTTGATCCATTCTGCTATCCAATTCAATTTTATGGGATAGTTCATTCCATTCCCATTCCCATTTATGATTACAAACTGTTTGTCCCTCCATCCCATTTTCCTCCTGTTTGTCCTCTCTCTCCTTTCACCCTTTCCCTTCTTAACAGTGTTTTGCTTCTGTGTACCTCCTCCTCATTCTGCCCTCTCTTCTTTCAGCAGCCTTCACCTCCTTTACTTAATCTTTTTCCTGCCCACTTTCCTGTTGGGTAACATAGATTTTTATATCCAAATGATATATTCCCTCTTCAAGCCAATGCTGATGTGAGTGAAGTTCAAGAAATGCCCACAACCCTCCTCCCATCTTCCCCTCTATAGGAATAAGTCTTTCATGCTTCTTCAGGTGAGATAATTTACCCCATTCTATCCTTTCCTTCCTTCTGCACCCAGTGTATTTATCTTTTTCATTCCTTAATCATTTTTGTCATTCCCTCAAAATCACCTTACACATGTACCCTCTTTCTATGTATATTTCTTCTAGTTGTGTTATTAGTGGTACAATTTATAAGTATTACAAGTATCATCTTCTCATGTAAGGATATAAACAATTCAGCTCCACTGAATCTCTTATACACTTTCCATTTTTTCCCCTTTTCAGGCTTCTCTTGGGTCTTGATATTGGAAATAAAATATTTCCATTCTAATCTTCTTCTTATGAAAGCTTGAAATCCTTTTGTTTCATTGAATGACCATCTACTCCGTGAAGTATTATGCTTAGTTTTGCTAGGTAGGTGATTCTTGGCTGTAGTCATAGGTCCTTTGTTTCCCAGAATATCATATTCTGTCACCTCTGATCCTTTAATATTGTGACTGCTAAATCCTGTGTAATCTCAATTGTAGCTCCCTGATATGTGAGTTGTTTCTTTCTGCCAACTTACAGCATTTTTTCCTTGACCAGATAGCTCTGAAATTTGTTTCTAACGTTCCTTGGAATTTTTATTTTGGGACCTCCTTACCAAGGTGATTGGTGCATTCTTTCAATATCTATTTTGCCCTCTGGTTCCAGGATGTCACTGAAGTCTTCCGTGATAATTTCTTGAATGATGCTATCCAGGTACTTTATCTGATTCTGGCTTTCAGGTAGTCCATTGATTTTTAAATTACCTATCGTGGATCTATTGTTCAGGTCAATTCTTTTTCCAGAGGTATTTTATATTTTATTCTATTTTTTAAAATCTTTTGAATTTTTGATTGATTATTTATGTCTCATAGAGTCATTAGCTTCCACTTGCCCAATTTAAATTTAAAGGAGTTAATTTTCTCAGTTAGCTTGTGTGCTTCCTTTTCCATTTAATCAATTGTACTGTTTAAGGAGTTGTTTTCTTCAGTGGATTTTTGTATTTCCTTTTCCATTTGACCAATTCTATTATTTATTAAGTTGTTTTCTTTTTCTAAACTATTGATAGTTTTCTAAACTTTTCATATTTAAATTTATTTTCCTGATTTTTCTTCTAATTCTATTACATGATTTTAAAGCTCTTTTTTGAGCATTTCCATGATTTCTTTCTGGCCTTGAGACTACTTCCTGTTTTTCTTTGGGGATTTGCCCATAGGTGTTTTGACATTGTTGTCCTCTTCTGAGTTTGTGTCTTGATTCCCCTTTTACTATTTTATCTTTCTATGGTCAGATTATATTTTGTTTTCATTTTTTACTCATCTTTTTTGGCCTTTTTCTTTTCTTTTAAATTTGAACTCTTCTCCCAGGATGAAAAGAGCAGTGTCTCAGACTTCTTGTGCTAGGTGCTGCAGACTCTGGTTGTTTACTTGATGCTGCACTGATGTTTCCCTGAGGCCCACTTTGGACCTTCATGTCTGTTGCTGCACTGAAAGGGTAGGGTGAGGGGTGGCTGGCATTGCTGTAGGCTATAGGGGTCTGGTAACTTAATCTGTGTTGAGCTATGTCCTCATGCTGGTCTGAAGTGTGCTGAGGCATGTGGGGTGTTTTTGTGTTCCCCTGGGATTATACTAAACATGTAGTGGTTCTCAGAGCTGGAGTCTGACCATTCCCCTGGCTATACTGAGGTATGTGGGCATCCTGGTGTTGGCATCTGCCTGCTCCTCTAAAGTGGGGCTCAGAATCTCCTGCTGGTTTGCTGAGGTGGTGCTTGCTGCTGGCTTGCTGGAAAACTTCCTGTCCTGGACTGCATTCTCATTTTTCCTGAGTAAGACAGATCTTTCTTGCAGATTTTCCAAGTTTCTTGGGCTTAAATATTGTTTCATCCCATTTTTTGATATTTCTGCTATTCCAGAATTTGTTTTGAGATGCTATTTTATGGTCATTTGGAAGTCACCCATTTTGAATATGAGAGAGTTAAGGTGATTTACTGCTTACTCTGCTGTCTTGGGTCTCTGAAATCTCCTCCTTGAATTAATTTCTAAGGATCAATAGCAAAGAATGTAAACTCCTGGATAGCAAAGACTGCCTTTCTTTCTTCTTTACCATCCTTAGCACCTAATGTCTTGCATACATAATAATACATGTAACACACATACATATACATACATGTATATATTCCATACATATGCACATAGAATTTTATGCATATACATATTTATTATAATAATATAGCTATTCAAACTAGATCTAGAGATATCTATCTATCATGTCTTTTAGAATTATGAATTAATTTGTGTATGAACTCCCTCTTTTATCTGGACCATCAACTTTTATGTAACTTATAGACTTAAAGAATTGACTAGAGTCATTGAGAAGTATATGAAACCATCTCTTTCTGACTCTGAGACCAGTATTTTATTCACTATGCCACACAGCCTCTTGAATATATGACAGGCTTAATAAATGTTTATTGAATTGTATTGTATTAGATTGGAGTAGGCTGAGAAGGAGAGCATCCTTTCCCATTAATATAGATTTTGATTCCTTCATATATTCAGATTCTGTCATACTATCTAGACAGAATTCAAAAACTACCCACTGACAAATTCTAGACCTCCAAAATGTCAAGGCTGCAAAATAATATAGGAATCATGCACAAATAATCTGACAACATTAGCTCACATTCACATAGCACTTTACATTTGCAACATGTTAACCACAAATAGAAAGGCAAGACAGTTGATCTCTCTGATAGGAAAACAACAAATGCTTAGAATTCAGAAAGCTTTTTCACACTCTAAAGATTCTTAAGGATAAGCATAGCAACCAGATGTGTGATTTCATTGATATAGAAAACTACCTGGGGGAGAAAATCTTTGTAGCACATCTCTCCATTAAAGGTTTCATTTCCAAGATATATAGGAAAATGATTGAAATTTATAAGAATAAGAGCCATCTACAAATGATAGTCAAATGATAGTAATTGGCAGTTTCTAAAGGAAGAAAAAAAATCCAATCTATCAATAGCTATCTTTTTTTTTAAATGTTCCAATATCTTTAAAAAATGTTCCAATATCTTTATTCCAAATAAAGAAATAAAAATTAAAAGCAAACCTGGAGTTCTATTTCATACACATAAGATTATAAAAATTGACCAGAAATGAAAATGACAAATGTTGGAAGGGCTATGGGAATACACATACATTAATGAACTATTGTTAGAGCTACAGGCAGTTATAGACATTAGTGAAATAAATTTGAAACTATGCCTCAGAAGTCACTAAATAGTAAATACACTTTGACACAGCAATACCACTCCTAAGTCTATACTTCAAAGATATAAAAATAAGAGAGAGAGAATTCATGAGCATAAAAGTATTTATAGACACTCGCTTTGTAGTTACAAAGAACTGGCATGAAAGAGAAGTTATTAAATTGAGGACCAACTGAAAAAATTATCATATGTGAATTTTTAAAAAATTTTATATATTATATATAATGCTGTAAAAAATTATGTCTGGAGCAATTTCAGAGAAACATGAGAAGACTTGCATGAACTGACTCAGAGTGAAGTAAGCATAACTAGGAGAAAATTTTATACAATAATGGCAACATTGTAAAAACAAACACACACACACACAAACTTTGAAAGACTTAAGGATTCTGATCATTTTCAACACAAATTTCGATTTAAGACAGAGAGGTGATGGATTAAGGGCATAGATGAAGATGTTTCTTTTGGGATATAGCCAATATGGGGATTTTTTTTTGCTTGACAATGCACATTTATTACAAAATATTTTGCTTTTTCTTTATATTTCCAGGGGACAGGGAAGGATTAAAAATAATTTTTCAAATGGTATAGAAAACTACTAAATGGAGAGACTATCTACTAAGGCCAGGAATAATTTCCTTTATAATTTATACTCTCAAAGAACTGCCTAGATTACTGACAATTGTAGTAATTTGCCTGAAACCACATAACTAATATGTTTTAGGGGCAGCATAGTATAGTGAATAAATACCTGCCTACAGAGCCATGAAGTCCTGTGCTAAGGTTTCACCTCAGAGGATTCTGATAAGCAATATTTAAAAGAGAGGAGAAATAGCACTCTTGGGTGTGTATTTTGTTCACTCATTCAATCAACAAGAATTTATTTAACTCTTATTATAAGCTAGACACTGTGCTGGGGATAAAAAGACAAAAGTATAACAATCCCTGTCCTCAAGTGACAGGTGAAAGAGTGTGTGTGTGTGTGTGTGTATGTGTGTGTGTGTGTGTCTGCGCACATGTATATACAGAATATATAAAGTTAATACATGAGCAATATGAGAGAGAGGGCATTGGCAGCTTGAGGGTGGGTGGGTAGGGTCAGTCAGGATTAAAAATATATACATACTACAGTCTCAAAACTATATGCACTGTAAAAAATAACATTTTTCTTTACACTTTGAATTCCAAATTCTTTCATTTCCTCTGTCCTCAACCCCCTTTACCCATTGAGAAGGCAAGCAGTTTGATGCAGGTTATACATGTATAGTCATGCAAAACATTTTCTTATCCGTTATGTTGTGAAAGAAAACATAGACAAGAAACTCAAGAAAAGTAAAGTAAAAATCTTCAACTGTGTTCAGAAACTGTCAATTCTTTGTTCTGCCATTCTACAACTGATCGACATTCTCTCAATTTACAATTCTTTGCAACTAGAAAAGAGCTGCTATAAATAGTTTTGGTACATATAGGTTATTTTCCTTTTCTTATATCTCTTTTTGGATACAGATCTAGTAGTTAGATTACTAAGTCAAAGAATAGGCAAGGCTTTTATAGCTCTTTGGGCATAGTTCCAAATTGGTCTAGAGTGTGGTTGAATTCATTCATAATTCCGGCAATGGAGCATTAGTGTCTCATTTTCCCCACACTTCCTCCAACATCTCTCATTTTCCTTTTCTGTGCTATTAGTCAATCTAAGAGGTATGAGGTAGTACCTCAGAATTGTTCTAATTTGCATTTCTTCAATCATTACTGAGTTGGAGCATTTTTCATATGGCTATCAATAGCTCTGATTACTTCATATGAAAACATCATGTCTTATGATTATTTATCAGTTGTTGAATGGCACTTACTTTTACAAATTAGATTCAGCTATCTATGTTTGAGAAATGAAACTTGCTTCAGAATTTTTCAGAATTACTATTACTAACTCTATTTCCCTCCCTCCTATTTCACACTGTTTAGTCTATTCCCTCCTTTCACTCTATGCCTCCTCTAAAGTGTTTCACATCTGACTACCACCACCCCAATCTTCTCTCCTTTCTATCACTTCTCTCCCACTTCTTATATTCTTATCCCTGTCTACTTT
>CM053587.1:63504818-63529424 GCA_028646515.1 Pseudochirops corinnae
TAATAACCAGCCCTCTTATGAAGCAGCACAAGGAGGAGACAATGTGTGAAGATTAAAAAAAAAAGATTGCCCTGATATACAAAAGGGGCTAAGCTATTCAGAAAATCCTACGTATCATTTAAGTTTTACTTTGGCATTTTAATAACCTAAAGATATCATTTTAACTATGTTTCCCTTATTTTTCCCTGGTCCTTCCACTTCTTGTTCTTCCTGGAAGCAAATGACCTATTGTGACAATAGTGGTAGATGACGTTTAACCCTGAGCAACTCAGAATGAGTTGTTGGGACTAGGAAAGAATGCATAATTTTTCTTCATATATGTTATCAATTTTTTTCTTATTCTCCATGCCTTAGAGGGCACAAAGTATTGCATTGCAGGAATGATGAAGTGACTTACCAGTTCTGCCAGTATTGAATATTTACCAGCAAGTATTAAAAATATAGTTTTTTTTTCCAATTTAGACATAACTGAAATCATGATTTAAAAAATGATTTGATGTGGTTTTGCAGACTATATTTATGAAGATCATTTAGAAAGACAAAAATAATATCAAATCTATGTCAAGACATTTAATAATCATATAGAAAAATTCACTTTAATCACTAATTTGACAAATAATCCAATTCTCTCTCTCTCTCTCTCTCTCTCTCTCTCTCTCTCTCTCTCTCTCTCTCCCCCTCTCATTGCATTCCCATCATATTTTATTATTTATGTAGTTGTTGTCTCTTCTTTACTCCAAAATATAAGGTCTGTCATTAGAAGGCATTTCCTTTTGACTTTGTACCCTCAGTGCAGCACTGAGGATATGATGCATGTAGTAATGAAGGCTAATATTAAATTTATTTCCTTGGACATCATGATTCACTATAGACATCTCCCTAAACTCTGGCCTTCTTTCAAGAACCTTGCCTTGCTTTAAGGCTCAGACCAAGAACCTTATTCTCCATGAAGCTTTCGCTGATCTTACCTACCCCAGTTTGTGCTTTCCCCCTCAGTTTACCTTATTATACTTATTTATAGATAAGTGCATTATATCCATTTCAATAGGCTGACTTCATAGCTTGTTCATCAGTATGTATACGTGGGGCAGATTATACAATTATAGTCTTGGGGTTGAGTCCAGAATTGGACTGAACAAAGGGAGTGGCCTTGATTTCCCATAGAGAATTTTAAAGGTCTTTTAATGACCCACAATTTCGCATGGAATAAGAAGCCCATGACTTTTTTCAATGCCAACATTTTATAGTTGCTATTATATAATGGCAACACATGGAACACAATGGTCTCTGAAGAACTGAAAATGAATATTATAGAGGTGGCAATGAAGAGATGCAAATTGAGTGTGAGCAAGATATAATATAAAACTGATGTTGAATGTAGAAGAATAAGAGTAAAACATATCAGAGAAATATATGATGTGAAGGGAGATGGACTGGTCAAAAGATATGTGAAAGATGGCAGGTAGGCAGACACAAAGCTTTACTGCTATCCTTGTGATGTCAGGAGAAATGAAGAAAGGCATCCCTTGTGTTGGATGAGCCCTCTGCAGAAAACTTAAGGTGACTGGGACAAGAATTATATTAGATTAGTAAATATAGATAGATTCTAGTCAACATTACATAAAAATTTATGAAAAATTCAAATTTATGAAATTGAGACTCTAGTACTTGCATTTCCACTACTCCTTTCACTCCTCCACTCCCAAACTCAATAGAAAGGAAATATCTTAAGGTCAGGTATTGTTTGTTTTTTGGTTTTGTATTTCTAGCACCTAGAAAAGTTCATTGCATCTAGTAGGAAATTTAAAATGTTTGTTACAATTACTCATATTGACCTTGCTTTGGATTGAAATCCATACATATTTTATAAAGCCTTTTTCAATTCTGTATTTGCATAGTTTCATTTTATTAGAGTCAGAACTTACACATTTCGTCTTATTAGATTTAGTCTACTATTTAGTTATCAAATTTCTTTCAGAACCTAGTATTGCCATATAACGCATTACAGCTCTTTCCAAGATTCATGGCATTTGCTAATTTGATAAGAATATCATCTATGCTTTCAGGCAAGGTACCAATATAAATTTAAACAGGCCAGGGTCAAGAAAAGATATCTTGTACACTACACTATAGATCTCCTTTCAAATAGACAGTGACCCATTAGTCACTATCACTGAGTCTAATTATTCCCAATTAGCAATCCACCTAACTGTCCTGTTACTTGGTTTACATTCTGTCCCATCCAAAAGCAGAACACTAGAGGCATTATTCAATAATTTGCTCAAATCTATGTATGGTTCATTTATGATATTCCCCTGATATACTAGTATAACTACAGCAAAATTGATACTACTATATTAAACATATATTAGTTTAGTCTAGCATGGTATATTCTGGATGAACAATACTGACTTATAGTGATGGCTGCTTCCCTTTCCAAATGTTGAAAACCCATTACTTTATAAATCTGACAGAATTTTGCCAATAATCGTTAATCTCACTGGTTGATAACTTAGAGAATCTATTTTCTCCCATATTTTTTTTTCTCAAAATGGAATGAAACTTTCCTGTCTCCAAGTCAGCAACTCTTACAGTTTTCACTTGCTTTTTCAGTGATGTGGGCTCATCATTCACATTCATTTTTTATTTTTTATCTCCCTGGCTTCCAATTCATCTGGAGTCTTGAACTCTTTGAGGGATGGAAACTGCCCTTGAATTTCATTTCCTTTTCAAAGACCTTTGTCTTTTGACTCCTCATCAGAAAATACCCCATTTTTTGGAAAAAGAGAAACTATTGAATATCAAAACAAAATAGGAAAAGAGCATATCTACCTTCTCTTCATCGTGTATTTTCATTGTCCCTTCACTCCTAAACAATGATCAATTAAAATTATTTGGAAAAGAATAAGCTATTTATATTTTAGTGAAAAACATTAACTTTGGCGGCTCATCTAATTCCCACACATACATGCCACTGTGTTAACATTGGATGACAAAACAATATAGCACAAATAACTTCTTGGTCTGTATGTTTCAAGGCATTATGATTAAATAGTCCAATAAAGGAGGACATTTTCATCTGAAGTAGCAAAGCAACATTGGATTTGTAATCAAAGTACCCGGTTTTGAATCTTGATTTTGCTATGTGACCACAGGCAAATTATTTCACATCTCTAGGTCTTAGTTTCCTTCCCATGGAAACTGAGGATGGTAAATTAGATGATTGCTATACTCTTTCCAAATCCAAATTCTTTGTCTCTGTGACCATAGTTTTGCAAGATGTCACATCCACTCCTTAAATAGGTAGAGTCCACATATCATATGGTCCAATATCTCCACAAAATGTCCATGATACCCCCTGTCAAAATCAAATGACTGATAAATAAGGACAAACATCCCCCAAAAAGTACAACTTCCTAGAATGGGAGCAAAATGCTTATGAGTCAGCTAGGGTTATTGGAAGACGCTAATGTGGGTCCTGTGGTAGGTCCATTCTCTGTTCAATGAACAGTTCAGGGTTTTATATTGGCAGCACAGTAATGATGCAAGGAGACTGAATGATTAAATGACAGTATAGCAGCCAGGGTACATTTGTTTTCTGCTTGAAGAAAGCCACTTTCATTTCATATGACAGCTTTCTTAACTGTAACATGGCTCAGGAAATGACATGAAGTGAATGAGAATAAGTGATTGTAAACTGACAAACAACTATTTGCTACTATTTGAACTACCATTAAACCGTTCATTCAATTTCTAGTCAGAAGCCATCACTCAGCTATGGTACTTGAATGTAAGCATTATTTATTTTCTGATGTTACAATGCCATCTAATCTTGGGTAAAATCTCTTGGAAAGCATTCAGAATTTCCAAAAATTGCCTTAACATTCAATGGAAAAATAAAATCCATAAATATGGCCCCTTTCTTCTCCTTTTCAAGCTCTCATTGCTATTACTGAAACATCCCAATTCTTATCTACAATTATCCAATATTTACTCAGGAAGCAGTATCCCCAAATCCCAACATACTCTGAAAGAAGCAACTTGTGATATTCCAAGTTTATGAAGTTGTAAAATTCCCTTTTTGGTGGGCTGTCCCCTTTGATATAATATATTCTGTGAGAAATTCACATCTTGCACTTGATAGGCACCTCCAAAAAGCTTAGTGCATGAAAAATAAAATCAAGAAAAAAAGTCAGCCAGTTGGGCAGAGACTCAGGGAGTTAACCAACATCGATTTGTGTCCATATGGTAAATATGAAGGTATTAGACATAAAACATGGTGACTTTTTTTAAATACATGGATTTATACAGCCAAAGAAGTATTACCCTCTTCAAAATAGTGTCCTTGGAAGTTTACACACTTATTCTGACCACATTGTCATTGCTCGAAACATTTTTAGATCTCTCTAGGGATTATTCTACTTCATGTCCTTGGTGGTAGAAATTGTGTATCTTTTGAAGCTTGATAATCTTTGGAGAAAGTGAAAAGTTAATTGGGATCAAGTTCAGTGATAAAAATATTGTATTAAACTGTCAGACCACTTTTCCCCTAAAAATAGAGTGGGATGATAGAAGAAGATTGACCTCCTTGGGTGATGTGATAACAATATACAAGGGAGGAGTAACAGACATATTTGAATCATTGAAAACTTTGTAGGTGAATACCTTGAAGAGTAAAATTAATTCAAATGTATAAGATCTGATATGTTTTTTTAATGCTAACATTACTTTATAATCATGTCATATAATGCATTGTAGTGGGCGTTTACAATTAGGAGGAAAAAATTAAACATAGTAATTTACACAGACTTTACACCATGGTGGGATCAAGAAGAAACATAAATAGTATAATTCTGGAGGGACAAATAATAACATATAAAAAGGACCTGGATTGCAAAAGGAGATCGTGTTTGTGCTTATGGGCTAAAAATGGACTGCATTGACCACAGAATTGTAGAATTTAGATTCAGAAAACGGTTTTAGAAATCAGCAAACATAAGTACCTTATTTTACAGGAAATAAAAATTCCCAAAGAAGGGAAATGATTTATCTAAGGTCACACATGTAGTAACTGCAAAGCTAAGATTTCAAACTGGACTATGTGGTTTCAAATCCATTTCACTACATTGTTTAAAAAACATACTACACTGTCTCAATCCAAAAGACTTCCTAGAAGAGGCAGATTTTTCAATTATGATTTAAACCAACATGTGGTATGTCATAGGGTCATATCAGACCTGAGTTCTAGACCCCACTCTGACTAATATTAGTTGAGTGACCACTGGAAAGTCACATAGACTTTCAGTGTTCTTGACAATTCCTTGACAATTTTAAGTTTCAGAGAAGATGCTGATTTGTCTTTGTAGAAGGAATTTCCTCGTCCAGGAGTACCCTATACTTGTGAAATCACAAGTCCAATCTCTAATCCTTATCCTCATGACATAAATGAGAGGGAAATATGTAATTGCTTTTGCAAAAAATCTCTCCCACAGAAATGTGAAAGCAAGTTATGAGAATAAAAAGTAAATATCAGGGACATGGCATGAAACATAAAGGGTTCCGCTGAGTTCTTCCCAAGACCAAAGTAGAGACAATGGAGAAATAATTCCCCAAAGTTCTTCAACCACAACAGAAAAATGCTGCAATGTGGGAATTTTTAAAAATCATTTTTCTTCCTAACAGTAAAAGGCAGGTTTTCTGGGAAACAGTTAATACCTCCCACAACAAATGGAGTTCACATAACCCATACCTGGGTTTGAAAATGGGCATGACTTTATCCCACTGTCCCAATATCTTCTTAGTATGAGACTCAACTTGAGAACACAGAAGGAGATGCTTATTGAATGAATGATTCCCAGAATTAAACTTTCTTCTTTTTTCTTCACAGGATGAATGTTTACAAGTAAGTAGTCTGATCTGTCTTGAAAAATCAGTACTCTATTCAAAGGATTTTCCCCCAGAAAGCTAAAATAGGGAAGATTGAAGTCATTCTTAGGCCAGGAGAGGTCCTACTTAAAAGTAAAGGTAAATGATTTATCATTTGAGAGAATTATATGGTTTTAACTGTATATTGAATTAAAGATGACTTCATAGTTCTTTTTTAGCCCCAATTTCCCTGACTCTATAATCTTTCAAGATGCTCTAGATTCTAGATCCTAGAACCTATCCTTTTGAGAGAAAATTACCTCCATAATGGTTTTCTCAATAAGACATTAATTTGCTAATAAGCTTTAAAGAATTGTCACCGAATAAATTGGTAGAGAATTTGGAGTATATAAAAACATTGACTTTCACCTAGATTCTACTAGAAGTGGAAATGACGTCTAAGCATGTCCATAGAGGTAACTCTAGCTTTTTTTCAATTTTCTCAAAAAAGAAAACAAAAGATAAAATGAAATATATGGGAGAGGGAGAGAGAGAGAGAAAGAGAGAGAGAGAGAGAGAGAGAGAGAGAAGGAGAGAGAGAGACAGGGAGGGAGGGAAGGAGGGAGGGAGAGAGAAATAGAAAGAGAAAGAGAGAGAGAGAGAGAGAGAGGAAGAGAGTAGAAAAATAGAAAGAAGTGAGGAGGGAAAGATAGTGGGATTCAGATAAAGAGGTAAAAATTCAAAAAAAGACTACTACTGTGACTATAGGTCACAAAAATATGCAGAGGAAAAGTGAAAATTGTGTTAATTACCCAGGTCTTTTATCCAGCTTCAGTACTTCAAGGTTGAGGGTTTTTTTTGTTGTTGTTGTTGTTTTTTAATTTGGTTATTGCTTCCACTTAGGAAGATCACAATCCCTTTTTGTTTTAGCAGATACATGATATCTGGGAATTTCCATGGACAAAAATTTCCTCACACAGAAGTCAGCCTGGGCTTTGACTCTCAGAACTTTAGGCTGATTGTACACAAAAATTTGCCAGCTCTTTATAACATGCCAGACTTTGTGTTATGCCAACATAGTCTTTTATCACCTCTGACCACCTTTCTTCCATTATGGGGCACCAGAGGACAACTTGAGTTTGGAGTTGGATAGGGATGATTTGAAATAAACAAATGTTTTCATATCACAAAAATGTATCCAGGAGCCAGAAGAGAAAGTTAGAAAGACAAGGGTTCTGAATGAGGCATAAATAAACTATTTCTTACATATAGAAGATTTTCCATATACATAAATAAGTCCTTCTGTTTACATTTCCAGATTCCCAAGTCACTAAAAGTTACTGGAATCACCAGTAGTGCTCAACCCTGGGCATTTGTGGTTTTCAAATTCTATGGAGCAAGTGAAATGATAATGAAACATGACAGTTTACCTGAGTTTTACCTTTCTAATTTGCTCCTAATTGTGCATAGGTTGTCTAACTACTAATTCCAGTTCTAGAAGATGAAGGTACAATTGAGAGGCAAAGATTCATAACAAGAGAGATGATAACCCAAATTATTTTGCCTTAGCCAGACTATAGCTATTTTATTATTATCAGTTCTGATACCACATTCCAAAGGAAGACATTGACAAACTTGAGTTTGTATAGAAATGGGTGATCAGAATAAAGAAGAGACTCGAATCCTTGCTATACAAGGAGCTGGGGACAATTTATCCCAAAGAAGAAGAGAGCTGGGAAAGGAGATATGATAGGTCCCTTTAAATATCAATATAATTTCCCAAATCTTTAAGTATTGCAATAGACTTTGGGGATATAAAGACCATACTGAACAGTCCTTACATTCAAAGTCTTTATTTGTTCTGCTTGGCTCTAGAAAGCAGAATTTTAAGCAATTAGTGGAAATTACAAAGAGAACTTAGACCTGATGAAACCAACAAAACTTTTCTAACAATTGGAGCTCTTTCAAAGAGAATTGAGTTGCCATATGAAAGAGGGGATTATCTGAATTAGAAGACTTCAAGGAAAGGCTTAATGGTCATTTGTTCAAGATTGGACTAAATGGCTTTTGGTGTCCTAACCAACTCAAATTCTCTGAATCTGTGGAAAAATGAGGAAGAAAGGTGTTCTTTTCTCAATTATCATTGCAAGATAGGATGTTATTTGAACCTACTCTTTGGCATCATAGGGGGAAGAGTTAGCTATGAACAGGAATACATTTAGGGATTTCATACTACAAATTAAGAAGGGTTGGGAAAAATAAAACAACCTTACGAGGTTGATATTTTGCTAGGAATGTCGCCCGAGGTTCCACAACAGGTCTAATTTGGATCTATAAATTTCACATAACGTTCTTGGTTCTCCTTTCCTTTAATACACATAAAGTAAGATAGTTCTGCTTACTCTAGACATATCTGATGCAAAAAGTAGAAGGTTATTGCTGGACCTAACTCAGGCCAGTAAATATTAATTTAATTTTGGAATAAGAATTAGACACTTTAAGGTTATTAAACAATTAGCAAAAGGAAATTTACTTAGCCATAATACGAAAAGGATATTTATCAAGGATATTTGGGAATTCTGCTTAAGTAGATGGCCTTCCTACCTTCCATATTAAAACCAGTCTGATCAGCAGGGCAGAGTGTGGTGACTCGTATGATACTGAGATATCTGCCAGATCTGAAGGACCCTGATTCCATGTGGATGGTTCTTTTATACCCTTAGGTGACCAGGAAGGCATCTCAGTATGACCCAGGGTCATCAGAAGCTGCTGTATCAAAGTCAGCACAGATTGAACCTAAAATCCCTGGGCCACTTCAATCCTGTAGACAAGTTAGTGGCTTTTCAACAACAGTGCCTAGGATATGGTAGGTGCTTAATACATGTTTATTGAATTTGAATAAATTAAAAATTTTTCAGGGAAAAATCTAGAATAATTTAAGTGGGGTATGGAGCAGGGAAAAACCCTGACAGCAGTCCTCATGAGAGGAAGAAAATATTTTTCCTTGACATCTTACCCCAATATCCTAAAACACAAAATGAGGTACGAGTTAGGCACAACTGTTCTTTCTAACCTGGCTGGATTACAAAGGGATGGAAAGTATCCATTTAGGCCTCTACTTCTGACTCTTTTTATAATTTTGGAATGTGGTCCAAATGAGCTAGGGAAAGGAAACATGAAAAGTCATAATGTTACTCAGGCTGGACATTATAAGTGTGCCTGTGCATTAGAAGGCACCTCTCAAGGTCAAGTGTTGTTGTGTATAGGGAAGCAATAGAAGCAAAAATATCACACATAGATTTCACTATCACAAGTGAGTACTTTGAATCATGCTCTTTCTTACGCTGCCTGTCACTGCTCTGGCAAAACTGTATTTTTATGTAATTCTGCCCTGGTCCACAACCTATAACCAATCTCAATGTTCTTCTTTGGACTATTTTTGAAATCTCATCTACCTTTAAGGGAAATAGACTAAAATGTGTAGAGGGTCTCAAATAAAAAAAAAAAAGTCATGTTTCAAAATCTATTTCCTGTTCCATTGCACCTCAGCAGCCAGTATAATAAACAACTGGCAAGAGTGGTACACATAATCACCTAAGGGCACAAGGAACACTGGTAGTAGTTACTGAAAAATTAGAAAGACCTCTCTTACTTAGGCTGCCCTGGGAATCAGAACCTTAGAACATAATGACAAATAGGCACACTATTATTTTGTCCAACTGACAACTAGAGATTGCCTTTGATAGGGACATTCTTGTTCAATGGTGTCAAACAGTGCTGGAGAAGGCTAGAACAATAACACAAAGGCACAAAGAACATTTTGGATGATGAAGTTGGGCAAAATTGAGAGGGAGAGAAACATCTCCAAATTCCCAAAAAAGTCCTAGGCTTGCTTTCAGAAATGAAGAAATCAAGAAGGTGAGTGAAGCCACAAGAAGAGGTGGCAGTGAGGAGGTGAAAGATAGCCAGGTGTACAAGTTCAGACAGTAGAAAAAGAAAATAGTGAAATCACTAGTTTTCACTTGACTGTAGTTTATTTCCTAACTTCTCTGGGAATAAGAAATAAGTGAAGAGTAAATAAATTTGAGGGATTTGGATCTATTTAACAGTTGGGCCAACCCATAAGAGTGTGTAAAAGGTTGCTGTGAACAAATTTGAGAGGCAGGCAAGTTGGTGGGTAAATTATAGACAAAAGAAGTAATCATATATAATTGGATGGCTTCCAATGCTGGGTTAAATAATGGTGTTTTAAATAAGTTTTAGCGCCTGCCAAATGAAGTATAGGAAATCTTCAAGCGTATTTGAAGGCCTCAGAAGTTTGAATTAATGTCAAAGGGTTTTCAGTGGAAATGTTTATGATACTATATATACATTCTTCTTGAGTGTTTGATTATTATAACACATACAACAGTAGGCTTCATTATTTACCAATAACTTATTAGTTGCAGGTGCTATGAGTGTTGGACATATAAACCAAATAGACTCTGAGAAAGTAAAGATACGAACTAGACCATTAAGTTGAGCTTTGGCTACATACAAAACAACAACAATGACAACAACTAAATAATTTTAATTCTTCTTTCATCAAATTTAGACTTACAAGGGACTTAATCTATCTCCCCAACCCCACTCTAATTTCCCCATTTTGCAGATTAGCAATATGAAATCCATAGGAGTAGCGTGACTTGTCTAGGTTTATTCAGTGATAAGCAGCAGAACTAGCATTTGAAGCTACATCCAGATAAATCCTCTGACTACAAATTCAGTGGTGTTTTTTTTTCTACAATACTATTCATTCATTCAAAAATTAGTCAACAAACCTGTTGTGAGCAAAAACTATGAAACCTGAACTTAACTGTTAGTAATTTACAGAGAGTTAATTCCTTCTATCGTCAGCTGGTGTGGCAAAGTGGAAAGAGTGTTGAATCTGGAGAGGAACCAGGTTCAAATTTTCACTCTGACATTTTTTACCAGTTAATCTCTGACAAATCAATTTTCCTTTGGGGGCTTCAGTTGCATAATCTATAAAATGAGGGTGTTGTAGCAGATGACTTTTGAGGTCTCTTCTAGCCCTCAGTTTTCTAATCCTAGACAAATTCTGCCTCTAGTCCAAAAGAATGAAATGTGTTTATGTACATATTTATAGCCTTAGAATTCCAGTGCACTTCCTCAAGTGAGTTATAAAGCCTGTTTTTTTTTTTTTAATAACTCCCCCAGTGGCTTTTTAGCTCAACTATCAAAGATTGTACAGCAAATTAGTATCATGAACTCAGATCCCCTGCTGTCCAAATTAGTGTCTTTTTGGTACATCCTACTTCCTTCTCTATTCAATAGAAGGTGAGAAGTTTATCAGTGGCAAATCATTAAACATCTGTCACCTAAAGGATTTTGATCATGAAAGACCTCATGTGAGTACAATTACAGTACTATGTGGTATTGTACTCCCTGCACTCAATTTAGTAGATGCATTTATTCAGGAACAAGGAAATATCTTTTTTGGAGGAGAATGGGGGCATGAGGGAGTACTCTATACCCCAATGTATGAAAGGCTCACTCAGGAACTTGTGGTATAAACTATACCCCTATGTGCTTAAGTCTGCCCAATTGGAGTTCTTAATTTGTCCCTACTAAATTGTCAATTAAAATGAAATGTATGATAAATATCTGGAGCTTACAAAGAGATTATTATTATTATTATTATTATTATTATTATTATTATTATTATTATTATTATTAATTTGGCAGAGGCATGTAAGCTCTCTGGGTACTTCAGTACTTTCTTAAGAGCCACTTGGCATTCTGAAAAGTATAATACTGGATTTACTACAGTGCAATATGAAAACGAGAAGAGAAGAGTAAAATAAAATGAATGTGGTCAAAGTGAATATTCTGTGGGTCTAGAACATTTTAATGGATTACCTGAATATCGCATGGCATCACAATATACACATACCTACAGATACTTAAATAATGAATCTATAAAAAGGAAACAAAGCACATTGAGAAAAATGCAGAACATTTCTCGAAATTGAGAGGCAAAAAAATAAATTGTGAATTCCTAGAAAATGCCATGGACCTCAATATTACCTTAAAATATTTGTGGATGTTGTCAGTGCTTGCTGAGTGTGGCCACCAACCACGTAGTTCACAGTCTATCAATGCACACCTCCCTTGTGTGGCTCTATTCTATGTCCTCCCATAATTACACCACATGCCACACACGTCCAGCAGACATGCTAATTGACTTTTCTAAATCTCCATATTACATTGATGCCAAAGGATCAAATGAACTTTCCACTTCTTATCTCTTGCTTTCACTATAGGAAATGATCCATCTTTCATGCCCCTCACCACACCCCCAGGCAAGAAGTTTTCCAAAGACATTCTTGACAACTCCCTGTTAATACTGTGCTTAAAGCTGCTTGTGGCCTCTATGTGCTTCTTCCTTTCCAGTTGAGCAATTCTGAACTACAATTCTTCAGACAGTGTTATTCTATGTTTCACAGAAATACAACAACATTGAAAGAAATGAATGTTAAGGTATGTTACAGTGCAAACCTTGGGATTATTATTAGAAATATCCCATTTTCCAGAAGCCATCTTGCCTATTCTCCTTTCATTCCATTCTGGGATGAGTTCTCATTGTCCATTTCCACTGACTGTGCAAGATTTAAGTACTGACTTACCAGATTTATGAATTGTTCATTCAGTGACATGTTATTTTCTAGACAATAGAAATTTTCCTTAAACTTGGTTTTTCTTTTCTGAATGGTTATTAATTAATTTTAAAAGTTTTGCCATGTTTCATGGCTTTAATAAAATCCAGATACTACGATTAACAACTGGGACATCAAGATGCCATCATTAGTAAAGGCCTCATTTCTAAAATATACTGGGAATTGAGTCAAATCTATAAGAATAAAGTCATTTCCCAATTGATAAATGGTCAAAGGATATGAATAGGCAATTTTCAGAGGTAGAAAATAAAGATATCTATAAGCATATGACAAAATGCTCTAAATCACTACTGATTCAAGAAATGCAAATCAAAAAAACTTTGAGGTACCCCATCTCACCAGTCAGATTGGCTAAGATGACAAAACAGGAAAATGACAAATGCTGGAGAGGATGTGGAAAAATTGGAACACTAATGCATTATTGGTGGAGCTGTGAACTGATCCAACCATTCTGGAGAGCAATCTGCAACTATGCCCAAATGGTTATAAATAATTGCATACCCTTGGACCTAGTAATACCACTCCTGGGGTTTTATCTCAAAGAGATCATAGATGGTAGAGTAAAAGCAAAACCTTGGCATGGGCTCTGGCTCCAATCACTTCCAATACATGTAAAAAAAAAAAAGACTCTAAACAAATTTTAAATCCACAGAACCCATAAAGAGACAGAGAGAAACAAATCTCATGCTGAAGGAAGTCTGGAAGACCAACAGGAAAAGTCTATCACAGCACATTGGGAGCCCAACACAGTCCCCCGTAAGCCATGGTTCTGGCCCCAGGTTGGCCCAGGCCAGCCAGAGCAGACTTCAAGAGAGTGAATCACCAGCACCTGTGGCAGGTGCCAGATTGCTCAACCCATAAACACCAAAGAGAAAATAAAAGGAAGTGATTAAAGTTGAACTATTTATATTCCTATATGGAAAAGTGATAATTGTAACTCATGAGACTTTTCTCAATTTGAGGATAGTTGAAGGGAATATGTGTGTATGTGTGTGTGTGTGTTTGTGCGCATGTGTGTGAGTATGTATATATGTATACATACATAAATATATGTATAGGAGGGTGTATGTGTGTATAAATACTTATGTAGTATGTGCATATGTGTGTACGTGTATACATAGAGGGCACAGGATGAGTTGAATATGAAGGGATGATAGCTAAAAAATAAAATTAAGAGATAAGAGAGGACCATATTAGGAGAAGGAGAAAGGGAGAGATAGATTGGGGTAAATTATGTCATATAAAAGAGTCAAGAAAATACTGTTATAATGGAGGGGAAGAGCGGGAAGGTGAAAAGGAATGGGTCAACCTTACTCTCGTTGAATTTGGCTTAAGGAGGGAATAACATATACATTCAATTGGGTGTCTTACCCTACAGGAAAGCAGGGGTGAAGGGGATAATGTGGGGATGATAGAAGGGAGGGCAGATTGGGGGAGAGGGTAGTTAGAAGCAAACACTTTTGCAAAGGGATAGGGTCAAAGTAGAAAATAGAATAAATGGATTAGAGGGGATAGGATGGAGGAAACTATAGTTAGTCTTTCACAATATAACTATTATGGAAATGTTTTGTATAACTACATATGTACAACCTACATTGAATTGCTTGTCTTCCCAGTGGGGGTGGGTGAGGAGGGAAGAAGGGAAAGACTCTGGAACTCAAAGTTGCAAAAACAAATGTAAAAAAAAAAATATTTGTTTGGGTTTTTTTTGCATGCAAATAGGATATATGGGCACTGGGGTATAGAAATCCATCTGGCCCTACTAGAAAGTTGGGGGAGGGGGGAATGGGAGAAGATATAAGAGAGAACAGATTGGGGGAAGGGGTATTCAGTAGGCTTGCTCTTTTGGGGTCTTGGTAGGGGAAAGATGGGGAGAAAAATTGTAACTCAAAATATTGTGGAAATGAATGTTGAAAACTAAAATTAAATAAATAAATTTGAAAAAAAATTAATGACCAATCTACATGAATATTTTTCCTATTGTTGCAAAAATTGTATGACGACACTCTACTTAAATCTCAGGAATCCTTGGTGACTCCGTAAAAAAGTAAGAGGAAGGCTTTCACAAATTCTATTTTAAATCACAGTATATCTTCAGAGTCCCACAATTGACTAAAAAGTGTGGAGAATACAAGATTCTGTGCAGTTTATTCTTATTAACTATTAACATAAACATTTCCTTTGGTAAAGTTTCACCTTAAAAGATTGTCACTCAACAACAACAATAAAATCTCCCATCTTCATGTCTGCCATCATCAAGGATGCAAAAACAACAATAAACAACAACAAAAGCTTTGTTTAATGACCCTTAGATTATGAATATTAATTGTGGCAAAAGTCAGGGAAGATGTATGCTTGCCACTGTCAGGGAGTACAAAGAAAAATTTAAAGACGAATTCCCTGTAGATGGCAAAGACCTCCAGATTCTCTTATTTGTGATTCAAGTGCATCAAGCCCTGGAACACTACAGAACTGAAAGAGAGTTTAGAGATGATCTCTATATCATCCTATCCTCTTAAATACATACTTTAAAGATGAGAAAATTGAGGCCCAGAAAGTTTTACAAATCACAAAGATAGGAAGTAGCGGATTATTTTACTCTAAATCTAATCCTTACTATGCAAACAATACACTCCTGGAAAATCAATATGAGGATAGCAGAAATTGCAGATAGTCATCCCGGACAAATTTAGGGCAGATTATATCTGTATCTGTATCTGTACCATTATCAGTATATATATCTATATCTTTATCTATGTCTATATCTGCATCTTCATCTCTATCAATCTATCTATCTATCTATCATCTATTTATCTGTCTATCATCTATCTCTCTATATCTGTAAGTGTAGATAGATAGATCTTACACACACACGTATATATTTCTCAATTAACAGTATAATACCATTTCTTTCATCGCTTATCCCAGTCCTACACATACTTCAACCCACACCTTCTACAAATAATTTTCACTGACTTTGTACATCCCACCTTGATCTTGTCCTTTTCAAAGATTCTATAGCATTTGCTTCTGAGTCATTAATTTGACATATCATCAAATACTGTTCACATTGTTGTTAACTTTCAACAACTTTATGTCTTCTCTTCCTAATCAAATCATAAATCCCTTAAGAACAGGAAGCTGGCCTTAAATGTCTCTTTGCAACCTGTAGCACCTAGAAAAGTACTAGACCTATAGTAGGCATTCGTTAATGAATTAATTTGTCATGGTGTATCCATGTGATTATCTCTGAAAGCATGCCATTTTTGATGAGAGTAACATCATGATAAATTATAGGGCAGAGGACATGAGTAATGCTGGTATGCTTTTTTGTGGTGGGAACAAAGTTTTCCACAAAGAACTGATATGTGATGAAATTCCATGCCTTTATTTATTTGACTATGGACAACTCATTTTTTTTTAAAAAAAATCTATCTATCTATCTATCTATCTATCTATCTATCTATTTTATTTTTAGTTTGCAACATTGAGTTCCACAATCCCTTGAGTTCCAAATTTTCTCCTCCATCCCTCTCCTCCCCCCTCCCCATCATGACAGCATGAAATAGGACATAGGTGCTACAGATACCTTCAAGTTAAACATTAGTCAGGTTGTAAAGAAAAATCATAACCAATAGAATGAACAATGAGTAAGAAGGAACCAAACAAAGCAAAAAAAGAGAGCGAACAAGTAATTTGCTTCAATCTGCATTTAGACTCTTCAATTCTTTCTCTGGATGTGGATAGACCCTTCCATCATGAGTCCTTTGGAGGTGTTTTATAGCATTGCATTGCTGGGAGTAACCCAGTCTATGAAAGTTAGCCTTCACAGATACCATGTGTATGTAACTGTGTATAATGTTCTCCTGGTTCTGCTTTCCTCCCTTAGCATCAGTTTATATAAGTATCTCCAGGTTATTATGAAGTCTGTCTGCTCCTCATTTCTTATACCACAATAGTATTCCATTACATTAATATATCACAACTTGTTTAGCCATTTCTCAATTGATGGGCAACCCTTTCATTTCTAAATCTTTGCCACTACAAAAAGAGCTGCTATAAATATTTTTGTACATATGGGTCCTTTTCCCACTGTAGCATCTCTTTGTTATATAGCCCTAGAAGTGGTATTGCTGGATCAAAGGGTATGCATGTTTTTATAGACTTTTGAGTATAGTTACAAATTACTCTCCAGAATGGTTGGATCAGTTCACAACTCCACCAACAATGCATTAATGTTTCAATTTTGCCACACCTTCTACAACATTTATTATTTTCCTGTTTTGTCACTTTAACCAATGTGACAGGGGAGATGTGGTACCTCAGAGTTGTTTTGATTTGCATTTCTCTAATCAATAGTGATTTAGAGCATTTTTTCATATGTTTATAGATATCTTTAATTTCTTCCTCTGAAAACTTCATATCCTTTGGTCATTTATCAATTGCGGAATGGTTTGTATTCTTATAAACTTGACTCAGTTCTCTGTATATTATAGAAATGAGAACTTTATCAGAGACACTAGTTGTAAAAATTCCCAATTTTCCACTTCCCTCCTTGGTTACATTGGTTTTGCTTGTACAAAACCCTTTCTTTTTTTTGATGGTCATATGTTGGCATTCATTATTTAAGTTGAAGAACAGGTTATGAAGGGATTTGGGGAGGCCTAGGGAAGAAGGAAGAAGGGAGGACACAGGAAATCAAGAGCCTCTCATTTGTGTCTGCTCCAGACGGGGTCATTCTTGATTTCTGAGCCTTGGTCCAGGGCACCCAAGGAAGCACTCTATGAGATTAGGTTCCAGGGGTACATGTTGAGGAAAACAAAAGGGGTGGCCAGAGTTACACATACAACCAGAGATTAGTGCTGGGATTTTCCTTGAGTCAGCAGCACTGCTTCCTTTTAGGAACTGAAGCCTAGTGACAAGTTACATCCCACATATTTCAGCTCTTATAAAACATTCTTGTAGTTAATATCTTTGTGCTAAAGAATTCTTTCATCACCTCTCTAACTCCTTGTACTTCACTTCTAGTTTCTTTGAATCTGCATCCGATTTGTAAGCTGCCTGTTCAAGAGCTGCTACTTAGTACTCAATTAAAGTGATCTGAAGTGCCGCATATTTCTGGTTTAAGTCCTTTAGGTTTCTATTTATGTTTACTGCAACGTCTTTCATTTCAAAATACTTCAAGCTAGGCAGTTTGTTCATATTTTCCAGAAGTTTATAGTCTTCATTTGTGGCTGTTTGCTCGCCTGTCAGGTGCGTGGCCCTTGTGGATAACATGTCCTGGCATATTCCAGTGATGTCTGGCTCAGCCATCTCCACCATGGCATTGTCTGGGCCAGGGAAGGGAGGGAAGAAAAAGGATGGAGGGAAAAATGAGGAGGAGGAATGGGGAAGGAAGAGGAGAGAGAGAGAAGGGGACAAGGAAGGGGAGAAAAGGCTCTACAAACCTTTTCAATTTAATGTAATCAAATTATCCATTTTGCATTTAGTAATGCACTCTTTATCTCTTGTTTAGCCATAAATTATTCCCTTCTCTATAAATCTGGCAGATAAACTTTGCCTTGCTCTCCCATATTGCTTCCAGTATCAGTAGTTATATCTAAATCATGAACCCATTTAGACTTTATTTCAATATATGGTGTAAGACACTGGTCTATGCTCAGTTTCTGCCATGCTATTTTTCAGTTTTCCCAGCAGTTTTTGTCAAATAGTGAGTTCTTATCCCAGAAGCTGGAGTCGTTTGTTCTTATCAGATAGTAGATTACAATAGTCATTGACTACTGTGTCTTGCGTACCTCATCTATTCTATGGTTCCACCACTCTGTTTCTCAACCAGTACCAAGTAATTTTGATGACTGCTGCTTTATAGCACAGTTTAAAATCTGGTAAGGTTAGGCCACCTCCCCTAGTATTTCTTTTCATTAATTCCCTTGATATTCTGAACCTTTTGTTCTTCCAGATGAATTTTGTTTACTATTTTTTCCAACTCCATAAAATAATTTTTGATAGATTGATTGGCATGGCACTAAATAGGTAAATTAATTTAGGTAAAATTGTCATTTTTATGATATTAGCTCAATCTGGCCATGAGCAAATGATGATTTTCCAATTATTTAGATCTTACTTTATTTGAGTGAAAAGTGTTTTGTAATTGTGTTCACATAATTTCTGGGTTTTTTTTGACAGGTAGACTCCCAAATATTTTATAATGTCTACAGTAACTTTAAATGAAATTCCTCTTTTTATTTCTTGCTGTTGGACTTCCTTAGAAATATGTAGGAAAGGGACAACTAGGTTATATGATGAATAGAGCACTGGCCATGGAGTCAGGAGGACCTGAGTTCAACTCCAGCCTCAGACACTTGATCACACTTACTAGCTGTGTGACCTTGGGCAAGCACTTAACCCCAACTGCCTTGCCTTCCCCCCCTCGAAAAAAAAGGGGACAAATATATAAGAATTCTGAGGATTTATTTGGGTTTATTTTATGTCCTGCAACTTTGTTAACTTTATTATCTCAAGTAAGTTTTTGGGTTTGTTTGTTTGTTTTATTTCTTTTTGGAGGGGGGAAGGTAGGGCAATTGGGGTTAAGTGACTTGCCCAAGGTCACACAGCTAGTTTTATGTTAAGTGCCTGATTCCAGATTTGAATGCAGGTCCTCCTGACTCCATGGCCAGTGCTCTATTCACGGTGCCACCTAGCCACCCCTCTCAAGTACCTTTTTACTTGATTCTCTAGAATTCTCTAAGTATATCATTATATCATCTGCAAAGAGTGATAGGCTAGTTTCTTCTTTGCCTAATCCAATTCCTTCAATTTATTTTTTTTCCTCTTATTGCTACAACTAACATTTCTAGTACCAAATTGAATAATAAGGCTGATAGTGGATATCCTTGTTTCACTCCCAATCTTACTGGAAATGCTTCTAGCTTATCCCCATTACATATAATATTTGCTGTTGGTTTTAGATAGATACTATTTATTGTTTTAACAAAGACTCCAGTGCTCCTATTTTTTCTAGTGTTTTTAACAGGATTGGGTATTGTATTTTGTCAAAAGCTTTTTCTGAATAGATTGAAGTAATCATATGGTTTCTACTAGTTTTGTTGTTGATCTGATCTATTATACTGATAGTTTTCCTAATATTGAACCATCCTTGATTTCCTGGAATAAATCCTACCTGACCAAAGTGTATCATTCTCATAAGTTGCTGTAATCTTTTGGCTAATACTGTATTTAAAATTTTTGCATCTATACTCATGAGGAAAATTGATCTATATTTTTTTCTTTTGTTTTAGTTCTTTTTGATGTAGGTATCAGTACGATATTTGTGTCATAAAATGAATTTGGTAGGACTTCTCGTTCTCCAATTTTCCCGAATTGTCTATAAGGTATTGGAATCAATTGCTCTTTAAATGTTCAATAGGATTGACTTGTAAATCAATATGGCCCTGGAGATTTTTTCCTAGGGAGTTCACTGATGGCTTGCTCAATTTCTTTTTCTGAGTTGGGATTATTTAAGTATTTTACTTCCTCTTCAGTTAATCTTGGCAACTTATATTTTTATAAATATTCATCAATTTCACTAAGATTCTCAAATTTTTGGCCATACAATTGAGCAAAATAATTCCTAATTATTGTATTAATTTCCTCCTCATTGGAGGTAAATTCACCATTTTCATTTTTGATACTGGTAATTTCATTTTCTTCTTTCTTTTTCATCCAATTGACTAAAGATTTATCGATTTTATTGTTTTTTTTTCATAAAACCAGCTCTTAGTTTTATTTATTAATGCAATAGTTTTCTTAATTTCAATTTTTTAAATCTCTCCTTTGGTTTTCAGTATTTCTAATTTAGTATTTAATTGGAGATTTTCAATTTGTTCTTTTTTCAGCTTTTTCAGTTTATTGCCCAATTTATTGTTCTACTTTTCCTCTATCTTATACATGTAAGCATTCAGAGACATAAAATTTCCCCTTGGAACTGCTTTTGCTGTATCCCACAAGTTTTGGTATGCTGTCTCATTATTGTCATTCTCTTGAATGAAGTTACTGATTGTTTCTATGATTTGTTGTTTTACCCATTCATTTTTTAGGATTAGTTTATTTAATTTCCAATTATTTTTAAGTCTATCTTTCCATGGTCCTTTATTTCAGATAATTTTTATTGCATCATGATCTGAAAAGGATGCATTTAATATCTCTGCCTTTCTGCACTGGATTGTGAAGGTTTTATACCCTAGTACATGGTCAATTTTTGTGTATGTGCCATGTACCACCGAGAAGAAGGTATATTTCTTTTGATTCCCATTCAGTTTTCTCCAGAGGTCTATCCTATCTGCCTTCTCTAAAATTCTATTCACCTCCTTAACTTCTTTCTTGTTTATTTTGAGGTTAGATTTATCAAGGTCAGAGAGGGGGAGGTTGAGGTACCCCACTAGTATTGTTTTGCTCTTTCTTTTTCTTTTTGACATATGAAATTTTCTTTTTTATTCATAACCAAAAAGGGAAAAGAACTAAAATCAAATACACTTTAACAATTACCATATGGTTTGCATGTTCTTAGCTTTTTCCACACTCATGAAGCTTCAAGGAACTGTATACTTTAAGTAGTTTACTTTTGTTTTTGATAGTTGTTTAGTAATTCAGTCCTGTCACACACTTCACGATCCCATAGACTATAATTTACCAGGCCCAAGCCCTATCCACTGTACCACCTAACTACCTTATTTGACTAGTTTATAGGCATAACCAAGTCAAGGATTTCCAGGAGCACAGTTTAAGTACATGCACTCATACTCCCCATCTCTTACTCACCCCCAAAACTTGTATGCATTTTCAACATTGTTTGCTGTTTATGCATGGCCGCCAAAAAAGTCACTTTATGAGATTTAATCTGGGGCATCTCAGTCTCTTCAAAAGAAGTCATGGGTAATTTAGATTTGGAAGTTAATTCCTCCCTTTGCTGATCAGGTCTGCTAGCCAAATGTCCACCTAGGTCATACCTCCCGCCTTTCCTAATTCACAAATCCCATTGTCTAGAATGACTCTCAAAACTTCATCATACAAATGGGGTTACAAGGCTGGAAGCAGGCCTGTGTCTATATATAGATGCCATCTTGTCTTTACAATACTGTTTCTCAGTATTCTACAATCTCTGTTTCTCAGAGCTACTTCTCAAACTGGCAAATGGTGATTGGTTTGCTAAGAGTGTAGCTGATACCTCAGATTCAAAAGTACACTCTGAGTCTGACCATATGACATTATAGCATGAACACTCATCATGAAATCAGCTTTAGTAGTAAGCCAGGAGACAGAATTAGTTCAAATAAAACATATTTGCGAAGATAATATAAAACAATAGTGGCTATTACCTATTCCCATTGGCCACAATCTCCCAACAACACACAGAATCAGTGGCAACAGTGAACAAAACCTTGAGAGGACAACACTTGTGAGGCACACACATAGGGAACACATATGGCCAAAGCAATTTTTGCCTCTGTTACTGCAAGGTTTTGATGTCTTCAAATTTCTGGCAATGTCCTGGTCCAGACTTCCTCCTTTTAAAAAATTTATTTATTTATTTTTTAGTTTTCAGCTTTCATTTCCACAAAATTTTGAGTTACAAATTTTCTTCCCATCTCTCCTCTACCCCTCACCTCAAGATGGCAAGCATACTGAATACCCCTTCCCCCAATCTGCCCTCTCTTATATCCCCCCCTCTTCCCCCTTTACTTTTTAATAGGGCAAGATAGATTTCTATACATCATTGCCAGTATATCTCACTTTCCAGTTGCATGTAAAATCAATTTTTGACGTTTGTTTTTAAAACTTTGAGTTCCAGTTTCTCTCCCTTCTTCATTCCTCACCACCACCACCATGACCCCTCCCCACTTGGAAGGCAAGGAATTCAATATAGATTATACATGTGTAGTTGTGCAAAACATTTCCATAGTAGTTATAATGTGAAAGCCTATATTTCCCTCCATCCTATCCTGTCCCCCTTTATTCTATTTTCTCCTTTGACCCTGTTCCTTTTTGAAAGTGTTTGCTTCTAACTACCTCTCGCTGAATCTAGACAGGGGCTGGACCCCAGCTCTTCTCTTCCCAAGTTCCAACAGAGTTCCCCCGCTGACCTTTTACTATCTTTTTAGAGTTTGTGGGTTGAGAAGTCTGGAAATTGACACAGTTGCCAGTGATTGGCTCTCCTGAAGTCTGTTCTGGTCAGTCTGTGCTGTGGGTTTGCCTAGTTTTGCTATTTCTTCCTTTTAACTCCCTTAACTTCTCCTCTAAGAATTTAATTGCTATACCACTTGGTGCATTTATATTTAATAATGATATTACTTCACTGTCAATGGTACCTTTTAGCAGGATATAATTTTCTTCCTTATGTCTTGTAATTAGATCTATTTTTACTTTTGCTTTGTCTGAGATTAGGATTGCTACCCCTGCTTTTTTTTTTTTACTTTTAGTTAAAGCATAATATATTTTGCTCCATTCTTTGACCTTTACCCTATGTGTATCCCCCTTTTTCAAATGTGTTTCTTGTAAACAACACATTTTAGGATTATGGTTTTTAATCCATTCTGCTATTTACCTCCATTTTATGGGAGAGGTCATCCCATTCACATTCTCAGTTATGATTGCTATCTGTGTCTTTCTCTCCATCCTATCTCCCCCCCACCAATTTATGCTTTAATTTTTCCCTTCTCCTCCTCAAAAAATTTTGCTTTTGACCACCAACTCCCTCAATATTCCCTCACTATTACCCCCCCTTCCATTTCCTATCCTTTTCTCTTACTAATTTTTCCCTTCCTTCTAACCACCGCCTCCCTTTTCTTTCCCCTTTTCACTTCTACTGCTTGTAGGACATGGTAGATTTCTGTACTTACCAAAGTATCTTATTCCCTCCTTGAACCAAATCCACTGAGACCAAATCTCAAACAATACTCTTCTCCTTCCCTTCTTTCCCTCTACTCTAATAAGCTTTTGTGTTTCTTCACATTAAATTCCTTTACTTAACTGAGTGTGTTATTCCTTCCTTGAACCAAAACCAAGAGTGAAGCTAATACAGTGCTCATCTCCCTCCCTTCTTTCCCTCTACTAAATAGGTTTTTGTGCATTTTCTTTTGCTGTAATTTACCCTTTTCTGCCTCCTCCTTTCCTCTTCTCCCGTTACAATCCCTTTGCACCCCTTAATTAGGTTTTGTCATCACATCAGTTAATTTATACCCACGTACTCTATCTATGAATATCCCTTTTGAGTATCAAAATAATTATATAATTCTCAAGATTAACACGTATCATCCTTCCATATAGGAGGTAAACAGTTTGCTCTTATTGAATAACAAGTGCGTGTGTGTTTATTTTTTTTCTTGTTTACCTTTTTATGTCTCTCTTCTATCTTGTATTTGATGATCAAATTTTCCATTGAGCTCTGGCCTTTTCATTAGGAAGATCTGGAAGTCCCTTATTTCATTGAATGACCACCTCCTTGCCTGAAAGATTATGCTCAATTTAGCTGGGTAGTTGATCCTTGGTTGTTGTCCAAGTACCTTTACCTTACCATATATCATATTCCAATCCCTCCAAATCTTTTAATGTAGAGGCTGCAAGGTCCTGTGTGATCCTGACTGTAGTTCAATGATATTTGAATTGTTTCTTTCTGGCTGCTTACAGTATTTTCTCCTAGACTGATAATTCTGAAATTTAGCTACGGTATTCCTTGGAGTTTTCAACTTGGGATCTCTTTCAGGAGGTGAACAATAGATTTTTTTCAATGACACTTTTACCTTCTTGTTCTAGTATCTCAGGGCAGTTTTCCCTGATGATTTCTTGGAACATACTTTCCAGGCTCTTTTTTTCATCATGGCTTTCTGGTACACCAATAATTCTTAGATTCTCACTCCTGGATCTATTTTCCAGGTAAATTGTTTTTCCCAAGAGATATTTTATATTTTTAAATATTTTTTAATTTGTTAGATTTTGTTTGAGTGATTCT
>CM053587.1:63529924-63542287 GCA_028646515.1 Pseudochirops corinnae
TGGAACTATGCCCAAAGGGCTATAAATAATTGCATATCCTTTGACCCAGTAATACCACTTCTAGGGTTGTATTTCAAAGAGATCATAGAAGTGGGAGGAAGACCCATATGTACAAAAATATTTATTGCAGCTCTCTTAGTGGTGGCAAGAAACTGGAAATTAAGGGGACGCCCTTCAATTGGGGAATGGCTAAACAAGTTGTGATATATGAATGTAATGGAATACTATTGTGCTATAAGAAATGGGGAGGAGACGGTCTTCATATTCACCTGGAGAGGCATATACAAACTGTGGCTAAGTGAGAAGAGCAGAACCAGGAAAAATTTGTACACAATCACAGACACATTGTTATGTGTGATGACCAACTTTGATAAACTGGACTTTTCTCAGCAATACACAGTTATAAGACAACTCTACAAGTTTCAGTATGGAAGGAGATATCTACATTCAGAGAAAGACTTAGAAAGAACACAGTTTAAATGGATACTGACGCAATCTACATGCTAGTGTTCTTTTCATGTTTGGTTTTCTTTCTTTTTTCCCTTTGTTCACTCCATTGTTTACAACCCTTCTATACAACCAGACTAATGTCCAAAGTGAAAGTATTTGCAGATCCTGTACTTGATTGTATGCTGCCATAGGGGGGGTGGGGTGAGAGGGAGGTGAGAAAATTTGAAGCTCAAGAGACTGTGGAACTGAATCTTGTAAACTAAAAGTAAATAAATAAGTCAAATAAAAAATAAAAAAAAAATTTAAAAAGCAAAAAAAAAAATTCTTCTGAATACTGTTTAAACTGCTGCTTTCTTCAAGCAGGACCACCTCTGCTTTAAACCTGCCTTTTTACCTGTTTCTCTAACACTAATTTTTTCTCTACTGATCTTTGTGCTGTTCATGGCAAAGAGGTGAAGGGAGTAGTTTGGGAAAGTAAGTTAGAGAATGGACATTTCTCCTCCTCTAACCATTGTACTTTCTCATCTCATAGGTTTGATTCCTGAGTCATCTCTTGTCCCTGAACACTTCAAGAAACTTATACAATTTGGAAAGCACTAAAGAGGTAAGACTGAATTCTAGAAATATCTCTCCAATGTAGCTCAGAAGACAATTGGGCAACTATGCTGTAGTATTAGCTACATCTTTCAACTTTTTTTTTTTTTTTAAGGAAGAAGTGAAGTAGCCACAGTGATCTTTAGACCTTAGGGGATCTGGTTAGTTGGTAATATAATCAAAACTTGAAGAGGGATGTAGATTGTGCTCCATCTTTCCCTGGCTAAGCAATATAAGAGACAGAGAGACAGAGATACAGAAAGAGGAGATAAAAAATAAGTATCCCATTTGATAGAGGGCATCTCTGAAGGAAAGGATATATAGTTCAGCCCAGCTGGCTACTGGACTGTTGCTTTCTCCTTCTTTCCTTCCTTCCTTCCTTCCTTCCTTCCTTCCTTCCTTCCTTCCTTCCTTCCTTCCTTCCCTCCTTCCTTCCTTCCTTCCTTCCTTCCTTCCTTTCTTCCCTTCTTCCTTTCTTCCTTTCTTTATGTCTTCCTTTCTCTGTCTCTCTCTCCGTGTGTCTCTGTCTCTCTCCCTCCCTCTGTCTCCTGTTTTATTCTATCATAGACAAGGTGCTATTTTATTCACTTTTGAAGTTGCAAACATGAACTAGTGCCCTAGCCTCAAATAGCTTCCAGGTTGGTAGTGGAAATAAAACACAACCATAATTACATATAATTGGAGAAGGGGTGGAAAGCCAGATTCTTGAAATAAACTATATCACTGTCTTTACTCTTCACCTTTCCCAACTGTTTTGTACTCTTTTTTTATGGTTTATTCATTCAATTTCAAAGGAAGTTAACCAAATAACACTAGTATTTCAGTTTGTGAAGGTATGGCACAAGCAATGTGAGAGAACCATTGTACCACAGAATAAAGAATATTAAGCTAGTAGAGAGGTGATTTTGGTTCAATCTCCATTGTACATTCTTGAGTGATCTCCTTAGTCACATGAGTTTTAATATTTTCCCTCATAAAAGAAGCAAAGAGGAACAGGATCTTAGAAATAGTTCTTTGGACATTTATTTTTAAGGGGAGCAAAGTGAGGCCTAGACAGGCTAAGTAATTTGCCTCAGGTCACAAATATAACTCATGTTGGAGGTAAGATTAGAACCCAAGTTTCTTAATTCTCAATCATCTGTTCCTTCCACTATTAATCCCTTTCCTTCATTTCTAAAAATCCAATTATTCTCTGACTGCCATTGATAAGCTATAGGAGCTCAACAGTTCACTATATCTTTTGGGGCCCTCGATTTTCTTCTCTATTGAAAAGAGATGGGGGGAATTAGATGTCCCTGAAGTTATTTCCAGTTATACAATGCTGTGATTTGAAATAATTGCACAACAGAGAAGTAAAAAGGCAGGATATTTAACTAAGCTTAACATGGCAGTCAAGGTGTATAGTATAATGAAAAATGATTTCACTAAAGACGAATATCAAGAATGATAGCAGAAAAGGAATGGAACACACGCTGTATTAACCATATCCATTGAGAAAAGTGACTTCCCACGCTTTGCCCACAGAGGGCATCCCTGCTCATTGATATGTAGACCAAGCGAATGCAGCTGCTGGAAGCCTCTTCTCCGTCCTCTTTTTTTTTTCTCTCTTTTTTTCCACCCTCCTCTCTCTCCCTCACTCCCTTACGTCCCCCTCCCTTCAACCCTCCCCCCTTCCTGTGGAATCTCTGCCTGATCCAGTTCGTTTCCCTCCGTTCTCCACATTTTCCCTTCCAGCCTTCCACTTCTCTGGATCAATGGATGGTACAGCTCCAACTCCCAGCTCACATACTGCTGGCGGACAGCTCCCGTAACAAGTGAGAGCTTGCCTTACACCCCTTTCTACCCCCGCCTCTTCTTCGCACGCCCCCCTCCCATCTTCAAAGAGAAGAAAATCATCATCACCATCATCTCTTTGGTAGATTTTTGTTTTTCAACTTTACACAGCCGAAGACATGCAACCAGGCTCAACCTTTTAATTCACATCTCAGCCAAAGGATTGTTGATTTTTTGGAGGGTGGTGGTTTTTTTTTTTTCCTTCCTCTTCTTTTCAGGATATGCCTGTTTATTGATGATCCGCAAGCATCCGAGAAAGCTTCCTCCTCCCTTCTTTCCCCCTCCTTCCCCTTGAGTTAGTCTTTGGGGGCTTGGGGGCTCCTGGACTGGATGGAACTTTTTTCTTCCCCCTTTTGCTGATCTTGTCGGTGCACGAGAAAGGGGACTCAGGAGCAAAAGAAGCAAGAGGAGGTGGTGGTGGAGGAAGAGGAGGAAGAAGAGGAGGAGGAGGAGGAGGAGGAGGAGGAGGAGGAGGAAGAAGAGGAGGAGGAGGCAGAAGGGGCTCAGTGCGTGTGTATGCATGAGTGTATGCGTGTGTGAGTGTATGTGTGTGAGTGTTGTTGGTGCCCGGGACCAAAATCTCCGTAGGTGTTGGCTGAAATATGGAGAATAGTCTTGGATGTGTTTGGGTACCAAAGCTGGCTTTTGTACTCTTCGGGGCTTCCCTGCTCAGCTTGCATCTTCAAGTCACCGGTAAGTGGCTCTTCTCTGTCTCTTTCGCCGCGCTCTCTCTCCTGTCCTCTCCCCCCCCCCCCCCCAGCCTCCTCTCTTTTTTAACCTTTTCACTTCATTAAAGAGAGAACTGGTTGACGGGGGTGGGGTGGATGAGGGAGTGGGATGGGATTTGTTAGGGGGAGAAATTTACGGAAATATTTCGAAATATTTCTCTTGCTTTGCTTTCCCCCTACATTCACCTCAGTTCCATGTGATTATAAATACTGCTCACTTTTTCTCTCTGGATTAAGGGTGGGTGGGTGGGGTGGCATGGGACTGGGGCGCCTCTTTGCATATGCATATATGTTTATATATGTATATATTTATATACATATGCATGTATTTTCTCTGTGTGTATATGTATTTCTTATTTACTTTATTTGTAGATACTTGAGCAGACCTGCCAAGCTAGCAGGTTCTTTAGGGGAGATGATAGAGATTGGGGGAGCAGGAAGGGGCATGTGTGTGTATGCTTGTGTGTTGTAAAGGAGGGGGGGAAGTGGTTAAAGGGTTGCATCCTTACAAGGCTGGACCTGGAATGAAGGAAATTAGAACAAGGGGAGGAGAAAGGGAACACTGGGAATGGATTTAAGAAATATGGGTAATATAAGGCAGAAAGAGAAACAGAGACAGAGAGACAAAGAGATAGAGATGGCGAGACAGAGAAATAGAAGCAGAGAGTTATAGATAGAGGCACGGAGAGAAGGAAAAACTAGATATCTTGGCTTCTAATTATCTTCTTGGTAATTGCCACCTTGGATTTGAAGTCTGAGATTTGAGAAAAGAAAGACGACCGCGTTTTTGCATTTTGAATTTGGGGTTGGAGGTCGGTTTGGGGCAAGAGTACTGCGATCCGAGAGCATCAGGGGCAGGTGGAGCGCGTGGCCATGCAGAAGAAAAAACAGAGGGCAGGAGCTACTTCGCGAGCCAACAACCCTTAACCCTCCGGAGCGTCCGTCTCCCAACTCGGATTGATTGATATTCGGCGGAGCTGGCTGGCTCGCTCTCCCCTCTGCACTTGGCAGGCACAGTTTCTAATTAAAAATGGCAAAGCTGGTTGTGTATTGAATTGGGCCAAAGAAAAAGAAAGAGGGAATTGATACTCAGAGGCCCCCGGGCGGTAGCAGCAGGCTGAGCGGAGCTGGGGGATTCGACGGTCAAACGCATCAAAAACATTGTAATGAATGATTACAATCCACTATTGGCTCTGTCAGAGCCTCCCCACAAGTGTGTGGGCGCCCGGGAGAAACGAGCGGGGGAAACCGGGGAGGTGCGGAGGGGGAAAGGGAGGGAAGAAAGGAAAGTGCGGAAGGAAGGGAAGCAAATCACCTCAGGAAACGACCTTTTCTTGGGTCCAAATGAAAATACACAGCCCAACAGGCAAGGGAAGGAGGAGGGGAGAAGTGTGGCATTGGGAAGTCCCCTCCTATCCTGAAAATTAATAATAAATTAGGATGAAAATCACAGCCCAGCCCTGTATGCCTCCGGGTGCCGTATTTGTGCTTTCTTTGCGCAGCAAAGTGCGGCATATGCCTGCAAAGGACTGGGAGTGGAGAAAGAGCCTATAGCAATCGGGAGATATTTAGATTGTCAACCCTAGGGCGAGTCCGGAGGTCCTGGAGTTGCTGGAGCTGCCGCGGCACCTGGGCTACTGTTGGTTTCTAGGCGCGTACACAAGAAGCCGAGCATTCTCACTTTCTCTCTCTCTCTCTCTCTCTCTCTCTCTCTCTCTCTCTCTCTCTCTCTCTCTCTCTCTCTCTCTTTCTGCGCGCGTATGTCTGGGTCGGGGTCTGTGCCAGTGTGAGTGTACATCCAGGTCTGTGGCTGTGGTGTGTGTGTGTGTGTGTGTGTGTGTGTGTGTGTGCTCGCGCGCGTGTATCCAAATTTGAGTGTGTGTGCCTGTGGGTATACAGCTCTGTGTGTGTGTGTGTGTTTATGCGTATGTGTGTGTTTCCTTTCTGGCCCTCGGGATCCTCACCCCTTTACTTTCAGGCTCTTCTGGATGTAGCATTGTCCTCTGCAATTACTCTCCCAGAAGGTGAGCCCTGGACCATCGGAGCCGGTTAATAAATAGATGTCTTTTTAAAAATTTCCATCTTAAGGGCTAGCCGACCGGAGACTCGGTTTAGATCCACCTTCTGAAAATATGATTAACTTACCACTATCTCCTGGAGAGGGGAAAAGGGGAAGTTTTTAGGGACTACGCGTCATTCAGTGTAAATTCCCTGTCAGGGCTTACTTGAGCATGGGGAGAGGAAGGATAAAGAAGATGGGTGGGAAGGCACTGAAATGTGTTGAATCGAAGATATTGCTATTGTGAAGGTACTGCAATGTTACTTTGACAATTTGTTTAAAACAAACAAAACAAGTGCTTTCCGTTTGGGGGGGAGGGCAAACACAAGAAATGGGATTTACGACTATAAAGGTGCAGTTCTTTCATAGATTTCAGCACCAGTTAGATAACCATAAAATCTACAATGTTAGAGCTGGATGGGACATTAGAGGTCATGTGGTCCATTCCCCTCATTTTACAGATGAGGAAACTCTGGTCCAGGCAGGGAGAGTGACTTCTCTGTCCTCACGCTGCGACCCCTCTCCCCCCCATTAGCCTTTAGACCTTCCCTGACAGCAGAAGCAACCTTCTTTACCTAAAAAGTCATTACAAATACGTAGGTATTCCTGCCGTCAAAAATGTGTGGATTTGTGCATCTAAATTGTTAAGCATTGTTTTTGTAAATGGGTTGCGTCCCCGCACAGGTACCAGGTAAAGAAGATTGTGCTCTTTTAGATAATGCTACTCCGGTGACTCTGGCTTCTGTTCATTAATCTGAATTTTCTGTCTTCTTCGTAGCTATTTTCTCCCTTCAGAAACCTAGCAGGGGACTGATAATGAAGAAAGCATAATTCACTGTATGAAAGGACCAGTAGGAGGTGCCCTTAATAAGGCCAAGGAGCTGGTTTGCTATTTGGCAAAATTCCCATTCAGCAGGGCATTTTAAAGACTTTGTTGATTGGTAACAAAGGATTATGGAGGCCAACACAATGGGGCTGTGTCCTTTCACACTTGCTGACTAAAGCCCAAAGCTGCTTTGGAGATGTAAGAAATTGTTAAAAAAAAAAAAATCCAAAAACTATATAACAAAGGCCATCGTTGAACAGTGTCGGTGTTGGTTGAGGAATATGATACTTGGGGATGAGAATGAAGTCCTTTTAGTCTGTTTTAACCATTGTTTGTGAAATGCCAACTCTTTTTATAGTTGACTTGAATTGAAAAAGCAGTTCAGTGAATTCAAGCAAAGATGCACAGCATTTACTGCTAAATGGAAAAAGAAATGAGATTCAGTGAAACTGTGGGGTCTACATTAACAAACTCTATATAGAGTTATGGTCAAATTTCATAGGACAGTCTTTCTGGGACTAAATAACCTGCACATTCTTTGAAATCTCTCTCTCTCTCCCTCTCTCTCTCTCTCTCTCTCTCTCTCTCTCTCTCTCTCTCTCTTTCTCTCTCTCTTCCCTTCCTCCTCCCCTTCCTTTCTTCTTACTGGGGAGGGAGACAGATTTAATCTAGACACATGTGGGTATGATGTTGAGTAGACTATGTCAGAACCTCCTGGTGTCTGGGCACTTGGCATTCAGTTCCTCTCTGAGTGGTGCAGTATAAATCACTAGTGACCTGTCACAGCATCCATTTCACACACAGCAGCAGTTGCCCTCTGAGTTATGAAGCATGTGAAACGACCACCACATGTGTTATATGTGAATATATTAGGCTTAGTGCATTTGTTTTAATGCTCTTAAAAGCTGGGTTGGCCAGAGCTGCTGATAGTCATTTTTCTGTGGAGAGATTTATAACTTCTCAGTATGTTTGAACTTACATTTATTCTCTGGTAAATTAACCTCTCAGCAAACTTCCTTATTGTTTTCATTGGAGGACTGGTGCTTTAATCCCATTTTAATACCAAAATGAAGACCTACTGTATGTTCCCTAGTGAGTATCAGCAGTCTAGATAACTGTCCAAGGCAATACTGAACTGCTAGAAGTGAGCGTCCACTTGTATGATTTCTACTTGATATGGCATGATAGATTTTTCCAGGAAAATCCTTGCAGACAAAGTATCTTCAATAGTATCTTCTTTTATTTTCTTCAAGGTAGGGGACAGGGTAGTGGAACAGAACAGCCATTGCGTTGAGCATCTCACTTCATTAGAATCCTGGGATCTAGTTTCTGCTATTTAGGATCATGGGATTAAAGAGTTAAAGTTAGCAAAAAACCTCAGACACTATCTAATCCAAACCTTCATTTTCATATGGAGAAACTGATATCTATGGAGCTAAAGTGACTTACTCAAGATCACATGTCAGAACCAGAATTTATGCAATGTCTTCTGAGTCTAGGAACAATGCTGTTTCTATCATACCACATGATCTATTTATTATAGGTTTTTCCTGGAACAGTTCATCTCTCTCACTTTCTTCATCTCTAAAATGGGAGAATTTGACTAGATGACATGTCTTCTGGGTCTACAATGGTCCCACGATCTAAAGTTCACCTAGGGATCAGTCTGTGAAACTTTCATAGTAGTGAAATGCTATCACAGTAATTGTAGTATTATCTACAGAATTGTGTCCTCAGGACACTGGAGCAGACTAAAATCTAGCCTCTCATGATATAGATTCTTTATTCTAAGAGGATTATGTTAGTGCTATAATTCTGAAACCTTCCTTCTCTGGGAGATTGTTCTTAAATACCACATTTTAGAAACTAGATTGTATTGTTACCTTACAGTTTGTCCGATGAAGGCTTGGAAATGAAATTTGTACTTCATCCTTTTTGCAAGAGAAAGCATCTCATTAGAAGACCTTTTCTCTTTATATAGAAAAAAATGCAACAAATAGGAGATAGTTTGAGGATTCTCCTCCTCTGCCAAAATAGTGTAATAAAGTCAAATATTTTGATAGCTAACCTACTAAACACAACTCCTGGAAATAGATTAGTGTGAGTTTGCTTGACTTTAGTCATCCCAAAGTTTAGCAGTAAAGCGCCAGGTTTGTCTCTGGTGCATTTGGGATCATATCCTTCTCCTTTGGCATATATTTTTCCTGTTACTACTGATTCACATGATGAATTTTTAATTGATTAATCTAACTCAGAAGATAATCTCTTAGATGAACCATATATGTAAATTTCTAGAAATCTTAGCGGTGCCTGAGTAAAAAGAATAATGGCATAAGCCTACTGAGGATTCAGTGATTAATTAACTAAAGATAAAAAGTCACTTAGTTCTGCAAAAAAAATACTGTAATCCCTGAAGTAGAGTGGTAAATACCATGCACATTTCCAATTCATAAAATGTAAACAGTGAACCTCGTTTTTTTCTCCACCTTTTCTCTCTACATTCTGAAACTCTACAGAAAGATTTAAGGCTTTTGCTAGCTGTCACAACAGTTACACCTTAATGAAGTGTGGCTTCAAATCTCACTTAAACCAGGACTGAAAAACACTGAATTAAATATAAACACAACACTGGTTAAATATTCTATAGCCTGCTTGTTTGCATCTTACTCATCCATTTTGAGTCACAGTTCCCATTTACCAGGCATGGAGGGCTCATTGGCTTCCTTGAAATAATGTTGTGTACAGGTAAGACTTTCTTACTGTGAAACTAATGTTGTTTCCCACCACTACTGTTTAATCCATGACATGACACTTTGAAATGGCATAAGGTTGTGTTTTCTTTTAATCCTAAATTATCCAATCGAGGTTTACAAACACTGCCTTTGCATAACCAAAAGCATCAACAAAGAATTTAAGTGTAAAAGTTTCCTGGAAATGAATAGTTCTACACATCATATTTGCCATTATGTTGCAAGCAATTAAGATATTCCTATCATCAATCCTAATCAATATTATTTAGGTTCCAAAGTCTGTAAAGATTTATAAGAGAGTATAGTGATCACTAGGAGCCAACATGGATTTACTAAGAACAGATCAAACGAACCTCAATTCTTAGTCTTTATAGAAGACATTTATTAGGTTAATAAAGAAGAAATTACCTTTGAAACATTTTTTCTAGGGTTCACAATGCTTTTGAGAATATTTGATGGAGATAGAATTTGTCTGGTTAGAAGCATGAAACATGCATATCTCTTTTCAACCTATCATAGGACAGCCAGTGAAAAGGTACACTCAGATGGCAGATAAAAAGAAGAAAAATGATGAATCTATAACCTGCACTTCAAGCAAAATACCTAGAAAGCTGTGGAAAGACCAATGCATCCTCCATTAAAACTGCATATTGCTGAGTAAATCTGACTCTAACCAAAATTTCCCTCCTTAGTTCATATTACTCTTTTTCAGGGACTCTACACATCAGACATAGTGGACTACTAGCTGTTCCCAGAACTCAGTATTCCATGTCTGGTTTATCCTTGTTTCTGCCTTTCAAAATTCTTATCTTCCTTCCCTACTTTTTCTCAGTTGCTTTCTTTTAGGTGAGCCTTCCCTGATCTCTTATCTCTGTGCCCCACCACCAGTCTTTAGTGTGCTCTTCCTCTTTAAATTATCTCATATTTACTCATCTACATCATATAAGTTATTAACTCCCACATCCAGTAGAATGTAATCTTCTTGAGGAGAGGTGGTGTTTTTTGTTAGTTCCCCAGTGCACAGCACTGTTCCAGTAGGTACTGAATAAATACTTGCAGAATTCAATCGAACTGATGTATTAGTGTAAAAGAAAAACAATGTAAATTTTTATACATCTACATAAATGCAGCACTCCATGAAATAAATGTACACTATATTACCAGTAATTTTTACTAAACTTTGTGGCTTATCTCTCCAATTAAATTGTAAGGTCCCCATGTGAAGGAATACAGTTGCCTGAGGAGTAGCATGACATGGCAAAAAAGATAAATTATTTGGAGTCATAGAAGCTGGATTCAAGACTGTCTTCTGGAATGTATTACCTATATGATGTTGGATAAGTCACTTGATATTTCTGGGCTTCAGATTCCTGATTTGTAAAATGAGAGAATTTGGATTAGAAAACCTCTGCATCCTTTTCAGCTCTATGATCCTAATGAGTAGAAGCAAAGTCTTCTTTGTCCTTGCGTTTGTAGTAAGACAATCTGGCTTCTGATTCATTGTCCTACAAAGGAGACATTATGTTCTCTGGAATTTTTCAGTAACTTCGTTTCCAGGGCTCACTTTCTGTGAATATTTGCTTATCAAGTCATGTCTTAGGAACATTGTGGTGTTACTAGAAGACTTTATTATGTCGTTTGTCTTTTGGTTGGGTTTTGGTTCATAATGATGATAGCTAGCCTCTTAATTCATTAACTTTGCTATTTCCCCTAAATCTCTTGATTTTATCCACCTTAACATTGAAACCTTTGCCCTCTTTATGCCAGAGTATTACATGAAGAACAGGCCACATTTCAGATGTATACCATTAAAATACTAACTGCTTAGAGAATCCATATTTAATTAGGTATTTTATGAAGATGACATCATTCTGGACAAACTAAAATTTACTTGAAACATTTTTTTTTAAATGCCAAGAGCAAAAAGTTTTTAAAACCATTACCATAAATTACAGTGACACATCATTTGGCACCACCAAGGCGATTGAGTTCTTTTACATGTGGGATTTTTCCAGATAACTGAAGCATAATCTTTTTCAAAGTAATAAAATTTATTAATGTTAATCATGGACAACTTTCTAAATGTTTTACACACTTCCCTGTCTTCATGATTTAAAATTAACCTTTTCTAGGCTACTCAGGGTCATCAAAAAGCAATTACTGTACTAGGCCATAATATGATGATGTCTTGAGGGGAAATTGAGGAGGGCAGGGTTGTTGGTAATAGTGGCAAAATGATCCCAAACTTTTTTTTTTTGCTTTGGGGATCTTTTATCTGCTTTTTACACATTTTCATTCTTTTCCTTTGCCTTCAGATTGTTAGTTTTTCCTTGTCCCTTCTGTTAATGAGGCTAGTTTTGACAAACTTTTTTTTGCTTCTTCTAGTTATAATGGACTAGGGTTTCAGTTACATAATCTTGCTCAAATTGTGCATCAAATAAGAATAAGAAGGATGTGAGTGAGGGTCTGAATAAAATACACTGGCTTTGTAATAGTTCTTTCTTTTTTTGGTGTTCAGTTTCCTCTTCTATAAAATGAAGGGGTATGACCAGATGATGTCTAAGATCTCTTAAGAGATCTAAACATTCATGATTATCTTTAGATTGCTCAGCAGTATCTCTTTTTACTGGGTTCTCAACTGTGTTCTAGGTGGCTGATGTTAATGGAAGTCTGACTTCCAGGACAAGTGCATTGATAGTGTTTCAATCTTTTCCAGAACCTGGACTAAAGTTAGATGACTTTCTAATTAACTACAATGAGCTTGTATACACCATGGAAATTATGGATTTTTCAGAGTGGTTTATGCACTGACATGTCTAGATGGTTCTATTTATGTATAACGTATAAAAATGTCTACAGTTAGACCATTTTCACTTAGAAACATATCAGACATTTCTGAAATGTCCTTGAGGCAACAAAGTCTGAGATAAAATCATCAACTGGCCATTTTAACTTTCCTTCTTCCTTCCTCCCTTCCATCCTCCCTCCCTGCCTTTTTCCATTTCTTCTTTCCTTCCTTCCTTCCTTCCTTTCTTCCTTCCTTCCTTTCTCCTTCCCTCCATCCCTCTTTCTCCTTCTTTCTTTCTTTTCTTTCCTTTCCTTTTCTTTTCTTTTCTTTTCTTT
>CM053587.1:63542387-63573069 GCA_028646515.1 Pseudochirops corinnae
AATTTGTTACAGAGATGTGCACTGACTTCGGGCCTCTCTCTCTCTCTCTCTCTCTCTCTCTCTCTCTCTCTCACACACACACACACACACACACACACACACACACACACAGACACAGAGAGACACAGAGAGAGAAATCCCACTTATGGCTTAGCTTCATAACTCTTTCACTCTCTCTTATTGGTCATGTTAAGGAAGTTCTCTGGATATGGAAGAGATCTTCTAAAGTGTGAGCCTTGTGTTTTCCAGTAGTCTGACTTTGACTGACTAGTTAGAGATATGAGTCAAGCCTGAAACATCTAAGCAAACCCCCTGCTATTGGAGTCCTCGATCCATTATACCTTCACTATTTTTTTTCCTCTTCTTGGTGGGATCTCAGGAGAATATAAATTAGAAAAGAAATCTTCAAAGTGTTCTCTTTCAAGTCTGATTTCTGCACAGGGTTTTTCCCCACAGGATACTTTCCAGTCATTTTCTCAGTGTGGCTTTAGATGTCTCCAGGGACGACCTGCCCACAATTTCCCTTGGGAAACTTTTCAACACTGTATCAGTTTTCACTGTCAGGAGTTTCTTTAAAATTCATGTAAAATTGTCATTTTTTCCATAACCATTCACCCCATTTTTCCCATCTTCTAGCAGCAGGTTCTGCCTTGCCTGCTCAGTAAGCTTCTGCCTCCTTTGTGTTTAAGATCTTTCAGTATTTCTGGCCATCAATCATTCTATGTCTCTTTTAGTTTTCATCGAGGAGGCTATAAATATTTAGCCCTTTTAATCTTTGCTCATATAGCCGTTCAGAGCTTTAATCATTTTCATTTCTCTTTTCTGATCTCCTTTTACTTGGTCTGTGTCTTTCTAGCAATAAGGGTTCCTCAAACTTAATGTCATATTCTAAGTGAAATCTCCCAGTTAGGGTACCATTGGATTTTCCACTAACCTGTCCTAAAAAGTTGTGTTAACTTTGGATGGCAGCATGATATAGAGAAAAGAGGAATCTAGAGATGTAGGCACTATCTATTCTTGTCTCTATCAGTGCCAAGATATAAGACCTTAGGAAACACACTTCCCCTTTCTGGTCCTCACTTTCGGGTCTGTCGAATGGGAATAATGGAATTGCTCTAACACAGTTGTGGGGTTGTTGTGATGACCAAGGGTTAATATACATGAAATCACTGAAAAATATAAAGTCTTCTCTGGATGCATCATTGTCGTAATGTTGGTCAATTAGGCCATGGTATCAGTCTTGTACTTGCTTTTCCCCTCTCCTTTAATGATATTGTTCCCTTCAGCATAGAATCAATTACTTCCACCTTCTACAGGAAGCCTTCTCCAACCCTTCTTATTCCCAGTGTCTTCTCACTGTTATTTCCTATTTATTCTTAATGTAGTTTATTTTGTATGTATTTGTTTGCATAGATTATGCAAATTTGATTGTAAGCTCTTTGAGGGCAGGGACTGTCTTTTGCCTCTTTTTGTATCCCTGGTGCTTAACGCAGATACTTAATAAATACTGATTGAGTAAATCTGTAACTCGCTTAGCCCTGCTGTCATGCTTCTTCCTCTAAATTTTATTAGGGTTGTTGGAAAGGGGCATCAAGGCCGAGAGAAGCATTTGCTTCTCTTCTTTATTCAACTCTTTGTTCAGCTTCACTGTCAGCATCCCAACCTCCATTTTCCCAACCCTTTTTTTTTTCTGGGGGGGGGGAAGGGGGAAGGTAGGGCAGTTGGAGTTAAATGACTTACCCAAGGTCACATGGCTAGTTTTGTTTCTAGCCTCTTTCAATTGGTCTCAAGTGGTCTTGGGGAGAATGAAAAGTTGCTATAACTGACAGAAAGATTGGGCACTTGAAACTAACCCTCAGCAAAAATTCCCTGCTGTAAAAGGAGATAGGGATAGGATAAGAGAGGAAATAGACCTTTGATTTAATGGATTTAAAGAAGATGAGGGCATTCCCTCTGCTGATAAAGGTCAGCATCTTCTTGTCTTAGAAAGTTTCATAGAGTATTGAGAGGTGAAATGACTTACCCTGGGTCACACAACTAGTATTTGTCAAATATAGGACTTGAACTCAGGTATTCCTGGGCAGTTCACATATGACACTGTCTCTCCTATTAAGAAAGTTACCACAGGCCAGATGATTTCTGCCATTTGCCATTTTTATGTTGATATAATGTTTTTAGTATAAATACAAAGAAAATAAAAAAAAACCCTTTCCTTTTCCTGTTTTTGGTGGCACTCAAATTAAACCCCTGGATTTGGATCCCAGCTTTGTTTTTTCACTACCTGGCTGACCTTGGGCAGGTCATTTTGCTTTCTATTTATATAATGTCCTGCTCATGCAAAATGAAGGGGCTGGATGACACAGTCTGTAGAAGTGGCCACCAATTCTCTGAACCTTATGTGATAATTGTTATTAGCCATGTGTGTTTAACAAATCTGAAGCCTCGTCAGTCTTTGGTGTATTGAAGTGCTGACTCATCTTCCAGTGTAATCTTCAGTGCTTGGTGAGTATGGATGAAACATAGAATTAGAAGTCTGATGCTTTCTTTCCTATAGGAAGGGGCCAGGTATCTCCCCCTCAGTAATTTGATGCATTTCTCTTTCCCACTCCATATCCTTGAATACCATGTTGCAATCAAGTGCCTTGGCATATGAGAGAAGTAGTAGCTCTGAACTCATGTCAGGTATTTATGCTAGTGACAGAAAGGTAAGTGTATATCCTTGTAGCTGTTCTAAGGGGCAGTCAGTCCAGTATACTTGCCCACCATCTATAAGAATTTTGTTACACACATACCCCCCCCCCCCACACACAAACAAATGAACAACACATAGAGTTGTATGGTAGAGGCAGGGATGTAGTAGAAAGTCTAGCTAGGTAGCAAAGTGGTTAGAATGCTAGACTTGGAGGCAGAAAGATGTATTTTTAAATCTGGTCTTAGATATGTACTAGCTATGTGATCTTTGGCAAGTCACTTGCCACCTGTCTTCAGTTTCCCCATCTGTAAAATGGGGTAATGATAGTACCTATATCCCTGAAGTTGCGTGAAAATAAAATAAATTAGTATTTTTAAAGTGCTATTTAAATGCTAGCATCGTACACTTCTATTTCTACTACTGCTACTACTGCTGTTGCTGCTGCTGTTCCTGCTACCAGTACTACTTCTACTGATGCTGCTACTACGATTACTGCTTTGTTACTATTGCTGCACCTACTAATACTACCATTACTACTTTATCACTACTACTACTATTATTACTACTACTACTACTACTACTACTACTACTACTGCTGCTGCTGCTGCTTGTTGCTGCTGCTGCTGCTGCTACTACTACTACTACTACTACTACTACCACCACCACCACCACCACTATTAATACTACTCCTCTGGGAATCTAGATTATAATAGAGTTCTGTCATTAACTAGCCTAAGTGGGCTAAATCCTGTTGCATCAGGTTGTCCTATCTGGTTATTGTGAAGATTTAATGAGATAAAAGCATTTTGAGAAATTTCTAGAACTTTTCAAATGGAAGTCATTATTTAGTCTATACAACAAGTCATCCCATTAGATACCACTAGGCAGTGATAAGTGTGGCTCCAGCTAAACTGAAGAATTAGGAACTAACTGTCTATATGCCATTTATGTAGTCCTCAACACATGCTTTCTTATTATTTTGCTCATAACTTCTTTAGAGAATCTGACTATAAATTCCTGAGGATGGTGACTATGCCTCATGATTCTGTATGGCTTCAAGGTCATATCCCAGGGCCTTAAACATAGGGGATATTCCGAATAGTTTAAATGTATCATTTACTTATTTTAAATATTCTTTTCTTTTTAAATTTTTAGTTCCAAATTGTCTCCCTCCTTCCCACCCCACTCAGAAGGCAAACAAAACAATATCAATTATTTATACATGTGAAATCATGCAAAACATTTCTATATTGGCCATATGACACAAATAGAGAAAATTATATGTACAAATATACACACAGTATACATATGTATACACACATATATGTAAAGTAGTTTTAATAATTTCAGTATTTCAGGAATTCCTGATTCCATTGGGCACTCCTCCTATTCAGATTGTCTGTCTCTTTATACCTCCACAAACAAGCTTTGTGATTTTCCATGTCTGTGCGGGGAAAATCATCTCTTGGCTAGGCCTTTAGTAAGTATTCTATTGTAGCATAGGTAGCTCCTTGTTAGGTAGCACACATATTTCATCACCATGTTTGTTGTACTAAAAGCTTTTTCAGCTTGTTAGGATCCACTAAGGCTCATACTTGGTCATCAGAACTTTAGAAGACCCAGGGTCACCTTCATTCTATTATGAATCATTATTAATAATAAAGGTAGAACTGGAGGGACTGTTGCTGTTGTCATTTTCTAAAATTTAAATTTAATAACATTTATTTTGCTTCTGTTGAGATTGGATTTCCCTCTCTCTCCTGGCCTGGAAGTACTTGGGTTGCTCACTGGCCCGGTCCCCCTCTGATCAACATGAGACCTGTTTTGTTTTGAACTTGGATTTGTTTACACACCACCACCACTGCAACCACCACCACCCTCAGCTCCTGGGAGTTGACCACATGAAGACCACATAGTGCAGATCCCCAATTGGTTTATTCTACTGAAACTTGGAACTCTCAGTCTCTGTCAGTCTCAATCTCCCCAGCAGCAGCAATTAAAGAATGAGTACCACATGCATGACTTTTATTTATATTTTTAAAAATAGTCCAAAAGCCTAATTTCATCTCTGGGAGGAGTCCAAGTAAGGAAACTTTTTTCTGCCAATGAAGATTATCAGCTCATCTTTAATTCACAGTCTTAGAGAATTATTTGGGAACACTGAGAGTTTACAACTGGCTCATGGCCCCACAGTATGTGTTAGAGACAAGACTTGAACCCAAATCTTTGTGACTCCTAGGCTATCTTGTAATCCACTACTATCACATTGGTTTTTATGCTTGTTGTTCTTACGTCTGATGTCATCATCATTTTTATAATCTCAGTATTCTCATCTTAATTTGATGGAGTTCAGATAGTAATAAATGGTCCAGGAGAAGGATATTTTTCTGTTAATATTTTATGTTTGATGTTGTTGTTTTGCTACAGTGCCAAATACAGTGTTTTGCATGCAATAGATCACTGATATTGTAAAGTAATTGAGCGACTGAATATTTAAAATAATTATTTTTACCCAATTTGGGGGGAGGGGGAGAGACAGAGACAGAGACAGAGAGAGATACAGAGAGAGAGAGAGAGAGAGAGAGAGAGTGCATATGTTGTGCTATAACCTCCATACTGAACTGCTTGTAGTAGGGAGGTTAGTGATATACTGAGTGGTAAGTTCAGTTTGGGGTGATGCTCAAGTAAAAGTACTCTTTGAGTTCCTCGCTCCTTGGATACCCTCCTTCTCAGAGGCTATGACACATCTCATTTTGCCTAGGAACGAACACACTTGAAAGCACTCATTTGCTGTTCCATTTGCTTTCTCACTTCTTTCTTTCCTCTCACCAATGTAAGATAAGAAAGGGCATTTTAAAAGGGTCTGCTGGGTCTTATTCCATATTCTTTCTCTTTTCCCACTTCCATCTTTTCAGCCTCTCTGATGCTAGGAAAAAGGAAATCACTTGAAAGAGGCCCTGGGGTGATGAATCCTCCTCCCTCCTCTCCCCCCCTTCTCTTTCTTTCTTTTTCTCCCTTCCCTGTCTCTCAAGCTCAAGTGTAAAAGACACACATAGACTCCTATGTTAGAAATGAGACCTCATTGCAATGACCTCATGCTGACCGGTACCTTGTGATGCCTGCAGGTCACTGGATCTCAGATAGACCGAGTCCTTGTTTATCTATACCTCTGTGTCAAGGGAGGGGAGAAGGGGGTAAACTGGGGTGGGGTGGGTAGGGCAAAGAGATGCTGGGGAGATCTCGAAGTGGCTTTAGAAGGCTTCTTTTTGAACGTCCAGTCAAAGGCAGGGAACTAGAAGCTTTATATCTCCGTGCCTTAAATCTGTCTGCAGGAATGGACCTGGGGCTTGGCTGCAGGAACTGGGTCATTCTGAATGAAAACAGCCAGCAGTTCTCCTATTCTCCTGGTGGGGGGAGTTTATACCCACTTCTTGAACTGCAGGCTCTGCATTCCAATGTCCTTAAAGAAACTAAGCAGGCTCCCCAGCAGGATTGTGTAATGCTATTTTTTTTTTCTTTAAGCAAAACTATTTTTAGAACATTGAGACTGCCTTTCAGAGACCGGGAGCATTTTATAAGCAATATGTTAGAAAAGGACATTTTTTTCTTGCCTTAAGGTAAGAATTAAAGCCCACATCTAAACCCAGGACCATTGTCATGAACTGCCCCTTACGAATTACCTAGATGCCCTGGTGGTCACAGGATCACAAGACCAAAGATTTAGGGCTGAAAGGTATCTTAGAGATCATCAAGTCTAACTGTTCCACTTTAATGATGAAGAAACTGAGTCACTGAGAGATTAAGTGACTTGTTGGGGATCACTCATCATTTTCCTGTATAAATTTTTCCACCCTGAATTCCCTGCTTCTGTTTATGAAACCACCATGAATCGTTTTTTGTCACAGAAACCTTGGTGTTATCCTTGAATTTTCCCTTTCCGTAATGCTCCATCTCTAATGTAGGCCCTGATGATTCTGTATTCACAATAAAAGATCAAAGAACCATCGATTTATAGCTTTCAGAGATCTTGGAGGCCATCTAGTCAAACCTCCTCATTTTACATATAAGAAAACACAGGCCTGGGGACAGTAACTGGCCTGACCAACATCACACAGGTTCCCCCCTAACCATTGCCATTGCCACTCCACTAATCCAAGTTCTAGGTTTTCTTATATTCATATTTTCTTATATTCATATTCTTATATTCATATTTAACAAATGAGAAAACGGATTCATAAAGGTTAAAATTAATAAGTGACTAGAAAAAAATCAAAGTTTTCTGTAGTCTAGTCCAGTGATCTTTTCAAACACCTTCGTTACTTGTACCACAGACCCCCCTTTCCTTTTTTTTAAGCATCTGACATGCCCATGAACTTTGGGAGAGACAAAATCCCACCTTCCTTCCATTTAGCTATCTATCTTTTGACTTAAGTCATCTATCTATTCACATCTCTAGCCTCCAACCATTGTGTACATTATTTGCATGCACGCACACATGCCATATACCTATATAGTGTATTTACATACAAATATATAATATACACATATTATTCAGACTAGAATATACAACTTGGGTTCATTCATAGTGCATATGTTTAAACATACAGAGATTGACAGATAAACATTGATATGAATATAGAAAAGGATATGGATATAGGTAGTTGTAAATATTGATTTATTTGGATAAAATGGAAATATTTTTCCCTTTCTTCCATATCTCAGACAACCTCCTTTTTCATCTCCTCTCTTCAAAATGTGGTAAAAAAAATAAATTTAAATAATAAAAAGTTACCTTTTCATTTACCTCCAGAAGGATCACAAGAGGCTTCTTGGGAGACATTGGGGTACTTTGCCAAATTTTTAACCTTTCATAGAGTATTCATTCAGTATTTTGCTTTAATGCCTAAAGGGAAAGAGAAGTTCCGACTTTAGAATTGCTGTGTTACAACCTGGTATTAGTAATTAACATCTGCTCATGGAAGGGATATTCCTGACTCCAGGGCAAGCTGGGTCCTGTGAGAACTGTTGAATATGAGAAAGACTTCAGGAACAGAGCCCTCAATAAATTCATTTCCCTAGTCTTAGCTTAGCTTCCCGTTTTCATCCAGTATGAATGGGCATTCAAGTTTGTCCTTTTTTTGGTTGTTGTTGCTGTTGTTGTTAGTGGAGTGGTATTGGTGAGGTGGAGGACGGAAGAGGAAGAAGATGGAGCTCTCATTGGAATTTACTTCTACTCCCAGAAGATAGTTCCAGCCACTTCCACTCACTCCTTTGCTCACTGTTGCCTCTAGCTGATGAAACTTGACATAATAATCTTCTGTAGCTGTCTTCCTCTAAGACAATGAAAAATGTAATCACTTCACTACAACGTAGGCTACACTGACAATTCAGGAGAGGAGAGGAAGGGAGGGAAGTTAAGAATTTGTAACTATCCCTATGGTACTCTAGTGGCATAGACCAAAATAGACTATTAGCAAAGCTATTCCCTTAAGCCACTGTTTCCATTAGCCTCTAACCATGCAGAGACATCCTCTGGCCAGCAGGATTGGTGGCTGGGCCTCAGTTTCATTAGAATCCCTCACAGAAGTCATAGTTTCAGGTGTGGTGACCCCAAACCCCAATGTTCATTTACACTAGAAAACAAGTGATGGATGTCCTCCACTCAAGGGAATGTTGTCCCACTTGCTCAGGCGCCTGTAGAATACCCTGAAAAATCTCTACTATAGCTTGAGAATTTAGGTGGAATTATTGAAATTACACATGCACCAGCAGCTCCTGCTAGTTCCTAGCTCCAAATAATAATGACTAACATTTATATCACAAATACTAAATTCCAGGTACTGTGCTAAGCAGAGCTTTTCATCTTAGATGCTCACAACAACCCTCAGAAAGAGGTGCTATTATTCTCTGCAGATGAGCAAACTGAGGCAAAATGACTTTTCCAGAGTCATGTAGCTAGCAGCTAAGAAGTGTGTAAGGTCAGATTTGAACTCAGGTCCTACTGACTCAAGGCCAAGGATTTTATGTACTGTACCACCTAGCTGCCGAGGAAGAAGCTTTACTTTTAAGCAGTTCTTTTTGTCACTAATGGCTTCAGGATAATTACATTAATTCAATTCAGTTCAACAAACATTCAGTAAAAGTCAGCTATGATGGTGATAGAATAATACTGTGCTATAAGAAATGATGAGCAGGTTGGTTTTAGAACAGCATGAAAAGACTTACATGAAATAACAAAGAGTGAAATGAACAGAAGTAAGCGAACATTGTATGCAGTAACAGCAATATTATTTGAATAGTAAATGTGAGTGATTAAGTTATTCTGAGTATCATAAGTATTCAAATCAACTACAAAGGACCTATGAAGGAAGATGCTATCCACCTCCAGAGAAAGACCTGACACATGGAATTATGTGTTGTATAGTTTCACACACACATGTATGTGTGTATGTGTGTATATCGACATCTTTGTGTCTATATCTATATATCTATGTCAATTGTTGAACTTTTCTAGTGCCAGGCTTTGAGAGAGGGAGCGAAACAGCTGGGAACTTAAATGTAACATAAATAAATAAATAAATATTTTTTAAAAGAAACTGTCTAGCCTGTGATTTGCAAATGGATAGACTGACTACAGTAGCTGCCCATCAGTATATATGTATTCATCTGTCAGACAACAAACATTTATCAAGTCCTTACTATATATTAGGTACTGTGATAAGAGCTTTTCAGTTCCACAGCTAATCATTTAAGAAACTTCAGAGACTATTATATAAAGTCACAAAAAAAGCAGTTTCAGTTGGGAAACTCACTTGGACAGCAAGAAAAACTTCTTTTTTTTAATTTTTGGAATTTTGGGGGAACAAAAGAAACCAAGGTATCTGGTAAACAAGGTAAATGTTTATATTGAGCAATGCTCTCTTCTGGTTCAAAAGGTGGTATAAGTATAATGTCAAAACTGATTTTCTAGTGTGACTGTTTCTAAAAGCAGTTTCCAAAAGAGGATTTCTAGTCATGGTTTGAGCTATGGCCAGGTGTTAGATCTCTTTGCCTCTCTCCCTGCCATTTGAGTGTCTCTTGAACATGTGTGAAGGCTTTCATGATTAAGGATGGGGCTGCTAACTGATGGAAAGTGTAGGATTAAAGAAAGAAAAAAAAAGCCAGAGAATGGTGGTATCAAGGGGGAGGAGAGGAGAGGAACTGAGTAGGTGTTGCACTCATTTTAAATAGGGAATATTATTGAAAGACTGGAGAACCATTCAGATTTATTGCCACCTTGTGAAACTGCTGGAGAGATCCATGGGGTAATGGCAGGAAGCTATAAAAAGAGATATGATTAAAATGGTTGCTCTCCTAGACATGCTGCACCCAAAGAGTGTGCTATGATTAACCTTTTTTAATGTGAAGTGTTTCCACTACATAAATGCATCAGCTATGCTTTGAAAGTTGTGGAGGGAATAGTTGCAGTTGATAGAGTGGGAGTGTTTAAAGTATGTAAAAAGTTTAGAGAAGTGAGGCAGAGTCTAAATCAGGGGTGGGGAACCTTCAGCCTTGAGACCATCTGTGTCCTAGGTCCTTTAGACTGAGTTCAAGTTTTCTGAATAAATCCTTTAATTAAGGGATTGTTCTGTGAAGTTTGAATTCAGTGAAAGGACCCCACCCAAGGACCTACAGGGCCACATGTGGCCTCAAGGCCACAGGTTCCCCACTCCTGGAAAATATACTGGGAAAAGGGAGATTGGTGTATGAACTAGAGGCTTCACTTTTAAATTCACTGGTATGAGTTATCAAATTACTTGTACTGATTAATTTCATTGTAATAAAATTGGCTTTTAAAAAGTGCATTGTGAACTCTATAGCTTGAGCCTTTATTGACTTTCATTGTGATATACATTTAAGGGAAGACAATGATCCATGCAACCCTATTATAGACTTGTGGAGAAGATAAGGAGGCAGCATAGAGCTCTTGACACGTTTCCTGTGGCAGAGGGAAAACACCAGGACTCTGAGTTACCCAGTTTGAAGGATTAACTATGGTCTATATTGTCTGTAATTAGATTTTTTATATTCCTACACACTAGGGATTAGGGTTATCCACTCCCTTCAAGGTGCCTAAATCACACCAAATTAATATTTTATAAAACTAGTTGCTTCTAAAAAGATACAAAATTCAATCCTGAAATCTCGACAAATTCCAGTACATCTTTTTCCAAGGAAAATTGACATCTTAAAATATAGGTTAAGTCGATTCTGTCCCCATTCCACATTTATTGGTCTTAATAGTCACTGGTTTGAGCAACTAGTTGGTGCAGTAGATAGAGTGCTGGCCTAGAGTCAGGAAGTCTTATCTTCCTGAGTTCAAATCTAGCCTCAAACACTTACTAGCTGTGTGACCATGGGCTAATCACTTGACTCTATTTACCTCAGTTTTCTCATTGGTAAAATGTGCTAGAGAAGGAAATGACAAATCACTCCAGTATCTTTTCCAAGAAAACCCCAAATGGGATCACAAAGAGTTGGACATAAGAACAAGTCATTAGGTAGCAGAGATAGACATGATCTCATAGTTCATACTCATAAAAAATGAACAAAATTTTGCAATTCTGAGAGTTTTTTCTCCTGTTTCAATATGACTTAGAGCCATCCAAATGCCTTGACAACGCTCACTTTGTTTTGAATTGTCTTTGGGAATGGAATGAAGTGCTTTTCACCTTTCTTATGAAGTAAAATAACACTCTTCTTCCTTTTCCCCCACCCCAACTGCACTGCACTTTTATTTCATGTTCAGTAATAGAGAAGATATTGTACTGAATTATATATCTTGAATTGCTATAGGGCAAGGTCATAGATTCATAGATTAAAGGGGAAAAGAAGAAATTAGCCTACCCTGGGACTATCAAGACTATTACATTTCCCTTGATTGTCCAGCTTTGTTCTGGATGAAATCCACAGTAATTTCTCCCAATGGGAGTTGCAGCAACTTCTGGTAGACTTAAAGTGCCTTGCATTTGGATGGCCACTGTGCCCATCAGGATACACTTCTCATACCTGCTCCAGACCTCATAGGACGGGAGAGGTATCACATTTCCACATCTTTAAACTGTAAGCTATTTGAGGCCAGGAAACTAAAACATTTTTTTTTCTTATTTTTGCTTTCTTTGGTTCCCCAGCACTTTGCACGTAGTAGATGTTAAATAAACTTGGTGAATTCAGTGATAGCCACCACTGGGCAGCTGATCAGGCTAATTATTTGGACAGTTAGAGGAGATTTTCAAACTTGAGCTAAGAGTTGCACTAGGATATCTCTAAGATCTCTTCCATCTCATGATATAGCAGAGTATAAGGGAAAGGACTTGAGACTGAATAATGTGATCCAGGTTCTACTCTTGGTTTTGTTGCTCACTGGCTATTTGAATTGAAGCAAGTCCTTTGGCACTCATTTTTCTTATGTATAGATGATGGACTAAGACTAGGTGACCTCTAATGCCCCACCACATATAATAAATTCTATGCATCCATGATCACACTTTTATTGACAGAATCAATGAATTCCTGGGAGAGAAAAAACAGATAGCCTTGAATTCTCACCTATTTAATTCATCCCCTTCTTACCAGAAATAGGCATCAGATATTGGGTCTGCTGAGATTTTTAGGTTTATGAAGGGTTCAAAGAAATAATAACAGTAAAAACATGGATAGAATATGTATCACAGCATCTAGAAATACTATCCATTTATTTTTCTAGTGTAGTTTTAAGGAGAATTTCTAGGCAGGATTTCCAAAACTTTTTCTGATAATGGTCTCATCTGATAGTCCACAAAATCCAATAGAACAGAAGAACAAATTATAGCTATTAAAATATTTTTTAAAAGCTCACAGATCTCAGATTAAGAGTCCCAGTTTTAGGGGCCTAGAGATAGTGGATCTGCTGAGTAACATTAGAATATCTGCCAATTTGTGGTAGTAGTTGAACAGGTTTAACTTATTACAAACTAGATTACCCTCAGTGCATCTTCTGTAGACGCATCTCATTCTCCCATTGGACAACTACGGCCTCAGCAAAAACAAGCAAACAAACAAACAAATAAATGAATAAATAAATAAATAATATGTATAAATAGATAAATAAATTTCATACACACATGTATACATATATACATGTACATGCAGGCATATACATATTGGTGAGTAATTTCAGTGGTGTCCAACTCTTGACCCCATTTGGGGTTTTCTTGGCAAAGATAGTAGAGTTGTTTGGCATTACCTTCTCCATCTTATTTTACAGATGAGGCAACTGAGGCAAACAGGGTTAAGTGACTTGCTAAGGATCACACAGTTAGTAAATGTCTGAGGTTGGATTTGAGTTCAGGTCCTCCACACTTTAGGCCTGGTGCTCTATCCCTTGAACCACCTAGCTGTCCACACGCGTGCCTGCACACACATACACACACACAGACCCTGTTATAGTTCTTTTTGAAGATTCTAGTCTCAGTCACAATATACAGTACTATGACAGTAAATATGATGTCTGTGATATCAGAAATGAAAAGAGGCAGCTTAGATAGTACAGTGGATGGAGTGCTTGACCTGGAGTCAGGAAAATTTGAGTTCAAATTCTACCTCAGAATTGAACTAGCCATGTGAACCTTTGCAAGACATTTCACTTCCATCAGCCTTGGTTTCCTCATCTATAAAATGGGGATAATCATAACATCTACCTCCAGGGTTGTTATGAGGATCAAGTGAGAAAATATGTATACTATATATTGCAGTCTTCAAGTACCATATAAATACTAGCTATTATTATGAAAACAAAAAATTTGTACATCTGTCAATTACATTATGTATAACTAAGTCCTTGCTCTGCCTGAACTACTTTTAATTTTTGAAGAGTGTAAGCAAAACTCTAAAATATGGACCATCTCATCACAGATTCACTAGCCAGAAAACTGAAAGAAGTAAGACATTCTCAAAATCATTCAATTTCAGGAGATGATTAAATGATTTATTTGGGGACAGTTTATTGTGTTACTCTATGATATAGAGTAAGCATAATCCCAAGTAATGCTGCATTAAAAAATACTTATTCATCATTTCTTTCGATATGATGCTTATTTCTGTTGCATAGGAACTGTAATCATTGTGGAAGAACAATAGCTCAAATATTCACAGAATAATTAAATCTCAAAGCTTTTTTTCTTTTCTTTCTTTTCTTCTTTTTTCTCCTCATCCTCATCCTCCTTTTCTTGCTTCTCCTCTTATTTCTTGCTATGCCATCATAATCAATAATTTTAACAACCTAATTCCAAGGTACTTGATTATAATTCAAAATCAAGTCTAAATATATTCTTCAAACACTGACAGGAAAGCTTGTGATGCCAATAGAATTAATAATCTCTTAGAACTGTAGTTGTATCTAGGGCATTTGTTAACTTATATATGTGAATATGGAATAAGATACATGAATGGATAACTATTTTTAAAATAATAATTCCAGAAATAGTCTTTGTTGGTTCCTTTAAAGTGATAAAGTATCATTGGAAGTCAAATAAGACATCCCATATTTCTAGAAGTTGAAATGTAAGTCAAGGTAATTGTAGTTTAATAGTGTTTGTCATTTCCTTTAAGGTGCTAGAGGATCATTGGAAGTCAAATAAGAAATCCCATATTTCTAGAAGTTGAAGGATGGAAGTCAAGGCAATTGTACTTTAATCGTGTTTATGATTTCCTTTAAAGTGCTAGAGGATCATTGGAAGTCAAATAAGAAATCCCATATTTCCAGAAGTTGAGACAGGGAAGTCAAGGCAATTGTAGTGTGAGTAACAAACAGCATGAGAATAAAAAAGTTCTTCCATCTTCATGCTTCTCCCATCTAGTCGTTTATTAGTACCTTCAATTCTATCTCCACAATATCTTTTGTAGCTGTGCAAATGGCAGCCAGTACAAGGGTATGGAGATAGAAAGTAGAGTATTGTGTGAGAAAAAGCAAGAAAGCTTACTCAACCAGACCATAGAGTGCAAGAGTGGGAGCATTATATAATAAGGCAAGAAAGCTTTATTCGTTGTTTCTCCTTTAGTTCTTAGCAATGAGTACACCATAACTGTTCAATATCTGTTGAATAAACAGATTGATAAATAAATGATCACAGGAAAGACCTGTAAAAGAAGATCACCATTTATAAGAAGGGCCTCTATTCCATGATGCATCCATATATTTTTGACTATTGATAGATCATGTATGTTGTTATAAATGAATGACACATATACAAACATACACATACATGTGTGCATGTGTGTTTTTGTATATCCTTGAGGACAGGGATTGTTTTCAGTTTTCTTTTTGTTTCCCTAATGACTATCTTATTGTGTAAAACACATAGTAGGGTCTTAATAAAGAGCTTATTGATTGGTTGTTAAGGCATAACCACTGCTCGGAAGTTACTCATAATCTGGCTATCAGGACACATACACAGAAAGTTAAATTGGAGTCCAAGGTCAATCATTAATACTGGATGGTTCAGAATTTCAGAGGCAGAGGAGAATCATGGGGTTGGGAACTTTGTGGATGAGGTAAAAAAAATTTATTTGCCTTGAAAGATGGAGAATATTTGGAAAAGTAGATAAGAATAAATAGAGTCTTCCAGGAAGATACTGTACTTTACCTGTTCAGTTTCTTGCAGGATAAGAAGGTAAATATTCAAATCTTTACGGTTTACAAGTATCATTTCCAATGTCATTCTGGTGTTCATTTATAAATATCCACCCTGAAAAACTTCAGTGATAAGCCCCAATAGAAAATAGAAAGATAAATTGAAAATTTATGTAAAAAAAAATAACATTGGAGCATAAATAATGCATCTTTGAGTCCTTCAGAACTAAGAAGAATTGCCTACAGGCTTTTTTTTTTAATGTTTTCAGGAAGATCCAAAAAAAGACAAATTGCCTTGGAAAGGACAGATATCTTTGTGAAGAGTATAATCATGAAACCCAAGATCTAAGGATGAAAAAGCAGTAGGCTTTTCCCTGGAATGTTAGAACCAAGGCAGCACAGGCCAGAAATGAATACAGCTCTCTTTGTCTTCTTAGATTGGCTGCCAAGCTGGGCAGAACAAGATCAACAAATTTGGTTGAAGAACAGGTGTGTTTTTTACCTTATGATGATGAGAGAAAGCTGGGTTTTTGCTTATGGCTACTCCTGTGTAGTTTAGAGCTGAGAAAGAACTGTCCTGCCCTAGTTTTTGTTGTAGTTTTTCTCTATGTAGGAATTACGCAACCAAATACAAAACTTTAGCTTGGTAAGTTATTAAGCATTTTTCTTAAATCAAGAACACCCCACCTTCCAGACTTCAGAACACAGAGAATAAATATTGTCACAGGCACTATGTTACATAATTAAATAAGCACCTTATTACTGGTGGACCACCCAACCCAAAATCCAATGTTAAGCAAAAGCTAGATTATCATTAAGACATTTAATGAGTTTAGAACGTGATGTTCAGAAAAGGAAGTGGGCTCAGGAAGATCTCAAGGTAGCCTGGAAAGAATGCTAGTGTAAACATGGTGGAAAGAATACTGACTTTGGTGTTAGAGGACTTAAATTCAAATCCATCTTCTGTCATGTATTACTTGTGTGACCTTGGATAATTCATTTAAATTCTCTTGGTTATCTTTAAGTGAAGAGGCTGGAATAGACAGCCTTTGGGGTCTCTCCCAGCCTAAAACAGATGATCTGGAGATATATCAGAGAGGTCCATCATATAGCTTTCACTTAGAGAAGCAGAGAAAAAGGAAAGATTTTTTAATTAGCAGAGTCCTCATTGTTCAGTTGTGTCCAGCTCTTCATGACCCCATTTGGGGTGTTCTTGGAAAAGATACTGGAGTAGTTTGTCATTTCCTTCTCCTGTAGATTAAAGCAAACAGGTTTTATATGACTTGCCTCAGGTCACACAACTAGTAAGTGTCTGAAGACAGATTTGAACTTATATCTTCCTAACTCCAGGTCCAGCACACTATTGACTGATCTACCTAGGGTGGGTCCCTTCAAAATCCTGAAGAGGATTTCAGGTTTTCTTTCTCATTCTTTAATGATTCTGCTCCAGAGTCTATCAGTCCTTTGCTCCATCATTAAAAGAAACTTTTAAAAGACTTTGTCATATCTGAGATTTGGCCAAAACAAAACAAAAACAAAAAACCCAAAGAAACAACACACTCAGATCTCCTGCCAGTAATTCACATATTATCATGAAATTTCTAGCAGCTTTGGATGCTGAAGAAAAATCTCTGACTCATTCAGAAAGGCTTTCATAAAAGCAATTTTTGCTAACAAGGGGATAAAGTAACTTAATGCTTTTCAGGTTCCTATAAACCAGAAATCTGCTATGACTCTAAACACAAACTAGCAATCTTTTGTCATGGAGCGAGTACACTAATTTCACTGCTTTGGAATAAGGTCATACTCTTTAATTCACATATGTGTTGCAATTTCTCTCATAGTAATATTAGCAAGTTTAATATAATTTTGATATATAGTGTAAATTAGTCCAACAAAGTGGAATGCTTTGTTTTCATTAAAATAGGAAATGGTAATAATGAAACCATTTAGCATGGTGTTGTGGCTTTTGAATTATGAAGATTCAATACCATTTCCTTACTTGTACTGAAGTTGGCATTTGTGTGCAGGATGTAATCAATTAATCAATAACCCCATTTTCTCTTAAAGAGATGGTACTTCATTTGATATACACACATACACATAGACACACATATACTCACTATATACATATTGTATATATATGTATATATGTAAAATATACAATGGATTATGTATGTATTATAATTTAGGAACTGCTGCATGGATTTGTTAAATAGGTAATTAATGTTAGGAAACTTGTTCTAAAAGCATCAAAAGTATTCTTGGTGAGATGGTTTCACTTAACCCAGACAAAAGTAGAATTGTATACGAGTGTTAGATTCTCAAACCCTTTTGATTACTTTTAAACTGCTGGAAGGGACGAACCAATTTTACATTGTTGTCAGTAATAGGCTGACACCAGTCTATGCTTGTTGAAACTACTTGGTTATTAGCATTAGAAATGGGTAGTTGGACTCATCTATGATGCTCCATGATAAACATGACCAGGACTTTCACTTAAAGTTTAAAAATACTCAGATGATGACAAGTTTTCCCTTCCATTTCTAGAGCGATTACACTTGTGCCACTTACCCAACTCAGAGGACACAGATGCTCTGCATGAGAGTTAGCAGATAAACAAATGGCTTTGTTCTGCTTTTGTTCTGTCGTGTTCAATGCTTCATGACCCCATTTGGGGTCTTCTTAGCAGAGTTCAAATATGGCTTCCCATAGTTACTAGCTGTGTGACCCCTGGCAAGTCACTTAATGCTGTCTGCCTCAGTTTCCTCATCTGTAAAATGAGCTGGAGAAGGAAATAGCAAACAACTCCAGTACCTTTTCCAAAAAAACCCCAAATGGGGTCATGAAGAGTCTGACAGGACTGAAAAAAGACTGGACAACAGAATAGAGGGGTACCCGGTAAATGATCCCACAGAGATAAATATCAGTAATGGCATGGCTTCTTCATCTGTGGGTCATATACATTGCTCATATAAAAAAGGATTTGTCAGTGTTAGATCACAAGCTCTTTTCATAAAACAACATGCTCTGAGATTATTTATCATTCAGAACCTGACTCAAAATTCCTTTGAAATCTTATCCAAGCATGGCTGTGGCCCCTGATAGACCTTCCATTCAGTTATTTCCATTTCCATTTATTTGACACTCATATGATCCTACTATATATCATTACTTATCTTTTTTAATGTATATATTCTATCTCTCTACCAAGACTCTAAGCTACTTAATTACAGACACTGTCTTATCCTTCTTTGCATTCTCAGAACCTAGTGTAGTGTCTTGTATGATGCAGACACTCAAATAAATTTTTGATGATGGTGATGATGAGATAAGTGTGAGAAAAACATCAAAGAAATTCTCGATTGACTTACCCTTTGAATAGAACTGGAATTAAGGACATAGCACGTTTGGCAAATATGTTTCATGTTTAAAATTTGACTGAATTTGTGAAAAGTAAAATTACTCAGAAAGTCTTGCTGTGAATTTTTTAACTTCAACCTAATGCTAGAATCAAAAATATTTTCTATTTAAGATAAGTATTGGAACTTTGGATGAAGTGAAACTGAAACCAGGATACAGGAGTTTTTGGTTGCTCTAGTTCTTACTGACCCTTCCACTGTCCTGGCTTCACAATGAACTTGCAAACATTTGTAGCTAAGTGGTAGAGTAGATAGAGTCAGGAGGAACCTAGTTCAAATCTGTCCTCTAGCTGTGTGAGCCTGGGCAAGTCACTGGGCAAGTGATAACAGCACCTATCTTTTGCAGTTGTTTTGAGGATAACTTTTGTAAGATGCTTAGCACAATGCCCGCAGGCATATAGTAAACTAGAAATTATTATCCAAAGTGCGTGGGACCCCTTCCCCCTTGGAAAGTTCAAATTACTTCATTTTCTACAAATTGGGGGAAGGGCGCACATAATTGTACTGGTACAACTTTCTTGGGGGGAATTCCTGGACTTCTTTCCCCGAACACTTTACACTTAGGGTTGCTTTCCCTACTTAATAGGGAAGTCTTTCTCTTTGTCAAATACCTGCTGAATTTCTTCAATGTACTTTAGTTGCCCTAGACTCCAGTCTGAACACTTTTCCCCACCAACTAACAAGAGGAAGCATGTAAAATTTTCACTATCTGTATGTACATCTAGTTATATCTATTTATCTATCATCTATGGATACATATACACATATATACACATATGAACATATACATACACATTTATGTATACTTATGTACGTGTTTCTAGATCTATCTCTAACTCTATCTAATTCTATCTCTATACCTGTCATTTTAGATTTTACCTAGTAGCTGTCATTCAATCATTCTGTCATGTCCAACTTGTCCCTGTGGACCACAACGTCCATGGGGTTTTCTTGGCAAACATACTGGAGTGGTTTGCCATTTCCTTCTCCTTTACAGATAGAAACAGTGGTTCAGCACAGACAGAGCTTTAGTTTACTGTTTAAATATATCTCTTAAAGAACTTTAAGAGGAAATGCATCCATTGTTTCAGTTTTGTGTTTGATCTCTTGACTACTATTATTCCAACATACTCATGTACTGGCAGCAGGGATCTAATGCTAAGCACACGAGTCCTGAATTTAGGAGGCCTAGGTTTGAATATCAGTTTTCTATGGGTTAGAAATTTGATGCAGTATGAATCACTTCACTTTTCATTCTCAATTTCCTAGGCTACTAAGTAGAGATAATAGCACTCACACCATGTATGGCCAATGTTTGTTAGGAGACAATCACTTTGTGAATATTAATGTCCTAAAGAAAGGTGAATCATTATTATTATTAGGCCTGGCTGAGGTCCTCAATTCCACCATATCACCAAGAGTTTAGATGAGATGATTTTGCATTTCATTTCCCCCTTGCTTCTAATGGCAATGCTATCCTTTTATTTCTTCACTCATTGTTACCAAATGGCAGCCTGCAAAATCTATAAAGATTCCTTCTACTGATACCAGAGAGCTCATTAGCTGTCTTGACCTTTCATTTGCCAAAGAGGCCACCTTACCCTGTCTCCTTGGAGATATGGATGGATGGTCTGTTTGGGTTGGAAACATGAAGCCTAAGTATTATTTGTAAGGGGAAATGAACATAAGGAATTTTAAAATGAGATTTTGTGACATTGTAATCATGATTTAGTTTCTTTCTCCTTACCAAATCTTCACTTCTTTTTGATTCATCAAACATGTACAATTACTTTTAAATTTGAATTTTGTTTTCTTTTTTTTTTTTGTCAGGATATGTGATTTCATTGGAAACTACCCACTGGTGGAGGTATAGAAGTCCTTTGTGACTTATTATCTTTGAGAGTTATTCAGTGAACTAAGAAGTTAAGTGACTTGCCTATAGTAATATATTCAAAAGAAGGACCTAAACTCATATCTTCTTGAATCCAAGGGTAATTCTCTCTTCGTTATGCCAGATCTCTTCTCTTCTTAAATTTGATTAGAAGAGAAAGATTTTATGCCAGTGCTATGTAGATAATTTATAGTTATCTATATAAAACACATCTATACACACATGTATTTCTATGTATGTAATTATGTGTATAAATATCTGATAGGGAGTTGCTGGAATTTATTGAATAAGGGAGTGATATGGCCACATTGGTACTTTATTTAGAAGAATCATTTTGATAAATAGGTGAAGTATAGACAATAGTGGGGACAGAATTGCATCAGGAAGACTACCCAGTAGTTTTGTAACTCTTGTTTCTGAGAAGTCTTTAAATGACTGTCTGCTAGGGAGAAAGCAACCAACAGTATGTGGTTAGTAGTAATTACTGAAACTGATATAAAGTCTTTAAGTTTTCAATGAGATTTAACCATGTTATCTCCTGGCTCTCTTATTGCGGTACTATATCATTATCCCCATTTATGGATGAGGAAGCAATGCAGGCTCAGGGTAAAATCTCTTGCCTTTGACTTAACAGCTAGTATGAATCAGAGGCAGGATTTGGGCCCTGGTGTTCCTGAGGCCAAGTCTATCACTCTGTTCACTATTTCATGTTGCCACTACCTCTCAAGCATTTTGCCCCTAATTTCTTTTGTATAATGGAGGTGGTGGTGAAAATTATGAAACTAAATTTCATAATACAAATAGCATGACATGAGCAAAAATGATAAACATAGAGAGGGAAAAGATAAATATACAGTGGAAAGAAGGATGTCACTTTGTGATAAATCAAAGCAAACTTTGCTATAAATAATGCATCTTAGGGTGTTTCTCTTGGGCATATTTACCAATTCTGAGCCCTTGACTACTAGAAGTTTGAAATGGATGATGAGATTTTCAAGTGTCAGGATTCCATTTTCTTCTTAGAAACAATATAATTAATCTCAACTGTATTTAGAAGTTGCCATTTCCCCAATACAGTATTTTTGGTGTTGAATTTTTTTCCTATTCCTAGACTGATTTTTCTATGTATAGGCTTGATTCATAGAAATATTCAAGATAGTATTTTAAAGATTGGGAAAGAAAATTCAGTGATGTCACAACTATGCGATCTATTAGGTCCGGCTTTAGAAGACATTCCCACTGGAATCTCTTCCTGTTTAGAAGCATATTGACAAGGCAAATGGTAGATGTCTCTATGATTCACACTATTTTTTCAATTATTTTTGCCCTTAAACCTATGTAGTATCTATACGAGGACAGATAAAAGCTGAAGACAAAGAATGAGGTGATGAGGTCAGATGACCAAGGGAATAAGCCACAAACTTTTTCCAATCCTAAGCCCACAGAAAGTAGTAGTAATTGTAGTAAGAGGAGCTAGAGTTGTAATCATGATAGTAGTTGTAATAGTAATAATAACCATAATTCATAGCTCTGTAGTAGTGTTCTAGACTTTTAAAATTCATTTTCTCACAAAAACCTTGTGAGGTAAATAATATGTATAGAAAGCAGAAACTCGGTATGCCAACTTCCTGTGGTAGGCATTACCATTGGTCCTTCCTCTGTTGACCCAGTATTATTAAGCATTGTTTCCACTTTCTTCTTCATAATCAACATTCTATGCAAATTTTCACAGAAGCAAGGACTTGGGGAAGCTAGGTGGCACAGTGAATAGAGCACTGGCTCTGGAGTCCGTAGGACCTGGGTTCAAATGTGACTTGGGCAAGTCACTTAAGGCCAATTACCCTGCCTTCCTCCCTCCAAAAAAGGCAAAAAAAAAGAAGCAAGGAATTTAGCAGATTTTCATGAAATGAAACTCAGGTCTTAGAATGGATGCCTTCTACCTTTCTTTTTTCCCTAACCCCAAGGAGAAGGGGAAGGCCTAGGAATAATGCAGCAATTAGCAGTATACACCAGGGCACATTTTTCACCATGCATTATGCACTGATAGTGACTGAGATTATTTCCCTATTATACTTTAGGGAACTGTGACTCAGAGAGGTTAACTGACTTGCTCAGGATCACAAGGTCAAAGTTACATGATTAGTACTATCAGAACTGAGATTAAGATGGAAATCATCAGGCTCAAGAACGGTTCTCCTTTTATATCACATATGTGCTATCTGTCTTTCTCCTTGTCTTTATTTCTCTAGTTCTTAGCCCAATGTCTCACACAGTGATTAATGTGTGGGACAGAGATCACTACCAGATTTTTAAAATTGGATTCTGAGTCGGAAAACAGAAAGAGTCCTTTATTCTTTTTCATGGTAAAGGGCATAGCCCTCATCACTCAAGGAGCATCAGCCAGGGAGTGAAAATTGCAGAAACTCACAGGCTCCTGTTATTCTGATCCTAACTTGGGCTTACTCCCCTGTTCTGTCTCACCATTGGTTGGTTAGGTGGGCTCACAATGTCTTCTAGTGTAGCTAACTAATTGAGCAAAGCAATCTCAGTCCTTCATCACCATAATTATTCATGAATTAGTATCCTATGAGAGGATGGTGTTTTCCAATCCCTCATTATGCACCCAATTTGGAGATAGCCAATGAGAGTTACAGTTGATGATCCTTTATTATAATAATTATTCATTTGACTTCTATCTAATCAGAAGGAAACATTCTTCAATCCCTTACTTATGCATATCTACACATCTAATTTGGGGGCAACCAATGAGAAGAAGGCTAGTGTTGTTCCCTTTAAGTTTTGTTACCTCATTCAAAAATGGGGCTTATGGAAACTTAACCCTTTGTTGTCTCTCACAATTAATAAGTGCTTGTTGATTTGATTTGAGCTGTTGAGTTGCCTGCCTATGCCAAAGGCAAAACAAACAAACAAAACACATGGCTGTTAGCTAAACAACTAAAGAGGTTACTTGGAAATTAAGAGTGAGGGACACAAAGTGAGCTATCATTGTACAATACAAAGAGTACTGTGCAAGTTAGGGAACCCTGGTTTGAATCACTTGTTGGCTACTTGACTTTAGCCAAACCTCTGAACCTTGATTCCCTCATTTGTAAAATGGGAAGAAGAAAACTTTTAGTACCAACCTCCCAGGGAATAAGTTTTGAAAACATTAAGACTCCAAAAACTGATGGGTGGTCAAATTATATATATTTGTACCACACATACACATACTGTATTTGTCTCATATATGTATATATGGGTGTGTGCATGTATGTTTGAATGACTTTGTATTTGGGCAACGAAAGATGAGGGAGGTTTGGAAAGGGACAGTTGTGTCCTATAGGTCTTTCTTTCAGGTTGTTGCAATTTCCACATTTTATCTTAACAGTCAAAAGTCTAAGGTCAGCATCCTGGGTTTTTTTTTTTTCTGTCAACATAATTAAACATCAGAAATGCCTAAAGTGGAGATGAAATGTGTATAATCGCATCAATTGTTGAGGGAGGAAAGGAGAATTCTGAAGCCTGGTCTTTGATTACAGACAAAAACCCAAGATAAATGCTCAACCCTCACTATTTGTTCTCCTTATGTAAATGTGACACTTGTCTAACTTGGGCTATCTTAAATGCCCTTTTCTCCAGTAATTTATTTTGCTGTTTAAGGCCTGGTGAGGGACCCAAAAGCTCATTGGGAAGTCTGCATTCAAACCAGGTTCATCTCAGACTAATTAATGGAACGTATAATTGATTGGTTCTGTTTCTATTTCTAGATCCCTCATTATTTTGGAGTGAGAACATGGAAGTAGCAATCAGGGACAGGAGGTCACCCTTCAGAGTTCCTTATTTACCTTTTTTTGCATCCTGCACTGCCTCTGGGGAACACTCTATACTTTTTTTAAAAAGCGAAGCTTCAGAGAGTTCAGAATATCTCCCATCAGGCTTCAGAAAACAACCTTCTTAGTTCATTTAAGATGATCAGGAATGTTGTTAAGCATAGTTGGGATTGTTAGGGAATCTTGGGAACAAATGAATGACTATGGTCCAGGAAAGAGGTGGGAGTCAGGATTCTTGGCCTCTACTTTAGGATATAACACACATTAACTCATTAATCAAGTTCTGTAACTATACATCATTTTCTTTATCTTTCAGATGGTGATAAAATACTTGTCCTGGGCATCACATAGGTTAATTACTATAATATCAAATGAAATAATACATGCAAAAATACTATAGAAACCATAATCTTGGAGTTGGAAAGTACGGAAAAGCCATAACTATCGTGGGGCAATCAGAAGCTTTGCCCTAAGGCAATGAAATGTAGAAGGTCGTGCTAATATTCACAGTCATTTAGACTGGTAGAAACAGCTAAACTTATCAGTGAGTTAGAAAGAATAATTAGTTAAAATAGAAAGTTATTGAATAACCCATTCCACATACACTATACCTCCCCACCAGGGATCAAACACCAGTTAATCTCTTCTGAATCAGTAAACACAGAAATATTTAAGGGAACACTTGTGTTATTTGCTACAACCACAAACGTCACTAGTCCTGGCTCAATTGATAGGTTCTCTAATCATACCTCCCACAAATGCAAAAAATCCCTTCTATTTTATCAATAGAAAACAGTGATCCAGCTTACATTTGAATATTTCTAGTGACAGGGAACATAGTAACACTACCTCAGGGAGTCATACAATCTGAGTGTTGCAAGAGATCTCAGAGGTCATTAGTCCAGCTTGTTTCCTGATATAGGTCCCTTCTGCTGCATAATGAATGTGTAGCCATCCAGTCTTTGCTTAAATACCTTCTGTGAGGGGAAATATTCTGTGGCCTGAGGCAGCCCATTCCACTTTTGGGTATAGCTCATATTAGGAAGTTTTTCTCCACATCAAGCCTAAATGCACATCTTCAAAACTATCTCCCACTGATGTTTTCTGATCTCTGGCCTGAAGCAGAACATCTAATCTTTCTTTCACTTGACATCCCTTCAAGTACTTGAAGGCCATCATGCTTGCTCATTTAATGTCTAGAGCTGGAAAGAAACATAGAGGTAATATAGTATTACCCCCTATTTTATAGTTAAGGAAAATCTAAAGTTCAGAGATTTGTTTAAGTTCACAAAGTATTAATTGAAAGAGTCAAGATTTGAATTCATATACAATTATTCCAAGTTCAGCACTGAAAATTCAATGAGCAATAGTTTTGGTCTCTGGCAATGGCCCATTTCTGGTATAGTTTGTAAGTTTAATTGTCAGGGATATTTTGAAGTCCATATTTATGGAATGGGGATTGTTGTCCATCAGGCTATGGAAGGGAATGAGTTTCTGCTGTATGATTCTTGTCTTAATTCATGTTTTGGTAAATATTTGGAGCCGCTAACTTTTGAAGCCAGCAGTAAAAGCATAGTTTCCACCATTTCCTTGCATAATCTGCATTGATCATTAACTCTTGGCTTCTTAACGATAAGTCTTTTGAGTATAATTTATGATGCTGAATTGTAAGGACTTGGTTCTGAATTGCCATAACAAAACCCAATTATCAAAAACAAATCCATGTGACTCAGCAATATGTTTCACACTCCTCCCCCCCCCCCCCCCCAATATATATTGTTGTATTTGTTTGGAAATCTAATGGAGTGCCTTTGAATTCACCTCTTGGATCTTATCCTATTAATAGACTCCAATGGGAGGTAAATCACTTTTGATTATATTCAACAAATAAAATGAAATACACCTTTGTCAGCCTGGAAGTGATGTCTACAACTTTCTGAGGTATCTATCAGTTCTCTTACTTGTTTTTGGTTAGGAAATATTAGTCTTTTATAACTCTCTTCAGTGATGATCCCTGTGCTTTTTCAATATTGTTTCAGTTTTGATAAGAATATTTTCCAAATCCATTATGATACATATTACAATTCTGAAATTTTGCACGAAGATGGACATTGTAGAGGTGTTAATTGCTTTAAATGTGTCCTTCCATTGAATTTTGATTTCAGGATGCCAGTTAGTTTCTTAACATAACCAACCATAGCTTTCTCCTTGATGATTTCATATTAGGTGTGGAAAGCTAAAAAAAAAAAGATGGGAAAAGTGGAAACATCTTGTAAAGTATCTTGGAAGTGATGAGTCCGCTTGTGCTTTGAGGCTAAAGAAGGAAATTTCAAATAAGGAATGGCAGACACAAAAGGGTGAAACTGGGATGACCATGACAATATTTGGTAGTCAATGAGGAACCACCTGACTACTTCAAGGGGTAATTACCACTGGCATTACTACATAATGAAAGATAAAATTGGGTAGATAAAATGTGATAGTACACTGCCATACTTTACTGGTCAAGTAAGGAGATAGTCCCAATTATTATGAAAAGTCATCCCAAGATAACTTTTAACTTTTCCAGGATTATTGGGTAAATGACTCTCGAGGAATTATCCTAAGAAAGAGGAATAAGGTCATTCAAGAGAGCTTTATCTGTTGACAGGGATAGGGTAAATGTAAGGACAAAGTGAAAGCAAAGAAATTTATTAGTATGCTGAGGAAAGAATGAAACAATTATTTATTAAGTACCTACTGTGTGCCAGGTACTGGAATAGTGCTTGACACATATCTCATTTAATCTTCACAATAACCCTATTAGACAAATGCTATTAATATCCTTATTCCACAACTGAGAAAACTGACAGTTAAGTGACTTATCCAGGGTCACACAGATGATAAATATCTGAGGTTAGCTTGGAATTTAGGTCTTTCTGACTTCAGCCACTCTACCTACTGCAATCCCTAGCCGTTATCAGTGATAGCAACTCCATTTCATAGGACACACATTTAATTTTGTTAATGCTTCTGGTCCTCTTAAACTACATAGCATTTTACAGCGACTTAGGATAGATAAGCAAAACATTTCACAAAAGAAGGAGGCATAGAGAAAGAAGGAGGGGGTCAAAGGATTAAGAATAGGGGGAAAAGAGGAGTATTTGTAATTCAAGTGGAAGAATTTATTATCAGTGTAAGATTTTAAAAAAGAAAACAATTCTCTGTTCAAAGGTAAGAGACAAGGGGCAGTGATCAAATACTTTTACAATCACAAAAGAAGTCCTCTTAGACAAAACTGAAGGCCCCTTTCCAAAGATAAGAAGTTCTTACTACAGTAGATAAAGCTTTCTATTTTACCATGTCTTTGCACAGTTTGTTATATGCTGTTTTTCCTTTAATAGTAGCTGGGGATTTTCTATTGTTAGACCAAGAGGTGGTTGGGGGAAAAGCTTAGAGAAAGTGAAAAGGACAAAAAAGTCTTAAGGTAGTTAAGGAGTCTAGGTTCCTAATAAGTCCACCATCACTACTCTGTCTTCCACTCAGATGTCTCCCACACCAGACAAAAGGAAAAATTTTATATTTTCTTATAGCCCTGGTCTAAGTACTTTATCACAGGTTTCATCACCAAGGGAGTTCTAGAATTGAGGATAGATCCTTAAGTTTTAGAACACATGGTGTCTCTTCCAATCTGTCTGAGATTTGTTTAAATATGGTGTTTTCTATTATTGCCTTGGTGACCTCTCCTGATTCTTTCAAGCCCTGTGGATTTTTTTTTTTTTTTAGTAAATAATGAGAAACCATCTTAAAAAACAAAACAGAACAGAACAAAAACTTTCACTGGAATTTAGTTTTAAAAACGATAGAAAATTGCTTTTGTGGCAATTATGTTTCCTAAAAACTTGATCAAAAGAGAAAAAAAGTTCATATGAATTAGTAATATTTGCATACATTTGTAAGGAAAATAATTGGAGGAAAATTAAAGAGATGCAAATATTTTAGTGTTGTGTGTTAATATATTAACGTGAATTAACCATTTCTTAATTCAACTATTTTTTTTTTCTATCCCAGACATAAGGAATTCTAGAATTGGTTAGGGATCTCAGTTACCATTTATAAATTTAACTTTCAATTGATTCTCATTAAAATGTCTTGATTGTTTTTCATAGACCTCTTTAGTCTCAATAGGAAATTTCTGACAAAAACTGAAAGATTCTCCTCCTTTCCCCAGCTCTCACACCCAAATGAAAACACCCACTGACTTGGCTACTTTTGAAGAAACCTATTTCCTTTCTCCTCAACCCAGATTGCCCTATGGTCTAGAGTTCTGTGTCAGTTTGGGTTAACAATCCAAGTCTAGCTCTGAGAGTTTCTCTCAGTTACCAAAAGCCTCCTACAATGAACATTGATTGGGCACAGCTAGGCTAACTTGAGAAGCTGAAGAGATCTTTTTAATCCAAAGCAGCAGGAAGTTTGCACTGATGTAGTGTCTTGAAATTGACTATGTCTAGAAAACCTGTGCCTGATGGTGGGGGCGGGGGGAGGCGGGGAGGCTTCTCTGAAGATTACTGATGACTCCTCTAGTAAGCTATGCCCTTTGGGAGCTGCTGAAACCCACATATGTATTGATTGAATCATCTTGGTTCCTTCCCCCCTCCCCTTTTCTTTTAGGTGTTTGCTGTAGTCTAGTTTTTAGATGTTTTAGGAAACACTGAGTGAAGTGGGCAGTGGTGCTTATGTGCACTTTGCTACTTTTGTTGATTTTTTTTTTTTTCCACTTAGGGAGGTCATTTTCAGTCTGAGGTTTGTTTAAGTATGATACTTGCTGGGGGTAGGGGGAATGGCTCAATGACCTCTTGTGACTCTTTCAAGCCTAATGGGTCTATAAGTAAACAATCTGAGGGGAATTTGAAGGAACTGTCCTTGGAATTCAATCTGATTTTGTTCTAGCCAGTGATTGCCTTTTGTTTGTTTTCAGTGACTGAAATGAAAATCCATGAAATTTTGCTTTCTGCAGAACTGACCTTAACATCTCTAGATTTCAGATTTCTGTATTTGCTCTGGAATTGAAAAAGTGATTACTATGAAATAGTATAGTAGAATCAAATGAATTCACATGTGTGGAAAGCCTTGCAGTAAAAAAAAATTGGGGGAATATAAATAGAAGTTATTTGTTAATATTATTATTTATGATAAGAGCATTCCACCAGGAGACAGACACAGGGTACATGAATTATGGTCGCAGTTCTGCTACCAATTAGCTGCATAATTTTGGACCTAGTCCCTTACTTTTCTGAACTCCAGTTGCCTCACTTGCACCATAAGGGAGTTGGGCTAGATTCTTATCAGTACAAAAATTGTGAATAATTTGTCTTTAATCAGATTTCTCATATCACTTGGTTTGTGACTCTCTGTGTATATATACCATTTTGTACTGTAGTAACTTAAGCATATGTTTATAGAGAGGTACCCTAGTGTGGTATAGTATAAACAATATTGGCTTTTGGGAGGCAGAGACAAGATGGCAAAGTAAAAGCCAGAACTTGCTTAACCTCTGGCTGCAATTACCTCCATTACCTGTAAAAAAACAACTCTAAACAAATTTTAGAGCTACAGAACCCACAAAGTAACAGAGAGAAACAAATCTCCTGCTAACAGCAGCCTGGCAGGCCAACAGGAGGGGTCTATCGCACAGGGCTGAGAGCCGAGAACAGTCCCACATGAGCTGCACTGGCCCTGAGTAGCAGCACAGACTAGCCAGAGCAGACTTCAGGATAGAAAATCACCAGCAGCTGTGGTGGTTTCCAGACCTTTTCAACCCATAAACACTGAAAAGGAACTAAAAGATGAGTAAGGAAATCTTTTGGAACTGGGAGAGAGAAGAGCATGGTCAGGCTCCCATACCTGGTGCAAGAGGTAGTGGCAGGACAGTGGCTGCAGCTTTTGCCATGTGGCTGCCTCCAGAGCTCCTGGCCTATAGATTGAAGATGGAATGAGTGACTATTCAGAGGGTAATCTCTCTTGCTTTGACCTGCTTGGATCTGGGTAGCAGTCTTGGGTGGTAGTCCTGGTGTGAGGAAAGCTAGTGTGTCAGAGCTCCGGTGGCTGTACCCCACTCATAGCTCTGAAAACAACTCTGACAACAGTTGCAAAAACCCCAGCAATTTGGGCCACAGCTCTCTTCACTCTGGAAGCAGAGTTCTGCTGTGCCAAAGAGCT
>CM053587.1:63573569-63613569 GCA_028646515.1 Pseudochirops corinnae
ATATCCAAGGGTCCTCAGAGTCAGGTAGCCACTTTAGCAAAGGGCCTAGGGGCAGGGAAGATCTTCAGATTCCCATAACAACATAGGAGAGATTAGATTGGGGGAGGGGTTATACAAGGGGCTGGCTGTTTTGAGGGAGGGGTAGGGGAAAGATGGGGAGAAAATTTGTAACTCAAAATCTCGTGGAAATGAATGATGTAAACTAAAATAAGTAAAAGAAAATATAAAAGAAAAAAAAGTTCCTGAAAACAACCAAACAAAAAAAATAATTACATGATAACATGGCAGGGAAAGGTAGCTTTGAGTAATAGATAAAAGAGCAGCCTATGGGTCAGGAAAACAGGGGTTCAAGTCCTGCCCAGACCCATACTAGCTATGAGATTCAGAACAAGTCACTTAACATACTGCTTCCAGACAATTACCAAAGATGATAAATCATGGAAGAGTTCTACTACTAAGGAGTTTCTTCACTGGAAGGTCCCTACACTGATGAAATAGCAGGGACAGATCTCTACCATCCCCTTTCCCAAATATGAAAACTGTTTTATATAGATGTAGTTACTGTACGTACCTACCCCAATATTCAGATGACCCCATCTCCTAATTCACTGAAAATAACAAGCTATAATAACTGATGTGTATATAACACTTTAATACAACGGAACAAATATATTCATACATTCACACATACAAACGCAGATACATACATATCAATTGTTTGATCCCAGAACAAACCTATCAGAAAGGTGTTAGTGGTAGTGATCAATTATTAATGCCATTTAAAACATATGGAAACTGAAGCTCATAGACATTATTTCTAATTGAGAGACTGAATTTTAACCTAAGACTCTCTTGATTTCAGGTCCAGTAGTTCAAATTTCTGAGACTATTTTCTTTACCAAAAGTAATCATCAGTGATACACACACATACACACACACACACACATACACACACACACTCACTCCTCATTCAGAGATTGATCCCATCCCCTCCCATTTTCTCTGAAATCTTGATTCCTTTATCATTTTCTAACTCATCTTCATTCTCTTATTCTTAATGATACCTTTCTCCCATACCTATTAGTGTATTCTGATTGATCACTTCTCTCTTAAATATCTTCCCTTGACCCTACTACTCTCTCAAATAATAAGTTCCCATTTTACACCTCCTAAATGCCAAAGCATTAGAAAGAGTAATCTACTCCCCCATTTCACTATCAAATCTCTTCTTAACCCCTTCTTCACCCCTATCCTTATCATTCTCCTAATTTTAGTGAGATTGCCAATGACTTTTTAATTGCCAAATTAAAGGCCTTTCATCAGTCTTCATGACTGATCTCTCTTCAGTATTTGTCACTGGACCATTCTTTCCTCAAAATTCTGTACCTTTAACTTCTATGACATTAAACTTTTCTGATTTTCTTTTTGCTACTTCACATTAGTTCTTCTATCTCTATATGCGGGTATACTTGGAGCCTCTGTACTTTGCCCACTTCCGAATTTATACCTCTTTCCTCTGTGTTCTTTTAGATACATGACATCAAAATTCAAGCATCCAGTTATACACTCTCTTTCCTAAGTTCCAAACTTGTATCACCAAATACTTCATGAACATCTCCACCTAGGTACAATTTGACACCTCAAATTCCTCATGTTTATGCCAAAAAACAACCTTATTCTCAAATTCTCTATTTTTTTTTATTTCAGAGACCTTGTTTTTTTATTTTCTCAGAACCTCCTTTATATTTCCTTCTTCCTCCCGACTCTAGAACACTTGCTGTACCTCTTACATATTATCACCTCTCCCTATTCTTTCAGCCTCAGAACTTCTCACTTAACCTTTGACTCTTCTTTCCTTTGTATCCTTTCAGAGGAGAAAGAGCATCTCCCTTGTTTTCTCAGTATCTCCTGCATCTGTTCCTTTCTCTCTCTACTATAACCACATTAGTTTGGATCCATTATGTATCACTTGCACCATTGTCATAGTACTTTGCAAAAAAAAAAAAAAAGTCAACTGAATTGTTTGAGAAAATTGCCTTTGTTTTTTTGATTAATCTGATTTAAGTGAATATTTGAGTCCACTCTTTTCTGACACAAGTCTACAATCTTATCCTATAATTCTTTCTCAGAGGATGGAGATCAGTTGTTATTTAAGGCAAAATAATGGGGTTTTTTCTCCCTTTAAATTACTGAGATATTGATGAATCCTCAGCAGCCATTGATCTACAGTGTGCTATAGGAAAACCTAGTTAAGCTAGTAAATGAAATCATGCATATGAGGCATTCTGCACTATATAAATGTATACTGCTAGTATTATTAAGCTATTATTAAAAAGGCATAAATGCTAATATCTCCTCTGGGATTTTAAAAGTCTTCAAGATCTCTGATGATTATATCAAATGCATGTTTGATTCCAATCAAATTCACACTCTTCTATGTCGCTCTCTTTTATTCTTCATTTTCCAAGGTTGCTAATGAAACCCTCCCCTATTCCCTTCACAAAAGCTCTTTACATCCAGAGGACTACAAAAAAAATAAAGCATCTCTTTAAAATTAGCCATAAAGGGCTATTTACTTTACTAAAGAGAGTTAGGCTTGGCCACCTCAAATGCTAGTTAAGTTAAATGGAAGTAATGATAGGGGTACAAGTAATTAGTCACTTATGATCAATGCCCACCTGCAACATGCTATCCTCTGTAATAAATGTGCTACTGAAAGTCAAAGACTCTAAATCTGAAGTCTATAAAGGGTGATAGACAAAAATGACCAGAGCAATCAGGCTATATTTCAAACTTGGTAATCTAGCAGGGAAAGTAGAGAAATCAAGTGACATGATGATTCCTTAAGGAATTAAATTGGTTAAATCAAAATGTAATAGAATTTGAAGAATCAAGGGAAAATCTGCTGTTTAAATTCACATATGATTTGTTTCAGAATATCTAACTACCTAGAGGTCTTTTACATCTCATCATCAAAGCACTTATGATCATCTATCTGTAAGTGCAAAGTTAAGTCCAAGGGAATTTCTATAGATCTCTTACTATTACCTACTCATAGCAACCCTCTCCAGCATCAAGGATGCCTAGAATTAAAAGATGATGAATATTTCAATGAGATCACTATTTTCTTCAAGGATTGGATATGAATGCAGGCCATCAGTCGGTATGTTGCTAGCAAAATATCTTTTCCTTCCTTACCTTGGAACACAGACAGCCAGAGTGTGAGGTCATGAACCTGTATGTTACTGTAAGGACTCTTCTACAAGTAAGGATTTGGGTGGGGGAGGGATAGCAGTACTTGGAGCTTTCTAGGGCCCTAAAAACATGATTATAGACCAAACTCGTGCTTTATAAAAGTTAAGTTTGAATGTAAGTTCAGACCAATACTCAAACAAATATAATATATTTATATTCATGTTACTATGATATATCTTGAACTTCACATAACACTTTAATCAACCTATCTAATAATATTTTGACCTGAATATGTGAAGATGAAATTAATATATTCTCTCATAGTCTGTGGAGTATCCATTATGCCATATTACTCTTACCTTTGAATTACCAGTCAAGGAAGCCATAAGGCAACATGAATTATACTACATAAGCTCTAGGAAAGGTCCCTCTTCTCACCAACCTAACAATTATGCAAATCTGACCTTAACATTTTATAGTTAAATAAAGCTGTTAGCTTACTAGGAAAAGAGACATAATAGAAGTAAATTATTTGTGTTGTTACATCCCCTTTTAGATTATTAAGTAGTAGATCTTCACTGACAGAGCTTGATGACTAATTTCCACCTTTACCCTTCCATTCTCTTTTTAGAATCAGTCCTCTCCTGACCTATGGAAAGGAAGGTTTGCTTAACAACATCTATGCATTTTCAGTTCACTAAATTTCAACCTTATGAAATTCATGATTTTCATACTTAAAATCTGATAAGTGAAAAGAAGTGCCTATTGATTTCATGGAATTAATGAAACTGACATCTTTTTATTTTAACCCCATGACCCCATACATCACCTCACCTTTCTCCACATGACTCCACTTATCTCTACTAAATCCTTCAGAGACAGTAGAAAATCTCTATCTTAATTCTATCTCTTATACTCAACCCCCACTTACTGTCTTCTTGAAAGAAACTTCTTTTCTAAAAAAATGACATTTTTCAAGTTCATGAAATATGGTAGAAATCAGTGTAGGTCGATGTCTACTAATTGTCCATGACTAAAGCTCCAGCTAATATCAAGTGACAGAGAATTGCAAATAATGCCTTCTCTCTCCGTGCACAACACAGTCATCAAATATAAATTAAAAGAGATCCTCTTTTAGGTGCAACAGGGTAGGGATCAAGTGCCACTGAGAAAACTCTTCTCAAGTGTGAAACACATTGTTGAATTAACAGCAAGTACATCATTTAGGTAATTTAGGTAGGATACATTCTTTGAATATTTAAAAAAGACAAAGACATTGCTTCCTTTCAAACTGACCTTTTCATCATGAATTCTTCTTTCCATCAACTTTGTACTAGCCCTTTGGAATTTGGGGGTTAAGGAATAGAAATTGATCTGTCATCCAACCAGCATTAATTAATTGTCTATTACATATCAGGTACTATGCTAGATACTAGGGGCATAGAGATAAAAGCAACACTGTCCTCAAGGAACTTATGTTCAAATGTAATATAAACAAGGAATGTGGGGTAATCAAGGAGAATAATCAGCAATCATTTTATAATGCTTATACATTTTTTAGAATGTTTCCCAATTACTTTGCTTAATGACATTGTGCTTGTTAATCAAGGTGAAAAGAGCTAAATCACATGACAGGATGGCTAATCCCACAACTAAGAATTAGCTTTAAAATCAATCGTTACTGAGTTCTAGCCCACCAAGCAGCACCATGCAATAACATTACCTCCAGGCCAATTAAACCAAAAGGACTTTGATAAGGGTTTGATGATGGAAGGAGAAACACACACACACACACACACACACACACACACAATTGTTCTTATTTCTGGGGTTGTACCATCTTATCCTGCTTGTGCCTCCTCTGCTTACCATAGTGTCATAAAGAAAAGAATGTATAGCATAGTGTAAAAAGCCCTGGGGATAGGAAGAGAAGAGAGCAAGCATTTATTCAGTGTCAAGTATGTGTCAGGTCTTGTGCTCAGCTCTTTTACAGATATTACCCCCTTTGACAATCACTCCAGCTCTCTTGATTTGGAGAACCTGGGCCTGAATCCTGGCTTTGTGAGTTTGGACAAATCATTTCTCCTCTCTGCGACTCTGTTTCCTAATTTTCAAAAATTAAAGGGTTGGAATACATGATCTCTAAACTCCTCATCATCTCTAATTACTATGAACCTACCATACTTCAATCTTTCCCACTGCCTCTAGGCTAGTAGCATGCTGTTGCTCTTTTTTTTTTTTTCTTTGAGAAGTGGGGAAGAGAATGGGAAGTGATATAGGGCACTGCTAACAAGTTAGTTAAAGTATCAGACACATTACATACCTCGAAGGACTTATAGCTTAGTTGAGATGATAGGACCTAAATTTTTTTTTTTTTTTAAAAGCCCAATAATGAGTAGAACAGAGGTGCCAAATTAATGGCATAAAACCTAGATATCATCCCTAGTCTTAGCGGCCCTCTACTTCTCAGCTTTCCATAACATTGGTTCTTCTATGGAGGCTAGTGTCCCTACTCACCAGGCTAGTATAATCTTAATTGGCACACTCTTTCTTTCTTAACCATCACATTTCCTCCTTTCTTCAGTGGCCCCAGTAGTTCTTCCTGGCTCTTTCTCTCCAGAAGCTAATTTCTGCTTATTGGCCCGCTGACAATCTTGCTTTGTCTCCTGTGTTACCAAATGCTTTGAACGGTGGCCAAGTTAGCATAAGGCACACTGTGCCCTGTACCTAACCCAAACTCCTCCATTCAATGAATTTTCCTTATCCAACTTACCCTGCTTTCATTACATTCACATATGATCTTGCAGGGACTTTTAAGGCTTTCAAAACTGAACTATAGTCTTTCCATTGTTACAGCTTCACTGCCACAAGTATGTCAACCATCCTGTTTTAATAATATTCCTATAGAATTATAGTTAATTAGCATTTCTTTAAACCACTTTGAAGACAAAAGGCAACATGTGAGCATTCCAGATTATTGCTCATTAGTATTCCTCCTCCCTTCCACAGTCTTGGTTTTTGTTTTTGTTTTCCCTCTTCCTCTCCCTATTATCACTAAGTTCTTTCTTGGAAACTCTTTACAAACATTAACTAATTAATGATGATTCTAGTATATAAGTACGGTGCATAAAGGAGTGCTAGAGAAAAGAGAGGGGAAATTCGTCTCATTAGTTGAGCATTTCAAAATTTTAGATGCAACCAAAAAATCATTTTGCTTAAATACATATAAAAATAAGAAACCTTTTAGCAGTTAAATTACGGACTGGAGCCAACTCTCAAAAGAGGAGGTGGAATAATTCCTTGAAATTTTGAAGTCACAGCTTGATGTGTACTCCTCTTGGGCATTGAAAAAAGACAGAGGAAAAAAAGATGGAAAAGGTAAAGACACAGAGAGAAAAGATAGTGTGGAAAGAATGGATTGGCCATTATCCTCAGAGAAGTGGACTTCAAAGGGGTTTGGGTTTTTTTTGTTTGTTTGTTTTTTTCTTCTTTGCAGGTTATTAATTTAAACTCAGCCTGTCCCAAAGGGTGGATCAACCTCCACAAAATAAGATGGGTGAATAATAAATAGCCATTAGCTTTGGTTTCCTGGGCTAAGAGGCCTTTGTAGCCCTTTCTCCTTCCAAAAGTTTTCAGAATATAGACCTCAGCTTTCCTCTGGCATCCTCAAATCCTGCTATTCAGACCATTAATAGCAGATAAGTATTGGCCATCGCTTCTTGGAAAAAATGCAGAAAATTAACAAAAATGATGAGAGCAAATAAATCTTCCTCCAGAGATTAGGCTGATCTGTGAAAAAGAAATGACTTTTTTGTCCTCTATCTATCTTACCCTGTAGCCTCCACAGATCAAGTATGGAAGCTTTTTATTACTATTCCCTACACCATATAAATTCAGGCAATGAAGGAAGGATTCTGTGACCAAATCTCTGATTCTGCCCTCTCTGGATCAGAAAGACATATAAGTAAGTTGACTTGGCCAAAAGAGCCATCCTAAACTGCAAACAACTTTGTCCTCTTAGGCACACAAATTTTTCTGATCAAAATTCCAAGAGCCATCAGATAACATGCACTTTCTTGACCTACAATATGACATATAACCAGTGGGTTTGTAGTGAGTGATACTTTCTAGATATGATGATTTATTCTTATGGTTTCCGTAAAGCGCGACTTGGTTTATTAGGGTTTTTATTTAGACAGTCAAGGTACCTTGCAAAAGGTCACTGCTTTTTCATCCATTCCTGAATATATCTCTGAAGCTACTGCAACCACTTTTAGCACTATGCAGTCTCATATGTTTCTATTAAGGAGAAGAGCCTTGAATGATGGTGTTTTTTCAGCTACCAAGTTCAGAAGCTCCATTAAAAGAATAGATACTTCCAGCTTATAACTCAGTGAGCTTTGACCCTGCTATTGATGCTGCTTTCCACTTGTGGACAAGCATTAGCCACAGCCCATATATAACATCCAAACAATAGATTTTGAAAATGGATGCCTGGAGCACAATCACTATGCACATGAAGTTTGTGCATTGAACAAATACATATTGGAAAATCTACTATAAGTGCAACATTATATTAGGAATATAAGCAGAAAAAACTTGAGTCCCAATCTATACTGCTCATGTGACACTTAACTATTGTTGCCATTTTTAAACTTATTCACATACATATCATGGATTAGATTTCAAATTTGTTGAAGAATAGGAATTGAGTCCTATACATGGTACTAAGGTCATGTATATAATATGGACCAAATCAATCAGCAAGCATTTACTAAGTGCTTCATATGTGCCAGGCACAGTGCTAGGCACTGGGGATAGAAAGATAAAAACTGAAAAAATGGAGAGAAAAAATACATGTAAAAATAATTAATAAAATAAATAAATAGCACATGAGATGTTAGAAATCACCACATGATTAAAAACTAGGTTCAAATTCCAGGTCTGCCAACTTCCTGGTGAAATTTTGAATAAATGACTACCTTGCTAAAACTCAGGACTCTTCTATTAAAAATGAAAGGACTGGATTAGATGCTTTCTGAGGCCTCTTCCAACTCTAACTGTTCATGATTTGAGGTGTCAAATAAGTGAAGATAATGGGGAAATTAAAGCATTATTTACTAGAGTGGTTCTATGGAGGAAGTGGCAAATAAACTTGGCCTTAAAGGATGAGGAGCTGAATAGACAAATCTAAGGCCCATAGCTATGTTGACTAGATCAGATCAATCCCTCATTATGCAGTGCAAATTGCTATGTATTTTAAAACAAGAGTAGGCAAGGCAGTTAGTTAGTCAGCTTGGAAGCACAGTGAATAGAGAGCTGGCCCTGGAGTCAGGAAGACTCATCTTCCTGAGTTCTAATCTGGCTGCAGACACTAGCTGTGTGACCCTGGGCAAATCACTTAACCTTGTTTGCTTCAGTTTCCTCCTCTGTAAAACGATCTGGAAAAAGAAATAGCAAACCACTCTAGCATTACTGACAAGAAAACCCCCAGGGGACACAAAGAGTTGGACTGAAAATGACTGAGCACCAAACATCAAAAGTTGGTTATATCATCTTCATAATGAAGCAAAGGTCAGGAGTTGAATACCTAGGTGGGCCAGCTAATTTTTCTCTCTAGACCAACACCACCACAACAAAAATACAGCAATTTGCAATCTTCCTTATAGTAACATCATCTGCATACATGAAAGTAAAGATTCTTTTCAATTTTATAGGAACCCATCAGGAGACGTGTGTCTGGTGGTGATATGACTTAACCTGATCAGTTCAAAAATTAGCTATATGAGAGAGATTTAATTGGCATAAAGTAATAATAGGTGGAGCTATTCTGTGGGGAAAAAAATATGACAATTAGAAGGCTAAGATCCAGAGTCACTGGCACTGGTAGGTTTTAGAGACAGAAGCTATTGTTAGTACCCAAAAAATAGGAATAGAGTATGGAAAGACTACTGACTTATTCACATGCTATAATCATTAGTGTATGGATGTGAATATATTTGTGTATATAGATTTAGATGTAGATGATATAGATATATAGATATATGCATAGTCTTGGTTCCAGGTAAAACAGTGAAATAAAAACTAATAGAAAAATTGGTCTGACATTATTCATAGGAGATGTTTATGCCTCTAGTGAGTCCATATCTATAAACCATGTGCTTATCACAGAATCATCAGAGCCCAGAATCCAAGGGTTTGTAATAGAGCTCAAGGACCATCCTATTCAGACTCTACCCAACTAAGAATTGTCTTTACAATATGCCCAAAAGAGATTATTCTGTCTCTGTTCTAAAAACCTTCACTGAGTGAGTACTTGTACCTTCACTAAAAGATGGACAGGGACATCATATGAACAAACAGATCATTTATTAAACACTATGTCCATTCCATTTTTGGACAATTTTAATTGTTGAGAAGTTCTTTCTTATATTGAGCTGAAATCTGCCTTCTTATAGCTTCCATCAACACTTCTCCCTATTCCTGCCTTCTGAAATTACACCAAATAAGTTTGAACTGTCTCCTACATTAGAGGCTTTCAAATATGTAAAGACAGCTGAAATTCCTCCTGCTAAGTCTTTGAAATATTCACTCAGTGCTGTTCAGTTGTTTAAGTCATGTCCAAATCTTCAAGACTCTATTTGGGGTTTTCCTGGCAAAGATACTGGAGTGGTTTCCCATTTACTTTTCCAATTCACTTTACAGATGGGAGAAGTGAGATAAACAGGATTAACCAGAGCCACATGTCTAGTAAGGATTGGTTCAGATTTGAACTCAGGAAGATGAATCTTCTTGACTCCAGGGTCTACACTCTATCCACCTCACCAGCTAGGTGCTCATTCACTTAGTAATGTGAATAAATTTAGACTGATATTATTTACATGCAACTAGGAAATAAGATATATAGGCACTGGGATAGAGAGATCCATCTTGCTCTACCAGAAAGTTAGAGCGGTGATGGGGGAGGATATAGGAGAGAGCAGATTGGGGGAGGGGGTATACAATGGGTTGCTGTTTTGGGAGGTGGGTAGGGGAAAGAGACAGGGAGAAAATTTGTAACTCAAAATCTTGTGGAAATGAATGATGTAAACTAAAAATAAACAAAAGTTAATTAAAAAAAGAAAAAAAAATTTAGACAGACATCCACACCGTTTTGTCAAGTTCTCATTGTGACTAATGCCATGAATTGTAATTAACCAAGATATACCCACATGACCTGTAATTTCATCAATGTAGGTGGAGCCTGAGTGAAATGTCTGAATTCAGTGGGACCAGATTAGAATATAATTGGGAAATATTTAATAAAATAAATACAAATACAATTAATTTAGATAATGCTAATTTGTGGTTTTCTAAATCAATACACCATCCACAGGGATCTGTTTTTATTTGAATTTGATGCCACTGGTATAAGAACCATCACTGAGGAAATATTCTCTAATGATGCAGTTTGGCACTCATTGAAATACAGTTTCCTGAGACACTGAGGGGTTAAATCATTTGTCCAGGTTCATACAGCCATTATGAGTCAGATGCAATACTTACTTGGATTTAGGTCTTCCTGAATCTGAAACAAGCCCTGTTGCCTCCTAACTTGCCAATGTTACAGAGGAGCAGAACATATTAGTCTTAAAGATAATAAATTCTTTACACACACACAGACACACACACACACACACACACACACACACTTGTTGGGCAATAGTTTTTGCAGTAATCTACCTCAGGCTTCGATTTAATGTATTCTAATTACTGTTTATTAAATGGTGATGTCCCAACAGTCACAATACAACTGCTTGTTACGTCTTATTGATTTCAAATGAAAATCACCAATATTTATCAGTCTCTATCTGCTATGTTAATTTTAAAATCCAAATGTAATATGAGAGGATGATTTTAATAAAACTTGTCTGTAGTGAAATGAAAAGTGAAACAGCTGTGTTGATGAAATATTAATCCCCAAATGGAGGCACAAGAGCTAGGAGCTTGTGATCAACCACTAGGCTTTTTTTTTTACGGAAGAATAGTATCAGGCATACTAAGGAAGGGCTGGCTGCCAGCAGAACTTAAGGGAATTCCATTAAACTCCATTCTACTATCTCTTAGTCACCTCTGTAACAGGAACACAATGCATGAATGAATGAATAGATGAATGAATGACTTATTAAGCCCATACTTTTGTGCAAAGAATTGTGTTAATGCTGAAGATGCCAGTAGAAAAGTGAGACTGTCCCTGCTCTCGAAGATCTCATGTTTTAATGGAGCTTACTATATGATGGTATGAAAGCCTATTTCATAGATCCTAAATCTCACACAGAAGTTTGCCCAATGCTGGAATTCAATTTATTTGTAAAACACATACTAAATACTTAGTCCCTGCAAGGCATTTATGCTAGGTACTAGGGAAGAAATGGTTTCTGCCTTCAAGGGATTAAAAACAGTAGAGGGAAGATAAAACATGTTACTCAAACAACTATAATTCCCCCCCCCAAAAAAAAAAGATATAATAACCATGGCACAAATCTGAATTTAGAAGCAAAAATCCTTGGAAAGTTTTTCCCCCTCACTGGACATGAGTTTTTACATTCATGAAATGAAGAAGTTACAGTAGATTATTTCTAAGGGTCCTTCCAGTTGCCAATTCACGAGCCTGTCAGTGGAAAGCAGCATAAACTAAGTATGCCAACAAAGCCTTGGATGAGAAGTTTATGGCCACTGGAGGCAGGGGAGATGGCTTCATAAACAAGATGACGTTTGATCAGTCTGAAATCAACATGCTCAAGTCACTACAAATCTCACCTACTTCTCTGGTTTGGGGAATTCTGCACACTTAGAGACTTAAATGGATTTGTGACCTCGTTAATGTGGATAACTTCTCTCCAGCAATGCAGAGGGCAATTCTTCTGTGCTAGTCCATCTGGTAAACCTTTGTTTACATACTTCCTTTATAGAGATAAGAGTACATGAGTCTTTTTGGAAAGGAAAGAGTGTGTGTGTGTGTGTGTGTGTGTGTGTGTGTGTGTGTGTGCAGGGCAGGGAGGGGATCTTCTAGTACAGAATGCATTCTGGAATCAACTCTTTGACTCTAAAATAGCAGGACTAGTACTGCCACTTCAGCCTGCCTAAATCACATACCATGTTACCTTAGTTTCTGGTTGTTACTTTTGACTGGATCTGTCATTACAATGCTATCAGGAAGTCCCAGTGAGGAGACTCCCTCTTCCAATGAAGATCAGCAGCCATCTACAATATATGTATTGTCTTATAGCAAAGGCTCTCCCCTCCCCCTTTCTCTCTCTCTCTCTCTCTCTCTCTCTCTCTCTCTCTCTCTCTCTCTTTCTCTCTCGCTCTCGCTCTCTCTCTCTTTCTCTCTCTCTCTGCATGTGTACTGGTATGAGGAAACATTCTGGCAATCTATCATGGCCCTCCAAGAATAATGTTTTTGAAATATTTGATGGAAATGCTAAATTTCAGTTAAAAATAATGAAAATTAAGAATTATATTAACCTCCTCTAAGGTCACAAATTTCAAAATATATCCATGGACCACTTGGGGGTACATCGGCCCCAGGTTAAGAGCCTTCATCTTTTAGAATTCCCTGGGCTCACTAACAACAGGTTAGGTAATTTGCCCAAAGTCACAAGGCAGTCAATGTGAGTGAAAACAGCCAGATGTGGTGGATTGAGATGGTTTTTATCTCGTTTGTACCTAGTTGTTTTGTGTGTCGTCTCTTCCAATTAAACTGTGACCTCTTGAGGGCAGGGACAGGGCTTTGTTGTTGTTATTTTTCTGTGTTTGTTTGTTTGTTTGTTTTTTTACTTTTCCTTGTATCTCCAATGCTTAGCACAGTCCCTGACACATGCTAGTTACTTAATGAATGCCTGTTGACTTGACTTGAAAACACATCTTGATTGCCTTAGGAAGCAGGAAGAGAACTAATAATGCAAAAAATAAGGGACAGAGAGAAGTGACCACCCCATAGAGACTATAAATGAGGATGATCAACTTCAAATCCCTGATACACTGATTTTCCTCCGGGTCTCACCATGTTCAGTTTTTGTATGTATAAGTTAAAAATACCCATTTTCAAGCTTTTCAACAGAAGAGATTCCTATTGAGGACTGGGTTAGAGTAGTTGGACTCTCAAGTCCCTTCCTACTCAGAGATTCTTTGTGATTCCATGACCTTTACAGAGTTGCTGAGAACTTTCTAGCCTTTCATTGGAGTATTCATCCTCATTATAATCAGCAAAGCAATGGCTGGAATGCAAGCATGGATTATGGTGTCATTCTACATTTAGATGTTTGGGTAGAGTGATAGATATGGTTGGGTACTCCTATCCCCTCCCCCTTCTTGTTTACCTCTTAATCTTTCTTGAGTTGACTTAGCTGCGGGCTGTGTGTCTGGGAATTGGGAGGTAAGAGTGTCTTTTTCTCAAGGTGAACTCTCAATGTGTTAGATACCTTGTGAACTCTCAAAGTTTCCTGTTAGTTGCTTTGTTAGACAAAGGCTGCACTCACTTGTTTCTACTGTCCTCCTTTAAATCTCATGGCCTCCAGTCCCAGTCCCAGCTGAAATTTATGAAAAGAGGTTACTAGAGACTTCTTCTAAGGACAGAACTATCTATAACGATTATCTATCTACACACATATACATACACATATGTGTATTTGTGTGTGTGTATTAAAGTAGGCAAAGCCCAGCACAGATGTTACTCATTAAAATGAGCATGTAAGGAAAACCATGGGGAAAAATCTTCTTCTAGGCAACTAGTCACTAAAGCCTGTGGGACATGAGGAAGTTGTACTGAGAGAGACCTGGGAGCAAAAATGGGCCATGAGGACACAAGAATTGCCACTAAGAGAGTATAAAACCACTGCTATCCAAATGCCAGTTCCACAGAAAATAACTTTTTGCACCAAGGAGAGAAAGGCAGTGTGCAGAAATAAGAAAAGAAGATCCTGCATTTGGACGGAATCTTACTGACTGTGGGGTTGATAGATGAGAATGTCATCATCAATAGGCCCTGGAGATTGCTAGGTATGTGATCTCGAATGAAGGGTTCAGACTCATTCAATCAGCAAAGGCTGACTACCTGGCACAAAGTGCTAGTTACGTATTAAGGTAGGGCTAGGGACAGGAATAGGATAGAGTACCTGCTCTTGGAAAATACATAGCTTAGTGAAGGAAACAAAATGTATGCATTACAAAGCATAATAATCAAGTACCACACATTTATTAAGTTCCTACTTTGTGCTGGCCACCATGAAAGATCTAGGGGATACACAGAAATGAAGCCATTCCTGCTCAAGAGCTTGCAGTCCAAAGGAGGAGGTTACAAATACACGTATAAGTAGATGCAGAATAAATATATACTAAAGAAATACAAGAGAATTAAATGCCAACTAGTTAGGACTGCCCCTCCCTTGTACCATCCCTATCCTCTCAAATGGAATTAGAAAAGTATTGTCATTGTGTAAATGTCATTTTAAAGTTTCTTGTAAAAGGTGGTGCTTGAACTGAATTTTGAAGGACATGAGGAATTCTACGAAGTAAAGAACAAGATGGAATGCATTCTAGTCATGAGAATCACCTGCTTGTAGAATTCTAGAGCTCAGAAGAGCTTTGAGATCTCCTAATCTCCCCATTATATTGATGAAGAAGCTGAGGTCCAAAGAAAGGAAATGATTTTCCCAGTGTCACAGAACTAGAATCAGTCTCCTAGTTCCCAGTAACATTGTCCTTATACCATGTTTTTTATAACTTTAGTGTCAAGGTGAAAAGTTATGGATATTGTCACATATTAATAAACTTTTAGAGGTAATGTTATGACACTAGAGTTTGCTGTTCGTTGCCTACCATTACCACCCAGTGCAAGCTCTATCTTGCCAGTATCTTCCCTTCCAGGGAGATACAGGGAGAGAGACAGAGGGGGAGAGAGAGGATGGAAATGAGACAGAGACAGAGAGACAGAAAAAGAGAGACAGAGAAATAGAGAGGCTCACACACACACACACACACACACACACACACACACACAGAGTTTATTAATCACTATACGCCAGGCACTTCACTAAGAATTGGTAATACAAATACAAGGAAAAGAAAGAGTCCCTGCCCTCAAGGAATGTACATTCTAATGGGAAAGATAGCATACACACACACACACACACACACACACACACACACACACAAAGCCACACACTCCTCAAAGAGGGAAAAGAGGGGAGACAGGAGAGAAAGTACCCATGACAGGAGGGAGCAAAGGCTGAAAAGTCCAGAGAATCAAGAGCAACAAGGGAAGACAAGACAAGAAAAGTTCCCTGCATTCCCAATCAGTCATTTCCACTTTGAGCACTGAGGAGGGACATCAGTCTCCCAGGTAATTCCCTTGTGATTGCAGTCTTAGCCTCTTTTTTTTTTAATCTCCAGGCATCAGCAATATCAAACCCAGCCAGCTGTTAGAATGCAAGAAAATGCTACAGTGTGAGGAATTTAGGGAAGCAAATTAATGGAATATGGCTCTTTCTTGTGTTCCTCCACTTTGAAATACATCCATTTGAAAGGTTTATTGCTTTGGCTTCAGAACTGACCTCTTCTTGCCAAGATGCTTTATGCATATACATACATACATACACATACATACATACATATATATACATATATATACATACACACATATATAAATGTATGTATATATTATAATATACATATAAAGATGTATAGATGTATATGTATGTGTATGCATGAGTATATATATATATACATATACATATATAAATATATATATATATATATATATATATACATATATATTTCAAAGATCTGATGGGCAGCATGGTGTAGGAGATAGAAAGTCATTATCTGAGATGGAAACCTCAAGTCCCAACTTTGACACATACTAGCTGTGTGATCCTGGGCAAATTTCTTAACTTCCCAGTGTCTGCCAATAACTATAAGCAATCATAAGACTAAGAACTGTAGCATTCTTGCCAATCCACATCAGTAGATGAAGTGCCCTTATTAGGAACTACCTACAACAAGGAATAATAAAAGGTTTAGTTCCACCATCCTGTTTCCCCCCACCAAAAAAAGCTAAGATTCAGAGATCAACTTTTGAAACTGACATTGATAGGTTTTAAAATGTGTTTAACATACATTGTGTCATGATCATCAGGTCAATATTATTACCTGCATTTTATCAAAATGGAACTTGAGGGATAAATGGGCTTACTCATTGTTATACCACCAGGAAAATTCAGGGATAGGATCAGATGGCAGGTCCTTCCTGCCTAGAATTCCGTCAATCTTCCCATTTCACACAATGACAATAATTATTTTTCATTACTATACTGCTAACACATTTTCACTAATACCTTAGTGTGAATTGGTTTATCACATTTTCTTCCAGGACAGGAAGAAAAGGACAAAACCCACTGCTTGTGTGGAGGGGTTTGAGAGACCCTGAAAGGAAGGATAATCAGAAGAAAAGAAATGGAAGATAAGAAGTATAGATGTCAAGCTTTACAGATCTCAGTATCTTCTTAGAGCTGTTGCTTACCAGAGGATAAAACGAAAGGGAATAAAAAGAAGAAAACAAAACATCTTTGCTTCCTCAGGAATGATATAGATTCAACATAAAGACCTGACTGTATAAATCCTAAAATAATGGAAGTAGATCCTGAGGCAGATGATGCTAGCACCTTCCCTACAGACCTTGAATGTAAGGAGAGCAGGCTATCATTCTGATATAATCTGAACTTAATTGTGCCCAGAGACAGAGGAATAAACCCACTGACCCAAAGTCCCTTCCAATCCTATGATTTTGTTATTTTGGTCTTTTCTGTTTATATGGGGAAAAGGAATACAATCAAATTGCTTTCACGTGATTCAAGAAACTGAAAATCCTGAAAAATGCTTAGTAAATAATATAAGTTGGCACCAACAAGTTATAGTGTCTGATTGTATTCTAACACAAATGTAGCCAAATAGGAAATGTCCAAATCCCTCATAGGAGTGAAAAGTGAGGAAATATCAGGAGGAATCTTTTTACCCATAAGATTAAGGACTATCCTTTTTCTCCTTTATATAATCATAGGAATTAGAGGTGGAAGGACCCTTATAAGACATCTAACCCATGTCTCTGAATTTATAGATGAAGAAACTAAGACCCAGAGAGATCAAGAGATTTTTCCAAGATCACATAGGTACAATGTGAATCCAGATGTGAAATTCAGTGTCCTTTCCACTACACTATGCCTTAGGTATGCTAACTCTCCTCCTTCATTGCTGATTGTCAGAAATTGGTAGGCTGTTAGACTATATTACTTCTACAAGTATCTGGATATAATGGACACTTTAATGGCATCAACACATGGAGATGTGGCATAAAGGCTTCCTAATGGTTAGACCTGCCTTACAGAAACCTGATGGTAACTTATTCATTCAACAACAGCCTTTCAGACTCAGAAATCATAGCAGTTTCTGTCATCATCAAGCTAAACAGAATCATATTTCAGTTTTTCCAAATTATATATCAAAAGGCCTAAAAAAGCCATTAATACCTTTCTTCTGCTCTTATCCCTCCATTCATCTTGCAGTATCCACTTACCTAAAGTCTCACTCCACTTTAGAAGCTTAATTAATAGAGAGAAAGAGGTTCCTTATTCATACATAACTGGGGGAGCATGCGATCTATCAGGGCTGCAATCTGTATGAGTCATAAAACAGGTTTGATTTTGACTTACGGTTGTTTGCAGAAAGAATTCTGGGGAGTGGAATGGCACAGACTTGGCAGTTTAAAAATAGATACCCAGATTTGTGTCCAGTGTTAGCTATCCCCATGGGACAGTCTCCAGCACTTTCTCCAAATGAGCAGCTGTACGTTGCTTTCAGAAGATTTGGTGAAGGACGATAGGGCAGGCGTACAGCAGCATTTAACCTATTTCAGGCAGTGGTATCCTAAGACCGGGGATGCTCAATCACTATGTAAACCCACTGTCCTTCTAGTAGCATCCTTCCTCCCCACATAATTCATTCTACTCCAACTGGGGGAAGAATATGAATATACAGGTTGCTTTTTTTGAATAAAGACAGGGTGATAAAACTGATCAGACAGTCAGTTAGTCAAAACAACTAGCCCAAGGGAAAGTGATTACACTTCCTGGTAAGCTTTCTTCAATGCCAAAGAATAAAAAAGACTTCTATATCCTTCACCCTCAACAAAGTCCTACTCTCAGGAAATATCCTGGGTTACCTGAGACTATGCTAATTGAATGAAATGTCTAGAAACTCCAGCCAAATGCAATGTCTTGGAATCTGGGGGAGAAAAGGCTGTCTGTCAATCTACCCTCTCTGAGAAAAGGCTTAGGTAATTTTTAACTTAGTACCTAGAACACCATAAGAACTTAATAAATACTTGTTCACTAACTATTCCAGGGGCTCATCATGAAAAGCTTGCAAACCAAGGAATGAATTTTTGTGATCACAACAAATCTCAATATAAATCTCCATATACATATACATAGCTACATACTTACAAACAGACACAAACACATGTACATATAATTTCCTTCACTATTTAAAACCTGTATTTTGTTTAGGTTTCTCTCTACACATTCCAGTGCTTAGCAGAATGCCTGTCATATAGTAGACACTAAATGCTTATTGATGATGATGCTGATGCGGTTTTTGTTTCCTTTTTTCTGTAACACCTGTCCCAAAGCCTATTGGTAAGGAATTCTCTCCATTGCCCAAGAGGAAGGCCCTGCCCTGTGTGAGGGGTAAGACAGAGCTTTCAAAGGGGAGATTTTCAGTTCTTCCAGCTAGGGTTCCTCTACAGGATTCTCCAAGCCAGAGAGCAACTTAGACTCCATTTCCATCTTTGAGAGAAATGGAAGAAGCCAACCCAACCTCAGAATCCAACATGAGAAGAATGAGCAGTGTCGAGATCATGTTTACTACTTACTACTCTAGAGACCTCAGGGAATTTTCACTTGGGCGAGATCCACCACCCTCCTTCTTGTTTCTCTTATCTCACTCCCAATGACAGAGCTCCTCTCTTATGCATACCTTCTCTGATTTCTGTTTTTCTATGACTCAGATAAATGTTTTGCTTGTTTGTTTTTGCTACTTGTTGGTGTGCTCATTATGGAACTGGTATCTGGTGTGGAAGGGATCAAGCTTTAGATATAGAGCTTGGGTTCTTCCCTTCCCGCCTCAAGATTACGAAACAATCAAATGTTATATGGAATCCAATCATATGCCCTAGACTAAAACTATTTAAGGGAGCAGAGAGAAAGACTTCTACTCTGATACCCACCTTTCTCTGAGAAGAGCAGGGTGGCAAGCCCCAGTCCTAACCTCCTGTTACCCCTCCTGGCAGGAATGCAAGTCTTCTGTGGAGAAAGGTGGGAGAAGAAGGGGCTAGAAATGGCTATTCTGCATCCCCTCTAGTATCACACAAGGACAGTGTCCTCACCAAATGTGAAGCCTCCCTAAACCCTATATTTAAGATAAATGCTATCTGGGTTTAGAAGACAGTAGAGGCAATTAGGATGTGAGGTAGCTAAGCCTCAAAGTCAAGAAGACCTGAGTTCAAATCCTGCCTCTTAGAAATACTCTTTGACTTTGGCTAAGTGACTTGTCAGTGCCCTAGTCTACTGTCTGAGATTATAATTTTCAGAGAAGATTCCATTAGATTGCTAAAACAGAGTTCCTCACTGTGAACTTTCTCTATACTGTGGAATCCAGCCTGAAAACAAAAACAAAACAAGACAAAACAAATAGCCTTTATCAAGCAGATTTGTCAATACTCTCAATCCACAGAAGCAAAGATGTAAAAGTGCTCTGAGGCTATGGCTGTCAGCCAGCAGAGAATAGAAGTGAGGCAATCAGAGGCAGAAATGGAGGACAAACATGAGGCACCATTTTGAAAAAATCACGTGTAATAATGACATTGACAAGCAAAACACTTTGAGAAAGCACCTTCTGTTATCTCATTTGTTGCTCAAAACATCCCTGGACTTAAGTTCCAAAGTTATCTCTGCTTACTGGCCAATGATTGATAGATAGCATTATAGATTTAGAGCTAGAAGGAGCTAGAGATCCATCTAGTCCAACCCTTTCATTTCAGAGACTGAGGAAACTTAAGCTTAGAAAGGTTCAGTGGCTTGGGAAGGGTCACAGCTAGTTAGGGTCAGAGGCAGGATCTGAGTCCAATTCTTCCCGACTCTTCAGTTAAGTACTCTATCCACTAGGACCCTCTGTGCAAGCTGTGTGTCTCTATTCTGAGTCTGAAAGAGGTGAAGTGACCAGCCCATGGTGAATTACTAAGTTTGGGAGGTGATAATCAAATCTTCAATACAGTCATTTTTTTTTTTCAGTCATACCAAACTCTTCAAGACCTCATTTGGAGTTTTCTTGGAAGAAGACAGTGGAATGGGTTACCGTTTCCTTCTCCAGTTCATTTTGCATATGAGGAAACTGAGGCAAGCTATCTTAAGTGACCTGCTCAGGGTCACACAACTAGTAAATGTCTGAGACCAGATTTGAACTGGGAAAGATGAGTCTTTCTGACTCCAGACCCAGCACTCTAAGCACTGAGCCACCTACTTATCTTTTAAGTTCTAAGTTTTGACAGCTGGAAGTTTCACCCAACTTAAAATAAACACAAAGTTTTTATAAAGAATTTAATAAATATCTAGGTAATGGCTGACATATTTAAAATGCCAACCAAATGGAAAATATGAAGAGGAAAAAAGCTGGCTTGGCCAAGCTTCTTGTCCCCTAATCCCAGGCCCTATAGCCCAATGAGCAGAGGTAGCATCTGTTCACTCTGTTGGAAACTACCACCATTGTTGCAGCTAATGCTACATCTCTCAGAATTCACCCCAGGGGCTTAATTGTAGGAGGGAAAGCAGCAGTAGGGACAGGGTAGGGAATATTTCCCAGCAGGTAGAACAGACTGCAAATAGATCCACCTACCTCCAGAGTGACATACAGTAAATGCTCATGTCTGATTCCAAGTAATGAAAAACAGAGCATGGAGAGAAACATTCATGAAAGAACTCTGTAGATACCAATCTGGAAGTCTAATAGAGAAACCTTATGGAAATAATTTTCTCTATTTCTTCTCTCTCTCTCTCTCTCTCTCTCTCTCTCTCTCTCTCTCTCTCTCTCTCTCTCTCTCTCCCCCTCTCCTCTCTCTCTCCTCTCTCTCCCTCCCTCCCTTTCTCTCTTTCTTCTTTTCCCTTCCTTTCTTTTTCCTTCTTTCCTTCCTTCCTTCTTTCTGTCTTTGCTTAATATATGGTTATTGACTGACTAGTGAATTCTGTCGCTTACATTATGCTATGCTAGGTATTTTGGAGGGATACAAAGAAGCAATGTCTCCTGCTCTCTAGGAACCTAAAATTGAGATGAAAAAAAATGAGACATGCACTCAAATAAGTATAATAATGCAAGGATATATATGTATGTGTGTGTATATGACCCTTAGGATATGTGTGTGTGTGTGTGTGTGTGTGTGTGTGTGTGTGTGTGTCCCACAGGCAAAGTCACAGGATGGGAGTGGGTGGGAGGGTAAAAAAACAAGATCTATATGAGAAAGGGGGAGTAGACTAACTGAACTGCTGAATCCAAGTATTTTTTGTACTGAGTAGAATTATAGATCTCAATATGGAAGGGACTTGAGGTAATATATCCAGTCCATGCCCCTGATTTTAGAGATAAGACAACTAAAGTACCTAGTTGTTAAATGACTGTCCCAAGGTCATACATTCATACAGTATTTAATCCCAGGTCTTCTGACTCAAGAGTTTGTGTTCTTTCTACTATATCACTGAATACCACCAGGAAAATCTGGGGGGAAAATACAGGATATCAGATATTGGAGGACTTTGAACCATATATCCTTCTTCTCCTACATCCATAGTCCAGTGCTTGGTGCATAGTGCATGATCAACAGAAATGCCTATATATTTATCACTCCTCCTCTCGCTCCATACAATCCAGCCAATAACTGTCTTCTTGCTGTTCTTCATAGACAGCATTCAATCTATTATCTCTTCACTTGTGCTCAGAGGACAGAAACTGTTCATTTTTCTCTTTGTATACGAATGCCTAACTTAATGCCTGGCATACAATAGGTATTTGAGCTGTTGTTGAGTCATATCTGACTCTCTGTAACCCCATTTTAGAGTTTTCTTGGCAAAGATACTGGAATGGTTCACCATTTCCTTCTCCAGCTCATTTTACAGATGAAGAAACTGAGGTAAATATGGTTAAGTGACTTGTCAAGGGTCACACAGCTAGTAGGTATCTGAGGCTGGATTTGAACTTAGATCTTCCTCATTCCAAGCCCAGCAATCTATCTACTGTGTCACCTAGCTGCCTCAGGCATTTAAGAAAGGGCTGTCATTTGACTGATTTGTTCTATCTATGCCCTATTTCCTGGAACACAATGCTTCATTTCCTTCTAGTGCCACCTTCTAAAGCAAGTATTTCCTGATGCTTCAAGATTTCTGGTACAACAAACAAACAAAAGACAGGTTGTGCATAGTTTGGAGAGCCACCCCCAGAATCAGAAAGACTTGGCTTCAGGTTGTACCTCTGACATAGTCATACATGCGTGACTCTACACAAACTCCTGGTGTCCCTACTCTGTGACTATAAGCTGAACAGCCATTTTACTGATCTGCAATGAGAAGGGAACTGTCGGCATTTGAGAAGTACCTATGTCAACTGCATCACACCTCCAATCCCTATCTCAATATTTTTAATATACTTTATATATACTGTGTGGTCACTTTCCCACTTCATGAGAAGGTAAGCCCCTTGATGGAAAAGACTTTCATTTTTGTCTTCTTAACCCCAGAATAATAACAGAATAAAGCATGGCACATACTAGGTATTAAATAAATGTTTGTTACTTTTTGATTAATTGAATGAACTGACAGATACTAATTATGACCTCTAGTGGTTGGTGCATGTTTTCTGAGCATCATCAGAACAGAAGTGAATTGTTCTACCTAGTTTTGGTATTGCATCCTAGGTAAGAAGGTCCTTTATAAATGATTTGTTGGTGACTCTAAGAATTTCATGCTTAGTTATTATTTCTGTTCTCCCCCATGTTTTCCTTATGTAGAGGAATAAGTTAAATATTATCTAATCAGTAGGCCAGTATTCCACAGACATTTGGAAATGAATGTTTGCTTGATAAAGAGCCTCATTGTTTTCTATGAGGAGGGGCTGAAGACTTTTATTACAAAACATCGGAGTTGCCAGAAGCCATGGAAGATTCGACAATGTTGGGGGCATAATCCCTAGAGCCTAGCCAAAAAGGAAAAATAACTTGATGTGAAGATGAAAGATATGGTGGAAAGGGGGAAGAATAAGGCAAAGCCAGGGACGGTGCCCCTACAATGATCATTCTCTAGTTCTTCTAGGGCCAACTGTAGGGCTCGAGGAGAGCTAGAATGACCATTATGAGTTTTGGTCTCCCTCGGAGGGATTTAATTGTAATCTAGCACTTGTCTGTTCTTCCTATCTATCTTGCCATCTTGCCTCATTTTTTCCTCTCCTCCCCTCCCCTCTCTCTTCTCTCCCCTCTTCCTTCTCCCTTTCCTCCCCTTCTTCCTCCTTCACTCTCCTTCTCTCTCCCTCCCCAAATCTCTTTTTCCCCCTCCTTCTCTATGTTCTTTCCTTTCCATTTCCCTCTTGTCTCCCCTCTTCCTTTATCTCTTTCTCTTTCCCTCTCTCTCCTTTCTCTCTACATCTCTACCTCTTTCCCTCCCTCTTCTGTATCTCCTTGCCTAAAGTCTATCTGTCTTTTTCTTCTTTTTTTTGGTCTTAGTTAAGGATGTTACCTAGAGGGTTTACTTGATTGCTAAGAGGATGGGCAGAGGAGAAAATGAAAGTAAGGACTAGAAGGAATGACTATGTCATTCTTATTATATCCTCAATCCCTGTTCCTCCAGGACTTGTCAGCTGTAAATGCCTCCGATGGCCATACTGGGACCCTTCTTATTAGGCCCACGATTTGACATCCAATTTAATTCCATAAATGTTTATTAAATTCCTGCTACATGCAAAATATTACACTATTACTTGGGATACAAATACAAAACATGAAACTGTCCTTGATCTCAAGGGGCTTACATTCTACTGGAGGTATAACAGATAGCAGAAAGTATGTACAGAGTAATAATGCCAAGCCATTTCAACAGGGAGAGGAGTGCTAATAATTGTGGCAGGTTAGGGGTAGGATCAGAAAATGAATTTTTTTAGAAAGTTGCAACTGAGCTGTGCTCTGAGGGAAGGTAGAAATTCTACCAAAGGGATTCAGAGATGAAGGCGTACATGCACAGTAACAGCAGCATTGTGCAATGATCAGCTATGACTGACTGCTCTTCTCAGCAATGCAATGATTTGAGACTATTCGAAAAGAGTAATGATGGAAAATGTTATACACACCCCGAGAAAGAACTATGGAGTCTGAATGCAGTCTAAGCAGCCTATTTTTCACTTTTTTGTTTTCTTTTCCCTTTCTCATTGTTTTTCCCTTTTGTTTTGATTCTTCTTTCACAACACGATTAATGTGGAAATATGATTAATGTGATGTACACGTATTACCTATATTACATTGTTTTCTGTCTTGAAGAAGGAAGAAGCGAGGGAGGGAGGAAAATTTGAAATTCAAGCACATACAAATGAATGTTGAAAACTATCTTTACATGTAATTGGAAAAAAAATTGAAAAAGAAAGGAGTACATGCTAGATAGGAAGAGCATTTGTGCAAAGGCATGGAAAAAACTAGCAAGTCAGTTGAACTGGAATATGTTTGCAGACAGAGAGATAAACCCAGAACGTAATAGTTAGAGTTTATAGACATCTTTCTCTCCTTTAGGTCTAGGACAGTACATAGCTTGGAGTCTCTCACTCTTACAGAATGTGTGATGGATGGTTTTTTTTCTCTCATTCCAATAAACTTATTTAACTACTAGAATCTAGTAACCTTGGAGTATAGGTGAAGTTAAAAGTTTCAAACGAATAGAAAAGTTGTAAGTCATCTGGTAGAAAATGTACACTCACATTTGGGTTCCAAACTGTCATTTTTACTTTCCTATAGGCTACAAAGTACTTTCAGCCCACAGTGGGGAACATTGTACTAATAGATAATGCCTGGAAAATTCATTTCCCAAAAGAATCAATTTCCTGCTCAGTTTTAAAGGAACTTAGGAAAACTTTGTTTGAGATTCAGAGAAGTGCCTAAGGATACAGTTCCCTTCCCTCACCAATGTACTTAACAGTAGGAAAACAAGAGAGTCTCTTTACAGCCTAGATCCAAGCTGTAGTTCACTCCACTTCCCCGTAAGGGGCAGTTTTTACACATTCTGAGAGATGTTTAGGACAACTTTGCAGACATGTAATATGGATTTTATGGGGGATAAGTAGGTGGACTTCTTGGGAAGGGGAATATTTTCCAAATCTTTGGGTTCCATTTTGAAGCCAGGAAAGAGGACTAAGGATTGCGGAGGTCTGGGGTGGAGGGGTGGGGGAGACAGTGTGTCAAAGATCAAATCATCTGAACATGACTTGATCTGGACTTACAAAGTGTCCAAGTGAAGTCATTTAGAATATTTAGAATATATCTTGTTTCAAGATTCTTGGAGAAATGTTTTTAAGTCCCTGTGGAGTTTCTGAAAAATGTTTGTTCTCCCACGCCCAAGGCAGCTGGCAAGCCTTGAAATAATAATAATAGGCACTGCAAAAAGGCTTTTTCACAGTTCTTTGAAGTTGATGGTATCATTGTTCCCATTTTACAGTTGAGGTCACTGAGGTTTAGCAATGTTAAGTGGCTTGTCCAGGCTCAGACAGTCAGTAAGCATTGGGTTAGGTTCTCCTCACTTAAAGTGCAGTGTGTTCCCCCTGTATCAGCAATGCAGTATTCACAATGCCTGCAGTTACTATAAATATGCTGATATGGTTATTAATCACAAAATGTAACAGGCTCTCAAGAAATATAGCTAGAGCATTCATTTAAATACCAGAAAACTGAGTCCCAAAACCAGAAATTCAAAGCCAATACAGTAGTTATGAAGTTGGCACATGTAGTTAAAGTAGTAAACACCCACATTCTCAAGCCTTCAGAACAGGACAGGCTACCTCAGGCAAAGATCCTCCTTTCCTCACCATGCAATTGCTCAGCGTCCAAGCAGCTTGCTCCCAGCAGCTCTGCCCACCCACCCCCCAACAGTTCCCACCCCAGGCAGTCCTCTGCAGGAGTCCTTAGCAGAGATTCTGGCTGGCTCAAAGGAAAAGGAATTTGTACTGCAATTGTAGCCACTGCCTCTGCCGCTGCTTCCAGTCAGCACCACACAGAGACTAGCTAGGTTCCCGTGTTCTCTTGCTCCACCCCTTCCTGCTAAGTCAGCAATTCCAAGGGGCATGGAAGATCTTCAAATCCCAGTATCTTTACACCCCCACCCCCTTTTACTCTACTTAACATTAAAAACTCCACCTTAGTTCCAAGGGTATATGGGAGCTAGCCCAACACAGGCTCATGAGAGTCAATTGTTAAATTCTGAATGTGAGTATTTATTGCTTAAAATATGTGAAAATACTGCAAATAAGGTCTTGAATTATTTTTAATTGACTAAACTTAAGAAAGGAATGGAAAAATATTAATAATGCAGACTAAACTTCAAAATGTCTCCCAAGTATATTTTCTCCCTCAGAGAGCTGGTGGTTAAACTATTTATAGCATACCCCTGGCCTTCACATATGATTTACTCTAACTCTCTCATTTTATATTTGAGGAAATTATTGCCTACATAGGTGAAATTACTTTGATGGAAGTCTCACAGCTTATTAGTTATTGAATGAGAACTAGAGTTGAGGTCTTTCAAGTTTTCATTCAATGTTCTGGCCACCATATTCAGCTGTCATGCTTGGCAAGACAAACACACACAAGGAGAACCTCTTGTTCTATATTTTGAACCATTTAAAAAGTGTCATCCTCTGATCAACTGGGAAAGACTTAGCCACTTTGATCAAGATGATGATACAAAACAATTCTAAGGAATCCATGAGGAAAACTGTAATCGACCTTCAGAAAGAGAACTGATGAACTCTGAACATAAATTGAAGCTTGCTTTAAAAACAAAAAAAAAAGTTTTCTTTATGTTTCTTGTTGTATGTGTGTATGTGTTTTCTTTTGCAATATGGTTAATATGAAAATATGTTTTATGTAAATTCATATGTATAACTGCTATTATATTGCTTGCTTTTTCAGGAGATGAGGGGAAAAAAGGATAGAGGAAGAGGATTCAGAGCTATTTTTAAAATAAATATCAAAAATATTTTGCATGTAATCGGGAAATATTCAATAACACACATATATATACCTATATATGTGTATATTTACATGCATGTGTGTATGGATGTGTGTGTGTTTAAAAGAAATGATGAGGGAGGTAGTTTCAGAAAAACCTGGGAAGACCTATATAAATTGATAAGGAGTGAAGTCAGCAGAACCAAGAGATCACTGTACATACTAATAGCAATATTGTAATGATGATCAACCGTGAAAGACTTTGCTACTCTGATCAATACAATGTTCCAAGGCAATTGCAGAGGTCTCATGATGAAAAAAAAATACTGTGCACTTGCAGAGAAAGAACTTATAAACTTTGAGTACAAAATGAAGTATAATTTTCTACTTTCAAAAGAAGAAAAAAATGCCATCCTTGGACTCTGTCTTAGATTGTAGCAATAAAACATATGTTACATGAGATGTTCAACATTGTCCTTCATAAGATGAAGCTGAAAGGATTAAACATGGATTCCGAAGGTCACTACCATGCTCTTAATTGTACTGTCTTACTGTAGGATCTCAATGGTGAAAGGGACTTTAAAAGCCATCTTGTGTAACTCTTGAAGTATGAATTGTATCTACAACATCCTCAAAAATGGCCACTGAGGCTTTGCCTGAAAACTCACAGTGATGAGCTTATTGTGATGGCCAATTCCATGTTATTATTTTAACATCTCTTATTAGGAAGTTATACTTTATCATGAATTGGAAACTATAATCCTTGTTACTCTTACCCACTGGGGCCAAACAGAAAAAGTCTGAAGCTTTTTCTACTTAATAACCCATTATATATTAGACAATAGTGATCATATATCCTTATTCTTCTCTTTCCTAAGCATCCCCAATTCCTTCTGCTGATCTTCATATAGAAAACTTTCATTAAATTTTCATTTTTAAGAACTGGTAACAAAATTTGCCATTTTGACATAGAGAAAGCACTTTGTATAAAACTCTCATATGTAGATATGTTTCCAGAGAACAAAACTGTTTAGGAGTCATTAGTTATAATTAATTTACCAGGAGCATAGATTTACAGTTTAAAAGAACCGGAGTGATTATCTAGTATTAACTAAGTCTTTTGAGGGAGAATTTGTTGATACTTTGTTGACTCTTATTTCTGGTTAGATACTGCCATAAAACATACTCTTGTAAAAGAGAAGATGATCATAACATATTTCCCCCCATTGGCAGTTGCAAACTCATCACTAAAAACAACAACAACAAAAACATAGAGGGGTTGGAATAAACATTTATCCGACACTTATTGTATACTAGGCTCTGTCCTAAGTGCATTACCAGTATTATCTCATTCAGATTTCACAATAACCCAATGAAGTAGGAGCAATTATCATCCCCATTTTACTGAATGAGGAAACAGATCCAGACAAAGGTAAAGTGACTTCTCCAGGGTCACATAGCTAGTAAGTGTCTGAGGTCAAATTTGAACTCAGGTTTTCCTGGCTCCAGGTCCAGTGTTCTATTCATTATCCTACCAAGATACCTCTTTAAAAACAAACAAAAAGCAACAATAAAAAACACTAGATAAGACAATTCTTCCAATCCTAATCTAGCAAATATCAAAGACTTTAGTTTTCCTGATTCACCAGTTAATTGATGACAGTATTAAGTCTTTAGCTTGTACAGAGTGTTCCCACACTCATTAGTTTCTCATCAGTATTTGTTCAGTCATCTCTATACAATTCAATGATACCAGTCTGTCTCAGTGTTAATCTATCTTGGAACACAAGTTCCCAGAGGGCAGGTGCTCTGTCTCTATTTAAGGTTTCTGTCACTCAGCGTGGAGCATAGTATTCTGGTAAGCACTTAAGTATCTTCTAAAAATAATGTATAATTGTGCTTCATTTATAGCTATAGGTCAGGAGTTTCATCATCTAGAAAATCATCATTAAAAAGATTTGGGAACAATATTGTTAATTCCAGCTGAACCTGATGTAATTTGAAACGGATGAAACCAAAACTACATAAGGCTGGCCCTAGTTATACTTGACTATTTACTTTAGGGCTTCCTTCTAATTGTAAGGAATTAAAGTGCCCACATTTAACAAACCCAAATCTAGAATTTACAATAATGGATTCCCTTTGTCTTCTAAAGAGGAATCAGCAAGAGATTTAGAATGTATCACTTATTTAACCGAGCTATTGACACGGGGGCAAAGGGCTTTTAGTGGGTTATTTATCCTTTTACACATATTTTATTCATTAGAGGGAATAGAAAACTCCCACCTGAAAAAAATAACTCTCTCAAAGCAGGTCAGCACCTTCTCTGCAACTTACTGGGAGGTGCCTAGAGAATTAAGGAGTTAAGTGATTTGCCCAAGGTCACAAAGCCACCTTAGAGGTAAGGCACGCATGTAAGACATGGATTCAAGTACAATTTTCCATCAACAATGTTCCACTGCTTCTCATTCATTATATCTATAAAGCTGTCCAGGAGGAAATAGATGGGGAAGTGAAAGTTTCGTTCCCCTCTCTATTTGTCAATGGAAAGTCACCTCTCCTCCTGAGTATTGCTTGGCTCTCCTTTCCTCATGACTAAAATGTGCCAACTATAAAGCATTATGAAAAAATAATGAAAAATTGCAGGACACATCGGGCAAGGATGTGTACCCTTTCAGGCCTGGAAATCAAGACTCTTCTAGCTAATTAGCATGGTTAATTAATATATCACTCCATTTATTTCAAAACTCATTATGCTCACAAAAGGCCTGTTGGCCCAACAGAGGAAGAATGAAAATAAATGACTAGGGAAATATCACTCATAAAAACATCATTTGCTGATTGAAAAACTAATGCAAGGATTATCTAAATCCCCAATGACTTTTCTATCACCTGAGGCCTCACTTCACATATACTGTACTGTGCCTTGGCAAAAATCCTCTAAATTTCTGTTTTTTAATTAATAATAGCTACACTATTGTTAAGAGGCTAGAGCTGAACCCTTAGACAGAATTTTTAAGTACAAGAAATAAGCTAAACCTGTGATACCTGCTTTAATTTTAGTTTTATCCAATAATAATGCTTGTGTATGGAAAAGAAATGGAACCTCAACCAATTTCCTTTAAAAAAATCAGTTATGCTATTCCAAGTAGAAAGTGATGACGGGAATTTGAATCAGGAGAACTAGGAGCAAATTTAGGTTCTAACACTTACCTATCTTTTTGACAAGACATTTCACCTTTTGAGGCCTTAGTTTCCTTATAGGTAAAATGAGTGTGTAGGATTATTTGAACTCTAGTGTCCTTTTTGTCTCTAAATTGTATAATCCTATGAAATGTTGGTTCTTCATTTGTAAAAATGATCAGGAGAAGGAAATGGCAAGCCATTCCATTATCTTTGCCTAGAAAACCCCAAAAAGGTGTCACAAAAAGCTGGATGTGACTGAAATGACTGAACAGCAACAATGAAATGATTCTGTACTACTGATAGGCATTAACTTTTCCCAATAAGTGAAAAGTAAATGAATTTTCCTTTTTTGCAAGAGCGTGGTAGGTCAGTCATTAGAAGAAATTAGTTTCAAGTCACTAGACCATAGTAGCAAGGGGAGTCGGAGATTCTCTTCTCTGTGTACTTTGAAGACAAAGGTAGAGGACTATTTCCCTGACATTCTCTCATGATTGTAAACTGAAGCATAGACTGGTTGACTTCAGGAGATCCCTTAAGGGTCAGAAATTACCCAATTCTAAGACTGAGTTGGCTGTTACAAAGGATTAAGCAGGGGACCTGTATTCAGGAAAAACAAGTTCAAATTTTACCCCTTAACCTCTGTCTCTGTTTTTCATTTGTAAAATGGGGATAATAATAGCGCCTCCTTCCTAGGGTTGTCGTGAGAATAAAATGAGAATATACAGTGTTTTGTAAACCTTGAAATGCTATATGAATGTTAGCTGTTACTATTATTTTGTACAACGTTTTCTTAGGATATGACAAAATAAACATTTTAAACGTGTCCTCAGATTTTAAATTTGCCTTCTTTCCCAAGTAATTCAAGCAGAGTTTCTGAATCATTTGCCTTTAACTTTCTCATGCAACAAACACTATGTATCATTGCAGAAAGTTCCTGAGCATCCAGAAGCCCTTGGTGGATTCTCAGGCACCCAGAGCTTCAAGTAAGTTACCAACACGCTAGGTAAGTTCTCTTCCGTGTCAACACTTCTTCCAGGATAAGTTGCGTGCTCTCTTGCTTTGTGGAGCACACACTCACAAGCTTGTCATTATTTGAGACACTTGCTACTTAAATGTGCTCCTTTATGCCATCAAACACACTGCCACTAAGTAGTTACATACAACAATACTGTCACTTCCCTATACCAAAGAGGAAAATACATCTTCTCTCTTCATTAAAGAGATAGAGATAGGAATAAAAATAGGTAAGTATGTTTTCCATGTAATAAAATTTTCCATTATTTTTCATACTACCTTGAAGAAATCTGTATCTCCCATCAAAACTAAGAAAGGAAGCCAGAGAGGTAGAAAAAATATTTCCTCACATAACCTTTAAACCAGTCCATAAAAAGCTTCTCAAATATTGAACTCCCAGTGCAGAGCAGAAAATGGCTTACTGACCTTCATTAGTACTAAAGATTTTTTTAACTGCAGTGGGACTTAACCTATGGGCCATTCCTCAGTACTGCTAATGATGACCTCCATAGGGATCCACCATATTAAGTAAAACACCTGGTATTACTCAGTTTATAAAAGTCCTTCCCAATCGCACCTCACTCCCAAAAAAATACTACCACCAAACAAAAAACAAACAAAAAATAGTCTTGCTCTACTTATTTGGATAATGAAATGGTAGTCATATAAAATTTTAAGAGGAAATTATATGATTCCTCTCCCTTTATCACTTGAGAATAGACCCATGCTCACACTAAAGGCGGGAAAGCTATGTTTTTAATGGTAGTGAAAATGTTATGTCAATCAACAAGTGATTATAGCCTTACTGTGAGTCCAGTACCATGTAAGGTACTGTGGCGGTTGGGGTACAAGAGAAGACAAATGTCATCAGGAAGATAAAACTAAGAGAATCAAATAAAGTGCAATAAACAATAGTATATACGAAGTCCAGAATCAGAGAATAAAAAGATCACTAAGGGTGGAGAGGTCAGAGAATGTGTCTTGGACATGGCATTTCAGCATTAGTTATTCTCAGGACAGAGCAGAGCAGTCAGCAAGATAGGACTCTAGAATTAGCACAATGATAGACTATGTCAATTCCAACTGTGGTGAAATCAACCAAGTAGCATCAAATTCTCCTTTAAAGGACTTATCCTCCCAAGAGCTCAGTTTCCTGACTTGTAAAATGAGGACTTAGTACTAGATAATCACTTGGGTTCCTTTAAACTGTAAATCTGTTAAAATAATTATAACTAATGACTCCTAAACTGTATTCTTCTCTGGATTTATGAGAATTATTTGAAGTGTTTTCTGCATGTCAAAAAGGCATTTTTATTGAAGGTGATACTTGTGTTTTGAGAAAAGGGAGGTACAGATTTCAGAATCTGGACCAACTTCTTCCTAGGCTCTAGTTCCTCAAGTAGAGTAGTGTGTAGACTGTTGTGGCTACATCAAATGTGTATTGATAAAAATGATCCCATGAGTATGGGATATGGACATGAGCCGCACCACAGACCCAGGGCGGTGGTTATTTGCTTAAATGTACAGGACTGATGGTAGAAGGGCAAGATATGTGACCAAAGTCAGTATAAACAGAACTCTAATTAGGACAAGGTGACTAGGACTTTGCCTGTATGCACTGAAATTTAAAGGGTGCTAATAATACTTTGATTCCTTCAGTAGGGAAGTGGAATTTAATTTGGCAACTAGTTAACCAGAAGGATTAGTTAAAACAGAAAGTAAAAATATGGCATGTTTGATCCTCCTGGTGTCCATATCCCAGGTAAATTAGTGATTTCCTCCCTAGCCCTCTACCTTGTTCTATCAGCATCAACTTCATGGTGTTCTAGGGTCTAAGTCCATGTAGCCTTTCTTGAGGGCTTTTTCTCAATAGTCCTTAGGTTAAAATGTCTGAGTTCTTTCCCTTATTTCTCTTCTCACTGGGTAAAATGAATTAATAATTATAACAAGATTATAATGATTAGTAATAAAAATATTAATAATACTGTACAGAGCCTATAAAGTGCCAGGCAATATCACTAAACTTTTTACGTTATCTCATTTGATCCTCACCACAGCCCTAGGAGGTAGGTGCTGTTATTATTCCTATTTTGCAGATGAGAAAATCAAGGCAAACAGAGAGAGGTAAAGTGACTTTCCCAGCTAATAAGTATCTGGTGTCAAATTTGACTTCAAGTCTTCCCAACCCCAAGTCCAGGTCTCTATCCGTTGTGGAAATTAGCAGAATTTTTCATAAAGAGTTGGGCAGTAGGCATTTTTTTTTTCATGATGCTTGCCTTAGGTTCATTTTATGGTACTTGCCCTGGGCAATAGACTTGCTTTCTAGAACTTTGATTACAAAAGAAAAAGAGATGAGAATCATTCAGAGGACTTGAAACACTCAAACCCCACAATAAGCAAGAAGTATAACTTCTATGGTGCTTAAAGTTATCCAATGATGCCCATACTTGCTTCAAGCCATTGATTTTGAGATGATAAACATAGCAAGTTCTACCACACACTCAGGGAAAAAGTATCTCCATTGCTTAACAGGCCATACCATTGGAAACAACTAGAGATATCCCATGCTTCATTTGTTTCCTCATATCCCACTTAAGGGCAACTCCTTTGCACCCTGCCAAACTTTTGTCTATCTGGTCAATTTCATGTCCTTCTAAAATATGGTACATCCCTTGGAGAAAATCCAAACTGTCCAAAATTGAAATTTCTTGTTTACTGCAGGGTCAAAGAACAGCTTCCAAGAAACTGTAATGTTTGCCAGCAATAACTCCTGTCAGTGGAGCTGGAAAGAGTTTAGTTTTTTCCCCCTTGATGAAGCTATTTATTTTATGAATTAGGCAACACTAATATGGCATTTAAAATAATTAGGGGCCCCCCTTCTCCCTTTTCTCATTAATACCTTCTTTCCAAAGGTTATGGTGCCAAGTTGGTCTTGGTGATTTTTTTGTTATCTCAGTATGTTACCTAATGGCAGGTTTAGATCTTCAGAGCAACTCATTTAAATCTGTGAAAACTGAGACAAGTCTGAAAGCCAAAAAAGGCACAGGGAAAATCTTTTATTTTTCCTCCATTACACAGACTCCATGTTATGATATAATTCACACTGCTATAGAGTAGGAAGGATTCTTTCTAGTATGACTTCTAGAATGCAGAATAGATTCATGTATTTGGCATTACATTATAGAATCATGAAGCCTTAGAGCTGGAAGGGACCTTAATAATAATAATCAAACCCAACAACCTTACATTACAAAAGGGGAAGCTGTGGATCAGAGAGCTGAAGTGATCCGCAGAAGGTTGTATAGATGAATATTGGCAACAATGGAGCTAGTTCTGGGCCTCTAAATAATAAGAAGAGGCCAGCTTTCTCTTATGATGCCATCTCTCCATAAAGATCCTATGAAAGTAGAAACTGTCCATCTGTCATGGGGATAGGGGAGCAATATTTTATTTTTAATGTTATGATTATTTAATCCTTCGATTTTGCTAATTGTTCCTTAGGCATGTTTTAATGAGCTCCCTCTCTCAAAAGCCAATTGGTGTAGTGAGATCCCTTTTCCATAGGGCATATTATTCAAGGTCTAAAATAGTACCACTCCTCAGATTCTGCTGCTAACATAGATGTTGGATAATGGACTTCATTTACCTCAAAGGAAGAAGGAATCTAATTCATGGAGTGCTCTTTACAGAGTTAGAAAGAGTGTAAGGAAGAGAAATTCCAAACCCTTACCTGATAAATCTCCAAGTATCTACATAACAATGTCCATTTCAAGTTTTCTTTGTGCTTTGCTGGGATTCTCAACTGTTCTATTCAATGACTTCAATGTCAGCCATCTCCCTCCCACCCCCAATTCCCACAATTCCTACCCTTTACCTTTAAACATGAGTTTCTGAGCACACACTCTTATCTCTGTCCATCACTCTGTCTGTCTCTCTCTCTTTCTGTCTCTGTCTCTGTCTCTGTCTCTCTCTCTCTCTCTCTCTCTCTCACACACACACACACACACACACACACACACACACACACACACACACACACACACACACACACACATACATTTTCACACATGCTCAAGTGTTGACAACCACAATCTTTACTCCATAGGATCTCAGGCTTTTTGAAAATATAATGTACTTTCTTGCCCATTCTCCCCGCCCCCCCACTCCATACCAAACACATAAAGAAAAATGGAGCCTCCTTATCCAATCAAACCAAATATTTATTTTATTGTTGAGGGAACTGGATTTAGATGGCTTGTCCAAAGTCTCAAAATTAGTTAGCAGCATTTGTGTAGCTAGAATCTTGTTCTCTCAACAACTTGTCCAGTGCTCTTTCTATGATTAATATAGGGAAGGAGTACTGAGAAAGCCCTTTGACCACTAAATGATGAACAAATGCTAAATGAACTGTTTACAGTTGGGAAATAGATTAAATGATCATTATTATTCACAATAATTATGGACAATAACAATAACAACAACCATGTCAGCTGCGCTCTAGGTGCTAAATAGCACACAGAATTAGATAATTGTGCTTAGACTTTTTCCACTGATAAAGCACTGCACAAAACACAAGAATCTACCCATTACTGCTTATTGTAATTAAATACCAAAAAATTCTACCCAAAAGTATTGAGGGAAAATGGAGTTGCTCTGGATCAACACCAACAAAGAAAATGCTATTAATGAATCATCCTTATACTTGCAGGGTTTCTTCTGATTGTACCTTATCTGCCTTTTCACTCATATACGTATCTCACTCTGGGAGGAGCTTATGAAGCTGGAACCAAGAAACTTACTGACTGAATTATTCCCTTGTGTCTTCCTAAATTATCTCTCAGGAGAAGCCCCTACTGTCAGTCAGGCATTTTGCTAAGTTCAGGGAATATTAAGAAAAGTCCAAAAAAAAAAAAGTTCCTGGTCTCAAGGTAAATTGGAGATAATCAACAGAGGGAAGGCACTAGCATCAAGAGGAACCTGGAAAGATTTCTTGTATTTACCATAAATTTACTTGGGAACTCCTAGTAAGAATTCCTCCTTAACTAACATGTATGGTTTAGGTCCTTGACTGCAGCCTTTTAACTGAGTCCAAGTCTTACAAAACAAATCCTTTCATTAAGGGGATTTCTTCTGTGAAGTTTGGATTCAGTCAAAGGGCCACACTGGAGGACCTAGAGAGCCCCATATTGCCTTGAGGCTCCAGGTTTCCCACTTCTGGTCTATAGAGCATGTTCCTAGTATTTGGAAGTGATGGGTTACAATATCTTACTTGAATCTATTCGATTTTAATAGCACAATTTCCATGGAAGCCATTGATGACTTATTTTATTCTGTCCGTGGTGCTACTTTGTAGGTTCATATGATCATTTATGTGAAGCAACAAGACAGCACTAAGGTTGGGGAAGGGGCATTTTTCTACATGGCTTTGAATAGTTTAGCTGTCACACTCAAAATAGAATTTGAGCACCAATTTATAGTTCTTCTTGGTAAAGTCAAAAATTTGGGGTTTAAAGTCAGAGAACTTCCATTCAGATTCTAAATCTGCCCATATTATCTTTGTGACCTTGAGAAAATCATATAAGCTTTATGGGCCTTAATTTCTTAATCTATAAAAAAAGATAGAGTTGTGTTAGATCAGGGATTCCTAATATTTTTATATGATGGACCCCTTTCAGAGTCTGGTGAAGTCTATGGACCCCTGTCAGAGTAATATTTCTTAAACCATAAGATGAAATACACAGGATTAAAAGGAAACCAAATACAATGAAACAAAAATGTATTTTTTTTTCCATTCAAGTTCATAGCTTCTACCCTTACCCTTGGGTCCAACTCTATGATCCTACCCAAAATTTTAATAGGTAGGCATGAATGCCATGAAGGGAGATGACTAGGTTATCTTCCTTGGATTAGCCACCAGGAGACTCCTTTTATATTCCAGACCATCGACCTTTGCTGGATAGCACTATAACAACTGACATTTTCATTCTTCCCTCAAAAGAGAAATGCAATGAATTCTATGTGGGAAGAGACAGTCTTTATTTCCAATAATGTTTAATGGAAGATGAATACTCCACTTAGTTTCCCAAGGCTTCTGATTATAGTCCCAAGAGTGTTTAACATGCAACAATCTTGGGCAACGATGGCTAAAAGGCAGCTGTTAAAGCCCCTCTACTATCTCCTCTCTTGCTCTTTCCAAGAGAGAAAAATAGAGCCCTCATCTATAAAAAGCAGCAAGGCAATTCATGGTCATTTCCAGGAAGTGAAGAGAAAATGCCTCAAAGGTATACTGGCCTGTAGCACTCCCATAAATAACCCCCTCTCATCAGAACTCAGTTTGCATTTTGCCTCATAGCCAATATGAAAAGAAACATGGGGCCTCTTTCACTGTTGTGTATTAAAGGCTTCAATGGGAAGTGTTTGGTATGGGCTAATATGTGTGGGTTCCTCTCTTCTGGAACAATCATAATCTTAACAGCACAGGAACTGTTCATCAGCAGCTAATTTAATTTCCCATTTAGTCCAATTAGAGCAGGAGAAAAAAATGAAGCTGAAGTTAAGTACTTGTTTATAAAATTTCCCTAAGTGAGATTGCTCACTCAAATAGCATTGCAATAAGAACATTCAGCTCTGTCCTCAAAGACAGTTGAAGCCTGGGGATATAGAATATCTTGCATTAGTGCCCCAGGAAGTTTCACAATGGTGGTCTGGCTGGTCTGCAACAATTGTTGAATTAAAGGTCTTCTATTGCATACCCTGCCAATCAGTATGTTGATTTTATATCTAGATTGGGTCAATTGTGGGAATTCTATCTTCCAAACCTCCCTCCCCAACACAAGTTCATGCCAATCTGAATTATTCATTCATTCTATAAATATATATTATCACTTGCCTCATTCAAGGCACAAGGTTAAGTACTGTGAGACATAGAAAGATGGAAAAGGCATATTATTTTTTTCCTCAAGATGCTCTCTCTAACTGGAGAGACCACACTTATACACCAATAGCTTTAATACAAGTCAGTATATAAATTCATAAGAGGTGTTGTGTTGTCCACGGTGCTGAAACTTTATTCTAATCCTGCCTAAAATATCTAATAGCTGGGGAAGTCAGTTAACCTCAGGCAACTTGCAAAGACCGGCCTATGATATCATAAGTGGATTTCAATCTACAGTGGTAAAAGTTCCCACAGCAAGAATTCTTTTATGCATGAATATACACTCACATAGACCAGGATCTATAATTTTAAGAAAATACAATACCGGTTCTCGGGAATTTATTTTTAACCATTAAATTGATCTTAGTTTGCAGATTTAATGGCAGATTTAGATCTTCAGAGAAGCTCATTTAAATCTGTGAAAAGTGAGATGAGATTCCTCTAAGCCAAAGGAAACTGAGAAAAAATCCGTAATTTCTCCTTAGTTACACAGGATTTTTATAACAATGTCAGTCACAGTATGACAATGAAGGCATTCTATGAAACTGATAAATTGTCCAATCCCTTGAGTAACCATTTAAGTAGTCTATACAATGCATACAATAGTTTGTGTGAAGAGGAAGGTGAGGTTTCAGAGGAGGCAGTGGTCATTCTTGACTGGCTGGAGGTGAGGAAAAATGATGGAAGGTGTAATGGCAAGCACAGAAGTAGTTCACACCTTGTTTCAGCTATTGAATTAACACCTTGTTTCAGTTCAAGTTTCTTTTTCAAGTCTGTTGAGAAACAGAATTTGTGAACCCCACAACTTATGAACCCTAGAACTCATGAACTCCTGTAACAGGAAGAGGAGGAGCTATACCATATATAAGGAAGAACACAAGCTGGACAGTCATAACTTCTTGGGGTAAGCATCGGGAGGCAGGGCAGCTGCTGCTGGACTGAAGACTGAACTGAGAATTGAGAAAAACTGAGAAGAGGATTCTTGTGGTGGCAGAGTCAAGAAGGAGAAAACTTGTGGTATCCTGGCACTCTTTCTGCTCTGACTGTGTTGATGTTTGTTTGTGATACTTTGTACAGAAGCCCTAGAACCTTACTGGAAGTCCTAAAAGAGGATTTTTTTTCTGATTGTACTTTTACAGAAGTCATGGAGGAGGGCTTTGGAGGTCCTGGGACTTTACTGATGATTTCTGCTGACTTTTTGGACCTTGTTCGTGGGTCTGTGTTGATTTCTAAGTTGATGATTTGTGTTGAGTTCTCCAACCTTGTTGGTGGGTCTGAGTTGATTTCACAGGCAGAAAGTGAATTGATCATGGTGCCAGCAATGTGTATGAATATTGTTT